>CM024575.1:46683251-47325738 GCA_014182395.1 Eucalyptus sp. ANBG9806169 | reverse complement strand
TTGTCATTCACGTGTAGCTTACTGTTATTTAATGTTGAGCAATTATCTATTAATTATTGTTTTACTTTTTGGAGATTGGAACTTGGAATTTAGAGCTCAAAACTTGGGAACCGAGACCGGACCGGCGGTTCGGGAAACCAAAATTGTTTTGCGACCGTTCTATGTTGAAAACCCGACCATAAACCTCCTCCTCCTTCCCAACTCATAGACCCGACCGTTCTATGTTGAAAACCAAAATTATTTCGCGTCAAGATCGGTTCCATGGATCCACCCGGGAACGGACCGGACCGGCGGTCCGGTTCCCGGGTGGATCCATGCAACAAACGGGTGGATCCCGGTTCCAATTTTTTGGAACCGGTCCTTAGCGGGCGGTTCCCGGTTCTAGGTCAGGAACCGCCCGCTCAGACCATGCACACCCCTAAGTATAGTGATGATGTTTGTAAGATTGATATGTATACATTAAGTTCTGCGTCATAAATCCTTTGTACTATGGAATGTAATATGATGCACTGGTAATTGTTAGGGTTTCGTCATTACTGTCTTGGAATGGACTTAAAAAGTACGGGTCGTAATTGAAGATATTCGTCCCGGATCAAAGAAATGACAATAAAGTATTTATACTTTTCCACTCATTTGAGCAATGGACGTGCAACTCATGTGCAAAGTACGTATATGGTCACAGTTTCCCGATCTGTTGAGCCCGAGCCCAAACACTAATCAAAACTTTATGGATCAAATTACATGGGCCGGCAGGTTTGGGTTTAGTGGATGTAAGTCGCGGCATGGATGCAGGACCACTTATGTGGGCTGCACAATCTAAAATTGCATTAAGCCTTCTTTTTAGCTATTCATTTATTTGTTCATTTATTTCATTTTTGCTCGTTTTCGTATTACATAAAATTCCAATTGGAGAGAAACTTACATTAGGGGACATCATGAGTTGAGTAGCAATTTTCCAATGGAGTTGGAGTTAGGTGACTTCCTATGTAAGGATGACCCTCTAACTCAATTGCTGAGGTAACAAAGGAGATGACTTTCCCATCAGGATCATCAACCTTCTTGATTATTTATCTTGCTATGAGCTCCCACATGCAAAACACTTGCCTCGCAATGGCATGTACGTAATTTTGCCCTAAATCAGGGGCATTATTATCTCCTGAAGAGCACTAATCACTTTTTGGGTTTAGATCTACATTGCTTGGGCATGAACATATACTATTGCACTAGAGACAAAAGGAAAAGAGAACATCTAACGGAATAATATGAAAGAAAAATATGTCTATTTAAAAGTAAGGAAACTTACTCAGATATAACAAAAGTACAAGTGATTTACGCATTGGTGTGCCCTCCACAGCTGTCTTTGCTTCTTGAGATGTTGTAGGAAAGTAGAAGCAAAAAGGACCTATAATTTACAGAGTTAAAAAAGAGCAAAGCCTCATTCGGTGGCTACGTTGGTATGCGCTCAGACCCTCTTCATAGTAGGGCGAAAGTTCGAACCTCCAGGTTCGCATACTGCGCATTTATTAGTTGACTTAAGTGCAGCGTCGTGGTGGTAGGTCCTACGCTAGTGCCACTTCGGGTTTACGTCGCTAGTTGCCGGCTGTACGGCGGTTCTTGGGTATCAAAAAAAAAAAGCACAAGGAACATAGAGAACAGAAGAGAATCGAGAGTACCGTTAAGTAGCAGCAGCAAAAACGCCATCTTGGAGATTTGGAATCACTAATCAGTAACGAGAGGAGGAAGTGAATATAAGGAATGCAGAGGATGAGCCCCACCCTCAAAATCAAATAGTAAAGGCCAGATGTTTCGCATGTCCTCTGTTCTGCTCTCTCCTTGCACGAATTTGTTCTCAACTGATATTTAACTGAGAACAGAGTTTTCTAAACAGACTGCTCTCCTCCATTTTCTTCCACTTTGGAATTTCACTAGATTCACGCGCAATGATCTTATTCAAATCTTCTTCTCTCCCCCGATCCCAAACAGAGTTTCATTTCCACAATTAAAAATCAAAACCATTACATTCATAAAAGCGCAAGAACTTAGGGTGTTTTTAGTTCGACTTTGGGGGAATGTTTTTGAGAAAATGCAAAGGCGTTTGAGTTAGAGCATTTTTCGAAATACAAATACTGTATGTTAAAGTGAATTTTAAAACCACGATGGAAAGCAATTTTGACGTAAATGCCGTTTCGTAAAAACTATATTTTGTAAAGGATTTTTTTTAAAAATATATATATATATAAAATCTTTTAAAAAATTTTAAACTATTTGACGGCAGAACTCCCTGATGGTCACTCACTAGTGGCACACCAACTGCACACCAGCTGCAAGCAGGTGGCACGCCAGCCGCTCACCGATAGTTGAAGCAAAGTTATGGTTATCGTTAACATTTCCAGAATTATGAAAGTTGAGTAAGAGCAAAATTGGAAGAAAAAAATTTCTATATGCGGCATTCTAAAATCAACCGAAGCATTTACATCCAAAAGTAAACCCCCACTACTCCCAAAATGTAGAACTTTAAGCTAATTTTGAATAAGATCTTGAATAGAGGTCCCTTTCGAGAGCCCATAGCTAAGTTTTCAAAAGCGAAGATTGATTGGACTCATTGCCAGCAAATGCAACACAGACAAAAAGACCATCATGTAATTGAAATCCTAAAGAACTTCCAACGGCAAAAGTGTACCATTATCACCTCGGTGGCCTCGAAAACTCAGGCTGAAGTTGAGCCCGGGTCGTGAGAAGTCCATTTTCTTCAACCATCTCCAGCTGCGGCGCCAGTCACGGTAAAGAAAGTTTTCCTGTCAAATAGATATGATTTCAAATCAAGGAGCTCTTCCATCTATCTTATCCTTGAGCAAGCACAAGTGTCGACCTGGTCATTCGGCCAGGAAGATCCTACCAGGTGCTTTTAAATAATTTCAGTATGAAATTCATTAACGAAATGCAATAACTTATGGTGCATGTAGTTCGACTGTGAGGAAATGTTTTTCAGAAAATGCAAAAGTTTTTGAGCTAAAGGGGTTTTCAAAAATACAAGTAGTGTTTGTTAAAGTGTACTTGAAAAACACATTGTACAGCAACTTTCACGGAGATGTCGTTTGGTAAAAACTATACTTTGTAAATGATGTTTTGTTAGATTTTTTAATAAAAAATTGCAAACTATTTGATGGCAGAACTTGTTGACAACAGCTTTCTAGTGGCACACCGACCGAACGCCGGTGGCATGCCAGCCGCTCGCCTATGGCTAAGGTGAAGTTAGAGTTTTCGTAAGTGAGGGCAAAGTTGAAAGAAAAATATTCTATTTCAATTCTGAAAAATGCACCATTTCAAAATATCTCCAAACCTACCTTGGGCTAAAGATGTAGAACTCCTAAGATTATCAACAACGAGGAATTCACAATATTAACCGAAGCATTTATAGCCAGAGTAAATCCCCACTATTCCCAAGATGTAGAACTTTAAGCTAATTTTGAATAAAATCTTGAATAGAGGTCCTCCCGGGAGCCCATAGCTAAGTTTCCAAAAGCAAAGATTGATTGGACGAACTGCCGGCAGATGCAGTACAAACGAAGAGACCAACATTTAATTGAAATCCTAAAGAACTTCCAACCACAAAAACTTACAATTATCATTGCACCAGGAATTGTCAGGGTTTCGTCATTACTGTCTTGGGAGGAGCTGTTATTCACTGTGCAGTGACAACAAATTTTAGCTTTGTTCGGACAATATTGTCACTTAGACCTGGAACTGATGGGAAGCTGTCTCCATAGAGAGAGAACTCATTCACCTTCAAAAGATCAGAGAGCACTTTCCACCGTGAGATTTTAAAAGGTTTCAAGTACGTACGATCAGAATTGCTGGTTTTCAGGTTAATCACTTGGACAAAGAGATTCATTCATGATTAACGATATGCTAATGCAAAACTTCACATCAAATGCATAGTTGTCCTCTAGTCTCAAGGAAACTCACCACCGGATAGGCGGATATTGCCCCGTTGATTGACATGATTAAAAATAGAAGACAAGATCTAACTTGTTTCATGCGATATTGTCACGCAGACTACTTATCAGACGCTAAGATCATGGGACACAAATAATTCATATTTCTGGAGAAAGAAGTTAAAAACCAGATGCAGGGTAACCCTAACTTGAAATTTCTTGAAGTAGAACCTACAAAATGAAATGCTCTAGTTGCTGCTGATCGATGAGACCTGTTCTGTTTGACTTTGTGCGTGCATGATGTCTGCCTACCTATAGGCAAAAGGTGATCCTCAATTTCAGATTCATCTGATTGAACCTATATACCGACAAAAGATTTCGAAAGATTAGAATTTCAATCACATAAATAGCGCTGAATTGACAATTCATCTAATATTTCTCATAAGTTCTACAGATTTACAATTCGCATTTGCACAAAAAGTGCTAGCATTGTGATAGCAGCGGCTACTGTATGATTCTTGAGTTTTTCAGCAGACAAAAAGTCTCTTCTGCCACGGAGAACAATTATTGGACTTGGCCTAAAGAAAGTACAATGACATACAAAATCGATGCAGGAAAGTTTTCTATGGTCCTATATTGGATATTTCGGTCGCTAGCGCCTAAACTTATAATTGCGAATCCTGATATAGAGTTGGATTTTGCGAATCAAATGATCATGTTCTCGAAAAAGAGCATGACGTGCTACTTGTAGCATGCAGGTAAATATGTTGTTGAAGACGAACCTTAGTTTTCAAAAAGAAGTTAAAAACAATGAACTAAGACAAACTTAGTGAGTTTGCTTCAGTAAGGTGAATAACAATTCATTTACATGCACAATCCAGGCTGTTTCATTTGCAGATATCTTAAATATCATAACTCTCTCGGAATATCCATTTTTTCCCTTTTTTCTTGCCTTCGGTGATCCTTGTGTGTGTGTGTGTGAGAGAGAGAGAGAGAGATTCACTTTCATAGACAGTAGCGATCCGATGAATCTGATCAGCACGAGGACCAAACAAGAAGTTTGCTTCAAGCAATGCTTTCCTCATTATCCTTAGATGAAAGCAAGTGTTCCTCTTTTCCTTTCTTTTTCCTTTCTTTTTCCTTTCTTTTCTTCTTTTTGGTGCTTCAATGTGGCGATCTACAATTAGAATTTGTGTTTCATTGATCTACAATTAGAAAAAGGAGACTGGTTTTGCACGATGGGCTTATACCATGACTGAAAAATTCACAAGCAGGTGGGAGCCACATATTACTTTTTTGACAATATGATTTCTTTAATAGATTTTGACCAGAGTTGGTCATTCTGTACTCTGGTCCAAGATGGGCGGCCGGACTTGGCTTGCCATCTATAAAAGAATAATGAACAAAAAAGAAAAAAAAAGCAATCTTGATTGCTGCCAGCCAATCAGCAAGTCCTGCTCCCAACGAGATTTCATTTGACAACTTCACCTCCCCTATAGAACCTTCCAAACCAGTAATTCTTGTTTTCCTCGAATTCTTTAGACCAGATGATGATGATCCACCATTCTCCCTCTGCAATGATATTCTTGAGGCGGGCCCTCCACCAAAGGTGAGGAACGCGCAGTCAGCGCCATTTTTCCAGACCTGGGTCCTGTCTGAATTTTCCTCAGCAGCTTCCTCTTACTTTCTTCTTCTTCTTCCTCTTCTTCTTCAGGATGAAACGCCATCCATCCCCTCTCCCTCCCCCTCTTCCCCCTCCGCCGATATGATGCAGCTCGTGAGCCTCTCCCGCGTCGATAAGCACGCGTCGACCGCCATGAACAAGCTCCACGAAGCCGCCATGAAAGGCGACCTCGCAGCCCTCCAAGACCTGCTGTTGCAAGACCCGCAGATCCTCCACAAGCCCACTTCTTCGTTCCCCGACGGCACGCCCCTGCACGTGTCCTGCCTCTCAGGCCACGCGTCCTTCACCAAGCACCTGCTCACCCACAACCCGGAACTCGCCAAGGAGCCCGACTCGCGGGGCTCCCTGCCCCTCCATGTGGCGTGCGCCAAGGGCGACGTGGAGATCGTCAGGGCCCTCCTGGCCATCAACCCGGACGGCTCCCTCCGGTGGGACCGTGAGGGGAGGACGCCTCTGCACTTGGCCGCCGTCAAAGGGAGGGCTGAGGTCATGGCCGAGTTGATCGGGGCCAAGCCCGAGTCGGCCCGGGTGGTGACGAGTAAGGGGGAGAGCGCGTTTCACCTCTGCGTGAAGAGCAACAGGGTGGAGGCGTTGAAGGTGGTGGTGGACTGCGTTGGGAGAAACGATGAGTTCGTGGGTTGTCGGGATAAGGACGGGAACACGATTCTGCATCTTGCTGTGGCCAGGAAGCAATTGGAGGTGAAAAAGCCGGATTTTTTTCCTTGTTGGTTTTGTGTGTGTAATTCTTGAAATTGAATTGGAAGTGGAGCTGATGATGCTAGGAAGTGAGAATTGCTTGTTTTAGCATAGGAAGTTCAGAATTTGCTTGCAGGTTCATTTGTGCCCCTTTTGGTCAAACATAGCTGAGTTGAGTTGACTGAGAAGGCAATGAGAGAGAGAGTAAATCTGGAGATGATCTGCTAACAGGACACCATTTGAAATGCAATGTTCTGAGGAGGAAGCAGCGCAATTAGGATCTAATTTTATGTGAATTGATACATTCTTAATATGATTTTCATTGATCTGCTTGATAATATCATGAGAAGTTGATTAGCAATTCAAATGGGAACATGAATATAAGGCATGAAATGAATAAAACTCCTAAATTGGGATTATTGTCAGATAGATTACTTCGGGCAGGGTAATCTGTTCTTCTTTTTTGAGAAAGAAAGTTCAGGATTTGGTTGCTTTTTTAGGTGGCCCTTTAGTTTTCATGGTACTGAGCACTGGAGAAATAAGATTAGAGGAGACTTTGCTATGTCTTGATGCACTTGATCAGATATGATTCTATTAATTTAATCTACTGCCTGAAATGGCAACATTGAACTGATGAGTCTCATGGACAACTGCTAATTCTGAACTCAACTTGGCAAGCAACAGCAAATACTTAAGTGCAGGTAACACTTGCACATAACTTCCCTATGTTATCAAGCGAAGCTTTTTAAGGCGTATACAACAAATGAAGCTCTTTATGGATAAATGGGTTGTGCAATGTGATTATCCAAGTTGTGTTGTTTCCGCAGTAATATGAACTGGAACATGAAAACCACGGGTTGGTCCATATTTGGGATTAGCATTATGGGGACATTATCCTTTGCATAAACTTGAAGATTCTGCTTACAGTATCTTTTGTCCAAAGCATTCAATTGATTGAATTGGCACTAGGACACAGAGACTCGTGATTTTGATTAACATATGCTGCTGTTTGCCCTTTTCTAAAAAAGAATGGCTGAAAATTTTGCAGATCATTAAGTATTTGCTTTCCAGCACCAACATTGCAGTAGACGCCCAAAATGTGAAGGGATTTACAGCACTGGATGTCTTATCACAAGGTCCAAGAGACTTGAGAGACATGGAGATCAAGCAGCTCCTACAGAGAGCCGGAGGTTCGATAATGTATCAAACATCTTTGGGTCGCGACACAATCCAGGCCATTCCAATAGCACAGCCTTACATCAAACAGAACAGTGATATTAAACCACCGGTTAAGGCTCGCAAACAGACGGATTGGCTGGGCAGAAAGAGAAGTGCCCTGATCGTGGTGGCTTCACTCATTGCGACGGTGGCATTCCAAGCCACGCTATCACCACCTGGAGGCTTCTGGCAGGATGACTTTACAGCAGACCCTGCGAAGAATGGCACGGAGAAATCGCACCACGTGGGAATGGCCGTGATGGCCACCGCTCTCCCGAAGGCATATGGGCAGTTCATGATCTTCAACACGCTCGCATTTCTTTCTTCACTGAGCATAATTCTGCTCGTGGTCAGTGGACTCCCTATTAAAAGGAGGAGGTGGATGTGGACCCAGATGGTGACAATGTGGATCGCCATCACTGCACTTACTATTACCTACTTCATCGCGTGGATACACATGACACCGGAAGATAACAGAGGGGTTCTGAACACCGTGACTAGAGTTTCTGTGCTTCTGTGGCTATGCCTGATGGGGATCGTCTTCTTAGGAAACATCGTTCGAATGGTTCGTTGGTTTTCGAGTAAGTATGGGCGCTCGAAAGGAAAGGATCGAGAAGCTTCACCTGTTGTAGAAGAGAATGAGCACCGCGAACTCTAATTTCTTGACGAAGGTGGGCTACTTAGAATTGATGTATAAAAGTCCTGTCTCTGTCATCATTACATACGATACTCTTGCCAACACTGTATCAAGTGAGTTTTTGCACGAGTCTATTCTGAGACTCCGTAGCTTGTCTTCCATTACTCTTTTTGAAATTTCGAGTTGTATGGCTAATATAAATCGGTTTGCTAGCCGTGGAAAGTACAGAAGAAACATCGCGACGCAGAAAAATTCGATGTCAGGGACAAATCCTCATTCTACATTGAAATGACTATAAAAGAAAGATTTTTGAAACATTCAGATACTCGTCTTTTTACATTATTGAGGTTTATGTTCATCTGCTTAGAAGAAGTAAAGTTGACTACAGGGGACCGCCAAAAACAGAGCGTGTAGGTGCGTTTGAACTTTCAAATTGGAGAGGGCCTATTTAGAAATAACAGAGAACACCGTCTGCACCAAAGTGAGCAGGAGAAGAATGACGGCTGCGACGACCGATATGATGGACCATGGACTGTTGAAGTAGTCTCGCTTCAGCGTCGCCTTCCACCTGTGCCAAGGGATTCTGTAGTACTCGTTCAGCTCGGCACAGAGACCAGAGAAGTAGAAATCCTGTGGAAGGAACCTCGCTCCTTTCACGAGGCTCTTGATGAGCCCAAAAACTTCTTTGCTGTCCCATGTACTGATGCCGATAATTCCTTCCTCCACCAGCATCTCCACATCCGCCGGAGAGTGAACAAGGAGACCGATGAAGATGATGTAGTCGTTAATGTAGTTCTCGCGGTAGTTGCATTTCTCAAAGCCGATGAGATTTCTGAATAGTACATCTGCTCCGAAGTATATGTTCAGTTTCGGGATTTCAAGCGTTCCGTTGGAGAATCGCACGTCGAATAAACTCTTCCCCGAACCAACGTGGAACTTGACCCCAGCTTGGCTTAGCTCCATCACGCTAGGAGTGGCTAGACTCTTGAGATCCTTCTTCGGCCACGACGGCCTCACCGATGGCGAGTTATAGTTTCTGAGCAAGTCCACAAAGTGCCTTGAGTTCATGGAGGAGACTCTGGCAAGGTCATCTGCTATCTCTGTTATGCCTCCGAACTGCAACTTGAAGAATTCATGTGTGAGAACACCAAGAGAGAGCCTTTCATCACCACACTCTCTGGTCCATTGATGCAGTGCCAACAGGTCCTCAAGGATGGCGAAAGGGATCTGATTTTCTATCTTCAACATGTCGAATTTGATGTCGTGAATCAGCCACGGCTTTTTGAATATCCGGTCGTTCTCGCCTACTAATCTGCGATCTCTGTTCTTCAATAAGATCTCGATGACGAAAATGGCGTCCTGTAGAATACACATTGCAAGATCGTCGCTTTTTAGCTCGATCGTCTCTGCATAGCACTTGCGAATGGCTTCTTCCCTTCCCTTGACAAACTCGGACAGGTACTGCAAGCTCAGCTTGCTCTCTCTCACGAAGTCATCGTAGTAACTTTGCTTGTGCCCCGATGCTTGCAGGTCCTTGATGTGATGGTGAAATGGCCCGAGCGAAACGAATCGAGGGCCGAACGCCTTTTCGTACCCATCGCGTATCGACTTCGGGACTCTGTAGATGCTACAATCCGACACCGCATCGATATGCACCAACTCATCCCTCGTGGGATTCTCCGGCAGAACCAGCGGGTTCTCGAAGTCGAACAGACCCTCCTTCCTTAATCCTTCCATAGGCTTTCTGGTTCACCAACACAATCGGCGCATATTTCAGATCAAAATGGTAGAAAAATGTCTAGCTTTTGCTACTTTTAACCGAAGGAAATAAGCAAAGCCCAATGAGAACTCATCAAAACCCCCAGTTTCACACGCCAAGCTTATTCGTGGGCAAAGGTAACATGTGCTTTGCCTCCCGTCTCCCATGGAAAAACCTGCGGCAGAACCAGAGTTCAGACTTCCTAGGCTCACATGGTTCGGTCGATATGACCCGCATCTACAGCAACATCACTAAGAAATCAACTAGATGTCGCGCGAAATTCTCTCTCAACCAATGCAAATTTTCTCCGAGATGACTCTGCAGATAGACAGAGCAAAGAACAAAAGTTGGGAGAGAAGAAACGCACCCGTCTTCAGTTCAGGGCTCGAATTCGAAGTGTGCTGTGCATTGTATGATTCTCATCTCATGACTGGAGATTTAGGAAATGATACGTTGCTTGCCGGAGAGAGAATACTGTGATGGATTGAGGGTGAAGAGAAGTATGCTTCAGGCTGCTCTCAAGAATCTGGACAGAGAGAAGTCAACAGAGGAACAATCATGTCCATTTCCTTGGATATTTTTCTGCTGTGATTGATTTGGTTGATCTCAATATGCAGCCACTAGAATGTGTATAATATCTTACATATATCCATGTTTTAATTTTTTAAAAGCTATACATTAGAAATTCTAAAATTGAGGATAAAATTAATCAAGTCTTAAAAAATGTCAAAAAAAAAAATGCAATCAATGAGTGACTAAAAAATCCAGAATAAAATTTTTAGCACATTTTGCAATGATATGTTCTTCTTTAAAAAAAAAAAATGTATATCTCTCCTATTTTAACTCTCCATGTACTATCAGACTTTCATCCTACATTTTTGTAAAACATAAATATCGAACTTCACACTTAAAACTAAACGTCTCCACCCCTAGTCTCTTCTAAGAAGATAAAGAATCGAATCCCGACCTTATCTTACCATGTGGGGATGGTAGCCAATGGAGTAATCCCCAGTGACTACAAACTTTATACTTAAGAAGGACACTTTCAATAGAACTTCGTGCCACGTAGGCATGATATTGCTTTATTTGATTTTTGCAAATTTTGATATCTAAATCAATTAAGAGAACATCTAAATACTTGCCTTTCTTATGGCACGAAAATGGTTTTCTTGACGAAGCTGAATATAATGTGCGTGACCAAAATTAAATTTTACTAAATTATCAATTATTTAAATGTCTAGTTAAATTTTCCACCACTTAAATCAAACGGAGCTAACGAAAATGCTGTCAATACACTTTTTTGACAAGATTTAAGGCCTTATTTCATTATTTGAAAGTTTTGGAATTTTTTTTTTTTTTTTTTTGGACTTCTATGATGAGTTTTTGAATTTCTAATAAATGTAATTTTTTATAACCCAAAAAAGTAATGGGAGAAGTTGTTAGGGAAATCCCTTATGATGTTTTGAAGATGACAAAATAAATCAAAGGCTACTAACATGTTTAATGGTTAAGTAATAGACTATGCAAATGATTGAACATGTAAAGGATATTGTCAAAGTCAGAAGACGGCTAGAAAACTGAACGGAACACATGTCCAAAGTATATTCTCGAAGATTTCCAGATTTACGTCAAAGTCGAAGACTGCGGACTTTAGTGTCAAAGTCTGTTCGACAAATTCCAGGATCGAACGTGAATGAAGAACCGGAAGACGGACTCTATCTTTGAAGCGAACATAACAGATTGTGTTAAGACCTTAAAGCTAAATCTGTTCGGACCCAGATTGCAAAGTCTATCGCAGTCGAGACTCATATTGTAAAGTCTATTGCTCTCGGACTTTACATCCAGACTCAACGAACGTAACTCAAGCCCAATCATATAACGGCTAGTGATCTGGTTTGGATTCCACATCAAGATTGATTTGATTGACTCAATCTAATTGATTGACAATTGGATCTTGAAGACAAGAACTTTCTATACGAAGAAGCTTTACTTATGGAAACCAAGATTTCGTTTGTATGGGCGATCGGAATCAATTTGGGATTCTATCTTTGTCACTCAACGGCTACCAAATCTTCTTGATACGTAGCTGTCCAATGGGTATATTGGAAGACGATCCTCAAGATACTGTCCAACGGCTAGTTTTGGAAGTGGAGGAGTATTTAAGGAGATGAAGGACCGATGAGCAAGTAAGAGACGGAGCGTAGAATTTATAATTCCAAAGTCGAGCGATCTTCTATCATACACTTGTCTCTCGTGAGCTTAAACGTTTGTGATCTTGAGAGAAATACCAAAGAGTGACTTAGTGAGATAGTGTGATCTACTACTAAGTGTTTGCACTCAAAGTTGTAATCTCTTGTTGATTGCATAGTGGAATCCAGCCAAGAAAGGCTGTTAGCGTGGGAGAGTGGACGTAGGCTTGGATTAAGCCGAACCACTATAAACATTGTGTTCTTATTCTCTTCTCTAAACTCTTTATTGTGTTAAAGTCTGATCTTGCTCAAAGTCACGCTGTTATTCAGACTTTGCTCAAAACTTATTTTATTCCTCATGCTTTTGCCAAGGTTTTGTTTAAACACCTATTCACCCCCCTCTAGGTGCTGGTACTAGTTCTAACAATTGGTATCGAGCTAAGTGCTCGGTTTATAAAAGTGTTTTACTTTTGAGCTAAAGATCTTTTATGGCTAGTATCTTGGCACCAGGACTTATGGAGGGACAAAGCAACACAAGGCCACCATATTTTGATGGAAAGGAATACAACGTGTGGAAGAACAAAATGAAAGCATTCCTAAGATCCAAAGATCCCTTGCAATGGGATGTTGTGGAAAGAGGAATCAATCCCACTACTACGTCTACATCAAAAAAGAATGGCAAAGACAAAGAAACCAAACCCCTGCTCCTATGTCTCGGACGGAGATGTCCAAAAGAGAAGCGCTTGATGCAAAAGCTATTTATTCATTATATTGCGCATTGTCTCCTGCTGAATATAATAGAATCTCTTCATGTGAAACAGCAAAAGAAGTTTGGGATAGACTTCATGTTACATATGAAGGGACGATCGTGTAAAAGAGACAAAAGTAAACTTCCTGCTTGGCAAATATGAATCCTTCAAGATGAAGCAAGGAGAGTCGATTGGAGATATGTTCAATCGTTTTACAGAAATTGTAAACGGATTGGCGTATCAAGGTCATCCAATTTCTTCTCCAATGAAGGTCAACAAACTCTTGCGAGGTCTCTCAAAAGATTGGAATCATGTCAAGACTTCAATCCGGGAAACTCAGAGGATTATGCAACTCTCCGTTGATGAATTGATTGGCACTCTTCAATCCTATGAAGTTGAACAAATCAATGATGAAGATCCCGAAGGTAAGAAGTCCATCGCTTTAATATCTAACTCTGATTTTGATGATACAGATTCAGAAGATGATATGGACGACGAAGAACTTGCTTTTATGATCAAGAGATTCAAAAAGCAAAGTAGAGAAGGAAGGAAATTCAATGAAAGAAAACAATACAAGCAAAATGGGCAGAAAAGAACCACGAAAGAAGATGATGAGCAAGGATATATATGCTTGATGGCACATTCGTAATCGTAGTCGACTCAGACACAAACTCAGAATCCGATGAGGAAATCAAGGAAATAAAAGAAGAGAAGAAGGAGAGTTTGGTAAGGAATGTATATATTTTTATTCTCAATTTGGTTTGAGTGCACAATTTAAAATTTCTCATTATGCTTGATATTCGATATATCCTTGGTTGATTAAGATTTTATAATGATCATATTTTTAAGAAAGAATCGTGAGATTTGTTTTGTGATTCGTAAAGTTGAGATTTGATCTGATATGTGTGATTATTTTTGATATCTTGCTTAGAGACAATTGAGTTTATTTGATATTATAATCTCAGATTTTGTCATATTTTGCAAAGTGAAAATCTGTTTTGTGCAATGTTAATTATGCAAGATATTCTTATATACTCAATGATTTTATTCTCTCTAATTTTATCATGCTATGACCAAGTGAGAATTTCTTTTTAAGATATTATTGAGATGTTCTTTCCTTAAATAATATGTTATGATGAGTTTGGAAAGAATATTTGATTATGGAGATTTTATATTTTGCTCTAACGTCATGGAAGGATCCAAATTGATGGATACCAAAAGGGAAATGAGTTGATTGCAGGAAATTCTATAAGGGAAGAACGATCGTGAATCTACGCAGATTGTGGTACAATCTGAAAAATTATCTCTTACAAAGATTGGTAATGTTTTTTTTTTCAATGGTATATTGCAAATATATACCTTGGGTAAGAGAAATTTTTTTCCTGCCTTGAAATCTCTACATACATTTATCATGATTTTATATGATTGCCTATGAATTATATATTGCAAATATCTCTTGTCATAAACATAAGGCATTGCATTTTACTTGATTTGGCACGTGATAGAAATATCTACTTTCTTTTTGTGAAATGCATTTATAATATATTTTTGAGTTTTACGCTCAAACAAATCCATTTGATCTCGAAATATATTATTGCATATTCATGGATATACTTGCTATATTCTTAGAAGATATCTTATATCTAGCAAGTTTTGATCCGCAAATCGGAGGAAGGTATTACATGATATTTTTGCAAGGATTGTTATCCATTATACAAGATTTTGCAGGTGGCAATAGAATCTTCCATATGGAATTTGGAAAGCTTGATCAGAAAATCATGAAGATTCTATACTATCTCTGGAGGCTAAAAAATTCCTTCCTTGTGCAAAGATTTTGCAAATTGTTAAGGAAATCCCTAATGTGTCATACGAAAGTTTGTTAAGTTCATGCAGGTTGAATTCGAGAAGAGCTTGATTGAAGAAAATAAATTTTTGGCTCGAATTTCAAAATGCAAGTGATCATTGCAAATGTTGTTGCTACAAAGGGAATAATGGAAAAATATTCTGTTAAACGTGCACAAGCAATAGCTGTTTGTATTCGCAAATATTGTCATTATGACAGGGGGAGAAAGCGAATCCAAAAGAGAAAGGAAAGAATCGTGATCATCAAAAAAGGCAACAAATTGAGGGGGAGCTTTGATCAATTATGGAAAAATCTTTTGAATTGATCGTGATCTTGTTTATTATGGAATATCGGAAAAGGTAAATGTGTTGGAACTTACCAAGTTCTACAAAATCCGGTTAGTGCATTTTTTTTACCTTTTGTCATAACAAATCTTTTATTGGTATTATCTTTTATTATGACAAAAAGGATAAGTGAATTTTATAATGCATCCGTGATTTTTATTTGCCGATATATATGATCGAAGTGAGCTATATTGCATATTTTTAATATTCGATTTCTAAAAGCCGATTTTTGGAAATCATTTGCTATCGTTTTATATTCTCCACGTGACTCTTTGTTATCGCTTTTTGATTATGACAAAAAGGGGGAGAAGATATGAATATGCATATGTGTTGATTGTTTGATTTTATTGCATAATATTGAGCTGCGATTATTTTTCTATATATTGTTATGCTCAATCTATTTGTTATCTTTTGATATCCTTTGATTTAAATTAATATCTTTAAAAGTATGTTTACAAATATGCATATTCAGAGATTGTTTTGTCATCATCAAAAAGGGGGAGATTGTTAGGGAAATCCCTTATGATGTTTTGAAGATGACAAAATAAATCAAAGGCTACTAACATGTTTAATGGTTAAGTAATAGACTATGCAAATGATTGAACATGTAAAGGATATTGTCAAAGTCTGAAGACGGCTAGAAAACTGAACGGAACACATGTCCAAAGTATATTCTGAAGATTTCAGATTTGTCAAAGTCCGAAGCTCGCCGAGACTTTAGTGTCAAAGTCTACATTCGACAAATTCAGATCGAACGTGAATGAAGAACCAGAAGACAGACTCTATGCTGAAGCGAGAACATAACAGATTGTGTTAAGACCTTAAAGCTAAATCTGTTCAGACCCATTGCAAAGTCTATCGCAAATCGGACTCATATTGTAAAGTCTATTGCTCTCGGACTTTACATCCAGACTCAACGTAACGTAACTCAAGCCCAATCATATAACGGCTAGTGATCCGGTTTGGATTCCACATCAAGATTGATTTGATTGACTCAATCTAATTGATTGACAATTGGATCTTGAAGACAAGAACTTTCTATACGAAGAAGCTTTACTTATGGAAACCAAGATTTCGTTTGTATGGGCGATCGGAATCAATTTGGGATTCTATCTTTGTCACTCAACGGCTACCAAATCTTCTTGATACGAGCTGTCCAATGGGTATATTGGAAGACGATCCTCAAGATACTGTCCAACGGCTAGTTTTGGAAGTGGAGGAGTATTTAAGGAGATGAAGGACCGATGAGCAAGTAAGAGACGGAGCGTAGAATTTATAATTCCAAAGTCGAGCGATCTTCTATCATACACTTGTCTCTCGTGAGCTTAAACGTTTGTGATCTTGAGAGAAATACCAAAAGAGTGACTTAGTGAGATAGTGTGATCTACTACTAAGTGTTTGCACTCAAAGTTGTAATCTCTTGTTGATTGCATAGTGGAATCCAGCCAAGAAAGCTGTTAGCGTGGGAGAGTGGACGTAGGCTTGGATTAAGCCGAACCACTATAAACATTGTGTTCTTATTCTCTTCTCTAAACTCTTTATTGTGTTAAAGTCGATCTTGCTCAAAGTCCGCTGTTATCAGACTTTGCTCAAAACTTATTTTATTCCTCATGCTTTTGCCAAGGTTTTGTTTAAACACCTATTCACCCCCCTCTAGGTGCTGGTACTAGTTCTAACAATTGGTATCGAGCTAAGTGCTCGGTTTATAAAAGTGTTTTACTTTTGAGCTAAAGATCTTTTATGGCTAGTATCTTGGCACCAGGACTTATGGAGGGACAAAGCAACACAAGGCCACCATATTTTGATGGAAAGGAATACAACGTGTGGAAGAACAAAATGAAAGCATTCCTAAGATCCAAAGATCCCTTGCAATGGGATGTTGTGGAAAGAGGAATCAATCCCACTACTACGTCTACATCAAAAAGAATGGCAAAGACAAAGAAACCAAACCCCTGCTCCTATGTCTCGGACGGAGATGTCCAAAAGAGAAGCGCTTGATGCAAAAGCTATTTATTCATTATATTGCGCATTGTCTCCTGCTGAATATAATAGAATCTCTTCATGTGAAACAGCAAAAGAAGTTTGGGATAGACTTCATGTTACATATGAAGGACTGATCGTGTAAAAGAGACAAAAGTAAACTTCCTGCTTGGCAAATATGAATCCTTCAAGATGAAGCAAGGAGAGTCGATTGGAGATATGTTCAATCGTTTTACAGAAATTGTAAACGGATTGGCGTATCAAGGTCATCCAATTTCTTCTCCAATGAAGGTCAACAAACTCTTGCGAGGTCTCTCAAAAGATTGGAATCATGTCAAGACTTCAATCCGGGAAACTCGAGAGGATTATGCAACTCTCCGTTGATGAATTGATTGGCACTCTTCAATCCTATGAAGTTGAACAAATCAATGATGAAGATCCCGAAGGTAAGAAGTCCATCGCTTTAATATCTAACTCTGATTTTGATGATACAGATTCAGAAGATGATATGGACGACGAAGAACTTGCTTTTATGATCAAGAGATTCAAAAAGCAAAGTAGAGAAGGAAGGAAATTCAATGAAAGAAAACAATACAAGCAAAATGGGCAGAAAAGAACCACGAAAGAAGATGATGAGCAAGGATATATATGCTTGATGGCACATTCAGAATCAGAGTCTGACTCAGACACAAACTCAGAATCCGATGAGGAAATCAAGGAAATAAAAGAAGAGAAGAAGGAGAGTTTGGTAAGGAATGTATATATTTTTATTCTCAATTTGGTTTGAGTGCACAATTTAAAATTTCTCATTATGCTTGATATTCGATATATCCTTGGTTGATTAAGATTTTATAATGATCATATTTTTAAGAAAGAATCGTGAGATTTGTTTTTGTGATTCGTAAAGTTGAGATTTGATCTGATATGTGTGATTATTTTTGATATCTTGCTTAGAGACAATTGAGTTTATTTGATATTATAATCTCAGATTTTGTCATATTTTGCAAAGTGAAAATCTGTTTTGTGCAATGTTAATTATGCAAGATATTCTTATATACTCAATGATTTTATTCTCTCTAATTTTATCATGCTATGACCAAGTGAGAATTTCTTTTTTAAGATATTATTGAGATGTTCTTTCCTTAAATAATATGTTATGATGAGTTTGGAAAGAATATTTGATTATGGAGATTTTATATTTTGCTCTAACGTCATGGAAGGATCCAAATTGATGGATACCAAAAGGGAAATGAGTTGATTGCAGGAAATTCTATAAGGGAAGAACGATCGTGAATCTACGCAGATTGTGGTACAATCTGAAAAATTATCTCTTACAAAGATTGGTAATGTTTTTTTTTTCAATGGTATATTGCAAATATATACCTTGGGTAAGAGAAATTTTTTTTCCTGCCTTGGAAATCTCTACATACATTTATCATGATTTTATATGATTGCCTATGAATTATATATTGCAAATATCTCTTGTCATAAACATAAGGCATTGCATTTTTACTTGATTTGGCACGTGATAGAAATATCTACTTTCTTTTTGTGAAATGCATTTATAATATATTTTTGAGTTTTACGCTCAAACAAATCCATTTGATCTCGAAATATATTATTGCATATTCATGGATATACTTGCTATATTCTTAGAAGATATCTTATATCTAGCAAGTTTTGATCCGCAAATCGGAGGAAGGTATTACATGATATTTTTGCAAGGATTGTTATCCATTATACAAGATTTTGCAGGTGGCAATAGAATCTTCCATATGGAATTTGGAAAGCTTGATCAGAAAATCATGAAGATTCTATACTATCTCCGGAGGCTAAAAAATTCCTTCCTTGTGCAAAGATTTTGCAAATTGTTAAGGAAATCCCTAATGTGTCATACGAAAGTTTGTTAAGTTCATGCAGGTTGAATTCGAGAAGAGCTTGATTGAAGAAAATAAATTTTTGGCTCGAATTTCAAAATGCAAGTGATCATTGCAAATGTTGTTGCTACAAAGGGAATAATGGAAAAATATTCTGTTAAACGTGCACAAGCAATAGCTGTTTGTATTCGCAAATATTGTCATTATGACAGGGGAGAAAGCGAATCCAAAGAGAAAGGAAAGAATCGTGATCATCTCAAAAGGCAACAAATTGAGGGGGAGCTTTGATCAATTATGGAAAAATCTTTTGAATTGATCGTGATCTTGTTTATTATGGAATATCGGAAAAGGTAAATGTGTTGGAACTTACCAAGTTCTACAAAATCCGGTTAGTGCATTTTTTTTACCTTTTGTCATAACAAATCTTTTATTGGTATTATCTTTTTATTATGACAAAAAGGATAAGTGAATTTTATAATGCATCCGTGATTTTTATTTGCCGATATATATGATCGAAGTGAGCTATATTGCATATTTTTAATATTCGATTTCTAAAAGCCGATTTTGGAAATCATTTGCTATCGTTTTATATTCTCCACGTGACTCTTTGTTATCGCTTTTTGATTATGACAAAAAGGGGAGAAGATATGAATATGCATATGTGTTGATTGTTTGATTTTATTGCATAATATTGAGCTGCGATTATTTTTCTATATATTGTTATGCTCAATCTATTTGTTATCTTTTGATATCCTTTGATTTAAATTAATATCTTTAAAAGTATGTTTACAAATATGCATATTCAGAGATTGTTTTGTCATCATCAAAAAGGGGGAGATTGTTAGGGAAATCCCTTATGATGTTTTGAAGATGACAAAATAAATCAAAGGCTACTAACATGTTTAATGGTTAAGTAATAGACTATGCAAATGATTGAACATGTAAAGGATATTGTCAAAGTCTGAAGACGGCTAGAAAACTGAACGGAACACATGTCCAAAGTATATTCTGAAGATTTCCAGATTTCTGTCAAAGTCTGAAGACTGCCAGACTTTAGTGTCAAAGTCTGTTTTGACAAATTCCAGACTGAACGTGAATGAAGAACCAGAAGACAGACTCTATCTTTGAAGCAGAACATAACAGATTGTGTTAAGACCTTAAAGCTAAATCTGTTCGGACCCGGATTGCAAAGTCTATCGCAGATCGAGACTCATATTGTAAAGTCTATTGCTCTCGAGACTTTACATCCAGACTCAACAGAACGTAACTCAAGCCCAATCATATAACGGCTAGTGATCTGGTTTGGATTCCACATCAAGATTGATTTGATTGACTCAATCTAATTGATTGACAATTGGATCTTGAAGACAAGAACTTTCTATACGAAGAAGCTTTACTTATGGAAACCAAGATTTCGTTTGTATGGGCGATCGGAATCAATTTGGGATTCTATCTTTGTCACTCAACGGCTACCAAATCTTCTTGATACAGAGCTGTCCAATGGGTATATTGGAAGACGATCCTCAAGATACTGTCCAACGGCTAGTTTTGGAAGTGGAGGAGTATTTAAGGAGATGAAGGACCGATGAGCAAGTAAGAGACGGAGCGTAGAATTTATAATTCCAAAGTCTGAGCGATCTTCTATCATACACTTGTCTCTCGTGAGCTTAAACGTTTGTGATCTTGAGAGAAATACCAAAAGAGTGACTTAGTGAGATAGTGTGATCTACTACTAAGTGTTTGCACTCAAAGTTGTAATCTCTTGTTGATTGCATAGTGGAATCCAGCCAAGAAAGCTGTTAGCGTGGGAGAGTGGACGTAGGCTTGGATTAAGCCGAACCACTATAAACATTGTGTTCTTATTCTCTTCTCTAAACTCTTTATTGTGTTAAAGTCTGATCTTGCTCAAAGTCCTTGTTATTCGAGACTTTGCTCAAAACTTATTTTATTCCTCATGCTTTTGCCAAGGTTTTGTTTAAACACCTATTCACCCCCTCTAGGTGCTGGTACTAGTTCTAACAATTGGTATCGAGCTAAGTGCTCGGTTTATAAAAGTGTTTTACTTTTGAGCTAAAGATCTTTTATGGCTAGTATCTTGGCACCAGGACTTATGGAGGGACAAAGCAACACAAGGCCACCATATTTTGATGGAAAGGAATACAACGTGTGGAAGAACAAAATGAAAGCATTCCTAAGATCCAAAGATCCCTTGCAATGGGATGTTGTGGAAAGAGGAATCAATCCCACTACTACGTCTACATCAAAAAGAATGGCAAAGACAAAGAAACCAAACCCCTGCTCCTATGTCTCGGACGGAGATGTCCAAAAGAGAAGCGCTTGATGCAAAAGCTATTTATTCATTATATTGCGCATTGTCTCCTGCTGAATATAATAGAATCTCTTCATGTGAAACAGCAAAAGAAGTTTGGGATAGACTTCATGTTACATATGAAGGGACCGATCGTGTAAAAGAGACAAAAGTAAACTTCCCGCTTGGCAAATATGAATCCTTCAAGATGAAGCAAGGAGAGTCGATTGGAGATATGTTCAATCGTTTTACAGAAATTGTAAACGGATTGGCGTATCAAGGTCATCCAATTTCTTCTCCAATGAAGGTCAACAAACTCTTGCGAGGTCTCTCAAAAGATTGGAATCATGTCAAGACTTCAATCCGGGAAACTCAGAGGATTATGCAACTCTCCGTTGATGAATTGATTGGCACTCTTCAATCCTATGAAGTTGAACAAATCAATGATGAAGATCCCGAAGGTAAGAAGTCCATCGCTTTAATATCTAACTCTGATTTTGATGATACAGATTCAGAAGATGATATGGACGACGAAGAACTTGCTTTTATGATCAAGAGATTCAAAAAGCAAAGTAGAGAAGGAAGGAAATTCAATGAAAGAAAACAATACAAGCAAAATGGGCAGAAAAGAACCACGAAAGAAGATGATGAGCAAGGATATATATGCTTGATGGCACATTCAGAATCGAGTCGACTCGGACACAAACTCAGAATCCGATGAGGAAATCAAGGAAATAAAAGAAGAGAAGAAGGAGAGTTTGGTAAGGAATGTATATATTTTTATTCTCAATTTGGTTTGAGTGCACAATTTAAAATTTCTCATTATGCTTGATATTCGATATATCCTTGGTTGATTAAGATTTTATAATGATCATATTTTTTAAGAAAGAATCGTGAGATTTGTTTTTGTGATTCGTAAAGTTGAGATTTGATCTGATATGTGTGATTATTTTTGATATCTTGCTTAGAGACAATTGAGTTTATTTGATATTATAATCTCAGATTTTGTCATATTTTGCAAAGTGAAAATCTGTTTTGTGCAATGTTAATTATGCAAGATATTCTTATATACTCAATGATTTTATTCTCTCTAATTTTATCATGCTATGACCAAGTGAGAATTTCTTTTTTAAGATATTATTGAGATGTTCTTTCCTTAAATAATATGTTATGATGAGTTTGGAAAGAATATTTGATTATGGAGATTTTATATTTTGCTCTAACGTCATGGAAGGATCCAAATTGATGGATACCAAAAGGGAAATGAGTTGATTGCAGGAAATTCTATAAGGGAAGAACGATCGTGAATCTACGCAGATTGTGGTACAATCTGAAAAATTATCTCTTACAAAGATTGGTAATGTTTTTTTTTTTCTTTCAATGGTATATTGCAAATATATACCTTGGGTAAGAGAAATTTTTTTTTCCTGCCTTGGAAATCTCTACATACATTTATCATGATTTTATATGATTGCCTATGAATTATATATTGCAAATATCTCTTGTCATAAACATAAGGCATTGCATTTTTACTTGATTTGGCACGTGATAGAAATATCTACTTTCTTTTTGTGAAATGCATTTATAATATATTTTTGAGTTTTACGCTCAAACAAATCCATTTGATCTCGAAATATATTATTGCATATTCATGGATATACTTGCTATATTCTTAGAAGATATCTTATATCTAGCAAGTTTTGATCCGCAAATCGGAGGAAGGTATTACATGATATTTTTGCAAGGATTGTTATCCATTATACAAGATTTTGCAGGTGGCAATAGAATCTTCCATATGGAATTTGGAAAGCTTGATCAGAAAATCATGAAGATTCTATACTATCTCCTGGAGGCTAAAAAATTCCTTCCTTGTGCAAAGATTTTGCAAATTGTTAAGGAAATCCCTAATGTGTCATACGAAAGTTTGTTAAGTTCATGCAGGTTGAATTCGAGAAGAGCTTGATTGAAGAAAATAAATTTTTGGCTCGAATTTCAAAATGCAAGTGATCATTGCAAATGTTGTTGCTACAAAGGGAATAATGGAAAAATATTCTGTTAAACGTGCACAAGCAATAGCTGTTTGTATTCGCAAATATTGTCATTATGACAGGGGGAGAAAGCGAATCCAAAAGAGAAAGGAAAGAATCGTGATCATCTCAAAAAGGCAACAAATTGAGGGGGAGCTTTGATCAATTATGGAAAAATCTTTTTGAATTGATCGTGATCTTGTTTATTATGGAATATCGGAAAAGGTAAATGTGTTGGAACTTACCAAGTTCTACAAAATCCGGTTAGTGCATTTTTTTACCTTTTGTCATAACAAATCTTTTATTGGTATTATCTTTTTATTATGACAAAAAGGATAAGTGAATTTTATAATGCATCCGTGATTTTTATTTGCCGATATATATGATCGAAGTGAGCTATATTGCATATTTTTAATATTCGATTTCTAAAAGCCGATTTTTGGAAATCATTTGCTATCGTTTTTATATTCTCCACGTGACTCTTTGTTATCGCTTTTTGATTATGACAAAAAGGGGAGAAGATATGAATATGCATATGTGTTGATTGTTTGATTTTATTGCATAATATTGAGCTGCGATTATTTTTCTATATATTGTTATGCTCAATCTATTTGTTATCTTTTGATATCCTTTGATTTAAATTAATATCTTTAAAAGTATGTTTACAAATATGCATATTCAGAGATTGTTTTGTCATCATCAAAAGGGGAGATTGTTAGGGAAATCCCTTATGATGTTTTGAAGATGACAAAATAAATCAAAGGCTACTAACATGTTTAATGGTTAAGTAATAGACTATGCAAATGATTGAACATGTAAAGGATATTGTCAAAGTCTGAAGACGGCTAGAAAACTGAACGGAACACATGTCCAAAGTATATTCTGAAGATTTCCAGATTTCTGTCAAAGTCTGAAGACTGCCAGACTTTAGTGTCAAAGTCTGTTCTGACAAATTCCAGACTGAACGTGAATGAAGAACCAGAAGACAGACTCTATGCTGAAGCAGAACATAACAGATTGTGTTAAGACCTTAAAGCTAAATCTGTTCAGACCCAGATTGCAAAGTCTATCGCAGTCAGACTCATATTGTAAAGTCTATTGCTCTCAGACTTTACATCCAGACTCAACAGAACGTAACTCAAGCCCAATCATATAACGGCTAGTGATCTGGTTTGGATTCCACATCAAGATTGATTTGATTGACTCAATCTAATTGATTGACAATTGGATCTTGAAGACAAGAACTTTCTATACGAAGAAGCTTTACTTATGGAAACCAAGATTTCGTTTGTATGGGCGATCGGAATCAATTTGGGATTCTATCTTTGTCACTCAACGGCTACCAAATCTTCTTGATACAGAGCTGTCCAATGGGTATATTGGAAGACGATCCTCAAGATACTGTCCAACGGCTAGTTTTGGAAGTGGAGGAGTATTTAAGGAGATGAAGGACCGATGAGCAAGTAAGAGACGGAGCGTAGAATTTATAATTCCAAAGTCCGAGCGATCTTCTATCATACACTTGTCTCTCGTGAGCTTAAACGTTTGTGATCTTGAGAGAAATACCAAAAGAGTGACTTAGTGAGATAGTGTGATCTACTACTAAGTGTTTGCACTCAAAGTTGTAATCTCTTGTTGATTGCATAGTGGAATCCAGCCAAGAAAGCTGTTAGCGTGGGAGAGTGGACGTAGGCTTGGATTAAGCCGAACCACTATAAACATTGTGTTCTTATTCTCTTCTCTAAACTCTTTATTGTGTTAAAGTCTGATCTTGCTCAAAGTCTGCTGTTATTCAGACTTTGCTCAAAACTTATTTTATTCCTCATGCTTTTGCCAAGGTTTTGTTTAAACACCTATTCACCCCCCCTCTAGGTGCTGGTACTAGTTCTAACAATTGGTATCAGAGCTAAGTGCTCGGTTTATAAAAGTGTTTTACTTTTGAGCTAAAGATCTTTTATGGCTAGTATCTTGGCACCAGGACTTATGGAGGGACAAAGCAACACAAGGCCACCATATTTTGATGGAAAGGAATACAACGTGTGGAAGAACAAAATGAAAGCATTCCTAAGATCCAAAGATCCCTTGCAATGGGATGTTGTGGAAAGAGGAATCAATCCCACTACTACGTCTACATCAAAAAAGAATGGCAAAGACAAAGAAACCAAACCCCCTGCTCCTATGTCTCGGACGGAGATGTCCAAAAGAGAAGCGCTTGATGCAAAAGCTATTTATTCATTATATTGCGCATTGTCTCCTGCTGAATATAATAGAATCTCTTCATGTGAAACAGCAAAAGAAGTTTGGGATAGACTTCATGTTACATATGAAGGGACGATCGTGTAAAAGAGACAAAAGTAAACTTCCGCTTGGCAAATATGAATCCTTCAAGATGAAGCAAGGAGAGTCGATTGGAGATATGTTCAATCGTTTTACAGAAATTGTAAACGGATTGGCGTATCAAGGTCATCCAATTTCTTCTCCAATGAAGGTCAACAAACTCTTGCGAGGTCTCTCAAAAGATTGGAATCATGTCAAGACTTCAATCCGGGAAACTCAGAGGATTATGCAACTCTCCGTTGATGAATTGATTGGCACTCTTCAATCCTATGAAGTTGAACAAATCAATGATGAAGATCCCGAAGGTAAGAAGTCCATCGCTTTAATATCTAACTCGATTTTGATGATACAGATTCAGAAGATGATATGGACGACGAAGAACTTGCTTTTATGATCAAGAGATTCAAAAAGCAAAGTAGAGAAGGAAGGAAATTCAATGAAAGAAAACAATACAAGCAAAATGGGCAGAAAAGAACCACGAAAGAAGATGATGAGCAAGGATATATATGCTTGATGGCACATTCAGAATCGTAGTCCGACTCGAGACACAAACTCAGAATCCGATGAGGAAATCAAGGAAATAAAAGAAGAGAAGAAGGAGAGTTTGGTAAGGAATGTATATATTTTTATTCTCAATTTGGTTTGAGTGCACAATTTAAAATTTCTCATTATGCTTGATATTCGATATATCCTTGGTTGATTAAGATTTTATAATGATCATATTTTTTAAGAAAGAATCGTGAGATTTGTTTTTGTGATTCGTAAAGTTGAGATTTGATCTGATATGTGTGATTATTTTTGATATCTTGCTTAGAGACAATTGAGTTTATTTGATATTATAATCTCAGATTTTGTCATATTTTGCAAAGTGAAAATCTGTTTTGTGCAATGTTAATTATGCAAGATATTCTTATATACTCAATGATTTTATTCTCTCTAATTTTATCATGCTATGACCAAGTGAGAATTTCTTTTTTTTAAGATATTATTGAGATGTTCTTTCCTTAAATAATATGTTATGATGAGTTTGGAAAGAATATTTGATTATGGAGATTTTATATTTTGCTCTAACGTCATGGAAGGATCCAAATTGATGGATACCAAAAAGGGAAATGAGTTGATTGCAGGAAATTCTATAAGGGAAGAACGATCGTGAATCTACGCAGATTGTGGTACAATCTGAAAAATTATCTCTTACAAAGATTGGTAATGTTTTTTTCAATGGTATATTGCAAATATATACCTTGGGTAAGAGAAATTTTTTTCCTGCCTTGGAAATCTCTACATACATTTATCATGATTTTATATGATTGCCTATGAATTATATATTGCAAATATCTCTTGTCATAAACATAAGGCATTGCATTTTTACTTGATTTGGCACGTGATAGAAATATCTACTTTCTTTTTGTGAAATGCATTTATAATATATTTTTGAGTTTTACGCTCAAACAAATCCATTTGATCTCGAAATATATTATTGCATATTCATGGATATACTTGCTATATTCTTAGAAGATATCTTATATCTAGCAAGTTTTGATCCGCAAATCGGAGGAAGGTATTACATGATATTTTTGCAAGGATTGTTATCCATTATACAAGATTTTGCAGGTGGCAATAGAATCTTCCATATGGAATTTGGAAAGCTTGATCAGAAAATCATGAAGATTCTATACTATCTCGGAGGCTAAAAAATTCCTTCCTTGTGCAAAGATTTTGCAAATTGTTAAGGAAATCCCTAATGTGTCATACGAAAGTTTGTTAAGTTCATGCAGGTTGAATTCGAGAAGAGCTTGATTGAAGAAAATAAATTTTTGGCTCGAATTTCAAAATGCAAGTGATCATTGCAAATGTTGTTGCTACAAAGGGAATAATGGAAAAATATTCTGTTAAACGTGCACAAGCAATAGCTGTTTGTATTCGCAAATATTGTCATTATGACAGGGGGAGAAAGCGAATCCAAAAGAGAAAGGAAAGAATCGTGATCATCTCAAAAAGGCAACAAATTGAGGGGGAGCTTTGATCAATTATGGAAAAATCTTTTTGAATTGATCGTGATCTTGTTTATTATGGAATATCGGAAAAGGTAAATGTGTTGGAACTTACCAAGTTCTACAAAATCCGGTTAGTGCATTTTTTTACCTTTTGTCATAACAAATCTTTTATTGGTATTATCTTTTTATTATGACAAAAAGGATAAGTGAATTTTATAATGCATCCGTGATTTTTATTTGCCGATATATATGATCGAAGTGAGCTATATTGCATATTTTTAATATTCGATTTCTAAAAGCTGATTTTTGGAAATCATTTGCTATCGTTTTTTATATTCTCCACGTGACTCTTTGTTATCGCTTTTTGATTATGACAAAAAGGGGGAGAAGATATGAATATGCATATGTGTTGATTGTTTGATTTTATTGCATAATATTGAGCTGCGATTATTTTTCTATATATTGTTATGCTCAATCTATTTGTTATCTTTTGATATCCTTTGATTTAAATTAATATCTTTAAAAGTATGTTTACAAATCTGCATATTCAGAGATTGTTTTGTCATCATCAAAAGGGGGAGATTGTTAGGGAAATCCCTTATGATGTTTTGAAGATGACAAAATAAATCAAAGGCTACTAACATGTTTAATGGTTAAGTAATAGACTATGCAAATGATTGAACATGTAAAGGATATTGTCAAAGTCTGAAGACGGCTAGAAAACTGAACGGAACACATGTCCAAAGTATATTCTGAAGATTTCCAGATTTCTGTCAAAGTCGAAGACTCGCCGGACTTTAGTGTCAAAGTACGTTCGACAAATTCCTGCATCGAACGTGAATGAAGAACCAGAAGACGGACTCTATCTTTGAAGCGAACATAACAGATTGTGTTAAGACCTTAAAGCTAAATCTGTTCGACCAGCATTGCAAAGTCTATCGCAGTCGGACTCATATTGTAAAGTCTATTGCTCTCGGACTTTACATCCGGACTCAACGTAACGTAACTCAAGCCCAATCATATAACGGCTAGTGATCTGGTTTGGATTCCACATCAAGATTGATTTGATTGACTCAATCTAATTGATTGACAATTGGATCTTGAAGACAAGAACTTTCTATACGAAGAAGCTTTACTTATGGAAACCAAGATTTCGTTTGTATGGGCGATCGGAATCAATTTGAAATTCTATCTTTGTCACTCAACGGCTACCAAATCTTCTTGATACAGAGCTGTCCAATGGGTATATTGGAAGACGATCCTCAAGATACTGTCCAACGGCTAGTTTTGGAAGTGGAGGAGTATTTAAGGAGATGAAGGACCGATGAGCAAGTAAGAGACGGAGCGTAGAATTTATAATTCCAAAGTCTCGAGCGATCTTCTATCATACACTTGTCTCTCGTGAGCTTAAACGTTTGTGATCTTGAGAGAAATACCAAAAGAGTGACTTAGTGAGATAGTGTGATCTACTACTAAGTGTTTGCACTCAAAGTTGTAATCTCTTGTTGATTGCATAGTGGAATCCAGCCAAGAAGGCTGTTAGCGTGGGAGAGTGGACGTAGGCTTGGATTGCCGAACCACTATAAACATTGTGTTCTTATTCTCTTCTCTAAACTCTTTATTGTGTTAAAGTCGATCTTGCTCAAAGTCCGCCGTTATTCATTAGGACTTTGCTCAAAACTTATTTTATTCCGCATGCTTTTGCCAAGGTTTTGTTTAAACACCTATTCACCCCCCCTCTAGGTGCTGGTACTAGTTCTAACAGAAGTTACCTACTAGAAGTGAGCATATCGGACTATTAAGATTGGGAACCGCCTAGACCGAATCAAGCCACTCACTTTAGTCCAATTCTCAAGGTATCGATCTGGTTCCTAGTTCCATAAAAATAAAACTAATGATTTTCGACCCAATTCTTAGTTATGATGGGAACCAAACTGACTCTTTTAAAATATATATATATATATATATATATATAAATTTCTTAATTTCTTTAAAATAGCAATAAATCTTAAAATTGTAATAACTCTAGTATTTTTTTTTTTTTTTTGGCTAATTGACCGGTTCCTACTCTTAGAATTGTCCATTCTAGTCCCCGATCCCAAAAAAAAAAAAAAACTGGTCCTCTGAGTCCGGTTCCTAATTTTTAAATAGAATTGGATTGGACTGGACTAGGAACCTATCACTCCTATTACCTACTTAGCAAAAAGTTACCTACTTGAAATGGATGGAATCTCAACCATCAGCCATTTAATTTTACACATCAAAATTGAGATGACTCGAAATGGAATTCAATAATCTTCAATTACGTCTAATGCCGGTAGTCACCCACGACTTACTCGCGTGCTCGGTGAATATTTTCGTTTATATCCGTACGCATAAAGGTAAGGGTAAGAACGGTCCATGATATTTTCGGAAAGATAACGGGCGCATCATCATAATACTGATAATTAAGTTCGATTTAAATAATAAATAAACAAAAATCATCGAATTGAAGAAATTAGACGCGCCCACGTCATCTCGAGAGGGGAACATTCCCGTTCCTAACGGCCGAATAACCGAAAGTTCTACAGAAATCTGTAGGCTTCTAGAAGGAATCCCAGTAGTGACCTGGAACCGTCTCGAACCTCCCGCTTCATCCCCTCGATTCTTCTCGAACTTCTCCAAACCGCCAACCTATAAATACTCCCCCTCCCCACCTCCTCCCTCATCAATCCAAACTCCGATCAGAAGAAGCACTTCAACTTCGAATCGATCTCTCGAAACCCTAATCAATCTCCTTCCTTCAGTTTCACCGACCGACGATGGATTTCCGCCTGACCGGCCTCGAATCCCCGCTCTTCGCCACCCTGCACCACCTGATGGACGTCCCCGACGAGGCCGAGAAGTCCGCCAGCGCCCCCACCCGCACCTACGTCCGCGACGCCCGCGCCATGGCCGCCACCCCGGCCGACGTCAAGGAGCTCCCGGGGTCCTACGCCTTCGTCGTCGACATGCCGGGCCTCGGCTCCGGGGACATCAAGGTCCAGGTCGAGGACGACAACGTGCTGGTCATCAGCGGCGAGAGGCGGCGCGAGGAGGAGAAGGAGGGCGCCAAGTACCTGCGGATGGAGCGGCGGGTCGGGAAGTTTATGAGGAAGTTCGTGCTGCCGGAGAACGCCAACACCGAGGCCGTCTCGGCCGTGTGCCGCGACGGGGTGCTGACCGTCACCGTGGAGAAGCTGCCCCGCCGGAGCCGAAGAAGCCGAAGACGATCCAGGTCAAGATCGCCTGAAGTGGGCTCGTGGAGATGAGCTACTGGGGCTCCGATGAGCGAGGCTTATGGGGAATGAAGAATAACGATGGGCGTGCTTAGCTTTTAAGAAGGGTGTTCTTGTGTTTTGCGCGTGGAATTTGCAGGTTCTTGCGCAGGTGCTATGTTTTTTTTTGCCTTCTCTTTTTTCGGGTCGAAGCGCAGGTGCTATGTTTAGTAGGCTATGTGTTTGATGTTTGGCTCGTGCTTATGATGAATGAATATCGGTGGGTGTACTGTATTCTGAACTTGTTCGCATCTTCTTTTGCTTGATCTTATTCCTCCTGGATCGTAAATCTTGACATGGACAAAACCAAGTTAAAATGGCACGTTGTGATCCTTCTTGCTTGGAAATGCGTCGTTGTCAATGTGGCAATTTCATTTCTTTATGACTTCGTCGGATTTGCTGTGATTGCATTGACTTGAGTCAGATTCTCATTTCTCGGCACAGAATTTCGTTATCCGAAATATTGAATTAAAGCCACTCCATGTTTTTCGGGCTCATCCGATCCGAAATGAAAGGCAACGCTCACTGGAGAGGCCATGGTATACATTTGATTCAGCATGTTCACTGATGCCTAAATGCGTAGCAAATGGAAATCCTAAAAGAGAAAGCTCCACGTAATCTTCAGCCCTGATGTTCTCTCCTGATGAGTTCGCATTCCCTATTCCTGATAAGCATTTGGAGAAAAAACCGGACGAAGGATTTGACAATTCATTCTATCGGAACAAAATCGGAACCCGAATCACTAGAAGATGGATTCAGTTGGAGAAATTATATAACCCGAAGCAGTGGAGAGACAACCCACTACGCATAGCTAACATGTTCTTCAATAGTCACCATTGAAGAACAGAACATAATTTCAGAGAGGCAGGGGATATGATCCGTGGACTTACGGTCATGGACAGTTGTTTACTCATACGTGCATACACTGCCTGAAGAATCGTATGAGAGCAGATGTTACTATGGTGCTTTCACAAGAAATTTAACGAGGAGAATTGGGGTCTCGTCATCTGGAAGGCAAGGAGTACTCGCTTGGATCGTCGTCCGCGCTCTGCTCGGAAGCGAGGTCCAAGAGGGCCGCGCAATCTGCCGGTGCATCCCGGCGGCTCGCGTCGAGAAGGCAAGAGGAGGCGCCAGAACGCGTCGACCTCGCACGCAATCCTCAGCTCGCCGTCGTAGGAGAACCCGAACTCCTCCTCGGACGACCAGAGGAGGCCCTCGAACAGCGGGTGGTTCAGGTGGCTCGCCTCCAGCCTACGCAAGCGCCGACCGTCGTCGTCGCTCCGCAGCACCGCCACATTTTCTTCACGAAGCTGCTCACCATCACGGTACGGTATAGTTTCGATGAGGCTTTGCGTTTCGCATGAACTTGGGGAGAAGAGAGAGACCGTCGCGTGTTGCGTTGCTTCACGTACTTATAGTCGCGCCAAACGTGTTTTTTTCCTCCTTCTTTTTTGGGGTTCTGTTTTGGCTTTTCCAGTGAATAGCATCATTGCATGGCTACTACGATATTTTTCTGCTGTGATTGATTTGGTTGATCTCAATATGCAGCCACTAGAATGTGTACGATATCTTACATATTTCCATGTTTTAATTTTTAAAAGCTATACATTAGAAATTCTAAAATTGACGATAAAATTTAACCAAATCTTAAAAATGTCCAAAAATGCAATCAATGAGTGACTGAAAAATTCAGAATAAATTTTTTAGCTGATATTTTCTTTTTAAAGAAAAATATTATCTCTCTGATTTTAACTCTCAATATATTATCGATCTTTGGTCCTGCCTTTTTGTAAAGAGTGAAAATCGAATTTCACACTTGAAACTAAATGTCTTCACTCCTAGTTTCCTCTAAGAAGATAAAGAATCAAACCCCGACTTCACCTTACCATGTGGGGATGGTAGCGAATGGAGTAATTCCCGGTGATTGCAAACTTTAAACTTAAGGAGGACACTTTCGATAGAACTTTGTGCCACGTAGGCAATGAAGTTGCTTTATTTGATTTTTCAAATTTTGATATCTAAATCAATTAAGAGAACTTCTAGATACTTGCCTTTTTATGGCACGAAAATGGTTTTCTTGACAAAGCTGAATATAATGTGCGTGACCAAAAAAATTACTAAATTATCAATTATTTAAATGTCTTGTTAAATTTTCCACCACTCAAATCAAACGGAGCTAACGAAAATGCTCTCAATACACTTTTTGGACAAGATTTAAGGCCTTATTTCTTTATTTGAAAGTTTTGGAATTTTTTTTTTGGTCCAATTCTTGAGGGCATCAATCCGGTTATTGGTTCCATAAAAATAAAACTGGTGATTTTTTGTCCAATTCCCAGTTCCACTAACCAACTCTTTTTTTTAAAAAATAAAATAGTAATAAATCTTAAAATTGTAATAACTCTAGTATTTTTGTTTTTTTATTTTTATTTTTTTGGCTAATTGACTGGTTGCCAGTCCTAGGATCGTCCATTCCAGTCCCCAATTCCAAAAAAATGAGAACCGCTCCTCTTGATCTGGTTCTCGATTCTTAAATAAAACTAGACCGGATTGAACTAGAAACCGATCACTCCTATTACCTACTTAGCAAAGAGTACCTCAACCATCGGCCATTTAATTTTACACATAAAAATTGAGATGACTCAAAATGCAATTCAATAATTTTCAATTATGTCTAATGCAAGTAGTCATCCACGAGTTACTCGCGTGTTCGATGAATATTTTCTTTTATATCTATACGTATAAAAGTAAGGATAAGAAAGGTCTATGATAATTTCGGAAAGATAACGGATACATCATCATTATGCTGATAATTAAGTTCGATTTAAATAGTAAACAAACGAAAATCATCGAATTGAAGAAATTAGACGCTAAGCCGGAAGCCGTTCCTAACGGCCGAATAACCGAATGTTCTAGTAGTCTCCAGGCTTCCAGAAGGAATCGCAGCTACTGACCTCGAACCGTCTCGAACCTCCCGCGCCATCCCCTCGATTCTTCTCGAACTTTCCCAAACCGCCAACCTATAAATACTCCCCCCTCCCCACCTCCTTCCTCATCGATCCAAAGTCCGATCAGAAGCACTTCAACTTCGAATCGATCTTTCGAAACCCGCGACGATGGATTTCCGCCTGACCGGCCTCGAGTCCCCGCTCTTCGCCACGCTGCACCACCTGATGGACGCCCCCGACGAGGCCGAGAAGTCCGCCAGCGCCCCCACCCGCACCTACGTCCGCGACGCCCGCGCCATGGCCGCCACCCCGGCCGACGTCAAGGAGCTCCCGGGGTCCTACGCCTTCGTCGTCGACATGCCGGGCCTCGGCTCCGGGGACATCAAGGTCCAGGTCGAGGACGACAACGTGCTGGTCATCAGCGGCGAGAGGCGGCGCGAGGAGGAGAAGGAGGGCGCCAAGTACCTGCGGATGGAGCGGCGGGTCGGGAAGTTTATGAGGAAGTTCGTGCTGCCGGAGAACGCCAACACCGAGGCCGTCTCGGCCGTGTGCCGCGACGGGGTGCTGACCGTCACCGTGGAGAAGCTGCCCCCGCCGGAGCCGAAGAAGCCGAAGACGATCCAGGTCAAGATCGCCTGAAGTGGGCTCGTGGAGATGAGCTACTGGGGCTCCGATGAGCGAGGCTTATGGGGAATGAAGAATAACGATGGGCGTGCTTAGCTTTTAAGAAGGGTGTTCTTGTGTTTTGCGCGTGGAATTTGCAGGTTCTTGCGCAGGTGCTATGTTTTTTTTTTCCTTCTCTTTTTTTGGGTCGAAGCGCTGGTGCTATGTTTAGTAGGCTATGTGTTTGATGTTTGGCTCGTGCTTATGATGAATGAATATCGGTGGATGTATTGTATTCTGAACTTGTTCGCATCTTCTTTTGCTTGATCTTATTCCTCCTGGATCGTAAATCTTGACATGGACAAAACCAAGTTAAAATGGCACGTTGTGATCCTTCTTGCTTGGAAATGCGTCCTTGTCGATGTGGCAATTTCATCTCTTTATGACTTCGTCGGATTTGATGTGATTGCATTGCCTTGAGTCAGATTCTCATTGCTCGGCACAGAATTTCGTTATCCGAAGTATTGAATTAAAGCCACTCCATGTTTTTCGGGTTCATCCGATCCGAAATGAAAAGCAATGCTCGCTGGAGAGAACATGGTATACACTTGATTCAGCTCGTCCGCTAATGCTTAAATGCGTATCAAATGGAAATCCTAAAAGAGAGAGCCCCACGTAATTTCCAGAACCGATGTTTTTCTCTCCTGATGAGTTCGCATACTCTGTTCCCAAAAGAAAAAACCGCACGAAGGATCTGACAATTCATTTTATCGGAACAAAATTGGAACCCAAATCGTTAGAAAATGGATTCAATAGGAGAAATTATATGACCCGAAGCAGTGGAGAGACAACCCAATATGCATAGATAACATGTTCTTCAATAGTCCCCATTGAAAAACAGAACATATTATCAGAGGAGCAGGGAATATAATCCGTGACTAGCATGCATATAGACGGTATGCTTGTATGCTTACGGTCATGGACAGTCGTCTACTCATATGTACATCCATCGCCCAAAGAATCGTATGTGAGCAGCTGCTACTATTGCGCTTTCACTCTTCAAACTGTTCGATAGGTGAGATTAACAGATGCTGCAGTTACTTTACATTCTGCGCATCATTGTTTGTAGAATAAAAATGTGCTGTCAAGGGAGTGTATGATACTGACAGAATAGTCAATATCCACATCAAATAGAATGTTCTTTAGGCCATCACAACGTCAAACACTTCCAGATTCAGTCCACCAAGTCAGATGCCTCAAAGTAGGAGAAAAGAAGGAAGCAGGAAGACAACTGGTCACGATTTGCAAAATAGAGGAGAGCCCAATCGTCTCGAGTATAATCTCTAGATGTGTTGAATAAATGTTAGGACACTGTCGTAAAACAAAGAGATGTACCGTTTCTACAAAAGAAAATGAATGTACCGTTTCTACAAAAGAAAATGAAAGAAAAAGAAAGGTTGACTGGGCTTGAACCTGTGTAAAATACGGCAGGCTGATTTACTATTTCAAAACAAGAAATTCCTGTACCCACTTCCAAGCCTTATCTACCCACTAGGATCTTCAGATGGTCAACACAACCCTTTAAAGTATGATGTCTCCTACCCTGGTAAGTTCCATAAGTTCACAAGAACATTTCTACGATATCTGTAAAGAAATTCTGTAAAGAAATTAAGGCTGCGCATGATAAAATTTCTTGGTTGGGGAAGAGTTTTTTTTTTTCAGAAATAGTTATTTTCTATTTACATTAGGGGAACAATTTCGAGCAAAAAAACCTGTTTGGTAAGCGCACAAAATTTCTATTTCGGAACAAAAAAGAACAGAAACCTGTTTGGTAACTACACAAAATTTCTATTCCAAATTTTAATTTTTTTAAAAAAATTAAAAATAAGAAAAAGGAATAGATTAGATATTACATAAAATTGACAAGATCAAAATATTAGTAGAATAATAATACATTTACTTAGGGGTAAGAATTCTAGTCGAAGATGAAGTTGTATTGTAATGGAACGTGAACTATTATCTTATATATGTGTGTGAGTATCTTCACTCACGTAGTTTATAGCCTATTGAATTTAGGTAGTGTTTTGAACTATAATTCTCAAGAATATATTATCTTTTTGCGAATTTCGGTAGCGTTTTGAACTATAATTCTCAAGAATATATTATCTTTTTTTGCGAATTTTGTTGTTTGGTATAGCAAATATTACGGAAAAAGCACATTGGATATTGTTAGCCAAATTAATTTGTAGTGATTTCCTTGGAACTAAGTTTTTACTCTTTAAAAAAAATTGTAATTCTAGTGCATGCGTGGCTTGGGGATTGTAGTCTTCTAATCTTGACATGGATGTCGGGTTGGGGTTGGAAATTTCCAACTATTGGAATGGTTCATGCATGGCGTTGCTTTACTATCATTATGTATTTAGTTCATAATATGCTCCTAAAACACTTAGTAAAGACCTCGATCTCTTGTATTTTGAGCCGTCGATGCATCCCATCTTGATGCTACTTTTTACCTTGCTTCTTCTGAATTACAAACTATTTCATTTTCGTGTTTCACATAAGCTTATAAGGTTTTGGCTAATTTTGATGAAGGGAGGTGTTTTTCCTCTCCTCTGTTTGTCCACATTTATGATATATTCAATGACATTTGTGCTCGCGGAGATAGAATTTGCAAAGACAATGCTTTGAATGGTCGACTTAGCGCGACTCGCATCACAAGCTCAGCTTGGTCCTCCACATGTCTCCAATGACCATCTTAGGCTGCGGATTATCTGGCCCTCGATCCCGCTGCCCCGATGTGAAGTACAACCAGCCATCCCAAAAGCCCGCGATTGCGGTTTTGACGCGGTAAGGAAGCTTCCCGATCACTGTCCATTTCTGCCACAAAACATCACAGTCCACAAATGTTATCACCATTCAGGTGCAGAAGCAATAGGACGTTATAGAAACAGGCAGAGCAAGGCCGCCGTGCCAAGTCCATTTTACCTAGAGAAACTACTAAAGAGAAATTGAACAATGGCCACATAAATTTCCTAAAGCGAGTGCTCCGTTAGAATAGATGTCAAACGGCGAATCATATTCTGCTTTTTGTCGAATTTTGGATGGGAGAAGTTTTTCCACCCGCCTGCATCATCAGTCCTTCATATGCAATGAGAGAGAAGAAATCGTACCAGCGTGTCCAAATCGAACCGGAACACCTCCCCTACTAGTATCATCCTCTTGTTTATTGGATGCTTCTCAGTGTTACCTCCCGTGATGATAATGGAATTGTTCACAACCACCCAAGAAAATTCTATGTGGGAGTTGGGTTTTGGCATAGGAGGCAGTGCTTTCCACTTCATTCCAGCATCGAGCATATAGACATCGCCGTAGATCACCTGAAATAGGAAAGATCCCATTTTGAAGAATCAACACGAATGGAACATCATACGACACGAGCATGCGCTTTTTGATGATAGAAGCAACGACCAGATGATGAGTAGCATGACCTGCAAAGATTGCATCTAAGCATGTTTCTATTCAATTATGGTAACAAGTCTACATACCTCATGCCTGCGTGAGCATTTGAAAATGGGTGACCCAGGTTTGGCCATAAAATCACCCTCCTGCCCGCCAATGACATATAGTTTATCATCCACTACGACACAGGCCCTGCAAAAACCAAATTACTGATCGATCAATTAATCACCTGAAATAGAGAAGAGAAAGCCCCTGTTCTTAAGTTATAGCTCACATTATTCAACCTAAATGAGCAATCTCTGGACGTGAATTGCGATTACCAGATAGATTGCTCCCATACCTGTGTGGTCCTCCGCGAGGAATGGGCACTTCAGTTCGCCACTCCTTCTCCAAGACTTTGCCATCCTTTACTGCTATACTCCAGTGCTCCAACGCAGGCGTATGGCGATTCTCTTTGCCTCCACCCATCACGTGAAGTCTGCCTCTCCATAATTGCGTAGCGGGAGCATACCTGAAGGACGTGAAAATTACCTACCATCACTTAAGATCGAGCCAACCTTATGGTGGCTAAACAGATTGGCAGTCGTGTTTCACGCCTAATCAGTGAACTTATATACCTTGGGGCCGGCAATGGGGGCATTTTATCCCATTTCTTCGTCTTCATGTCGAGGATAAAAGTATGAGCCACCGGCCCTCTGCATTGTGGACCGTATTGGCCCGAGACAATGTAGACGTATCTTCCATCAGTTGCCATTCCTAAATGTGAATTCGCCATATCTTTCGGCGTGTCGAACCTCCCCTCCCCATGTATTGCTAGTAAAGTTGAACACATCCACATGAGAATGCACCTGGAAATGCAAGCGTGAAAGTAGCGGAATCCGGTCAGCCAGTTGCACGCATATCGCAAACTCTAAAAATGGTAGCTGCATTTAGGAGCCAGAGATCTAATAGCAGCATGTGTCTGTGGCCAAAAACAAAAAAGCATAGGTCCGAAATACTTTGCGGAGAAAAAGTTGAGGACATTGGTTATTACATGGTCGAGAGTGCGGTATCCTGAAAAGACCTACAACAGATTGTCGATCTGGATCGCAGCGCCGTCCAGACGAGGCACCGGTGCCGGCGGCATCTCTTCCCATTTCATGTCTGGAGCGGGTAAATCGGCATAAGTAGCCGATAAAAATCTATCCGGTCCCCGATCACGCTTTTCTTTAGCATCCGGTCCCCGATCACGCTTTTCTTTAGCGTCTGATCCCTGACCACGATCTTCTCGAGCACGTACCTCCTGCAACTGGAATTTTGCCCAGACAAAATCACAATTCACATGCTTCACTCGATAACATAAACACGGCAATTCGACCGAGGCATTGAATGACCAGGAAAGGGGTGAAACCGTATCCGGGCTGATCTAGATTCTGATTTTCTGATCATCTCGGAATGCAGAGCGCATAAATGTTCGTTCTTGATTATGCAAAACAAGGTGGCAATGGAGCTACTTCAGTTGGCATTTTTATCTCCCTATACTCGTTCTCTAAAACGGCGAATGCACCATTCTACTCGGAATAATCAAATTAATTTCTGAGCTCATTATTCATATATCAAAAGATCAAAGCAGAATGCTGCATCAGAGCGGGATCGCTATCAGGCTGGTCAATGGCTATTCCACAGACAAACTGAAAAACAAGAGGGAAAACCGAATGTACTTTTTCTGCTGGCTAAGACAGGCGCCAAGGAAATAAAAAGAAGCCGAGCACAGAACCCACGTTCACAAGAATGCGGCAAAAGCAGAGGTACCTGATCACCAGACTCCTTGCGGGATCCGAGGTCGGGAAGACGATGATTCCGGACTTCTCGAGAGCCCAGTTGGAAGCGAGCGACAGAAAGGCGGAGGTAGCCGAAGGAGGGGAGGAGGAGGAGGAGGAGGAGGAAGAAGAAGAGTAGGCCCACCGGAAGTCCACGAACAGGGCGGCCCCGAGGAGAGTCATGCATGTCCCCAGCACGATCCAATGCGTCGACGAAGCGGCGTGCTTGTGGGCGGGGGCGACGGGACGGGCGGCGACGGGAGGTGATTTCTCTCGGGCGAGAGGTCACGGGCTTCGAAGAGGTGAGCTACGGCGGCTACGGGACCGGCCGGCGACCTCACCGGCGGCGGCGACCGGACCGGCGATGAAGGACCGACGACGACGGGACCGGCGGCGACGACGGGACCGGCGGCGACGAGAGGTTTCGAAATCGGACGAGTTCGTGTAGGAAGGAAGAGCCGAGCGAGAAGGAGCGTGAGTTGAGGGGGGAGAAAGAGGAATTAGGTTTTTGTTCCTCATTTTTATTCCCAGGGAAGAGAAGTGATTTTTTTGTTTCTCATTTCTCTTCCCAAACCATTTCGAGCTAGGTTTTTATTAGGGAACAGAAAAATTACGTAGCGTTAACAAACAGGTTTTGTTTTTTCATTCCGGGAACAAAAGAACAGAAATTTTGAGGAAGAGAAATGTTATCATGCAGGGCCTAAGTGGTCAGTAAGTGAATGTCCTCCTGATAACAATTTCTCTTCCAAGCAGTTATTGGCACACACGGATAATGCAAAAACCCTTAAGAGATTGATTTTGGAGGGACAAAAGGAACAACTAAGGCAAACAAGTGATTTCACCTTGGAAATTCATTCGGGAGCCATAAAATCGAAAGCCTCAGTCAGGAGGCCAAGCCAGAAGCCACTACATGCTTGATGCACTTAGTTTCAGTTCAGGCCTAGGATTCACTAGGAATTAAACAAGGCAACTACCTTCTTATTTTACATTAATAGACCTTGCAAAAGAATCAACCCATCATTACAGATAATCATCTTTATTTTCCGCTTTTTTTTGCTAATGTAGATCCATAAGGGGTTCTATCAACAAGACAGATATAAAAAAAGAGACTTGCAATGAACATAATGCCATTAAATAAATAAGCTTTGACGAAAAAATGAGGAAATTCCTAGTTTAAAAACTCTGCATTGTCACGCCATTACTGAAGTGGTATACTGAGCATCGTCCTTGCTTGGACCTCCTTACAAGACCTTTCGATCGAGTTCCTCATTTTCATGATTAGTGCAGTGACAAATGAATAGTCACTTACTTCTTCGTTCATTAATGTCGTCCTGACTCTTAACTCCACGAACCAGCCTCTTCTTTCTCTACTACAACAGTAGACCGATTGGGAAGAACTAGAATAACTGGCATATCCACAGCAATCAAAAATCACCAGGCAAATCATTTCCTGAATCAAATGACAAATAATGGCCTCAAAAAATCACCACCCACAATATCTTCTCGCTCGACACAGTGTCAATCTCATGAATTAGTCTCCACACCATCCGCCACATTCGCCGAGTCAGCTCTTGCGGTGCCGTCGAGGCCTTCAGCTTCCAGGAACCGGCTCAGGTGCTTGTCCTCCAAATGTTCCTTCACAACACCCCCGAAAAATCAAACAGAAAAGTACTTCAATTTACAGGCAAACTACAATCAACATAACAATCTTTGCCCAGAAAAAAGAAAAAAAAAAGATAAGGAAATCGCATTTGGTAAAAGCAAGAATCACGAGGATTACGGAGAGGCAAGCCCTGTAATTCTGCCACTCGGCGACGCACTCCTCCTTCTGCCACTGACCCTTCACGAACTTCTCCGAGTACCACCTGAAGACCACCGAAAGAAGCCATTTTGAGGAGGGGTTTAGGGTTTTAGCCAGGGGTCTTGACCGATCGGAAAACTCAAAAATTTATGGTTTTTTTCAGTTGACTGCGCCGATTCGCGGCTTTACCTGTTGAAGCAATTGTGGTAGGCAGCTCTCAGATCGGCGCAAGGGGACGTCGACGACGGAGAAGAAGAAGAAGATTTGGGTTTCTTCTCTCGGATGATCCCCATTCGTCTTCCCAAGAAATCTCCAACGCAGTTTTCCAATGAAGAAGGAAGCTCGCTCTCTCTTGTTCTCTTTCTAAAGTGAGAGAGAAAAATCAGGTGGGCCCATTGTGGGCCTGCCGTACTCGTTTTTGGCCCACTTCAAGATATTGGGCTTTTCGATAGGAAGCCCAAAACCTTTGGAACAAGTAATGTAATACTGTTGACCAAAATGAAAAGGGGGAGGGGGGGTCGTAATCACAGTCAGACGTGGACTTCCCAACAAATTGCGGGGGGGTTTGACCTTTCTTGGGGAGAAAGGTAAGCACTAGCCACTGATTTATGGTTGCTTGTTCCATTTTGATTTAGATAAAGAAATCACCATCTTCGACTGCTTTATGTGCCCAAATATGTTTGTGTTCAACATTTTCAGTTTTCAATTCAACTAATGTTTTATTACGAGGAAATATAGGCAGGTTTCACAAACATATAGGATGACTAAAAAAAGTCGAAGCACCAATATTGTGACTTCATCGAATTCATTTTAAAAGTATGTATTGAAAAGAGGTGATTCTATAAGATACGACGTCAGATTCAGTCTATTTCATTGTGCGGGAAATTTGGCTACGTTGTGCTCCTTCTACTAAATTTAAGTGCAATTTGAATAAGTAAATCGATGAAAGATTGTCATTATGTTTAGAAGGGTTGTAATAGATCTAGAGAGGACGTATTAGCAGACCGAGTTGAAAGAAACCTGCCATGAGAGCATCATGACTGCACACATCAATGGCTGCACATGCTTTAAGGATGATCTAGTCCTTAAGATGATGAATGAAAGAATTTACTATTATTGAAATGAGTAACTTAGTGGGCAAGAAACAGAGAACCGGGTGTAATTGGGAAGACTGTAAAATATGCACAAAAATTAAGGCTGGCCTAGGTCAGAGATAGAATAAATAAAAGATAAAATTAATTAACTAATCATAAACAACTTTGATGAGAGAATATGGTAACACATTTTTACAGATTTAAAAATGCAAAAGTTTAGTAGGAGCATCTGATGCCTAGTACTAGAACTTGAGTGCTTGTCAATCTCACTTATTCTAGTACTTTCACGGGGAGATGGAGAAGTAGTGCCAAAATAGGAAGCAACCCAACCTCCTCAAGCAAGAAGAGATTGAGATTTTTGCCTTTGCATTTGTTCCCGTATCTTCCTTAGTCCTTATCGTACCCTATTTTAAACTAAAGTTGGCTAACTCGTTAACTCTTTTCATTGCTTTCACTCTTGTGGAACCATATTCCTTGCAAACGTGAACTACACATTGGGTTTGGAAATATTGTCCAAAAAGTTCCAAACCTATTGCATGGTAGGCAATAAAGTCCAAACCCTATTGTAAGGTGGTCAGTTCAGTTTTAAATTTATTAATTGTGCCAATTTAATCTTAAATTTTTTGACAATTTGCCAGTTTAATCCTAAATATTTTAATGATTTGTCAATGTAGTTCTTTGGTGATTGCCAAACAAAATTATCCGGAATGACTATTTTAGCAAATCGTTAAAATGTTTAAAACTAAATTGACGAATCGTCAAAATATTTAAGAATTAATTGCCCAACATATGATAAGTAATTGTAATCGAAATGTTTAAGATTGAATTGACTATCATATAATAGGTTTAGGACTTTTTGAAAAATTATCCCCATTGGATTTTCAAGAAAACCTATGTTAGAACAATCATTCAATGGCAACGAGTAATTGTTTTATTTCTTTCTTCTTTTTTTCTGTTTAGAAATTTATCTTAATTGACATCAAGGAAGAATTTTGGTTTCAATTTGTGTATGATATGTCCTTTGTCTCAATATGCATATACATTCATTCGGCTTATCATGCCTTCTTGTCAACGTAATGAATTAATGGACGAGACCACCAATTGATGCATGAGCTCATGTTTCTGGATTTTCTATTATGTTTAGTGTACAATTATGTGTCAAGGCGACTAATGGATAGTTGATCTCTCTTAAATTATTCATTTAAGTAAGCATTAAAAAATAATTAGTGGCATCTAATACATTTTCATAATGATCCTTTTAATTCACGACAAAACAAACTAAATTTCAAATAACAAATCGAGTCAAATGATACGTATCTCATGTAATGACGTTACGTATCTTCCAACAAGATTATTCAAAATCCGAATAAGAGATCATTAACAACGAATGTGAAGTAGAGAGAAAAGAAAAATCAAAGCTTGTCGAATAGAATATACATATATATTGTACGCATGTGAGCTCACATGACTTCTGGCGTGCAAGCCAAGGTCAAAAAGAGTCGCGCTAATTCCTAAAAAAATCCTCAATTTTAGGTTAAATTTCAATTCTGTCACGGATTTTTTTTTTGTCTTATAAAAAACCCTAACTTTTACTCTAGTTTCGAATCTAATGGCATATCCGAAAATTGCGACTGATATCTCCAATATCATCAACATAAGAAGGTTGCTATCATTCCTTACGAAGTGAGTGTGTTGATGAAAACGCAAATTTTGTAATGAACTTCTAGTTGGTTTTGATGTTAATTTTGAATAAATTAGTGGCGAATTATAAAATGTGTGGATAGAATTGGAAGTAGAGTGTAAGTTTGAGACCTTTTACGAAACAAAAAAGAAAAAAAATTATGACATAATTGAAATTGATCCTAAAATTTGGAGGTTGTTTTAGGAACTTCAATTACGAGACTTACATTTATAAAATATATGGATAATTGCATTGAAAGTTTTAAAACTTTTTGATAAAATGCAATTGAATACTAAAATTTTTAAAATGTCTAATCAAATCTAAAAACTTATCAAATTGATTAAATTAATTTATTTATTAATTACATTTTAATGATAAATTTTAAAATTTAATTATACTTTTTAAAAATTTTAAATTTAATTATATTTTCATTACAAATTATAACACTTCCTCTGCATTTATCCTAATACTTAGGGTCCGTTCGTTTTGCGAAAAGAAGCCATTTTAGGAAAATATTTTAAGGTAAGTCATTTTCCGGAAAATGACAATATTTTCGGTGTTTATTTAAAACCCGAAAATGTTTTGAAAAATATTTTTTCGGTGTTTGGTAAGGAAAATATTTTTCACTCACCGACGGCGTTGCGGCGTCAAGCTCGAGGCTCACTAGATCGACGAGCTGGGTTCACTTTGGCCTAACAACTACCCAAGAAAGAAGAAGATGAAAAAAAAAAAAAAAAAAGAAAAAGAAAATTAAAAATAATTCGAATTAAAAAATAATTCAATTGAAAAAAGAAAAAAAAAAAGGAATAGAAAGTTAGGATTTGTAGAGATGTGAAATAAGAGAGAGTCAGTGAGGAAAATATTTTTAACTTTTCAAAAGTGGAAAACATTCTACTTTGAAGATTTTTTTCGTTTGATAAAATATTTTCCTCAAAAGAATTTATTTTTCATGAACATCGGAAAATCTAAAAAACATTTTCTCGAAAATTATTTTCCGCAAAACCACCAAAGCCTTACATTTATAAATTTCCGCTCTCGTCTTCGCTCATTTCAAGATCCAGAGAGAGAGAGAGAAAGACTGCGTGCAGAGACTGAGCTGCGACGTCGCCGCCGCATCGGAGATTCGATCACCGCCGGAGATGGAGCAATTCAAGGGCCAGCCTCGCCTCCCCAAGTTCGCGACGCCGAAGCGGTACGACATACGGCTCAAGCCCGACCTCGCCGCCTGCAAGTTCGCCGGCTCCGTCGCCATCGACCTCGACGTCGTCGGCGAGACCAAGTTCATCGTCCTCAATGCCGCCGACCTGACAATCCGGGACGGCAGCGTCTCGTTCACCGGCAAAGCGTCCTCCCAGGTGAAGCGTCTCGATCTCCCGGCGTTCGCGGTGGAGAGAGAATCGCCGTATCGTATCCTGTCTAGGCTTCGGTCGCGAGAGATTTCGCCAAATCGTAGCTGATTTTGTGGGGAGCGATCGCTTGGTTTCGTCGTGAATCATTCATCTAGAGCAAAGCATGCGACTTTACGTGCCTAAGACGTAGCCTCTGGGGGGACATTTTTGTTCAATTTTATTTATTTTTCATTAAAAATGTGAACTTTTTGGAGGAAGGAAGGAGGCTTGCGACATGTTTGAGGATAGCAGGAAGATGGGCCTTTCTCTGTTTGCATGTGACTTGCGATGTTGCTTCTTCAAAGTTCTCGTTTTGATTTTGGATTGGCTAAATGGAGTTTCAAATTGATTGATCGGTTCCCTTTCGTCTTCTGTTTATTCAGCATGAAAAATGGCATCGTTGAATTTATTTTCTAATGATGAATGCATTTTAATTTGGAAAAAAAAAATTTGAGATTATGGGTTGGCTAACAGTGAAGACTATTGTTGTGAAGTTTTGAGATTTAAGGTTCCATCTTATTTTGTGTTACTTGGTGTTTAGAGGATTTGGTGTTGTAAAGTGACTTGATGATATTGAAATGCTGAGCAGGTGTTTGAGCCTTGTAAAGTGGACTTGGTTGAGCAAGATGAGATATTGGTTTTGGAGTTCCCTGGGACGCTGCCTACTGGACTTGGAGTTTTGTCTGTCGGTTTTGACGGAACTCTTAACGATAGGATGAAAGGGTTTTACAGAAGGTAATTATTTTCAAGAAAGCACAGAACATGATGATCTTCAGCATTATCTGATTGTGGAACGGAGATTTTTAAGCAATTGGGATGCTATATAACCAAATGAAGACTAAGCTTCATGCAACCACTTGCCTCCTCTGCTCCCTTTTTTTATAAAATTTCGTTGGTTGTCTACCCTGGATCATTTGGGATATCACTGTGCTGTCTTCTATTACTACTTCTGAATCTATGCCTGTCTTCTATACATTGATCTTGAGGTACTTAGTTTTTGAATGAATTACTGGATTTTGAGATGCTAGTACCGTTAGTATTCTCACTAATTTCTGATTTAAATGAATATGTATTACTTAATAATTTTGTATGGCCAATTCACTCACTTAAGTTCAAATATACTCTATGCAGTACTTATGAGCACAATGGTGAGAAGAAGAATATGGCGGTTACTCAGTTTGAACCAGCTGATGCTCGGCGATGCTTTCCTTGTTGGGATGAGCCTGCATGCAAGGTTCTTATCTTTCCTTTACATGAGTGGTTTATCTGCAACTGTCCTACCAATCTTCTAATGCTTACCATGGCTGTACAAACCTTTGAGGGAGGTGTCATTCTTTTCTTTAGATGTTTGATACACCCTCAATAGTTCCGCTAGTTTGGTCTATATGAGGTTACCAATCTCTTTAATGATCTGATTTTATATACTGTTTTGAACTTCATGGAATGTATCTTTTAGGTGGGCATTTATTGATGTTACATGATGAGTTCGCTTGACTTTGATGAATGGTTTGGCAAGCTACATTCAAAATTACTTTAGATGTGCCGTCTGATCTAGTGGCTCTCTCCAACATGCCAATTGTTGATGAAAAGGTCGAAGGACATGTCAAGACAGTTTTTTATCAAGAATCCCCCATCATGTCCACGTACTTGGTTGCAGTTGTTGTTGGGTTATTTGACTATGTCGAAGATCATACATCTGACGGTAAAGTCACTGATAATTGCTTTCTCTCTTAAGAAATGCTGTTCATCTAGTGATTAGTGGGGAAAGCCTTGTGCACAAGGAAAGCCTTTTTATTCCATTTGTTTTGTCGAATTGTCTATATATCTGCTACATTGTCTTTGCAGGAGTAAAGGTGCGGGTATACTGTCAAGTCGGGAAGCAAAATCAGGGAAAGTTTGCCCTAGATGTTGCTGTCAAGACGCTTGTATTATACCGAGAGTATGTTCCTATCAAAGTAGTTTGCATTTGTTAGTACTCTTACATTCTGAGCACTTATGATCATCGTCTTTAGTTGACTATCGGTAAATTGAATGAAATCCAGGTACTTTGCTGTGCCATACTCTCTTCCAAAACTGGATATGATTGCTATCCCAGATTTTGCTGCTGGTGCCATGGAAAATTACGGTTTAGTTACTTATCGCGAAACAGATCTACTCTATGATGAGAAGCACTCCGCAGCAGCTAACAAGCAGAGGGTAATGTAAATTACAATTTGCTGGCTACCTTTCACCATCTAGTTTGGCTGTTTAAAGTTGGAAAGTTTCATATGTGTGGTCGCTGATTTGCATAAACGTCTGATACTTTTGTTGGGCTTCTTTAAGGTTGCTACAGTTGTAGCTCATGAACTGGCTCACCAGTGGTTTGGTAACCTTGTTACCATGGAGTGGTGGACTCATCTGTGGCTAAATGAGGGATTTGCTACTTGGGTAAGTAACCTTGCTTTGTTGTTTTGTCCTTTATTTTGCTATCATGCTTGTTTGCATGACATGTGCTTGCTTAGGTGAGCTATTTGGCTACCGATAGCCTGTTTCCTAAGTGGAAAATATGGACTCAGTTCCTTGAAGAATGTACTGAAGGGCTGAGACTGGATGGGCTTGCTGAGTCACACCCCATTGAGGTAAGCATAAACATCTTTTCCTTTTCAAAAGATATCCTTGCGCAGTAAGTATTGAAGTATTTGAATTGAAGAGACTTTTCCTCCTCAGGTGGAGATTAACCATGCTGGTGAGATCCATGAAATCTTCGATGCAATAAGTTATAGAAAGGGTGCATCTGTGATCCGGATGCTTCAAAGCTATCTTGGTGCTGAATGTTTTCAGGTAATTCTTCTTACTCTCAGCTTATGATGATCTCTCAGTAACTGCCCAGAGGGTTACTTATTGAGGAGGTCTCCAAGACAAAAGTGTAATATCTGCTGCTATATAATTTAATCAAGAGGATAAGTTAGTTGCTGATGTGATGCTGATGAAGACATCTAATCTTCAAATGCTTTACTAGCAGTTTCACTGACTCGAGCGGAAACAATGTCCAGTAACTCAGTATTAGACTCTCAACTTGAGTTGGATTTTGCTTCACTTTTTTGTGCTCTGGACTTGATGAGACTATAATATTCATGAGCTACTCAAATCATTTGGGATTGACTTCTTTTTGCTCAATATTGTTGCCCAAACAAAGCCTTCATTTAGATGTAATCTCAACTTATGTTTGAAATATTAATAAGATACTCTATATAATGCACATTCTACTTAGGTGTCAGAGCACTCAAGCTTGCAATTTACCACATATGGTAATGATATCCTTTGACAATTGTATTTTGCTGCCCCCCAATCAGCAAATGCACTATGGCTTGATAAAAGTACTGTGCTGAGTCAATTATCAGATGCTCTAAAATTAAACTCCTGGGCTCATAATGATTCTGTTTGATTTATTTAATAAAACAGATTTAAGTTGATGAGATTAAACTCAATATGTGAAATAAGGAAGATTCTACAACTTGGTCTTTCATATCTTCGGCTAGTTTGTTGAATTATGGGTTCATGAAATGAACTTGCTAAATCACGATCTATCTAAATCATTGTTGATGTGAATGTTCTTATGCCATATTTTGTTGCGTATAGTACACTTTCTTTTCAGATATTACTTGTATTGGATTTTCCTTGAGATTTAACATGGACGTCTATTTTTTCTGTTTGTGAAAATAGAAATCATTAGCTTCATACATAAAGAAGCATGCTTGCTCAAATGCAAAGACAGAGGACCTCTGGGCTGCCCTCGAGGAGGGATCAGGTGAACCCGTGAACAAGTTAATGAATTCGTGGACCAAGCAGCAAGGATACCCTGTGGTTTCCATCAAAATCAAAGATGACAAGTTAGAGTTCGAACAGGTTCTACAATGTTATAATTCTTTGAAGTTGAAGTTTGTTGTCTTGTACATTACCAATTTCCATAGAGTGAACCAGCTCCAAAGTGACATGACTTTGATGATAATGGCAGTCACAATTTTTATCAAGCGGTTCCCATGGGGATGGACAGTGGATTGTGCCAGTAACATTTTGTTGTGGCTCATATGATGCACGCCAAAGTTTTCTGTTGGAAACAAAATCCGCATCTATTGATTTAAAGGAAACCGGAGCTTGGATAAAGGTCAATGTGGACCAGACAGGTTTCTATAGGGTGAAGTACGACGAAGACCTTCAAGCCAAGATAAGAAATGCCATAGAGAATGAAATTTTATCTGCAACCGACAGATTTGGTAACTTTGTTATTTCTTCCAATATTCGAACATCTTCTACACACCCCCATTTTTCTTCTCTCTTTCCAACCTAAAAGATCAGCATAACCAACTTATGTGATGCTTGTAACAGGTATACTGGATGACTCCTTTGCTCTTTGCATGGCTCGCAAGCAGTCTTTGACTTCTTTGGTCACTCTAATGGCTGCTTACAGAGAAGAACTTGATTATACCGTGCTATCGAATTTGATTAGTGTATGTTCTGCTGTAACTGGATTCTCACTTTATATGTATATATTGTGTCTGAACTTGGATTGGGTGATTCTCACTATGGATTCTTGTTAAGATAATGCTATCAAGACTGATTTTACTTCCTTCTTTGCCAGGTAAGTTACAAAATTGCAAGAATTGCTGCAGATGCTACTCCTGAATTAATGGATTATATTAAACAATTTTTCATCGGTCTTTTTCAATACTCTGCAGAGTAAGTTCAGTTACTTTTATGAATCTAGCATAGCCTTATTGTAGAATTTCAAATTTGCATTTTACATCTCTTGCACCATGATAACAAATGAACCAAAACAAAGAAGCTTCTTTGGCTGGGTAAATTAAGTTCATTTCAAGAAATTAGATGGCTTTGCCAATTTTCACCAGAATGACTTTTATTTTATGGTGGATTCACTTAAGTAAGAGCACTGGAAGAATGCTGAATCAATGCTTGAAATTTCTCATGATAATTATCTTGTCCACCTTTATTTCTCGATGAGTTAACTGGAAAACCATCTTGATGATTTCTTTCGAGTTTAATTTGTCTGGTGGTCTTTGGATGTGTAGTGAGAAAGCTGCTTATGTAATATTAAAGTTTCAAGAAATTCTTTTAGCCATTGTTGGAATGTTAGTGAAGTTTTGGATTCCGGACTATCTAATGTTCTAAAGAAATTGTTTTCTGTTAAGTTTTAAGTCAAAGTTGTGATGGTGAAAGTGAGGCTCTATCATTGTCTTTATTTGCTGCAATTTCCTGGCAGGAAGCTTGGTTGGGATGCCAAAGAGGGTGAGAGTCATTTAGAAGCTATGTTAAGAGGACAAATTTTAACTGCCCTGGCAGAGTTTGGAGATGAATCCACACTGAAGGAAGCAAGCAGGCGCTTTTATGCATTCTTAGATGACAGGAGCACTCCTCTTCTTCCTCCTGACATCCGAAGGGTTGTGCAATCTTCATGCATTTTCTGTTACCTTGTATTTCTTCATATTCTACAGCTTCTGAACGCATTCTTTTACTTGTTCTTATAGGCAGGCTACGTGGCTGTGATGCAAACTGCGAATGCATCAAACCGATCAGGTTTTGAATCTTTGCTGAGAGTCTACAGAGAGACTGACTTGAGCCAGGAGAAAACCCGCATTTTAGGTATATAATGTCATTTGGACAAGTGTTGCAACCGTCTGATACTCCCCTAAAATCTGCCTACTTTTTGTCTTTGTAGGTTCATTGGCCTCTTGTCCAGATCCTAATATCATCCTTGAAGTGCTCAACTTCGTAGTGTCTCCTGAGGTACTCTGGCTTGTGTACTAGTTGAATATACCTTCGTAATTTCCTCGAAGCCTCCTTTGTTAAGTTCACCATGCGTTGATCTAAAAGGCAGAAACTAAAATTTTGCACCTTTGGTTTTTGATTAGGTTCGCAGTCAAGACGCCGTCTTTGGGCTTGCTGTTTGCAGGGAAGGACGTGAAACTGCTTGGACTTGGCTGAAGGTAATTCTATTATTGCCAGTGGAACATATTGACTACTTATTTATATTCCTTAAATGAATCAATGATGCTCTTATTGGATCTGAGCTATAATATAAACTAGATTACTTTTTGCTATTGCAAAATCCACAACTGAAACAAAGAATTGAAAGCATGTGTAACTCCTCTTAATTCTTCTTGTCGTTGCTTGTGGAGTTTTTGCTTGTACCAAATATCATTTGATGCTTTCTGCCGTATCTAATCTGGCATTCTTCTCTATTATCTCAATCATTGATTGCAGGAAAATTGGGAAAACATTTGGAAAACATATGGTTCTGGGTTTCTCGTCACGCGGTTTGTTAGTGCAATTGTCTCGCCGGTATGTAATCCTATCGCTTGTGTGCCCGTATGTGTTCCTGTGGGTTCAAACTTTTCTAAAGCAACTCTCTCGTGAAAAGCTGCCTGTCCTCAAGGATTGAAATTTTTTTGTGTTATGTTATTTTTCCCTTATGTTTGAATATATGGGACAAACGTGGTCAATTCCTTGAGTTCCCCTGCTTTTTTATTATTTGTCCAGTTTGCAACATTTGAGAAAGCCAAGGAGGTGGAGGACTTCTTTGCAACCCGCTCGAAACCTTCTATTGCAAGGACACTGAAGCAGAGCATTGAGCGGGTGAACATTAATGCACAATGGGTCCAAAGCATTCAGAAAGAAGAAAATCTTGCCGAGGCGGTGAAGGAGCTGGCATCCAGGAAGCAGTAGGGTTGTCTCTTTTTTAATGATTTGATGCTTCACTGCTTGTCCACAAAAACATGCAACGTGACATTTCATCTGTGTCTGTCCTGAACTTACCTCAATAGTTGCGAATGCAATAAAGAAGCTCATCCTTCAAACGTGCGAATGTTCAATCCATTCTGCCATTGTCTCGAAGGGCAAGATTAGCCGCTCTCAAACGTCCATTCTCTCGAGGAACAAGCAAATTACATTTAAGTCTAGCTGAGCTGTATATTTCTTTTTACCTTTTGATTAGCCAGTCATAAATGGCTCCTGATACAATCATTGTCAAAATCAGTAACCTAAAATTCTTCCGGGCACCGCGAGAATACTCATATGGTGTGTTATTCTTCCGGTTCGCACCGCAAGAAAACTTGTGTTATTGCAGATGAGCACGGTTTAAACATCGAAGAAATTGACATTGACAGCGTACCTTTCGCTGCACAAGTAAAGCAACCTAGGTAAAAGTTATAAAGCACCAATATTTTTCGTGTTGTGTCGGACACTCTTCAATATTCGATCAACACATGTTGGAAAAGCCGACACTTGGTCAATTTTCCTGACACTCTCTGATACTCGAATCGAAATTATGAGTGATTCTGATATTGAGGTCAATTTTAAAAATTCAATAAATGAGATGTCAAAATATGTGTGTGAGAGAGAGAGAGAGAGCACGCCCGCGGGCGAAAAAAATAAAACACAATAATAAATGGAGAAAGAAGAAAAATATAATTTTCTTTTCTCTTCTAACCCTCACTTCCCGTGATACACAATTCCTTCCTTAAGTTGTTTTTTCCTACTCTTCCAACATATCTGACATGCGAGTCCATAATATGGATCGCTTGTTTTTTTTTTTTCCAAGTTTTATGAATTATTAAAATTGAATTGAATTTTTCAAATTGAAATAATGAATTATATTAATAAATGACGGATTAATTTTTTTCAATGTAAATTCATTCTAGACTTTTTAATTATTTATTTATTTATGAATTTGATTCAAATTAATTTAATTGAAATAATCATAAAAATGATAATTTATAAATATATATTTACAACGTGTCGGAATTTTATGTTTTTGAGAAACATGTCGGCGTATCGCTTTGTCGACATCGTGTCGCATGTCACATGTCACGTGTTAGTATAGGTGCTACTTAGCGTAAAAGTCTGGCATTGTAAACATGGAAGAGCTTAAAAACTTGGGAAAAATGTATTTTGTAATAAATGGGCCCAGTACAATCCAACCTAAAGCCCATTTAATTTGGCCTTACGCTCCAACCGCCCAAGAACAAAATAAAAAATAAAAAATAAAAAGAAATAAGAAAGGGATGAACCAAAGACAGAAGGAAAGATGAAAGAGAGGCTTTCGACAAAGGGAGAAGATACTAAACAGGGGACAGAGAAAAATTTGTGCATACACGCTCATACGTCTCAATAAATCAAAATAACTCCGATTAGCAATGTCTGGCAAGGATTCAAGCCCTGTTTCCATCTAATCGGAGGAATTTTCAGAGTTAAAAACTATAAATTCAGAGTTATGTTATGAAATATATGAATGAATGAAATATATGAATAAATATTTATTATATTCATTTTATCTAATGTACTTATTATGGTACATTTGTATTATACATTCTAAATACATCTCTCTATATAATGAATGTTCATCTCTCTATCCAATATATGTATTATTTAATATTTTGATATTAATGATAAGTGCATCATTGTTTTCTTATAAATAGGAGTTTAGTTTTTGTTATAGGCATACAATGATATACTAGAAATAAAATTCTTCTCTGACTTTCTCTATTATTTTTAGTGTTTACCTACTTTCTCTTCTCAATTTTTTTTATTCTCTCTATTACATATTTGCAACACAATATTTTACAACACGTTATCAACATGAAGATTTACCAACTGAGTAAGTAATTTTTGCAAGGTAGGTGTTCTTTTTATTAATCAACTTATACTTTATTTTCTTCTATCAATTCTTCATTTTTATTTTTCTTTGCCCGAAGTTAAATTTCAAATCTAAAAGTATTATTCTGCTGATGAAGTGGCAATGGATATTTGAAAATCCTTTTAATTAATTTAATGATTTATTTTTAAGGATTATGACAAAAGGATTTCATGGTGCCTTGATATGGAAATGCACCTCCAAGAGCAAGGTCTTGCTAATGCAATTACAAAGGACGGAACCTCAAATACAAAAGATAAAGCAAATGCACTTATTTTTATTCGTCATCATTTGCATGAGAGCCGGCAGACTCAATATTTATCCGTTCAAAACCTTCAGATCTTGTGAAGGAGGTTAAAGGATAGGTATCCTCCCTCAAGCACAATATGACTAACAAAATCTCAAACTGCAAGATTTTAAATAAGTGTCTGATTATAACTCCGCTTTATTTGATATTGTTTCTCCACTTGAGTTATGCGGTATCAAACTCCTTGATGCGGAATTGTAGGAGGGGGAAACGTGAAAGAGAAGAGAAAGAAGAGAGAGAATGAGAGAGAAAAAAAAATATTACTATTATTATTATTTTCTTTTCTCTTTCTTTTTTTTTTTTTTTTTTTTTCGTCTCCAATTTTTCATCCGATAATTTCTTTTCTGAAAATTTTGGACTCGCCGATAATTCGACGGACGATGAGATGACATCCAATAATTTAATCTTGAAAGTTCAATACCCAAAATCGAGTTAAATTTTGTGATTAAAAATCAATCAAATGCAACTTTAGTACAATCTAATTTATCATGTGGCTTTCAGGGGTTCTCACGCGGTTGACCCGTGATCAATAATTTTCGATCCACATTTGTCCTCCTTCGAATCGTGGCCGACCCTCGATTGTCATGTAATCGTGAGAGTTTAATTATGTGCAATGAATATAATATCAATAAAAAAATGGTTAATACCCTAAAAAACCCCAAACTGGTACACTTGTGACAAATTTACCCAAAACTATTTTTTTTACCATAAAAAACCCCAAACCGGTATACATGTAACAAATTTACCCCAACTGACCATAAAAAACCCTAAACTAATACATTTATGACAAATTTACCCCAAACTAATTTATTCGACCACAAAAAACCCCAAACCAGTAAATTTGTGACAAATATACCCTATGCTAAATTGGATTAATACCACAAAAAAATCACAAAAATTGTAAACTGTGACAAACAAAGCGTAAAATCTCAAATTAGTATACTAGTCAATTATCACGTGTCATTTAACTAATAATTTGACAATAAAATTTAACGAAAACTAACAGAGGGTAAATTTGTCACAAGTATACCAGTTTGGGATAAATTTGTCAATGGTATACCAGTTTGGAATTTTTACCCATAAAAAAAATTGATTTATTATCGTTCGATACGAATATCGTAATTGTGCGGAATCACCCACGAACCAACTACGTACTTCTATCGAATCGATTTATATCCATTCGCTAATTGATTTATACAGTGTAGTATTGACTCTTGTTGACCCTTATGGTTGAGCAGTCGATTTCCGATTAAATTCTTTAGTCTTTCATGTTTTAACCCTTTACCGCTTCACCCAATGGATTAGTTAACTCGTGAGTGATCAATTCATAGTAAAATAACCATAAGTGCATCAATGAAATAACTATTTTATATATTTTGAAATGGGGCCAAATTTCGGAATATCAAGCAAGAATCGAAACCCTCACCTCCATATGCTCGGAAGGAGAGCTGGCTAACTAAGCTAAGTTTTGTACATGCAGTAGTTGGTTTAGGTTAATTTTTAGTTATTTATGCATCATGCTGAGCAAGACCTTAAAAGGCCCAAGGAGGAACAACAGGCGGGAGAACCGCCCTCGGGTTAATTTGGCAACGAGGGGGCCATAGCCACACTGGTAACTGTGGTGTGGAGGAAACTCTACTGGTGGTTCGGATGCTGACCTCCTTCAATGGAGAGGCTCCCCGAGGACCCTATGGTGGAAGGCTTAACACACCTTCCTTGGACTCTGTCTGACTTAAATGTCAAGTTGAACACAACTCAACGACAGACATCCAACCCCAAGTTGTGTTCAACTTGACTTAAATGTACAATAGAAGAATAATAATGATGTGAAATTTAAGTCGAAAGTACAGTTATTGATAAACAGGTCATTTAAATACAACACAGGACAACAGGGGCATTTTCTATTGGGTATAAGTCCGCGCTTATGAACAAAAAACCTGGATCGTGATGCAATAAAATCCGGGAATGAGAAAAGCCAAGCATACACAGACCAGGAGCACCATTGAAAAAAGCAGAAGCTAGACCTTCCTTTCCTTACAGACGACAAGAGATTAGTTTTCCAACCTACAATTACTTGTTACACTCTGTCGTTGGCCCGAAAAAATGCAGGCACACGAACACAAAGAAGCATTAAGCCAGAAAACCAACACGCCAAATACGAAGTCTTCATCTAAGGGCACCATGGAAACTATCAAAAACCACTATGCAGAGAACAACACTGATGGAGAAGCCTGACATCACACTCGTGCAGAGCCTATGCTTGCATGGAAAAGGGAGTTCGCTCAAGATAATATTTTGGACTAGTCCCGATGAGAATCTCAGGTAAAGAATCTACAGAATGAAAAACGCTAACCCTATGTCATACCTGATCTACAACTCAAACCCTTTTTTTTAAAGTCATATGGGCTTCTCTATACATAAAAAATGTTCACGACTTCTGGAGGACGAGCTTCTCGTATAGTGCAAGGAGGTCCTTCTTGTTAGGATTCTTCAATTGGAGCAACTCAGCACCGAAATTGTGACTCGTGAGTTCTTGCCTCAGTTTGAGCATGGTGAACTTGGTATAATCCTCCTGCGACGTTTTGTTGCTGTGGTTGTCCTCATCGCCTCTGTACACAGATCCGCCATCTTCTGGCTGAATGTGCTTTAGGGGACTGGTTGTGCTTCGAGACCTCTTATTTCCTCTGGAGGCGTTATCAATATCCATATCTTGAACAGAGTCCATGCCAATTTCACCATCATCTGCTCTGAGCCGTTTCCCGAGAGAAGCAGTCTTGAGCTTGCTGTCCAATGCAGTTTCATTTATAAGAACAGTAGTTAACTTTTGTTGGAGGGAATCAATTTTTGCCTGGGCAGATTGTAGCTTGACTGAGAGATCTTCTGCTCTGCTGTTGGCTTCTGCACGAGCCTTTCGTTCAGTGTTGAGGAGACTTTCCAGGACCTGAACCGTACTAGCCCTTTGCTCATTATTTGAATCCAGCAAGGACTCAATTTCTTTCTCCCTTTCCTCCACTCTCGCCTCTAATAAGGTGACTTTTGAGAGGGCCTCCGTCTCTGATATACATGCTTCCTTAAGTTGATCTTCTAATGCAATTTTATCTCTCCCTAAACTCTCAATAAGCCTCTCAGCCCTCTCAATTTGAGCCAGTCTCTCCATTGCCAGCCTTTGAATATCGTTCTTTTCCTTTTGGGCAGTGACTGCATCTGCTCGTGCTTTGTCAGCCATTTCAGTAGATCTTCTGGCTTCTTTTTCAGCATTTCTGCACCGTTCCTGAACTTCCTCAAATCTTTTGAACTCAGTTAAGTACTTCTGTTCAAGATGGATCTTCTCCTGCTCCACAATTCTAGCTTCTCTTTCAAAAGATAGGGCTTTAGCATTTGCAGCTTCAAACTTCTCACTCAACGCTCTGATTTCGTTCTTCAGGGACATAATCTCCACATCATAATTCTCTATTTTTGACTCAGCAGCCTGGAAACCATATCAATCATCAAGTACAAGAGAGTGCAAAACAATGAACTTGAGAAATTGTCCTAGAGACCAGGATTGATGGAGACAATAAAGAAGTTATCAGAACAGTAAATTCAAATAAACAAGTTGCTTTCCTATACATGTTTATTAAAAAATGTGCTAAACCCTAAAACTTCAGCAGTAAAATCTTCGCCGTCAATTTTCAACACTCCTAAATCAAAATGATATGAGCTTACCTTCAGCCCTGACTTTATGGTGATCAAGCACTGTTCAGCATACTCCATTTTTGCCACCTTCTCCTTCACTTCTTCCTCCTGCATTATCATCAAGAAATGGTAAACACATCGATTCCGCTATTATATGGCACAAGGCACAAGAAGAAAGCTACATGTGTTTGCACCAATACAAATGCGCGTGTGCATGAGAGAGAGACCTTTGCAGCCAATTCAATGGAAAATTCCGCCCTTAGAGCATCTTCCCTCTTTTGTGTATCCTTATTCGCACGCTCTTGTGCAATTGCTGCCTTCTCTAAGGCTGCTTTTGCTTCTCTAACAGCAATATCATACTTCCTTTTCCACTCCTCTGCCTCCTCTTGAGCTGACTGAGCTTGTTCCCTAGCAGCAGCCAGTCTTGCCTCAGCAGCACTGCTCCGGGATTTGAGGATACCAATTTCAGAACTAGCCTGGTCTTCCTCAGCTTTCTGTTTAGACAACACTTGCTCGTATTTTCTTTTCCAGTCCAAAGATTCTTGCTTTGTAGATTCTAATGTTTTCAACAAGCTAGAAGACCTCTCTTCAAGTAAACTACAAGTGCTCTGTGATTTACTTATACGACTTGAATAATCATCAGAAAGCCTGTTCTTATCACTGATGGCATCTTTATATTGCTTTAAATACTGAGATTTGTAATTCTCACTGGCTTCCAGTTGCTTATTAAGCAACCCCACCTGATCTTCAATGGCCCGACATTTCAGCATCAAGGAACTCCTCTCAGATCCGACCCGATCAATTAGCCTTTTCGCAAGGTCTAGTATTGGGCCTTCCAAGCTGAGTAGTTTGAAAGCAGTAAGTCAAGGATACAGATAGAGATAACAAACTTGGAAAACAGGTTAAAAGAATAAAGGGAAAACCTTTGTTGCAAGAACATGGCAAGCTTTTGCCATTTTGATGGACCATGAGATGATGCTTCATATTCTGACAAAAGAGCATCAAGAACCTGCAAAATATCAATACAGGACACTCAAGATTATGCCCAAAATGACATCAACAATCCATACTTTTCCAAAATATGATATATAACTTACCAGTAAATCTATGAAATATAACTTTGGACCTCAAATTACGACATATGGGCTTGATTTGTTAATTTATCAGTAAATCTATGAAATATAACTTTGGGACATAGGTGAGGATGTTTATCAAGCAAGATTACTTTGTGTTAAGCCATTTACATATAAACTGCACCTTCATCTAATAGCTTAACCTTTTGGAACAGTTGGAAGTGGTTCCACAAAATTTTACGTAGTATTAAAGCAAAACATCATGAGTTCGAATCTTTGTTAATTCCTTATATACCCCCAATATATATTTCCATGCTTTAATCTTAAGCCAAACACCAGTCTTTACGTGAAGGGATGTTAAATCATTCCAATATTAAACTGCACCTTCTTCTAATAAAGCTTTTTAAATTGTTGGCAGTGGTCCCATAATTCTACACCTAGTCATCCCATGCAATATCTATTGAAAGAGTGAAATTTTGACGATGATCCAATCATCTCTTGGCATTATGGGGTTTCTGATCTGGAATGGGCAACTCTTATCACATAACAAGAGGTAAGACATTGTAGAACCAGAGATCTGCCGCAATAGAATACAAAGTGGCCTTTCGAACCCCTATTATACTTGTTCCACACTAAATGCTTTGCAAAGAGAAGAGAATCTCATCACACAGCATCACTATACTTGCTTGCAACAGTCAACTCAAAAGCTACTCAGATTTAAATAAAAGCTCTCTATGCTTTTTATGAGATTGATCAACCAATAAATAGCCTACCAACTTTAGCGTTAGATAGAGAATAATCTTTGATATACCACACTCCATGTCCGCACTAATGGTCAATACATCACAGTTCCCCTACATTTGGAACTGGACCTCGTTTGCATTTGGTACAAGCATGGATAATTTCCCAAATGCCCTCATCTCTTCTGCCCTTTCAACAAATCTACTTCTACTAGACACTGATCAGACCCCACACAAATGATGACTGCCTCACGATTTCACCATCATCAACATTCTACAAGATTATTTTTCAGTAGATAAAGACAACTTCAAATCTGTATTATTGAAACAGAGCCCAAATGCTGTAAAAATAAGACAGGCTCTGATTGTCAAAAGCAATTTGATCTAATGAGACATCAATACAAGATAAGTTAACAATTGCCCGATCTCATAAACAAACAAAAGTACATATTCAAGCTCATACTATAAGGTATACATAGAAAAGAATGAAAAAGAGAAAAAGGAATATGCTTTATAGATAGCATCAAACATGACTACTAACCTTGACAACATTATCAATATTAGCATCAGGTGTATGACAAGCTGCTCTCAGCCTCTTTTCCATGCTCCGTATGGCATGTGAACACTGCAAGTCTGCCTCCATAAACGCATTCCTCTTGTAATCCTGCATGGACCAGTTTAGTCAAGAGGGGATTGCTTAAGTTATTGGTCCTAGTACAGAAAAAACAAATAACCTAACAAAAATAGACCATCATCATTAACCATAATTAGTCAAACACACCACAGCTTTTTTATGAAAAGGAAATATTTCAATTAAACCTTATCTACCAATGCCAGCATCATTTTCTAACTGCATCAAACTCAACTTGAGACAAAGCTTTTCAAAATCCTGGTAAACAAGATTTTCAATTATGTTGGCCACTCAATTTTTGCATTTTCTGTGCCATAGATCAATTCTTAGACCAATTGTCCCATACTGTGAGAAAAAAAAAATGTCTAGTGGTATATGGATCTCCAAAATCTGACGTGACAATGCACATCAAAAGGAGCAAATCAAATGAAGAGTTGACCCAAAAAAAAACAACCGTATCAACACCAAACCCAATGCAACCACCTAATCACAAGCACAAAGGAAAAGAATAAACAGAGTCCATAGAAATGTAATTTCCCCAATGTAATAACCATCATAGAACCAAATTATTGGGATCACTTTATCGCAGCATAAAAATAGTCAGCATTTTGTGACTTAAGGCACCACCTCAAAAGCCTTTCTGAAGAACTTATGGAGAAGCTCCTCATGTTTCTTCCTTGTTGAACCAGTGCCAACTGCACTCGCATTGAATGCAGCTAATGATTTTTGTACTGCTTCCTCATGAGCATCCCTCATGCCAGCCTACATTAACTGAAATTAGGAATATACCAAAATAATAGAGCATTCATTTCTCTGGCAAAGTGTTGCTTACTTCCTCCGGTGGCTTCGACCGGTCAAAAATAGACATGTAAACCTCAGTAGCTGAATCATAAGCTTTACGGCACTCAGCTTCTTCGACACTCTACAATAATAAGAGGTAGAATAAGAGTGAAAACATAACTCCTGCACATTCAATAGATAGCAATGACAAGTGACAATCAGCACCAGACAGCTCTTTAGCTTTGTTCTGCTAATAATTGATAATTCTTATCAAAAGATGACAAAACCATTTTAGACTTAACTCAATGCATTATAGAAATAAACAGAAAAACACAGACAGACATGTCAATTTGCAAGATGAAAAAGATTCTGTCATCAAGACAAAGTGGAGAAGTTCCTTAGCTCATTAATATGAAACAACTCAAATCTTAATAGAAGCTCATGAAAAAGATTTTTTTTTCCTATTTCTAGTGACACAAAGTGTAAGGTAGCAATCTCAGTGTCAGGCACCAAAACTATTTTGGTCAATAAAATGCCATCGTATTGCCCAAAATTAATCAAATGCTCATCTTTATTACCTTAATTTTAATTTATAAAAATTCATAGCCAGGCTTGTTAATTACCTGATAATTTCTCCTTTTTAATATTGTAAAGATGAAAAAAAATGCACCAAAATATAAACGATTCTTTCTCTTAGGGTGTGTTTTGATAACCACATTAAATCTCTGAAAATTATACTTTTCCAATACTTGATGTCATCAAGTGCATTTGATCATATTTAACTACACAACTAGTGTTTTGCGTAAAAATCACTTAATGCAGTAAGGAAAGCCTTACTCAATGGCTCAAGTGATACAATATTCCATGGAAATTAAAACCTTACCAAATCATATAACCAAAACCTTCCAATAATGCTCACTATTCAATGTTTGGTAAAATACTAGTAAAATTTATTTTCTATTGTCAAACAACCTTTTATTTTCATTTTCAGTACTTAAAAGACTTTAGCACTTCTATTCAGTACTTAAATTTCCGCACTCATATTTTAATGTTATCAAACGAGCCCTTCATTGCAGACACCCATGTACTCATAGTCAACTTATGAAAAAAAATCCTCAACCTCAACCACCCCAGGAAAAATAAATAGAAAAAGAAGAAAGGCATAGGGGCACAAGGGGATTCCAAAGGGCTCCATATCATGACTAAACATGGCAGACTAGTTGTACAAATTGCAACTGCCACAGAAGTCACTTGGTGGTTTCATTTAACACTTCTCAAAATTGTTGTGCAAATCTTTAAAGAAAATTATCACGCCTACTCAGATCCAACCCAGTTCGGGAGACTGACCAAGTTTTTATATTGGAAACATAAAGAAATTCAAGATATTACCAACCTGCCATGAAGATGATATCGTAGGCACTGCGCCATTATTCAAGGCCTCTAAGTAAGACTCTGTGATACCCACTAGAACAGGGCCGGTCAAGACAGTGGTCCCAACTTGCTTGGGCCTTGTTCTCTCAAACACAAACTTTGTCAAGGCCTCCAACCCAGACCTAAACTCAGGCCTTAGTTTATCCATCTGCATCCAACATCACAAATACAAAGCATGAACTAAAAACTACAGACTGAAAAATATTTTCTGAAGTAGATAAAAGCACATCTGACAATGACAATACTCACTGATATTTGATCAAGCCGCTGGAGATCATGTTCATTATTCAAAGGTCGCACAAGGGTGAAACATTCTCTATCTGGAAATAGAGCTCGAATAGAATCCCGAATCTGGAAAGCATTTCTTTAAAAGTTTACAACCTCTAACGACATAAAGAAACACTAAAAAAGTAGTAGCAGGTAACCCCACAGCACAGATGTATACATAGACACAAGCAGCAACCGGGCAAAGAAGAAACTGATGACGCACTGAAGCATCACGTTAAATTCCTTTAAAACTAGAACATGACAAAAGGAGCTTTTAGCCTAACCATTATAATGAATCAGTTTCTAAGCAAGTGGTCTAACTACAATCCAAATAGAAATGAAGGAATTTGTTATTTAACAATCATCTACTCCCAAAGCTGTTTTGTGTGTGTGTGTGTGTGTGGGGGGAAGGTGTGGAGCTTCCAATAAATGTTTGCTTGCCTACCCTAAATTATTACAGCACACAGTTAGGTCAGTTGCAACCAAACAAGTTCAAGTAGTACTGATAACTAGAATGACACAAACACACAATTGTCTATGAAAACATGCCACTACTATAGATGGACATTTGCCTCACATTAACCAGGCTAAAATAAGATCAGACATAATGTTTATGGGAGCTCCTATTCATGGATCTCACACTAAAAGGGTAAAAACAAAAAGCAGATGATACCTCATTTTTGGCAGCTATATCTCTTCCAGTACCTTGAACTGGCCTCAATGCAAGTTCCAGGTAGTCACGTGGTGTTATTCTCCTATTATCTTCCACTAAATCCAAATAGAAGTCCTACATTATGTAGCAACAAAAACAATAGTTCAGTGCCCAAAAAATCACCTAGTCTAAATTCACAATCACAGTTTCCAGAGAAAAAGCAGCAGAATAGTTTGGGGAATTACTCTCAGAAGCCAAACAAAGATAGGGGAGAACTGTCCCAACTCAGAAGCACCACTCTTCCCCCCAGACGCTCTCACACGAATATGCTTAGTCATCTGAGTGACAAGAGACAGCCGATCCAGTGCAGCTTCATCAATCCCCCCCATCTGAATACGAGTTATACACAAGCAAAATGGTAGTAAGAAGACGTAAAACTGTAGTTTTAAGTCTACTTCACCAAAGCAGTAATAAAGCTGATAGAAAGGAAAAAGTTTAAGACATGATCAGCAACTTATAACTAAAGCTAATAAAACAAATCTTAAACATCTAAGACTTGAAAGCGATATCACTATAACTTTGCAAGACTTTACCAACCTGGTTGTAGATGAACATGCTAGACAAGAGGACGGCCAAAGAAAATATTTGTGTGCTGTATGTTCCCTGTGAAAAAAAGAGTACAAGGACGACCATAAGAATTATTGTTGGGGTGAAGAAAAAGTCTAACAGGACAGTATGTCACCATTCTACAACAATCAAATCAGCGATCAAAAAGTAATTCTCAGTTCAATGAACTTGGCCTACCGTTTGATCATAAGCATCAATCCCTTCACTGTCCAAAAGTAAGAGATTATACTCAGTTCCATCAAGAGCTCTTCTCTTCAACGGTGCACTCCACAACCAAAGCCCTTTAGTGCATGGCCGGTGGGTTGATGCTACTTGGAATCCACTACTCTTTCCAAGAAGCTACAGTACAAAATAAACGTCATAATAAATATCATAGCACCTTCACCGGATCATCTACACAGGCCAAAATAGAGAATTGTACAACTAGAACCAAAGCAGAAATCGCAGCAAATGGAAGAACTAGCACACTAATAAGAAGATTAGAGAAAAAAGAGATTTAAACACAATCTAGGAGATGACTGATTTGTTTATTTTCCTGCAGTAGGCTGCTGAAGAGAGAACATGTTCACTGTGCTTAGTGATTTTTTATTAGAAACTTCTGTCTTGATCACATTTGGCATGACTTTATTTGTTTATGCAATATTGTCCACAATATGACTTCATCAGTATCTTCTCATAATATTAACCTCATGCATTTCATTCAGATGTTTGAATAGGCCAGCAATTCCTACATCTTAAATGCACTACAATTGTAAGAACTTCCATCTCATTAAAATGAGAGATTCCTAATAGCTAGGTGCCATCTTAAGGTTATTTCGGGGGTCATATAAGGAACTATCCAAAGCAGCAGCAGTAGGAAATCTAACGTTCGATGCTTAAAATTTCTGAACTTGCTGTTTGGAATGAAATTGATCTTTTCTCTTCACTTCTAGTGTCATTTGCATCATCAAGACCTTCAACCTTAGCAAAACGTTCAACCATGCTCTGATTGTCAATGATAGAATTAGTAGTGTATCCTGTAGCATGGAACTTACCATCATTCTCCAGAACTGGGTGTCTTAATATTTCGAAAAATGATTCTGCTCTCACCTCGCCACGACAATTCATAAATTCAGTGAAAGGAGACTTTCAGTCTTACAAAGACCTTCAACCAGGCTCCAATCATCAATGGTACAATTAGTAGAGCATACCGTCCACCATTCTCCAGAATTATTTATATCTTAATATATACCAAAGAATGATTCTGCTCTCACCTTGCCATGACAATTCATACATTCAGAGAAAGGAGGGTGTCGCTAAATAGATAGGTTAGTAATAGCCCACTTTAACATATCTTGCATAGAAATTGAAGAAGGATATTACCACATGCATTTATATGGCACTTGCCACAAACGAAGACAACTAAACCTTAACTAGTCACAAATGAAGACTACTATAAACATACTCTCACATCGCTATTTGAGTTTACAAAAGCTGACTGTGACACCACCATTAGATGCTTGCCAGAATTTCAATTATGAAACGCATAAACTACTATTTAGATGAGGCCTAAACTCGTGGGGAAAAAAAAAAAAAAAACAGCAATCAGGCATATCAAATCCATTTCAGGCCAAATTACATTAGAATTTACATATCCTAGCCTCCACCTAGCCTACAAAACAGTGTTTCACCTTCACACGTGCAACGCAAATGCTCACCATAACTCCTCTTTCAAAAGTACATAAACCACTATCAAACATAACACCTAACTCATCCCCATCCGTATTCGGCACACAGGCATTACTTTAGAACCCAGCAGAATGAAGCAGAACCAAGTGACAAAACCTAGTAAAGTCAGCCCTCGTCACTCTAGAACTGCGATTAGAAGCTCAAGCAGTTCGAATCCTAATCACACTGGAGAGAGAGCTCAAACCCTAGCCATCGCCAAATACCGACAAACTCCACATCCACCACCGAGACAATGGCGCATTGAGAAAAGAGCTCACCTGGTTCAAGATAAAGCTCTTCCCCTGCCGAGCGCGGCCGCACACGGAGACGACCCCAATCGGCTCCTTCACCAGCTGCAGCACCGCCACGGCCTCCGGATCCATCCGGAACCTCCCCTTCTCGTCGCAATACACGAGGCGGATCGGCCGCGCGGGCCCGGTGAGCGATGCCGGCGAGGACGACGGGGAAGGCGCGTACGGCGACGGCGGCGGCGGCGAGGCGCTGGAGGGATCGTCCCTGCCGCCTCTGTTGAACAGCCTCATCATCGCGCCCGGCCGGGTGGTCTCGAGCGAGGGAGAATTAGCACGAGAGATCAAGCGATCATGATTGGGAAGAAGCTGATGGAGTGGAGTCTCAGTGTTCCTTCGATTCAGAGATATAAAAAGATGAGATTTTTAAGAGGACTTTACAGCTGCGACTGGGAAAACAAGAGGGAGGAAACTGGCAAAGGAAGTAGAAGTTGGGTTTCAATTCTATTTCGAGACATAAAAAATTAAAAAAAAATTAAAAAAATATACATATATAATATACATATTTATTTATTTATTTATAGGTACCGATCCGGTCCGAGTAGTCCCCATAGGCAGATAGTTCAGGTAGGCTGCTCCACGCTAGAACCGAGATGGTCCAATTCCAAGTTCCAATTTACGTACCCCATGAGAACAACCTAAAATTGATTCGGAATTTGGGACGATTAGGGCAGTTCCAAATTTTTTTGTATGCTCCTAATATCTAGGTTTTTGGATGTGAGAGAATTCACTATAGCTGACTTTGTTAGGAGCCGTCACTTGATTTAGTCGTGAATTGTCCATCTAAAGCAAAGCATACTACTTTGCATACCTTGAGTTTTCTTCGAAATAAAGCCATCAATGAGTGAGTCGGATCGAAAATGATCAAACTCATTTAACCTGTTTTGATGAGTTTATACACATTATTAATTTAGTATCCGATAGTCCATTTATATCTGACCCAACTCATATTATTAAAATACATCTTATGAAACCAATCTATGAAAATCTCTACCAACTCATTTAAAGCCCATTAAATTCATATTTACGATGCATATATGTTCTTAGTTATTTATTTATTTATTTTTCCATGTTTGCTTTACCCTTTCTAATTTCTTTGCATTTCAATATATTTTCTAATTCCAATGATGAATACATTTAATGTGAAAAAAATATATATATTAAGATTATGGGTTGGCTCACACATTTAATGACCCTCCAGCAAAAACCTAATGTATGAATGATTTGAAGTGATTTTGAGATTTTAGTTTATAATTTGTGTTAATTGGTACGTAGAGGATCCGGTGGGATAAAAGTGATTTGACGAGATTGAAATGCTGAGCAAGTGTTTGAGCCTTGTAAAGTTGACTTAGTTGAGGAAGATGAGATACTGGCTTCGGAGGTCCCCAAGACGCTGCCTAGAGTTCTGGCCATAGGTTTTGACGGAATTCTTAATGGTAAGTCGAAAGGGTTCTGCTCTAGGAAACGCAGAGCATGATGATCTTTTAGCATTATCTGATGGTGGAGCAGGGATCCTAAAGCAATTGGATCCGCATGCTATTAAACCAAATGAAGACCAAGCCCTGCATCATTTAGGACATCACTATGCATCTTCTATTACTATTTCTGAATCTACGCCTATCTGTTATACATTGACTAGAGGTAGTTCCATACTGTATTATGAGATGTTACCACTATTAATATTGTCACTTGTTTTCTGAGCTCCCCTACTTTTTCATTAATTTTCCAGTTTACATCATTTGAGAAAGCCAGGGAAGTGGAAGACTTCTTTATGACCCGTTCAAAGCCTTCTATTGGAAGAACACTGAAGTAGAGCATTGAGTGGATGAACATCAATGCACAATGGATTCAATGCATTTAGAACTAGGAATATCTTGTCGAGACAGTGAAGGAGCTAGCATACAGGAAGTGCTAGGATTCTCTTTTTTTAACGGTTTGATGCTTGTGTCATGGGTCGGCAATTCCTTGGCCGCTAATAACCTGTGTGGCACTTGGCGAGCGGAATTCATCAAGTCAACCTTTCTTCTATAGTGGTTCCAAGGAACAATACAACAAATAGTTTTCTTATAAAAGATCGTATCACACTCAGCTTAACTCAGGCATCTAGTCTATCGAACGAGACAACATATCTCTTTAGATTTAACAATTGGCTTTAGCTTGCCATGGCCTCATTAGGAAAACGACATCGGCTCCTAACCAGTTCATGCACGGGAGGCCAACCCCACCAAGTGATATAATCATTCTATTCTAAAACTCATAACACCAACCGTTCTAACGTCATTCCCACGGACTAGTTGTGTCCATCATCTCTACATCCTCACTCTTTACTCGATAACCCCAAGCTTCACTTCGAAGGGTTTACAAATACGGGAAAATCACGGACCGTGACAAACTTCCCCACTCAATTCCACAACTCCCCTATTGCAAGTTGTTCTGTCACTTCTTTGCGTTTCCCTAACCATTAATGCCACTCCCTGGGACTTATATAGATAGCAATGCTTGCCCAACAGAGCAGGCTACTCCACTCCATTAGTTGCTTTCCACGATCAAAATCATTCGCAAATCTCCAATCATTTGTGTTCACCAACAAGTGTGGAACCCCTAGCCAATTGCACCATTGTGGCAGCACATTCTTTCGCCTACTAAGCTCCTCCTTATCTCTGCGAGCCAACAGAGGGTATCTTTTGTTGGAAATGTGATTGCAGACCTCCTCTTGAGATTTACCAATTGATCTAAGAACTTTATCCCCCACTCGACGAGCATTTCAGTTCCGACCTATGCCCTCATTGCCATCCTAGAAGCTAGACGAGAGCCACAAGATGTTCGAGCCCTCCTAGCCCCAACAATCACTCTTCGCCCTTATAAGACTAGGAAGACCACAAGCTTTCCCCTGAATCACCCATCTACTAGAGGGATCCCGGCTTTTGATACCATTTGTCATAAGTCGTTAGTTTTTTGGCCGCGGAATGACCCATGCGGCTCCTGGTGAGTGAAATTCGCTAGGCCAGTTTTCCTTCTATAATTGTTCCAACAAATAATACGGCAAATAGCTTTCATATATGAGATTGTATCATGTGCAGCTTAGCTTAGGCATCTAGTTCATCGAGCGAGACAACTTATCTCTTTAAGCTCAACAACTGGTTTCAGCTTACCATGGTCTCATCAAAAGAGCGGCATCAACTCCTGATCAGTTTATACACGAGAGGCCAACCCCACCTTCAGAGCTCCTAAGTAATATAAATTTTCTATCCTAGAACTCTTAAGACCAACCATCCTAACGTCATTTCCACGGATCAGTTGTGGTCATCATTTCTGTATCCTCACTCTTCACTCAATAATCCCAAGCTTCACTCCCAAGGGTTCATGGGTATTGGAGAATCATGAACTGTGACACTTGACTGTTTGTCCGCAAAACATGTGAGGTGACATTTCATGTGTCTATCTTAAACTTACCTCAGTAGTTGCAAATGCAATAAACAAGTCCATTCCGCCGTTGTCTGAAAGGGCAAGATTTGCTACTCTCAAACATTCTTTTTCTCGAGGAACGAGCAAATCACATTACTCAAATACTTCTCTTTACCTTTCGATGAGTAAGACATGAATGGCTACTGAAAGCAGACATTGTCATATTACCAAAACCAATAACCTAATTCTTATGGCTCTCAATGCGAGAAAACTCATATGGGGTGTTATTGCGAATGAGCACTGCTAAAACATCGAAGAAATTTACTAGCAAAGCATACCTTTCCCCGCACTTGTGAACATGGAAGAGCTTAAAAATTCGGGGAGAAGGTATATGCCAATTTTGTAATAAATTGGCCTAGCAAAACCCAACCCAAAGCCCATCTAATTTGGCCTTATGCTCCGCAGGAAAGGGATGATCGAGAGATAAGAGGAAAGAGGAAAGAGAGAGGCTTTCAACGGAAGCGGAAACTGAAGAGAAAAGGGTGGAAAATTTGCACTTACATGCCTCAGACCTTTTGACGGGTCGGACATTTTCGATTCGCAATGTCCAATTAGGATTCAAGCTCTGCTTTCACCAAATCAGTGGAATTTTCGGAACTAAAGCTTAAATTCAGAGATACGTGAATTCCAAACTGCAATGTTCCATTAAGAAATCATTAAGATGTAAAACTATATAGAAATGATAGTTTGGGGTATTGTGTATCTATGAGGCTTATTAGAAATTAATTCCGAATTACAAGTTGGTCAGAAAGAATTTTTAAAGTTTTGCACGTAAGTTCCGCATAGTAGATAGCACTAAATGCCCGCTATGGGCAAGTTTCATGGATGGCACGGTGCGTAGAAGTTGTTTTGTCAGTGGATGAACTTAGTTTAGTCAAGTAATAATTAAATTAGCTCGTTGCTTAATTTTGATATCATTTTTTACTTAATTGATAGAATTTTGAGTTCATAGGCTTGAGAAAACTTTTGTGATTTGGTTTAGATTTTCCCAAGTGAGTTATGTTTGTTTCTTCAACGAATATGTAGACTCGTGTGCCAAAAGTGACGAAGATTTGATATATAATGAGTTATCACAAGCAGATCTGTTGCATAACATGTAGATTTGGCATTTATTAATTTTTGGTATTTGTAAATGATTTGAGAAACTTTATAGGAAATGTGCCGCAAAAGAGTATTATATATATATATATATATTCTTATTTGTGAACTTGGTTTATGAAATAAATTTTGAAATAGCTTATGAAATGTATTTTGATTTATAAGATGTGAATTTGATTTGGGAATTATTGGAGGATAATGTTTATGGAATATGCTCATGTAGCTAAGATTAGAACCCATGATGGGGTTGACTATACATATTGTTTTTAGAATATCTTTATGAACCAAGCTATCGACTAATATAGATGTAGATATTGCCAATGAGTGTCTTAGTCTCCTTTGTCACGAGCATTAAGTGTGATCTCAATTGAATAATGAATATAGGATTGATTAATGGACTAGACCATTAATGCATGTTTAGATATTATCGATTAAATGAATATTTCTTATATAGTTAAGTTGAAGTGATATGACTCATCTTAATCTTGTAAGTGTATCATATATTGGATTTGAGATAATTGAGTTATGATATTATTTTATAAATGTGCATAAGGTTACTTGATCTGGTTAGAAAAGTTTTGTACTACCCACTGAGTTATGGTTGCTTATACTATTCATCTTACATTTTTTTTTTTGGCGGAAGTACACCCCAAGTGCCAAACTTGGCACGGAGAGACACTTAAGTGCCAAAACTTTGGAAAGATACACTTAAGTGCTAAAATCGGAATAAAATGGATTACTTAAGTGCTACTCCAGCCAAAGTCCGCCCAAATTGCTGACGTGGCAATTTTCCGGCGAGGTGAGTGCAAAACGGCATCGTTTTGCATGCTGACGTGACAAGAAAATACAAAAATGACGTCGTTTTATCTCTAATGTGTAAATAATTAATATAAAAATTAATTAAATATATTTAAAACAAATTTTATTTAATATTCTAAAAATTAAAAAACTTAAAATTAAAAGAGGGAGGGGGGGCGAAGGGAGGCGGCTAAGGGATAAGCCCTCACCGCCACCGCCTCCGAGAAGGGACGGCGACAGAGGGGGAGGGTCGCCCGGGGTCGCGGCCCTTCCCGATCGCGGCGGGGAGGCGGCGAGCCGAGGGCTCAGCCCTTAGCTGCCTCCCTTGCCCCCCTCTTTTTAATTTTAATTTTTTTATTTTTAGAATATTTTAAATAAATTTAGTTTTAAATTTAATTTAATTAATTTTTATATTAATTATTTACATATCAAAGACAAAAAGACGTCGTTTTTTGCATTTTCTCACCACGTCAGCGTGCAAAACGACGCCGTTTTGCACTCACCTCGTCGGAAAATTGCCATGTCAACAATTTGACCGGATTTTAGCCGAAGTGACACTTAAGTGATCTATTTTACTCCGATTTTGGCACTTAAGTGTACATTTCCAAAGTTTTAGCATTTAAGTGTCCCTCCGTGCCAAGTTTTGACACTCCAAGTGTCCGTACCTCTCTTTTTGGGGTTATTCAGGTAATGGCAAGAAATCGAATGACCAACTCTATGACTTTGTTGAATTTAGTCAAATGGCAAGTATGGAAATGAGGTAATCTCATAAAATTTACTGTAGATTCGGCCCATTTCATTGTGCTCAGAATTTAGTTATGTTGCGATACTTCTGATAAATTTAAGGGTGTATCGGAGAAGCAAATCAATAAGGGTCCTTATTTGTGTTTGAAAGGTTGTGATAAACTAGAGGGGACTCATTAGCATACCAAGTTGAAAGAAACCTACCATGATAGCATCATGAGTGCATACATCATTGGCTTCACATGCTTAAAGGATGATGCGGTCCTTAAGATGATGAATGACAGAGTTTACTATTATTGAAATTTGCACAAGTGAAGGCTGGCTTAGGTCAAACATGATTTTATAAAATAATATATGCCACTTTCTTTAAAGACTCAAAATGCAAGTTGAGCAAGAGCATCTAACATCTAATGCTTTGAGTGTGTGCTAGTTTTCACTTATTCTAGCTCCGTCCAATAAGAAGCAACACAAACTCCTCAAGAAAGAGATCAAATTTTCTTTTGCATTTATTCCCTATCTTCTCATTCCTTAGTAAATCATTCTTTAAACTAAAGTTGCTGATTATTTAACTCCTTTTATTGCTTTTGCTCGCGGGGCCATATTCCTTAGAAAGATCAATTACCCATTGTGTCATCGAGAACACCTATGTTAGAAAAATAATTCAATGGCGACCGGTAAGTTTTTTCCTTTTTTTTTTTTTCTTTTTCTTTTTTGTTTTTTTTTTTTGTTGGGGGGATTTTATCCGTACAATCTTATCGCAAATCATAAAGTCTACATTTTCCTTGTTCATTGAAAGTCCAAGTAGAGCATAAAACAGATGACTAATTGACAAATCTAACAAAACCGATACATTACCATAATTATCCTCTTAATCCACGATAACAAGCAAACTAAATTTCTAAAATGACATATAATTTAGCTTGATTATTTGAAGTCCATATCATAAATTATTAACGACGAATGTGAAACAAAAATTAAAATATGTCAACGGAGAAAATAGGTGCCAATGAACAAGAAAGACAACATGAAGACACACGAACTCACGTAACTTCTCACGTACAAGCCATGCAAGAAGAAATTTTTCAAATGCAAAACTAACGTTATATATCTCCTCTCTCGCTCGTCTTCTTCCTCGCTCACTTCGAGATCGAGAGATCGAGAGAGAGAGAGAGGGAGCGAGGGAGGGAGACTGCAGAGATTGAGCTGTGACGTCGCCGCGCAAAGATCCCATCAACGCAAAAATGGAGCAATTCAAAGGCCAACCTCGCCTCCCTAAGTTCGCGTCGCCGAAGCGATACGACATAAGGCTGAAACCCGACCTCGCCACCTGCAAATTCTCCGGCTCCGTTGCCATCGACCTCGACATCGTCAGCAAGACCAAATTCATCGTCCTCAATGCCGCCGACCTGTCGATCCAGAACGAGACTATTTCCTTCACCCACAAAGCGTTCTCCTCCCATTTGAGGCCGGCTCCAGGAAAAACCAGTCCGGTTCTCGGCTCAGCACCATCGTCATCTTCAATGATTTTCTCTCTCTTCCCTTCGGCTGTTCTGGATTATCTGTGGCAATGGTGGCAACCACTGGGGACCTGGTTTTTCAGCCTTCCGAAACTTGAACGATTCGGCACCAAGGTTAGTAATGTAGAATCGCATCTCATTTTCTTTTCCGCGATGCGTATCTAGGCTTCGGTTGTGAGAGAATTCGCAATCGCTGATTCTGTTAGAAGCCATCACTTGGTTTAGTCGTGAATTATTCATCTAAAGCGAAGCATACAACTTTACGTACCTCTAGTCTCTTAAAAGTAGGTCAGTCTAACAAGCAAGTCCGGTCGAAAAGGTCCAGTCCATTTAACTCGTTTTGAGTGATTTATATACAATACAAACCTAGTACCTCTTAGCCAATCCGTCCCAGGTTCAACGTGTATTAATAAAATTACATTCATATTTAACCCAGTCTATGAAAATTCGTAGCCACCCATTTTTAGTGCCCATTAAAATCCTTATTTATGATGCATATGTGTTCTCACACTCCCTGATATCTTTTTTTTTTCCCTGTTTGCTTTACTCTTTCTAATTATCTATGAATTTCGATATATTTTTAATTCCAGTGATGAATGCATTTTAATGTGAAAAAAAATTGAGATTATGGGTTAGCTAATGGTGAAAGCTATGGTTGTCAAGTTTTGAGATTTTAGTTTCTATCTTATTTTGTGTTAACTTTACGTAGAGGATCTGATAGTGCAAAGTGAGTTGACGACATTGAAATGCTGAGCAGGTGTTTGAGCCTTGTAAAGTTGACTTGGTTGGGGAAGATGAGATAATGGTTTTGGAGTTCCCCGAGACTCTGCCTACTGGGACTGGAGTTTTGGCTATCGGTTTTGACGGAATTCTTAATGATAAGATGAAAGGGTTCTACAGAAGGTAATTTTTTTCTAGGAAACACAGAACATGATGATGGTCGGCATTATTTGGTTGTGCAACAGGGATTGTGAAGCAATTGGATTTGCATGCTATTTGACCAAATGAAGACCAAGCTTCATGCAACCACTTGCTTCCTCTGCTCCTTTTTCTTTCAAAAGTTTCGTTGGTTGTCTGCCCTGCATCATTTAGGACATCACTATGCACCTTCTATTACTGTTTCTGAATTTATGCCTATCTGCTGTACATTGACTAGAGGTACTTCCATACCAATTGTAAGATATGCTACTTCATTAGTTTTTTGAATGAATTACTGGATCATGAGATGTTAGCACTGCTAGTATTGTCACCAAATCTTTATTTAAAAGCACACGTATGACCTTATTAGTCGTGGACAGCCAAATTCACTCACTTGAGTTCTAATGCACTCTATGCAGTACTTACAAGCACAACGGAGAGAAGAAGAATATGGCGGTTACTCAGTTTGAGCCAGTTGATGCTCGGCGATGCTTTCCATGTTGGGATGAGCCTGCATGCAAGGTTATTATCTTTCCTTTACAGGAGTGGTTTATGTGCAACTGTCCTAACGATCTTCCCATGCCTATAATGGCGGTACAAAACTTCGAGGGAGGTGTCATTCTTTTCCTCAGATGATTGATACACCCTCAATAGTTCCGCTAGTTTGGTCTATATGAGGTTGCCAATCTCTTTAATGATTGACTTTAAATACTGTTTGTACTTCATGGAGTGTAATTTTTTAGGTGGGCATCTATCGATGTTACACGATTCGTTCACTTGACTTTGCTGAATGGTGGGACAGGCGGCGTTCAAAATTTCTTTAGATGTGCCGGCTGATCTGGTAGCTCTCTCCAACATGCCCATGGTTGATGAAAAGGTGGAAGGACACGTTAAGACGGTTTTTTATCAAGAATCGCCCATTATGTCGACATACTTGGTCGCGGTTGTCGTTGGGTTATTTGACTATGTTGAAGATCATACATCTGATGGTAAAATCACTAATTATTGCTTTGCTCTCATAAGAAATTCCGTTTATCTAGTGATTAGTGTGGAAATCTTGTGCACAAGGAAGGACTTTTTCTTTCTTTTTTCCCCTTTTGTTTTTGCCCAATTGTTCTTATATCTGCCTCATTGCCTTGGCAGGAGTAAAGGTGCGGGTATACTGTCAAGTCGGGAAGCAAAATCAGGGAAAATTTGCCCTAAATGTTGCTGTCAAGACGCTTGAATTCTACCGAGAGTATGTCCTTATCAGACTTATATAATGTCTGTTAGTTCCCGCCCGCTTAACTCTAAGTGAATTGCATTTGTCAGTACTCTAATATTCTGAGCACTTATGATCATTATCTGTAGTTGACTATCACTAAATTGAACGAAATCCAGATACTTTGCTGTGCCCTACTCTCTTCCGAAACTGGATATGATTGCTATCCCAGATTTTGCTTCTGGTGCCATGGAAAATTATGGTTTAGTTACTTATCGTGAAACAGCTCTACTCTATGATGAGCAGCACTCGGCTGCAGCTAACAAGCAGAGGGTAATGTAAATTACAATTTGTTGACTATATTTCAATATCCAGTTTGGTTGTTCAAAGTTAAAAAGTTTCATACGTGTGGTTATTGGAAGAATGTTAAACCACATCTTCATCTAACAACTTAAGCTTTAAATCCCACATGGTATCAAAGCTGGAGATTTCGAGTTTAAATCTTTTCAGATCCCATTTACCCCTCCAATTAAATATGTCCACGCTTGGTATTAGGCAAAAAGACCAGACTAAGCGTGAGGGGGAGTATTGGCACAATTAAATATTAAACCACAGCTTTATCTAACAGCTTAAGCTTTTAAAATAATTAATAGTGGTCCCACAAAATCTCATGGTGGTCACCGATTTGCAAAAACATTTGACACTTTTGTCTGGCTTCTTTAAGGTTGCAATAGTTGTTGCCCATGAACTGGCTCACCAGTGGTTCGGTAACCTTGTTACTATGGAGTGGTGGACTCATCTATGGCTAAACGAGGGATTTGCTACTTGGGTAAGTGACCTTGCTTTGTGTATTGAATCATGCATGCTTTATATGACATGTGTTTGGCTTAGGTGAGCTATTTGGCTACTGATCGCCTTTTTCCTGAGTGGAAATCATGGACTCAGTTCCTTCGAGAATCTGTTAAAGGGCTGACACTGGATGAGCTTGCTGAGTCACACCCAATCGAGGTAAGCAAAAACTTCTTTTCTTTTCTAAAGATATATGGAAGTCCTTGAATTGAAGAAACTTTTCCCCTTCAGGTGGAGATTAACCATGCTGGCGAGATCGATGAAATCTTCGATGCAATAAGCTATAGAAAGGGTGCATCTGTGATCCGGATGCTTCAGAGCTATCTTGGTGCTGAATGTTTTCAGGTAATTCTTTTACCTTTCAGCTTATGATGATCTCTCAGTAACTGTCTGGAGAGTTCGTGTAGATGACGTGTGAAATTTGTGTATAGAATCAGAAAGAGAATGAACTGACTAGAAGGCCTTTCTTTAAGGAATGTTGAGGAGTTCTACAAGATAAAAGTGTATGGTCTTCTGCCATGTAATTTAATCAAGAGAATAAGTTAGTTCTCGACATGATGCCGAGGAAGAAATCTGCATCTCGAAAGCTTTACTAGCAGTTTCACTGACTCGAGCAGAAACAATGTAGTGAAATTTCTGAACTTGATTTGATTAGTAGACCTGATATTGGATGCTTAACTTGAGCTGGATTGCGCTTCACTTTTTGGTGCTCACCTTATGAGACTATAAAATTGATGAGGTACTTAAATAGCTTGGAATTGGCTTCTTTTTCTTGGTATTATTGCCTAAACAATGCCTTCATTTAGACATAGTCTCAACTTAAGCTCGGGTTCAAAATTTTCAGGATACTTTCTATAATTTACGCGCTACTTAAATGTCAGAGCACTCAAGTTTGCAATTTACTGCTTACGGTAATGTTATCCTTTGACAACTGGCCTTTACAGCCCCCCAGTCCGCAAATGCACTAAGGCTTGAGAAGACTACTGTTTGATTGATTTGGAATATAACAGAATTCAGTTTTTTTTTGGTTGATAATAGTGATTCATACTTTCATTAATAGCACCGAGCTTTACAAGGTAAGTCAGAGTCATAGCATAAAATAGACATCAGGGGGCAGGTGGTTCACGCTGCCAATTAGAAGGAAGAGTTTTGCGGCGTAGTGCCTTTACAACCCAATCGGCGGCGTGGTTTGCCTCTCTTGGACAAAAGGAGATTGTTGCTAATGGCATATGGGCTAAGATACTTTTGCATTCCTGTACCTGAGTTATAACGGCCCAAGGAGCTTCTTCTCGGTCCAGGATGGAGTTTACGATCGTCTGACTATCAGTTTCGAGTAGAAGACTTCAATTCAGTTCGTGCAGTTGTCCCACATGCAGAGCTTCTCTCTCTAATTCAGTTGATGGGTTTAAATTGTACAAGTGAAATAAGAAAGATTCTCCAACTTCTCTTATCATATCTTCTGGTTAATTTATCGAATTACGGGTTCACACAATGAACTCGCAAATTAAATTATCATCCATCTGAATTATTATTGATGCGAACGTTCTTCTGCCATGTTTTGCTGTGTATAGTACACTTCCGTTGCAGACATTGCTTGTATTGGATTTTCTCGAAGATTTAACACGGACATCTTTTTGTAAGAATAGAGATCGCTAGCTTCGTACATAAAGAGGTATGCCTGCTCAAATGCAAAGACAGAGGACCTCTGGACTGCGCTCGAGGAGGGATCAGGTGAACCCGTGAACAAGCTAATGAATTCGTGGACCAAGCAGAAAGGACACCCTGTGGTTTCCGTCAAAATCAAAGATAACAAGTTAGAGTTCGAGCAGGTTCTAAAATGTTACATTTCTTTCAAGTTTTTTTTTTTTTTTTTTGGTCTTGTACATTACCAATCTTCATACAGCGAACCAGCTGCAGACTGACATGACTTTGATAAATAATGGCAGTCACAACTTTTGTCAAGCGGTTCCCATGGGGATGGACAGTGGATTGTGCCAATAATATTTTGTTGTGGCTCGTATGATGCGTGCCAAAGTTTTCTGTTGGAAACAAAATCCGCATCTATTGATTTAGAGGAAAATGAAGCATGGATAAAAGTAAATGTCGACCAGACGGGATTCTATAGGGTAAAGTACGACGAGGATCTTCAAGCCAAGCTAAGATATGCCATAGAGAATAAAATGTTATCTGCAACAGACAGATTTGGTAACTTTATTATTTCTTCCAATTTTCGAACATCTTCCGCCCACCCCCATTTTTCATCTCTCTTCTTAACCTAAAATTCAGGCTAACCAACTTGTGGCATGCTTGTAACAGGTATACTGGATGATTCCTTTGCTCTTTGTATGGCTCGCCAGCAGTCCTTAACTTCTTTGCTCACTTTAATGGCAGCTTACAGAGAAGAACTTGATTATACTGTGTTATCGAATTTGATAAGTGTATGTTCAGCTATAACTCTACTCTCACTTTATATATTGATTATATATACATATACTGTGTTATCGAACTTGGATTGGGAGAGAATGTCACTCTGGGTTTTTGTTGAGATGATATATTCGTGACTGATTTTACTCTCTTCATTGGCAGATGAGTTACAAAATAGCAAGAATGGCTGCAGATGCTACCCCTGAATTGGTGGATTCCATAAAACATTTTTTCATCATTCTTTTCCAACACTCTGCAGAGTAAGTTCAGCTACTCTTATGCATCTAGCATAGCCTTGTACGTAGAATTTTGGATTTACATTTTTACAGCTCTTACATCATGATAACAAATAAACCAAAAAGAAGAAGCTTCTTTGGCGAGGTAAATTAAATTCATTTCAAGAAATTGGAAGGACATACCAATTTTTTACCCGGATGTCTATTAACTATGAGATGGGTTCTCTTACTGGAAGACTGCTGAATTTATGCTGAAACTTACTCGTGATAATTTTCTTTTCAACCTTCATAACTTGGGCCCATAACAAGTAATTGGAGGATCCATTTAATTTAATAGTGGTAATTTGAACATTGACACTATTTGTAGGAGCCTTAGTATCACTCATGATGATAATCTCAATATAAATATATCTACCACTAATCAAGAAGGCTGAAACTTTAGTGCAAGAAACAAAACAGCAACATTAATGTATAATCAGATGTAATTGGCTCCATCAATTAACCAAAGGGATACTGAAAACTCATAAATATAGACTGTTGTATAGAAGAAAATATTTGGCCAGAAATCTTGATTCAAATAATTATATGCTTAATGGAAACCCAACAAGACCAGTCAACCATAATCAATAAAGTACTCTGATTCTTGAATCCGCTTATCAATAAGTGTTGTAATCCATGTTCACAAATTGAACTTGATGAATCTGATATCTTCTTATCTCATATATATCAAAACTTGAAGAGAAAACAGATAAAAATTGCAGCTTTAGGTGGTTGCGCACCAGAGAAGAAGTAGGGTTACTAGGGGACTCTCAAACCAGCAATAGGATCAAGTACTCAGGTGGTTAGATCTACTCTGATACCATGTCACAAAGCTGATTAGAGAATCCGCAGCAAATAGTAAGAGAGAAAGAAGAAGAGAGAAGGAATAGAGAAGAGGAGAAGAAGGAGAATGTAAAAGAAATAAACAAAAAGGGGCTGTAGATTTCCGTAGTAACAGAAACCCTACACCCATTGTGTTTATATTAAATATAAATCGTATATGACCATAATACCCTTATGTAAGTAAAAAAGAAATAAAACTCTGAAAATAAAAGAATAACTCAATCAAAGTAACTTAACACTTTGGATGTGTAGTGAGAAGCCTGCTTAAGTGATGTCAAATTTTCAAGAGATACTTTTACTCTTTGATAGACTCTTAGTGAAGTTTTAGATTTTAGACTACCTAATGTTCTAAAGAAATCATTTTCTGTTAAAAATTTTGTCAAGTTGTGATTGTGAAAAAGAGAGGCTCAGTCATTAGCTTTTTTGTTGCATTTTCGTGGCAGGAAGCTTGGTTGGGAGGCCAAAGAGGGTGAGAGTCATTTAGATGCTATGTTGAGAGGACAAATTTTAACCGCCCTAGCAGAGTTCGGAGATGAACCCACACTGAGTGAAGCAAGCAGGCGCTTTCATGCATTCTTAAATGACAGGAGCACACCTCTCCTTTCTCCTGACATCCGAAAGGTAGTGCAATCTGATGCATTTTCTGCTGCTTTGTATTTCTTCATGTCCTACAGCCTCTGCATGCATTCTTTTACCTGATTTTACAGGCAGCCTATGTGGCTGTGATGCAAACCGTGAATGCATCAAACCGATCAGGTTTTGAATCTTTGCTGAGAGTCTACAGAGAGACTGACCTGAGCCAGGAGAAAACTCGCATTTTAGGTATTTAGATGTCATTTGGGCGAGTATTGCAACTGTCTGCTACTCATCTTGCTAAAGTCTCCCTTTTTTTTGTCTCTCTAGAGTCATTGGCCTCTTGTCCAGATCCAAATATCATCCTTGAAGTGCTCGGCTTCAGACTGTCTTCTGAGGTACTCTGGCTTGTGTACTAGTTGAACATACATATGTCATGTTAGTTCCTTGAAGTCTCCTTTATTCAGTTCACCTATTGTTCGATCATAAAGGGAGAAACTAAAGTTTCACGCCATTGCTGTTAATTAGGTTCGCAGTCAAGATGCTGTCTTTGGGCTTGCAGTTTGCTGGGAAGGACGCGAAACCGCTTGGAATTGGCTGAAGGTAATTCTATTAATGCCAGCGGACCATATTGACTTCTTATTTATCTTACTTAAACGAGCCAATGATGCTTTCCTTGGATTTGAGCTGATATAACACAGATTGTTTTTGGCTTATTGCAAAAACTACAATTGAAACGAAGAATTGAGAGCATTTGTAACTTCTCCTATTCTTTTTGTTGCTGCTTCTGGTTTTTCAAGAGTTTTTGCTTTTGCCTTATAATATTTGATGCTCTCTGCCTTATCTAACGTGGCATTCTTCTCTAATATATCAATCATTGATTGCAGGAAAATTGGGAGTACATTGCAAAAACATGGGGTCCTGGGGTTCTCATCAGACGGTTTGTCAGTTCAATTGTCTCACCGGTATGTCATCCCATCACTTGCGCGCCCGTGTGGGTTCGTGTGGGTTCAAACATCTTAAAAGGGGGAAGGAGTTTTTCAGTAAAAGCGAACGAACAGTTAGCTCTGTACTCATGGCAAAAGTTGTGTGTTTTCTAGGACTGCATGTTAATGTCCTTCGTTACGGTATATTTTCCTTCTGTCTGTCGTTATGCAACGAACGTGGTCAATTCCTTGAGTTACCCTGCTTTTTCATCATTTGTCTAGTTTGCATCATTTGAGAAAGCCAGGGAAGTGGAGGACTTCTTTGCGACCCGCTCGCAGCCTTCCATTGCAAGGACACTGAAGCAGAGCATCGAGCGGGTGAACATCAAAGCACACTGGGTTCAAAGCATTCAGAACGAAGAATATATTGCCGAGACGGTGGATGAGCTGTTATATGGGAAGAGCTAGGATTCTCTTTTTTATGGTTTGATGCTTAATGGTTTGTAAGGAAAACATGGAAAGTGATATTTCATCCTTGTCTATGCTTAACTTATCTCAATATTTGTGAATGTTATAAACAGGCTCATGCTTCAAGTGTCTGAATGTTCAATCCATTCTGCTACTACCCCAAAAGCGTAAAATTTGCCACTCTCAAACGTACATCCTCTGGAGGAATGAGCAAATTCGATTAACTCCAGCCGAGCCCAGTGCTTCTCTTTACCCTTTGATTAGCCAGTGATGAATGGCTAATGAAACTATCATTGCCCAAATCCAGTAATACAACAGTCTATGGGTACTCTCTTATGGCTTGCACTGCAAGAAACTTAATATGGTGTTCTATTGCAGATGAGCACTGCTAAAACATCGAAAAAATTAACTAGTTGAGCTTATCTTTCTCTGCACTCGCAAAGTAACCTAAAAGTATGGCATTGTGAACATGGAAGATCGTGAAAACTCTGGGAAGAGGTATCCGCCAATTTCAGGCTATTTCTCAGCATCAGAATTGTTCTTTCAATTCATGTACCACGCATTATTAACATAACACAATCCTCATTGAACCCTCCAGATCTACCCAACTATGATGAATGTAATTGCTCGCAACGTCAAAACAGCGAGGTCATCACGATCTCAGTCACTACAACCAATATTAGCTGCCATGTACAGAAGCCAGTAATAGGCAGTGTGTAGCAAGGGAGCATGTTCCCACAGTACATTAAGAACAATACTCTCTGTAAATCGTAAAGCCCGGGGGTAAAAACATAGGGGCTAACCTTATCCGACCTTACGCAGCTTTATATACTACAGTCAAAGAACAAGAATCAATATTAAGAAGCCGGTATACGAATCATGTCTTGCTCTTGAACTTCCTTTGAGCTTTCAAATCTACAACGATCACTGTGATGTTGTCCTTGCTTCCCTTTTGGAGAGCACATTTGGAGAGGTACTCAGCCGCCGCTTGAGCTGCGGGGTCCACCACCTCGCCCCTATTGGGAAGATGCGTGACCCCATTCTTCTTGTGCCATAAAAGTAATCTCTTTCGAGCCAAATCACATACCTCCTCATTTGTCATCACATCCCATAAACCATCACTTGCCAAAACAAGGCATTCGTCTTCCCTTGTTCGGGGAACGAACATCACTTCTAGTTCTGGGATGATCCAAGGTTTCAGGTATCTATCACCTACAGCCCAAAAAGATAGTCCCACTCAGTAATCGATCAGGTAGCACACATATCTCACTCACTTCCGGTAAGTAACTACAGGTATCTTCTTAGCTGTCTTAGTATATGTAATGTTATATTGCTCTTTTTGCATAGGATAATAGGTCCCAAATAAAATATAATCTGCTACTCATGTATGGATAAAATTTAGGCATCAGTTTGTTTTTGAATGCAACCTCTGCGAGCTCACCTTCAAAGAGGGCAGTTGACACCTAAATTTTCATTTTAATTAGGTTTTACTTTATTTTAGTTCATTTTATTTTATTTCATCTTTTCGGATAATAAATAAACAAAATAACAAAGCAAAACAAACAAAAACAAAAATAAAGCAAAAATAGCCCGTCGCGGCCTGGGCCTTTGAGCCCAGCCCCTCTTTTTCTCGTGTGGGCTCCTCTCGGCCCGGTCCACGTGACGCGCCCCCTTTCCCCATTTTCTTCCTTCTTCCTTCTTCTTCCTTCTTCTTTCTTCTTTTTTCTTCTGGTTTTGCTCCTTCTCTGTAAGCCAAGCGCAGAAGGCGCGACGCCGGACGGACACGCAACGACGATGCGCACAAGCCAGCTGGTGATGGGACGTGCCTTCAAAGCAAGCAAGTGGGCGGCTGAGGTGACGCCGATCCAGCTGCACCAAGGCCGGTCGGCACGCGAAAGACCGACGGTCCGAGCTCTTCGTCGACCGGATTCCCTCGCCTATAAATAGGCCGGCACCACCTCCGTCGAAGGACACGGCGAGCTCAGAGATCCCCCTTTGAGAGACTTCAAGGGGAAATCGAAGAGCGAGTGCGCGAGGGATCGGGTCGCAAGCTCGACCAACCTTCCTCCGAGAGACTTCGGAGGAGGCTGGTAGCAAGCAAGCCCGAGGGAGAGAGAGAGAGCACGAGCGAAGGATAGGGCCAGATCCAAAGGAGACACACCGTCGCCGACGCAGCTGCTGCTCCGCCACCATTCCAATCGCTGCTCGACATCCACCGCAGCCCCGAAGTCCCCAAACCCAGATCGAAGAGGAGTTTGATCGCCCGATCGCCCTCCACCGTCGTTGCCTCTCAAACCGCCACAGACGGGTAACGTATTGCCGCCGCCGCCGTCGCCATTGCAGCCCCCACCCTCGGTCGTCCGGTCCTCGGTGCTGCCTATCGCCGCCACCGCCGTCGTTGCCGCCGCGTCGATCCACCCCTCCTCCCTGCGCCGCGAATCGGGAACCCTAGGGTTACCGATTTTTTCGGGTCGCGACCCGGTCGTTGGGTCGAACCGGGTCGGGGGAACCGGGTAGGGTTTCACCGGTCCCCCCCCAAAGCGGCGCTATTTTGTAAAACAAAAAAAATAATAAAAAAAAATAAAAAAGGCAAAAAGGCAAAAAAAAATGAGTCGGGCCCGCGTTGCGGGCCCGTCTCGCGTTCGGCTTTTATTTTAATTTAAATAATATTTTAAATAAATAAATAATTTATTTTCCAAAAAGAAATCCAAAAAATATTTTATTTTCGAAAAATATTAAAAAATATTTTAATTTCCAAAAAAAACAGAAAATATTTAAAAATATAAAAAAAATATTTTTTTTTTGGTAAACAAAATATATATATAAATATTTTATTTTCGAGAAAAATCAAGAAAAATAAAAAATACTTTATTTTCCAAAAAATATTTAAAAATATTTTAATTTCCAAAAAAAAAAAATCAAAAATATTTCATATTTTCCAAAAAATGCCAAAAATCCAAAAAAATACCAAAAATCCAGAAAAAGGCCAAAAATTCAGAAAAAGCCAAAAAGACTTATATTTTCTAAAAATCCGAAAAAAATCCAAAAGTCTTTTTTATGTCCAAAAAAATAGAAAAGGACCCCAAAAAATGTTTTTCTCCAAAAATGAGTGGAAGAGCCCTAAAACACCAAAAAAACCTCGGGGTTTAAACAAGGTTAGGTACCGAAAGGGCATTAGTGATTAACTAGTGTAATCAAGTCCCCGATCTTAATTTCTCTGGTTGCACGGGAGCGAATATTTCTCCCAATATTTCGCATGGATTTCTAATCAACCCACCCCAAATTGATTAGTGGCGACTCCATTTTAAAAATTAACTTACAAGTTAAAAACTTTGACCATTAAAGTCGTGAATTGGTGGACTTGGGAGAGTCCGGGCTCAATAATTTCAGCCGAGCCATTAGCCTCCGCTAGGCGCCCGCCCGATCGGGCGCCGGAAAAAAAAAAAAAGGTCGCGACGGCTTGGCGACTCCGCGGGGACTTTGAGGACTTAGGCCTTTTTGCATTGTTTAAATTCTTTACTGACTTAGGTTTTTTTATGCAGGTCAATAGTTTAGAAATTTATTTTAATTTTGCTTAAAATAGATTTTCCTGTGATTATGAATTGTCGTGCATGTTTTATTGTTTCAGCACTACACACGACACACACAACCCGGCCGCCGGACCTGGGCCGCCATAGGATATTTAGGATGGTGTCAAGAAAGATACGACCTCGAACGCGAGACTGCGATGTAGAGGTTGCATTTCTTTTCCCCGAATTTCTCTAGCCGAGGTTAGGAGGGTATGCTGCTAACGCGAGACTGCGATGGGCGGATATCCTTTTAAATTTCAACAAGCCTTCTCAGTTAGAAATCGAGCCGCACATCTCATGTGCATGTCTTTGTGCTCGCCATTTTCTTTAAAAGCAAAGTAATTTATTTACTTTTACTCAATCCTTTTATTGACCCATGGCAATTTAGGGTAAGTTTTTCGAGTCCCAGTTTATATGCGATGGGAGAAGATGACATCAAGTTTATTCCCACTCCCAAAGCAGAGCTCTTCAGTTGGTGGGTTCAATTGGACCAGTATGCCCAAGAACGAGTGAAAGCCAAAGTCGGTCACCTTCTATCGTTGATTCAAATATGTGTTCATCCCGAAGTCATGCAGGCCATGTCACATTTCTGGTGCCCGAAGACGACTACTTTTGTGTTTGGTGGGTTCGAGCTAACCCCAACTCTGGAAGAATACAGCATCATCACTGGAATACCTCTCGAGAATAGGCTTGTTAGGCCATCAACAAGCATTATCCAGTTGCGTGGGTTAGCACGACTCTTAGGAACTGAAGTCCATATTATGAGGCAAATTCTTGAAAACAACCATAGTACCTGCCCCCTAGCATTTTTGACTGTCTGTTTTGAAAATCAACCCATGACTCAGAAAAGCGAGATTTTCCTCTTGGCCTTTTTCGGGTTCATCATTTTCCCCCATCAAAGAAATGTCATAAGTCCAAAGATGGCATGGATAGTTGATCAGATCTTAAGGGGGCAAAATTATGTCAACATGATTTTAACTGAAACATTCTTATCCCTCAATCGTTTTAAAGAAAATACGGAAAAAGTCATGCGAGTCTCCCCGGAAATTTTACAAGTCTGGTTCTTTTCTCACCTAAGCGAATTTCGATACTTCATGCGATCATCTAAAACAAATAATTTCGAGAATCCATTGCAAAATTTTATGGTTTTAGGACCATGCGTTCCCAATCAAAGCTGTTTAAATTGGGTGAACTTCCTAAGAGACCCGACTCCTGAAGTATTCCAATGGTGTGCTGGTTGGTTCCATGAAAAGAGAGCTCGTTTTGCTTATAAACGCCGCCGTCCAATTCCGTTGCTTGGTCTCACCGACGCCATTTCCTATTTTCCATATCGGGTGGCACGATAGTATGGAGCCCTCCAGGAGATCCCACCGCCTTTCAAGAGGAAGTCTCCTCCACTCTTCTTCAACACAAACCGTGACTACGCAGTTGAAATTTCTATCCATGAGGAAACATGGAGCAAGTGCCATCGCAAAAGGATCGTGGTACCTGAAGGGCTTGAGAGAAGAAAAAGCCCACAACGCCTCTGAAACCTACATCCTCAACCATCGTATCCCGACAAAGTGGAAGCCATCGATCCCTCACCCAATCAGCGAGATAAGCCAGCATGAACAAGCAGAGCTTATGCAAGGGGATTTGGGGATAGGCTGGATGCGGGGATAAGAACGCTTCAAGTGCCATAACTTGGCACAAAGGGACACTTAAGTGCCATAACTTACGAAAGGTACACTTAAGTGCTACATTCAAAGAAAAACGGATCACTTAAGTGCCACTCCGGCCAAAGTCCGGCCAAAACGCCGACGTGGCATTTTTCCGACGAGGCGAGCCCAAAACGACGCCGTTTTGCTTGCCGACGTGGAAAAATAATGCAAAAACGGCGTTGTTTTGGGGCGACGTGGTAAAAAAAATTAATGAAAAATTAATTAAATTAAATTTAGTTAAAATATTAAAAAATAATAATTTTAAAATTAAATTTAGTTAAAATATTAAAAAATAATAATTTTAAAATTAAATTTAGTTAAAATATTAAAAAATAATATTTTAAAATTTAAAAAATTTAAAAAAATTTAAAAAAAAATAAAAAAAAGGGGGTGTGGGGGAGGCGGTTGAGGGATCGGCCCCGCCGCCGTCCCACCACCGCGAGGAAGGGCCGGTGACGGCGGGGGGAGGGTCGGCGGGGTCGCCGGCCCTTGGCCAAGGGCGGTGACCCCGGCCGGCGGCGAGGGCTCGCGAGCCCTCGCCGGATCCGGACGAGGGCTCGCGAACCCTCGCCGGATCACAGGCGAGGGCCGCGACCCTCGCCCGGCGGGCCAAGGGCCGCCGCCCACCAGGGCGACCCGGCGGGCGGCGGCCCTTGGCCGGCCGGCGAGGGCCGCCGACCCTCGCCTCGATCCGGGGGCGAGGGCTCGCGCCCGATCGGCGGGGTCGCCGGCCCCGGCCGGGGGCCGGCGACCCGGCCGACCCTCACCCGCCGTCGCCGGCCCTTCCGGCGGTGGTGGGCGCGGCGGCGGCGGGCGAGGGCTGATCCCCCCTTTTTTAAATTTTTTAAATTTTTTCTAATTTTAAAATTATTATTTTTAATATTTTAACTAAATTTAATTTTAAAATTATTATTTTTTAATATTTTAACTAAATTTAATTTTTAATTTAATTTAATTAATTTTTATTTTTATTTTTATTTTTTTACCACATCAGCCCAAAACGACGCCCGTTTTTGCATTTTTTGGCCACATCGAGTAAAATGGCGTCGTTTTGAGCTTGCTTCGCGAGAAAAATGCCACGTCGGCGTTTTGGCCGGATCGGCACTCAAGTGATCCCTTTTACTCCGATTTTGGCACTTAAGTGTACATTTCGTAAGTTATGACACTTAAGTGTCCCTTTGTGCCAAGTTATGGCACTCTAGGGGTCCGCACGTCACTGGATGCATGTCTTAGAGCCAGTCCAAGAAGACAAGCATCTGCGCAAGAACAAGGCTCCCCGTCGCATATAAATAGCAATCATGTGTCCCTTAGTGTTAATATCATGAAAATTTCGTCCCATTGTTTAGGGACTTTTGTTTAATACATAGTATTTCCTTTTGTCATTTTAATTTCAAGTTTTAAATGTCGAAGTACGTGGTCTATAAAGTCCTCTTTTGATAAATAAAGAAGCAGTTAGACCATTGCCATGGGTCAATCCTTGTTTACTTTCGTGCTCATTTATGATTTTTGCGACACAGGTAATTATGAATCGTCAACTATCAGCTGCCCGCGAATGGCCCCATGTGATAGGACCCGATCGAATGACGTACAAATTCGCCTCACCAACATTGAAGACGGCGTAGGACGGATGTCCATTGTCCTTCGACAACTCTCAAGGCAAATGGAATCCACCCAAGCTAAACCCAACTCCATAACTACTTTAAGCACACTCGGCACCTGCAAATTTGCCGAGATAATGACCAACAAGATGAACAGCTTGAAAAGATCATGAAAAAGTTGAGACATTTTGCAGGAGTCGAATCCCATCAACTCGTCTGATTATGTCGGTTTTGAGATCCCTGAAGAGCTCATAACGCCTGAATGCGAAAGGTATGCTGATACCTTCCGCCCAGAGACCTACTTACAAGCCTACCTGGTCCAAAGGATGATTCAATCATACCAATCAAACCTAACCGACCTTGCCTTGCGATGGTACATTGTCGGAAGATTAGTTCCCTTAAAACCACGGAAGGAACTAATTCATGTTTTCCACCAAGAATATAATATTAACATCAGCCACGACACCGCCTTGCCCTACGAAGAACCGATGATCCCGGAGCACGAGGAGCCGTCAGTTGCTGAGATAGGAGAAGAATATGTCAATAAAGCCTTGCATGATAAATGGGCAACTGAGCAACATCATATTATTGAAAAATTTCCCAAAGGCAAGGAACCTATGTACGAGATCACAGTACGGAGCCTGTTCAAGACCAAGGCACGACAGGACAGCTCCCCAAGCTTACTTGCAAGAGCTAGGGTTCAAAGAATATCAACCCCTATCGACATAGAAAGTAAAACAGAGAGTGAAGCCTTAATATCTCTCACTCCCGTTGACAAAATCGAACTGGCAAAACGAAGGGCCTTACTCAAAAGGTCTGGACCAGGAGCCAAGAAAAGAAAGCCTAAACAAATCAATTCAACATCTACCACTAAGTATAGGCGAAATTTGATAACTGGTGAACCACTGCATCAAAACTTCGAGCATTCTCTGGAGTACAACTACGAAGGCTACCGCCCTCTAGAGTACGACCCTGATGACTTCCAGTCCCTAGAATACAATCCCAAGGACTTCCAGCGTTATTTCAATGGCGACGACTCATCATATAACTGTTTCCTACTCTCACCCGGGGATGAAGGCCCGTCAGAAGAAGAAACATACGTCTTTATCCGCTACGATCCTAACGAGCTACTAAACTCGTCCTCTGACCATGAGGATAGCTTCAATACTTCATCCTCATTCGGAAATTTTGACCTAGAAGAAGGCAATGGGGTAATCTCGGTAGAAGCCAATGTCCCTGAAACAGAAAAATTCACCACTACAACGAATATGCAGTGGGAAAACCAGTGGCTTAACCAAGACATGTCAGGCTCGTCTTGCCCTCATATGATCATGACCCCTAGCGAAGTGTGGATACCTAATCTCTGCAAATATAATGGCACAACTTGCCCCGTGGCTCATTTGCAATATCTCCACACTGAAATGAGTCAATACCATGGCCCGATGTCATTCACAACTCAGGCGTTCCAAGAAACTCTTACGGGGTCTGCATTGCAATGGTTCGTCACAGCAAGTATTTACCTCATAAAGGATTGGAATGAGTTGTCTTCCACATTCTTGCATCGTACCAAAACCATATTGGGCCCGGCTGCCTTGCGAGAGTTTGGCCCACTTCGGAAGAAGACCAATGGAGGATTGCCGAGCATATGCAGGAAGGTGGAGGGCTTTTATGATGCAAGCCTACCCTCAGCGCGAAGAAGAATTAATAAAGCAGTTCATAGAAACTTTGCCCCACGAACATCGCTGTTGGCTGCATGGGTTACACTTCCGTGGGTTCAACGAAATAGTCATCGCATGCGAATACTTCGAGTCTCTTTTGGAGGCGAGGAATTCAAAGACGTTTGACTTCGGGACCAGCACTATCAAAGCGCTCCTTTTCATAGGAGTTTTTATTAGTTTTGTTTGTTTTTATCTAGTGTGCTATTGTTGTCTTTTTCATTCCAGTACTTTAATGTATGGTTATAATATTTTGTTTTGAAAGCATGAGGCGGTATTCCAAACCAGCCCAGTGATGCTATCCAACCATGAAAAGAAAATATCATCCAAGGAGAATACCGAGGGTGGGCTTCCTCATGCTTTTTCTCCCCCAAAGACATATTCTAAAAATAAAAAATATTTCATCACCAAAAGCTTTCGTCAAAACAAGATGATAAATTTAACCATGTTTGTCTTTCTGACTCTCTCACTTTATACTCAAAATATCATCCCCTTTGACTTAGTGTGACATGAGGCATTTAAAGCTGGCACATCATGTGAACTCGCCAAGTTCAAAGACACCCTTTCAAGGAAACAGGGGCAAACAAAAAGGATCATCCTATTTCAAGGAATGTAAGTCTTATTCCCTGAGCATAGTGTTGAGAATGACATTACATTTCTTCTACTTACAAGAGACAAAAGATCGGACATAATAGGCATAGGCATGTGGTTAAATTCGACGCACGCACACCATGGTAGCTCGAGGCAGGATAACCTCCTCCAGGCTGCTTTCGACCTTCCCATGATTTTGCAAGCCGTCCTCAAGAGCTCTGTGCATTCCACCTCACTCCTGTCCAATTCCTTTTCAAGACGGAGCAAATATCTCCTCCCCTTGACATGCCCGAACAATTAAAAGTCACAGTTTCATTGAAGGGATTTCCAGCTTCGACAAGCCAAGAAGTACAAGGAAGAAATTTCTTCTCTTCCTTTGAATTCATTACTGTCAATAGGGAGAAAATCCAGACAGTCAAGGCAATCTATAGCCCCCACTCCAGACAATGACTCCAGAGTCTGGAAGCTTCACTCCGTGTTCCAGACACGTATTCTTCAAAAAAAATAATCGCCATCAGAAAACCGGAGGTTTTTGATTGTCCATCTCAAATTCCATAGAAGCTTGAGGTATGTGACTTTTTGCTCGATGCAGCTATAGTTAGAGACAGAAGAAAAATTCCACAGAATGAAGGCGTTGAAGATGAATCAACGACCAACAATCATGCATACAGGGCCACAAATGAGGAGGGCCAATCAAAAGAGACATTGAACTGTGTCAAAGACAAAAAGGTCATCATTAACACTCAAATATCCCTAAGAGTCAGCAAATATAGACTCTGGGGAAGAATAAATTGGTATCGTTTCCAATACTCCCGATGCTCGAACTCACTTTTGACATATTTTCTCCTATTGACAGGAAGCATAGGATTCAAGAAACAAGCTTAATGGTTAATTTGGGCAAATCAAGTGACCCATATCGATTTACCTAACTTGGTATGAAAGGACGTGTCGTCCGGAAGCCGATTCGGTCAAATGAAAAAGAAGCGCCCCTTGTAGACATTGTCGGCACCTCTAGCCGAGTGCTACCCGGGAAGAAGCAAAATGGTCCGAAGTCGGGGGTTTGAATCCCCGACACAACAGTTAGCCGCTTGAAGAAATTAATAAAAAATTGCTTCTCTTGCACCTGCAAATTACAAGAGAGCAATTGACCTAACGGAGTGAAAATTACAGGAATTCATATCCTCCTCGTACTTCGGGTCTATTCAAACATTTGTAAACCAATGAAGAGTAATGTTGTATCGCTTCCAAGTTATTCGACTCTTGAAAAAGCTTCTGACTAACATGATCCCTCTCATCTGTTGCAGGATCACATGATCGTCAAAGATGCAGAAAACAAATCAATGAGAGGCATGTCAAACCATGATAAGCTCTCCCAAGCCAAATGCCGTCTCAAGTATCACCAAAGCAAATAACAGAAACCTTTCAGGCCTCAAATCACGTGTGATATTGACCCTACTAATTGATCTATTTCCACATCTTCTCTTCCGCAGGGGCAAAAGCAGAAAGGCCGTCAAATCAATGATCAGATCCCCAATCCCAACTGATCCTTCTTGTGTCATTTCCCTACTTAATAAGGACAATCCATTGACACCCCTTTGTGAATAACTCTTTTGATATTCAAAATTCAACACGTTTGTAAATACAATTTCACCAAGTAAACACCATAAAAGTTGTCAATAGGGTTTCTTGAGTAAAAATCATTCATTTGTTTTGAGAGTACAAACTCTCTCATACTCCAAAAAATGCTGCATGTCTTCTCCAAATGGATTTATGTATATTGATTTTGTCTGTCTAAATCGCTGATTCCATTGAGGATTACTAGAATAGACAACTAAGTGAAGAATACAAGATTAGTCGAGCATGCTGGATGAGGTGCGTCAGAATGATGACAGGCAAGCCATATCCTACACACAGTCCCCCATCTATACACTTGTGAGATGAGTGCAGAAAATTCCATGACTGCAGGGTAAATGAGTTCTATCGCAAATGGTACGATAACCAAAATAGTGAGAGGCATTTCATTGCTCCCCCTCCTTTGAGCCCCATACACTGGTGAAGCCTCTCTCATCAAAAATCACCCCACACTGGAGCATGTCAAAGACAAGGCAAATCAGTATCACAAGATGAGAAGAGGGATAGAAATTTTCTTGCTCGCACTTGGATCAATCTTCGAGTGTCTTTATTGCATATGAACACTCGCGTCAATTTAAGTGCCTTAGAATGACGAAGAGCAATTCATTTTCTATACATTTGTATACATTATACAACCCAAGTGAGTCTGTAATTTTACACTCACATTGAGACAAAGCAGAAGTTATTGCCATAGCCTAGAGCGTCGGTTGAAGATGAAGACTCAAAGTCTAAATAATGGTGTTTCGATTGAACTCACCTAGATCAGTTCCTCAAGCAACAAAAATGAAAAATCAGGGGCATAAAAAAGCGGTGTACTACTGGTAAAAGCAAGGTCAATGCCCATAAATGAGGAACTGGAATAAAAGCAAGGGCATAAAAAGCAAAGTGTGCCTGGTAAAAGCAAGACCAATGCCCCCTAGTCAAAAATTCAGCCAAGAAAAAGTTGTGGTTGTAAAATCTCCATTTGATAGTAAGAAGAAAGACCAGTGACGAATGCTGAGACAGTCACCAACTCTCACTCTTCTACATGTGAGCCGAGTCTACGTTATATTCCCATTGTAAAAAGTCTCTTCAGATTAGGGGCACCTCAATTAACGTAGGATTTCATATGTGCATAAGTATCGCTCGAAGAAGTACGAGCAAGATTACCCTATCTCTTTTCGCAGAGCTCCTGATTTGTAGACCCGGAGATGATCGTGCTACATTTTCGTCCATCGACTTCAACCTTGATGATCCCCTTTGATGAGCTGCTAACCAAGTCTTCATCACAATTTCAACAAAGACCTCTCACATTGGTAAAGTCGTACCACTTGCGAGATTACTCGGACCCCTGTTGACATGATGACAGTGAGAAGTGTGATCCTTATAAATCCTGCATCAATGGTCAGGATAAAACAACATTTCCATGAGAATGAGTGAAAAGTCCTTTCAGACTGAAAGCCCCTCATCTGGCATGCTCAAGATATCTACGTTCTAAATAAGAGTTGTCTTTCAAAATCTTCCCCAGTGGAATTCGGATGATACAAAACTGACGAAATTGTCATGCATAAATCACATTTGAATTTATGAATTTACAGCATATACAATCATTGTGTACATGTCTGCATATTGTGTAAATAGCAAACATACTCTCAGTGATTAGAGATATTGCCAGGTAAGCATAACCCTATCCCCATTTGTCTTAAAGTACCTACCACTGTCCTGGTACTCTCTTCTTGTCACTCGACCTATTCGAGTCATCCCCTGGGTTTGGGTGCTTGCATTGGTCTAAGTATCCCCTTGTCTTTGAATACCCACCATTTGCCGAGTACTCCCTCTGTTGACACTCGACCTATTCGAGTTATCCTTAAAGTTTGGATACTCATGACTTGTCCGAATATCCTTTTGTCTTTGAGTACTGATCGTCGGTCGAATACTTCCTTTCCGTGACACTCGACCTGTTCGAGTTGTCCTCAAAGTTACGCCATTGAATACTAGCAGCTACTCAAGCATTTCACCATGTTATGCGCCTGCAATCACCCAGGTATGCTTTCTTACACTTGGACCAGTTGAGTGGTCCCTGATTATGTCATTAAATATTTGTGTTCATCCAAATATTTCTCTACTTTGTACACATGTGTGCCTGCCGCCATCTAGGTAAGCATTGCGTTACATTCAAATTCCCAACTACCAGAAGGTGAGAGACCTTCACGAATATCCTAGGTACGTCCTCGATATTCCGAATTGCCAGGAGGTGGGAGACCTTCACGAATATCCCAGGTATGTCCTCGATATTCCCCGTACTAGGAGGTGAGAGACCTTCACGAATATCTAGGTACATCCTCGATATTCCCAACTACCAGGAGGTGAGAGACCTTCACGAATATCTCAGGTACGTCCTCGATATTCCGAATTGCTAGGAGGTGGGAGACCTTCACGAATATGCGAGGCATGTCCTCGATATTCCCCATTACCAGGAGGTGAGAGACCTTCACGAATATCTCAGGTATGTCCTCGATATTCCCAAACTACTAGGAAATGAGAGACCTTCATGAATACCTCAGGTATGTTATCGATATTCCCAATCGCGAGGAGGTGGGAGACCTTCACGAATATGCGAGGTACGTCCTCGATATTCCCTAATTGTCAGGAGGTGGGAGACCTTCATGAATATCCAAGGTGCGTCCTCGATATTCCCATTTTTCAGAAGGTGAGAGACCTTCGCGAATATGCAAGGTACGTCCTCGATATTCCCCGTAACCAAGAGGTGAGAAACCTTCACGAATATGCGAGGCCCGTCCTCAATATTCCCCAATTATCAAAAGGTGAGAGACATCCACGAATATGCGAGACCTATCCTCGATAATCCGTTTGCCAGGTATTTTTTTAGAAATTCTTACTTGTGATCATCCAAGTACCTCTTCAATGCCTGTGAACATTCAGGCATCCTTCAAAGTCTGTACTTGTTAACATACAAGTACTCTTTTGACACTTGCAATCAATCAGGTATTTCCCAGCATCTAGTACTTGTGAGCATACAGGTACCCCTCCGATATCTGCAAACATCCAGGTATTCTCCAAGAGTTTGTATTTGTGATCATCAAAGTACCCCTTCGACGCTTGCAAAGGCCCAAATATCCTCCAGGTTAGTACTTGTGAATATCAAGGTACTCTTTCAATACCTGTGAATGTCCAGGTATCTTCAACAAATTGATGCCCTGCGAAAGGTCGGTGCATCCCCCGAGAAAGGTCGAGTACCAACTGGTGTCCTTGACGAAGATCAGGCACACCCACAAATTGATGCCCTGAGAAGGGTCGGCGCATCTCCCGAGAAAGGTCGGGTACCAACTGGTGTCTTTGACAGAGGTCAGACATCCCCACAAAATCGATGCCCTGAGAAAGGTCAGTGCATCCCCCGAGAAAGGTCGGGTTCCCATAGGTGTCCTTGACGAAGATCAGGCACCCCACAAACCAATGCCCTGAGAAAGGTCAGCGCATCCTCCTGAGAAAGGTCAGGTTCCAACAGGTGTCTTTGACAGAGGTCAGACATCCCCAACAAATCGATGCCCTGAGAAAGGTCAGCGCATCTCCCGAGAAAGGTCGGGTACCAACTGGTGTCCTCGATACAAATCAGGCATTGACAAATAGATGCCCTGAGAAAGGCGACCGAAGAATAGTTCAGGTCTTGGAGGAGCAATTTCCCATCAAGACGACCGAAGAAAGGTTCGGGTCCTAGATGAATCATTGATTGTTTTAACAGGCAACCGAAGAATGGTTCGAGCCCTGGAAAAGCAACCTCCTCATATCACCAGGTAAGATGACACCTTGATACTTGCCAAACTCGGGGTTCACACCCTATCTCACTCACTTCCGATAAGTAACTACAGGTATCTTGTTAGCTGTCTTAGTATATGTAATGTTATATTGCTCTTTTTGCATAGGATAATAGGTCCCAAATAAAATATAATCTTCTACGCATGTATGGATAAAATTTAGGCATCAGTTTGTCTTTGAATGCAACATCTGCGAACTCACCTTCAAAGAGGGGCATTTGTTGACGCCTAAATTTTCATTTTAATTAAGTTTTACTTTATTTTAGTTCATTTTATTTTATTTCATCTTTTCGGATAATAAATAAACAAAATAACAAAGCAAAACAAACAAAAACAAAAATAAAGCAAAAATAGCCCGTCGGGCTAGGCCTTTGAGCCCAACCCCTCTTTTTCTCGCGTGGGCTCCTCTCGGCCCCGATCCGCGTGACGCGCCCCCTTTCCCCCTTTTCTTCCTTCTTCCTTCTTCTTCCTTCTTCTTTCTTCTTTTTTCTTCTGGTTTTGCTCCTTCTCTGTAAGCCACGCGCAGAAGGCGCGACGCCGGACGGACACGCAACGACGATGCGCACAAGCCAGCTGGTGATGGGACGTGCCTTCAAAGAAAGCAAGTGGGCGGGCGAGGTGACGCCGATCCAGCCTGCACCAAGGCCGGTCGGCACGCGAAAGACCGACGGTCCGAGCTCTTCGTCGACCGGATTCCCTCGCCTATAAATAGGCCAGCACCACCTCCATCGAAGGACACGGCGAGCTCAGAGATCCCCCCTTTAAGAGACTTCAAGGGGAAATCGAAGAGCGAGTGCGCGAGGGATCGGGTCGCAAGCTCGACCAACCTTCCTCCGAGAGACTTCGGAGGAGGCTAGCGACAAGCAAGCCCGAGGGAGAGAGAGAGAGCACGAGCGAAGGATAGGGCCGGATCCAAAGGAGACACACCGTCGCCGACGCAGCCGCGCTCCGCCACCATTCCAACCGCTCGCCATCCACCACGGCCCGAAGTCCCCAAACCCAGATCGAAGAGGAGTTCGATCGCCCTCCACCGTCGTCGCCTCTCGAACCGCCACAGACAGGTAACGTATCGCCGCCGCCGCCGTCGCCATTGCGGCCCCCACCCTCGGTCGTCCGGTCCTCGGTCGCCTATCGCCGCCACCGCCGTCGTTGCCGCATTGCGTCGATCCACCCCTCCTCCTCTCCGCCGCGCGAATCGGGAACCTTAAGGTTCTCGATTTTTCGGTCGCGACCCAGTCGTTGGGTCGGACCGAGTCGTGGGGAACCGGGTAGGGTTTCACCGGTTCCCCCAAAGCGGCGCCGTTTTGTAAAACAAAAAAAAAATAATAAAAAAATAAAAAAGGCAAAAAAATCCGAGTCGGGCCGCGTTGCGGGCCTATCTCTTTCGGCTTTTATTTTAATTTAAATAATATTTTAAATAAATAAATAATTTATTTTCCAAAAAAATCCAAAAATATTTTATTTTCGAAAAATATTAAAAAATATTTAATTTCCAAAAAAACAGAAAATATTTAAAAATATAAAATATATATATATATATATATATATATATATATATATATATATATATATATATATATATTTGTTGGTAAACAAAATATAAAATATATATATTTTTTATTTTCGAGAAAAATCAAAAAATACTTTATTTTCCAAAAAATATTAAAAAATATTTTAATTTCCGAAAAAAAAAAAAAAAAAAAATCAAAAATATTTCATATTTTCCAAAAATGCCAAAAATCCAAAAAATGCCAAAAATTCAGAAAAAGCCAAAAACACTTATATTTTCTAAAAATCCGAAAAAAAAAATCCAAAAGTCCTTTTTATGTCCAAAAAATAGAAAAGGACCCCAAAAAATGTTTTTTTCCAAAAATGCGTGGAAGAGCCCTAAAACACCAAAAAAACCTCGGGGTTTAAACAATGTTAGGTACCGAAAAGGCATTAGTGATTAACTAGTGTAATTAAGTCCCCGATCTTAATTTCTCTCGGTTGCGCAGAGTGAATATTTCTCCCAATATTTCGCATGGGTTTCTAATCAACCCATCCCAAATTGATTAGTGGCGACTCCATTTTAAAAATTAACTTACAGGTTAAAAACTTTGACCATTAAAGTCGTGAATTGGTGGACTTGGGAGAATCCGGGCTCAATAATTTTAGCCGAGCCATTAGCCTCCGCTAGGCGCCCGCCCCGATCGGGTGCTGGAAAAAAAGAGGTCGCGACAAAGTGGAAGACTTCTTTACGACCCATTCAAAGCCTTCTATTGGAAGAACACTGAAGTAGAGCATTGAGTGGATGAACATCAATGCACAATGGATTCAATGCATTTAGAACTAGGAATATCTTGTCGAGACAGTGAAGGAGCTAGCATACAAGAAGTGCTAGGATTCTCTTTTTTTAACAGTTTGATACTTGTGTCACGGGTCGGTAGTTCATTGGCCGCTAAATAACCCCTGTGGCGCTTGGCGAGCGGAATTCGCCAAGTCAACCTTTCTTCTATAGTAGTTCCAAAGAACAGTACGCCAAATAGCTTCCTTATACGAGATCGTACCATACTCAGCTTAGCTCAGGCATCTAGTCTATTGAACAAGACAACATATCTCTTTAAGTTCAACAATTGGCTTCAGCCTGCCATGGCCTCATTAAGAGAGCGACACTAGCTCCCGACCGGTTCGTGCATGGGAGGCCAACCCCGCCAAGTGATATAATCCTTCTATCCTAAAACTCCTAACATCAATCGTCCTAACGTCATTTCCACGGACTAATTGTGTTCATCATCTTTGCATCCTCACTCTTCACTCGATAACCCAAGCTTCACTTCGAAGGATTCACGAGTATAGGAAAATCAGGGACTGTGACAAACTACCCCACTCAATTCCGCAACGCTCTCATTGCAAGCTGTTCTATCACTTCTTTGCATTTCCCCTACCATCAATGCCACTTCCTGAGCTTATATAGATAGCAATGCTTGCCCAACAGAGCAAGCCACTCCACTCCATTAATTGCTTTCCACGATCAAAATTGTTCGCGAATCTCTAGTCATTTGTGCTCGCCAACAAGTGTGGCACCCCTAGCTAATTACACTACTGTGGCAGCACATTCTTTTGCCTACTAATCTCCTCATGATCTCTACAAGCTAACAAAGGGTCCCCTTTGTTGGAAATGTGATCGCAGACCTCTCCTCTTGAGATTCGCCAATTGATCTAAGAACGTTATCCCCATCGGGCGAGCAATTCGGTTCCTTCCTGTGCCCCTATTGCCCTCCTAGAAGCTAGACGAGAGCTGCAAGCTATTCGAGCCCTCCTAGCCCAGCAATCACTCTTTGTCCTCATAAGACCAGGAAGCCCACAAGCTTTCCCCTGAATCACCTACCTACTGGAGGGATCTTGGCTTTGATACCATTTGTCACGAGTCGGTAGTTTTTTGGCCATAGAATAACCCATGCGGCTCCTGGTGAGTGAAATTCGCTAGGCTAGCCTTTTTTTTATAATTGTTCCAACGAATAATATAGCAAATGGCTTCCTTATATGAGGTTGTATTTAAGCAGCTTAGCTCGGGCATCTAGTTCATCGAGTGAGACAACAAATCTCTTTAGGCTCAACAACCGGTTTTGACTTGACATCGCCTCATCAAGAGAGTGGCATCAGCTCCTGATCAATTTATACATGGGAGGCCAACCCCGCTTTCAGAGCTCCTAAGTAATATAATTCTTCTATTCTAGAACTCTTAACACCAACCATCTTGACATCACTCTCACAGATCAATTATGTTCAACAGATCTCTTTAGGCTCAACAACTAGTTTTGACTTGCCATTGCCTCATCAAGATAGTGGCATCAGCTCCTAATCAATTTATACATGGGAGGCCAACCCCGCCTTTAGAGCTAAGTAATATAATTCTTCTATCCTAGAACTCATAACACCAACCATCCTGACGTCACTCTCACGGACCAATTATGTTCATCATCTCTGCATCCTCACTCTTCACTCGATAACCCCAAGCTTCACTCCCAAGAGTTCATGGGTACAGGAGAATCATGGACCGTGACACTTGATTGTTTGTTCGCAAAACATGTGAGGTGACATTTCATATGTGTCTTTCTTAAACTTACCTCAATAGTTGCAAATGCAATAAACAAGTCCATTCCGCCGTTGTCTGAAAGGGCAAGATTTGCTACTCTCAAACATTCTTTTTCTCGAGGAACGAGCAAATCACATTAAGTCCAGCTGAGTCAAATACTTCTCTTTACCTTTTGATGAGTAAGACATGAATGGCTACTGAAAGCAGACATTGTCATATTGCCAAAACCAATAACCTAATTCTTATGGCTCTCGTTGCGAGAAAACTCATATGGGGTGTTATTGCGAATGAGCACTGCTAAAACATCGAAGAAACTTACTAGCAAAGCATACCTTTCCCCGCACTTGTGAACATGGAAGAGCTTAAAAAAATTTGGGGAAGAGGTATTTGCCAATTTTGTAATAAATGGGCCCAGCAAAACCCAGCCCAAAGCCCATCTAATTTGGCCTTATGCTCCGCAGGAAAGGGTGGAAAATTTGCACTTACATGCCTCAGACCTTTTGACTGGTCGGATATTTTCGATTCGCAATGTCCAATTAGGATTCAAGCTCTACTTTCATCAAATCAGAGGAATTTTCGGAACTCAAGCTTAAATTCAGAGTTACGTGAATTCCAAACTGCAATGTCCCATTAAGAAATCATTAAGATGTAAAACTATATAGAAATGATAGTTTGGGGTATTGTGTATCTATGAGGCTTATTAGAAATTAATTCCGAATTACAAGTTGGTCTGAAAGAACTTTTAGAGTTTTGCACGTAAGTTACGCATAGTAGATAGCACTAAATGCCCGCTATGGGCAAGTTTCATGGATGACATGGTGCGTAGAAGTTGTTTTGTCAGTGGATGAACTTACTTTAGTCAAGTAATAATTAAATTAGCTTGTTGCTTAATTTTGATATCATTTTTTACTTAATTGATAGGATTTTAAGTTCATAGGCTTGAGAAAACTTTTGTGATTTGGTTTAGATTTTCCCAAGTGAGTTATGTCTGTTTCTTCAACGAATATGTAGACTCGTGTGCCGAAAGTGATGAAGATTTGATATATTATGAGCTATTAGAAGCAGATCTATTGCATAAAATGTAGATTTGGCATTTATTAATTTTTGGTATTTGTAAATGATTTGAGAAACTTTATAGGAAATGTGCCGCGAAAGAGTGTTATATATATAAATTCTTATTTGTGAACTTGGTTTATGAAATAAATTTTGAAATAACTTATAAAATGTATTCTAATTTATAAGATGAATTTATGAATTTGATTTGGGAATTATTGGAGGATAATGTTTATGGATTATGCTCATGTAGATAAGATTAGAACCCATGGTGGGGTTGACTATACATATTGTTTTTAGAATATCTTTATGAACCAAGCTATCGACTAATATAGATGTAGATATTGCCAATGAGTGTCTTAGTCTCCTTTGTCACGAGTATTAAGTGTGATCTCAATTGGATAATGAATATAAGATTGATTAATAGACTAGACCATTAATGCATGTTTAGATATTATCGATTAAATGAATATTTCTTATATAGTTAAGTTGAAGTGATATGACTCATCTTAATCTTGTAAGTGTATCATATATTGGATTTGAGATAATTGAGTTATGATATTATTTTATAAATGTGCATAAGGTTACTTGATCTAGTTAGAAAAGTTTTGTACTACCCACTGAGTCATAGTTGCCTATACTATTCATCTTACATCTTTTTGGGGTTATTCAATTAGTGGCAAGAAATCGAATGACCAACTCTATGACTTTGTTGAATTTAGTCAAATGGCATGTATGGAAATGAGGTAATCTCATTAAATTTACCGTAGATTCGGCCCATTTCATTGCGCTCAGAATTTAGTTATGTTGTGATACTTCTGATAAATTTAACGGTGTATCAGAGAAGCAAATCAATTAGGGTCCTTATTTGTGTTTGAAAGGTTGTGATAAACTAGAGGGGACTCATTAGCATACCAAGTTGAAAGAAACCTACCATGAGAGCATCATGAGTGCATACATCAATGGCTTCACATGCTTAAAGGATGATGCGGTCCATAAGATGATGAATGACAGAGTTTACTATTATTGAAATTTGCACAATTGAAGGATGGCTTAGGTCAAACATAATTTTATAAATAAAAGATTGATTAATTAAGCATTGCAATCTTGACCTGACAATAGAATGATATATGCCACTTTCTTTAAAGACTCAAAATGCAAGTTGAGCAAGAGCATCTAACATCTAATGCTTTGAGTGTGTGCTAGTTTTCACTTATTCTAGCTCCGTCCAATAAGAAGCAACACAAACTCCTCAAGAAAGAGATCAAATTTTCTTTTGCATTTATTCCCTATCTTCTCATTCCTTAGTGAATCATTCTTTTAATTAAAGCTGCTGATTATTTAACTCCTTTTATTGCTTTTGCTCGTGGGGCCATATTCCTTAGAAAGATCAATGACCCATTGTGTCATCGAGAACACCTACGTTAGAAAAATAATTCAATGGCGACCGGTAAGTTTTTTCCTTTTTTTCCTTTTTTTTTTTTTGTGTTGGGGGGGGAGGAGGAATTGATCCGTACAATGTTATCGCAAATCATAAGTCTACATTTTCCTTGTTCATTGAAAGTCCAATTAGAGCATAAAACGGATGACTAATTGACAATTCTAACAAAACCGATACATTACCATAATTATCCTCTTAATCCACGATAACAAGCAAACTAAATTTCTAAAATGACATATAATTTAGCTTGATTATTTAAAGTCCATATCATAAATTATTAACGACGAATGTGGAACAAAAATTAAAATATGTCAACGTAGAAAATAGGTGCCAATGAACAAGAAAGACAACATGAAGACACACGAACTCACGTAACTTCTCACGTACAAGCCATGCAAGAAGAAATTTTTCAAATGCGAAACTAACGTTATAAATCTCCTCTCTCGCTCGTCTTCTTCCTCGCTCACTTCGAGATCGAGAGAGAGAGAGAGAGAGAGAGGGAGAGAGAGAGAGAGAGAGGGAGGGAGACTGCAGAGATTGAGCTGTGACGTCGCCGCGCAAATTTCCCATCAACGCAAAAATGGAGCAATTCAAAGGCCAACCTCGCCTCCCTAAGTTCGCGTCACCGAAGCGATACGACATAAGGCTGAAACCCGACCTCTCCGCCTGCAAATTCTCCGGCTCCGTTGCCATCGACCTCGACATCGTCAGTGAGACCAAATTCATCGTCCTCAATGCCGCCGACCTGTCGATCCAGAACGAGACTGTTTCCTTCACCCACAAAGCGTTCTCCTCCTATTTGAGGCCGGCTCCAGGAAAAACCAGTCCGGTTCTCGGCTCAGCACCATCGTCATCTTCAATGATTCTCTCTCTCTTCCCTTCGGCTGTTCTGAATTATCTGTGGCAATGGTGGCAACGACTGTGGACCTGGTTTTTTAGCCTTCCGAAACTTGAACGATTCGGCACCAAGGTTAGTAATGTAGAATCGCATCTCATTTTCTTTTCCGCGTTGCGTATCTAGGCTTCGGTTGTGAGAGAATTCGCAATCGCTGATTCTGTTAGAAGCCATCACTTGGTTTAGTCGTGAATTATTCATCTAAAGCAAAGCATACAACTTTGCGTACCTCTAGTCTCTTAGAAGTAGGTCAGTCTAATAAGCAAGTCAGGTCGAAAAGGTCCATCCCAGTTAACTCGTTTTGAGTGATTTATATACAATACAAACCTAGTACCTCTTAGTCGGTCCATACCCGGTTCAACCCATATTAATGAAAATACATTCATATTTAACCCAATCTATGAAAATTCGTAGCCACCCATTTTAATGCCCATTAAAATCCTTATTTACGATGCATATGTGTTCTCAGGCTCCCCAATATCTCTTTTTTTTTCCACGTTTTCTTTACTCTTTCTAATTATCTATGAATTTCAATATATTTTTTAATTCTCATGATGAATGCATTTTATGTGAAAAAAATTGAGATTATGGGTTGGCTAATGGTGAAAGCAATGGTTGTCGATTTTTGAGATTTTAGTTTCTATCTTATTTTGTGTTAACTGGTACGTAGAGGATCTGATGGTGCAAAGTGAGTTGACGACATTGAAATGCTGAGCAGGTGTTTGAGCCTTGTAAAGTTGACTTGGTTGGGGAAGATGAGATAATGGTTTTGGAGTTCCCCGAGACTCTGCCTACTGGGTTTGGAGTTTTGGCTATCGGTTTTGACGGAATTCTTAATGATAAGATGAGAGGGTTCTACAGAAGGTAATTTTTTTCTAGGAAACACAGAACATGATGATGTTCGGCATTATTTGGTTGTGCAACAGGGATTGTGAAGCAATTGGATTTGCATGCTATTTGACCAAATGAAGACCGAGCTTCATGCAACCACTTGCTTCCTCTGCTCCTTTTTCTTTCAAAAGTTTCGTTGGTTGTCTGCCCTGCATCATTTAGGACATCACTATGCACCTTCTATTACTGTTTCTGAATTTATGCCTATCTACTGTACATTGACTAGAGGTACTTCCATACCAATTGTAAGATATGCTACTTCATTAGTTTTTGAATGAATTACTGGATTATGAGATGTTAGCACTGCTAGTATTGTCACCAAATCTTTATTTAAAAGCACACGTATGACCTTATTAGTCGTGGACAGCCAAATTCACTCACTTGAGTTCTAATGCACTCTATGCAGTACTTACGAGCACAACGGAGAGAAGAAGAATATGGCGGTTACTCAGTTTGAGTCAGTTGATGCTCGGCGATGCTTTCCATGTTGGGATGAGCCTGCATGCAAGGTTATTATCTTTCCTTTACAGGAGTGGTTTATGTGCAACTGTCCTAACGATCTTCCCATGCCTATAATGGCGGTACAAACCTTCGAGGGAGGTGTCATTCTTTTCCTCAGATGATTGATACACCCTCAATAGTTCCGCTAGTTTGGTCTATATGAGGTTGCCAATCTCTTTAATGATCTGACTTTAAATACTGTTTGTACTTCATGGAGTGTAATTTTTTAGGTGGGCATCTATCGATGTTACACGATTCGTTCGCTTGACTTTGCTGAATGGTGGGACAGGCGGCGTTCAAAATTTCTTTAGATGTGCCGGCTGATCTGGTAGCTCTCTCCAACATGCCCATGGTTGATGAAAAGGTGGAAGGACACGTTAAGACGGTTTTTTATCAAGAATCACCCATTATGTCGACATACTTGGTCGCGGTTGTTGCTGGGTTATTTGACTATGTTGAAGATCATACATCTGATGGTAAAATCACTAATTATTGCTTTGCTCTCATAAGAAATTCCGTTTATCTAGTGATTAGTGTGGAAAATCTCGTGCACAAGGAAGGACTTTTTGTTCTTTTTTTTCCCCTTTTATTTTGCCCAATTGTTCTTATATCTGCCTCATTGCCTTGGCAGGAGTAAAGGTGCGGGTATACTGTCAAGTCGGGAAGCAAAATCAGGGAAAATTTGCCCTAAATGTTGCTGTCAAGACGCTTGAATTTTACCGAGAGTATGTCCTTATCAGACTTATATAATGTCTGTTAGTTCCCGCCCGCTTAACTCTAAGTGAATTGCATTTGTCAGTACTCTAATATTCTGAGCACTTATGATCATTATCTGTAGTTGACTATCACTAATTTGAACGAAATCCAGATACTTTGCTGTGCCCTACTCTCTTCCGAAACTGGATATGATTGCTATCCCAGATTTTGCTTATGATGCCATGGAAAATTATGGTTTAGTTACTTATCGTGAAACAGCTCTACTCTATGATGAGAAGCACTCGGCAGCAGCTAACAAGCAGGAGGTAATGTAAATTACAATTTGTTGACTATATTTCAATATCCGGTTTGGCTGTTCAAAGTTGGAAAGTTTCATACGTGTGGTTGTTGGAATAATTAAATGTTAAACCACATCTTAATCTAATAACTTAAGCTTTAAATCTCACATGGTATCAGAACCGGAAGTTCCGAGTTTAAATCTTTTTAGGTCCCATTTACCTCCCCAATTAAATATGTCCACGCTTGATATTAGACAAAAAGATCAGACTAAGCGTGAGGGGGAGTATTGGCGCAATTAAATATTACATCACAGCTTCATCTAACAGCTTAAATTTTTAAAATAATTAATAGTGGTCCCAAAAAATCTCATGGTAGTCACCAATTTGCATAAACATTTGACACTTCTGCCTGGCTTCTTTAAGGTCGCAATAGTTGTTACCCATGAACTGGCTCACCAGTGGTTCGGTAACCTTGTTACCATGGAGTGGTGGACTCATCTGTGGCTAAACGAGGGAATTGCTACTTGGGTAAGTGACCTTGCTTTGTGTATTGAATCATGCATGCTTTATATGACATGTGTTTGGCTTAGGTGAGCTATTTGGCTACTGATTGCCTTTTTCCTGAGTGGAAATCATGGACTCAGTTCCTTCAAGAATCTGTTGAAGGGCTGAGACTGGATGAGCTTGCTGAGTCACACCCAATCGAGGTAAGCAAAAACTTCTTTTCCTTTTCTAAAGATATATGGAAGTCCTTGAATTGAAGAAACTTTTCCCCTTCAGGTGGAGATTAACCATGCTGGCAAGATCGATGAAATCTTCGATGCAATAAGCTATACAAAGGGTGCATCTATCATCCGGATGCTTCAGAGCTATCTTGGTGCTGAATGTTTTCAGGTAATTCTTTTACCTTTCAGCTTATGATGATCTCTCAGTAACTGTCTGGAGAGTTCGTGTAGATGACATGTGAAATTTGCGTATAGAATCAGAAAGAGAATGAACTGACTAGAAGGCCTTTCTTTAAGGAATGTTGAGGAGTTCTCCAAGATAAAAGTGTATGGTCTTCTGCCATGTAATTTAATCAAGAGAATAAGTTAGTTCTCGACATGATGCCGAGGAAGAAATCTGCATCTCGAAAGCTTTACTAGCAGTTTCACTGACTCGAGCAGAAACAATGTAGTGAAATTTCTGAACTTGATTTGATTAGTAGACCTGATATTGGATGCTTAACTTGAGCTGGATTGCGCCTCACTTTTTGTGCTCACCTTATGAGACTATAAAATTGATGATGAGGTACTTAAATCGCTTGGAATTGGCGTCTTTTTCTTGATATTATTGCCTAAACAAAGCCTTCATTTAGACATAGTCTCAACTTAAGCTCGGGTTCAAAATTTTCAGGATACTTTCTATAATTTACGCGCTACTTAAATGTCAGAGCACTCAAGTTTGCAATTTACTGCTTACGGTAATGTTATCCTTTGACAACTGCCCTTTACAGCCCCCCAGTCCGCAAATGCACTATGGCTTGAGAAGACTACTGTTTGATTGATTTGGAATATAACAGAATTCAGTTGATGGGTTTAAATTGTACAAGTGAAATAAGAAAGATTCTCCAACTTGTCTTATCATATCTTCTGGTTAATTTATCGAATTACGGGTTCACACAATGAACTCGCAAATTAAATTATCATCCATCTGAATTATTATCGATGCGAACGTTCTTCTGCCATGTTTTGCTGTGTATAGTACACTTCCGTTACAGACATTGCTTGTATTGGATTTTCTCGAAGATTTAACACGGACATCTTTTTGTAAGAATAGAGATCGCTAGCTTCGTACATAAAGAGGCATGCCTGCTCAAATGCAAAGACAGAGGACCTCTGGACTGCACTCGAGGAGGGATCAGGTGAACCCGTGAACAAGCTAATGAATTCGTGGACCAAGCAGAAAGGACACCCTGTGGTTTCCGTCAAAATCAAAGATAACAAGTTAGAGTTCGAGCAGGTTCTAAAATGTTATATTTCTTTTTTTTTTTTTTTTTTTTTTTTTTAAATTTTGTCTTGTACATTACCAATCTTCATACAGCGAACCAGCTGCAGACTGACATGACTTTGATAAATAATGGCAGTCACAATTTTTGTCAAGCGGTTCCCATGGGGATGGACAGTGGATTGTGCCAATAATATTTTGTTGTGGCTCATATGATGCGTGCCAAAGTTTTCTGTTGGAAACAAAATCCGCATCTATTGATTTAGAGGAAGATGAAGCATGGATAAAAGTAAATGTCGAGCAGACGGGATTCTATAGGGTAAAGTACGACGAGGATCTTCAAGCCAAGCTAAGATATGCCATAGAGAATAAAATGTTATCTGCAACAGACAGATTTGGTAACTTTATTATTTCTTCGAATATTCGAACATCTTCTGCCCACCCCCATTTTTCATCTCTCTTCTTAACCTAAAATTCAGGCTAACCAACTTGTGGCATGCTTGTAACAGGTATACTGGATGATTCCTTTGCTCTTTGTATGGCTCGCCAGCAGTCCTTAACTTCTTTGCTCACTTTAATGGCAGCTTACGGAGAAGAACTTGATTATACTGTGTTATCGAATTTGATAAGTGTATGTTCAGCTATAACTCTACTCTCACTTTATATATTGATTATATATACATATACTGTGTTATCGAACTTGGATTGGGAGAGAATGTCACTCTGGGTTTTTGTTGAGATGATATATTCGTGACTGATTTTACTCTCTTCATTGGCAGATGAGTTACAAAATAGCAAGAATGGCTGCAGATGCTACCCCTGAATTGGAGGATTCCATAAAACATTTTTTCATCATTCTTTTCCAACACTCTGCAGAGTAAGTTCAGCTACTCTTATGCATCTAGCATAGCCTTGTAGGTAGAATTTTGGATTTACATTTTTACGGCTCTTACATCATGATAACAAATAAACCAAAAAGAAGAAGCTTCTTTGGCGAGGTAAATTAAATTCATTTCAAGAAATTGGAAGGACATACCAATTTTTCACCCGGATGTCTATTATCTATAAGATGGGTTCTCTTACTGGAAGACTGCTGAATTTATGCTGAAACTTACTCATGATAATTTTCTTTTCAACCTTTTACTTCATGATGTATTAGTCGAAAACTATCTTGATGATCTGTGTCGAGATTAATTTGTCTAGTTCTCTTTAAATGTGTAGTGAGAAGCCTCCTTAAGTGATGTCAAATTTTCAAGAGATACTTTCAGTCTTTGATAGACTCTTAGTGAAGTTTTAGATTTTAGACTACCTAATGTTCTAAATAAATCATTTTCTGTTAAAAATTTTGTCAAGTTGTGATTGTGAAAAAGAGAGGCTCGGTGTCATTAGCTTTTTTGTTGCATTTTCATGGCAGGAAGCTTGGTTGGGAGGCGAAAGAGGGTGAGAGTCATTTAGATGCTATGTTGAGAGGACAAATTTTAACCGCCCTAGCAGAGTTCGGAGATGAACCCACACTGAGGGAAGCAAGCAGGCGCTTTCATGCATTCTTAAATGACAGGAGCACACCTCTCCTTTCTCCTGACATCCGAAAGGTAGTGCAATCTGATGCATTTTCTGCTGCTTTGTATTTCTTCATGTCCTACAGCCTCTGCATGCATTCTTTTACCTGATTTTACAGCCAGCCTATGTGGCTGTGATGCAAACCGTGAATGCATCAAACCGATCAGGTTTTGAATCTTTGCTGAGAGTCTACAGAGAGACTGACCTGAGCCAGGAGAAAACTCGCATTTTAGGTATTTAGATGTCATTTGGGCGAGTATTGCAACTGTCTGCTACTCATCTTGCTAAAGTCTCCCTTTTATTGTCTCTCTAGAGTCATTGGCCTCTTGTCCAGATCCAAATATCATCCTTGAAGTGCTCGGCTTCAGACTGTCTTCTGAGGTACTCTGGCTTGTGTACTAGTTGAACATACATATGTCATGTTAGTTCCTTGAAGTCTCCTTTATTCAGTTCACCTATTGTTCGATCATAAAGGGAGAAACTAAAGTTTCACGCCATTGCTGTTAATTAGGTTCGCAGTCAAGATGCTGTCTTTGGGCTTGCAGTTTGCTGGGAAGGACGCGAAACCGCTTGGAATTGGCTGAAGGTAATTCTATTAATCCCAGCGGACCATATTGACTTCTTATTTATCTTACTTAAACGAGCCAATGATGCTTTCCTTGGATTTGAGCTGATATAACATAGATTGTTTTTGGCTTATTGCAAAAACTACAATTGAAACGAAGAATTGAGAGCATTTGTAACTTCTCCTATTCTTTTTGTTGCTGCTTCTGGTTTTTAAAGAGTTTTTGCTTTTGCCTTATAATATTTGATGCTCTCTGCCTTATCTAATGTGGCATTCTTCTCTAATAGATCAATCATTGATTGCAGGAAAATTGGGAGTACATTGCAAAAACATGGGGTCCTGGGGTTCTCATCAGACGGTTTGTCAGTTCAATTGTCTCACCGGTATGTCATCCCATCACTTGCGCGCCCGTGTGGGTTCGTGTGGGTTCAAACATCTTAAAAGGGGAAGGAGTTTTTCAGTAAAAGCGAACGAACAGTTAGCTCTGTACCCATGGCAAAAGTTGTGTGTTTTCTAGGACTGCATGTTAATGTCCTTCGTTACGGTATCTTTTCCTTCTGTCTGTCGTTATGCAACGAACGTGGTCAATTCCTTGAGTTACCCTGCTTTTTCATCATTTGTCTAGTTTGCATCATTTGAGAAAGCCAGGGAAGCGGAGGACTTCTTTGCGACCCGCTCGCAGCCTTCCATTGCAAGGACACTGAAGCAGAGCATCGAGCGGGTGAACATCAAAGCACACTGGGTTCAAAGCATTCAGAACGAAGAATATATTGCCGAGACGGTGGATGAGCTGTTATATGGGAAGAGCTAGGATTCTCTTTTTTATGGTTTGATGCTTAATGGTTTATTGGTTTGTAAGGAAAACATGGAAAGTGATATTTCATCCTTGTCTATGCTTAACTTATCTCAATATTTGTGAATGTTATAAACAGGCTCATGCTTCAAGTGTCTGAATGTTCAATCCATTCTGCTACTACCCCCAAAGCGTAAAATTTGCCACTCTCAAACGTACATCCTCTGGAGGAATGAGCAAATTCGATTAACTCCAGCCGAGCCCAGTGCTTCTCTTTACCCTTTGATTAGCCAGTGATGAATGGCTAATGAAACTATCATTGCCCAAATCCAGTAATACAACAGTCTATGGGTACTCTCTTATGGCTTGCACTGCAAGAAACTCAATATGGTGTCCTATTGCAGATGAGCACTGCTAATTATCGAAAAAATTAACTAGTTGAGCTTATCTTTCTCTGCACTCGCAAAGTAACCTAAAAGTATGGCATTGTGAACATGGAAGATCGTGAAAACTCTGGGAAGAGGTATCCGCCAATTTCAGGCTATTTCTCAGCATCAGAATTGTTCTTTCAATTCATGTACCACGCATTATTAACATAACACAAAGTCCTCGTTGAACCCTCCAGATCTACCCAACTATGATGAATGTAATTGCTCGCAACATCAAAACAGCGAGGTCATCACGATCTCAGTCACTACAACCAATATTAGCTGCCATGTACAGAAGCCAGTAATAGGCAGTGTGTAGCAAGGGAGCATGTTCCCACAGTACATTAAGAACAATACTCTCTGTAAATCGTAAAGCCCGGGGTAAAAACATAGGGGCTAACCTTATCCGACCTTACGCAGCTTTATATACTACAGTCAAAGAACAAGAATCAATATTAAGAAGCCGGTATACGAATCATGTCTTGCTCTTGAACTTCCTTTGAGCTTTCAAATCTACAACGATCACTGTGATGTTGTCCTTGCTTCCCTTTTGGAGAGCACATTTGAGAGGTACTCAGCCGCCGCTTGAGCTGCGGGGTCCACCACCTCGCCCCTATTGGGAAGATGCGTGACCCCATTCTTCTTGTGCCATAAAAGTAATCTCTTTCGAGCCAAATCACATGCCTCCTCATTTGTCATCACATCCCATAAACCATCACTTGCCAAAACAAGGCATTCGTCTTCCCTTGTTCGGGGAACGAACATCACTTCTGGTTCTGGGATGATCCAAGGTTTCAGGTATCTATCACCTACAGCCCAAAAAGATAGTCCCACTCAGTAATCGATCAGGTAGCACACATATCTGTTTGGGGATTTCACATCTATCTGACCACTAGATTGTGTCAATTCATGGTTATTTTATGACCTTAGGTCAAGTTCTAGTATTGCAGAATCCCGAATGAATATGAAATTTCATATTTCAGAGTAGAAAGACAGAGCACAAATGATCCTCCAATCGGAACTCCCAACCAAAAAGCATGTGAAAATCAATTTATGACTGGAACGGAAGCCAATAAACTCCTTCAAGACAATCAAGACAATCAACATTGACTAAAACACAGAACTCCACAGAAGAGAATCCTAAGAAAATTTGTAGAGTTGAGATGCTCAATTAACAGAGTGGAGCCAGAACAAAGTCAATTCCAAAGAGTGAGGACAATATCTAGCGGCCCTTGTCTTTGCAAGACGAGATTAAAAAAAGAATAACAAGACTAAGACCAAACAAAGTCTGGGGTCACAGGTAAACAGTAGACACTTATTACAACATAAGCTCATAAATTTTGATGGACCTTTGATATAGCACTGGATGGTTTCTACTTTCAACATTCAACACAGAAAGAGTTCTATATCAATTTTTTGGACATACTTTTAACCTAAACATGTAAAGAAGGAGAGACTGGATCAAAGATAGAGATTATCATCACAAGAACTCCAACTTATTGCCAGCGAGTAAAGGGACATTTTGCTAGGATAGGATCACATTTATTTCCTAACTAAACAAGCTGAGTACAGCCATTAGATCCATATTGATACGCAGACTTCCTCCACAGGTTAGCTCTTCAACATCATGATCATGTTAAGATAAAAAAGTCAGCAATTCAAGTCCCATCTAAAGTGGGAGACCAAGGGAACAGGAAAAAATCAAACAGACAAATCAAGCCCTTTTTACAGGTAAATATAATATCAAAAAGAGGCTACGAAAAAGTTTCTTACCAATAGATCTTGACATTGCCAGAACACCAAAGACACGATGACCGTTCCACTGAATCACCTTTCCTCCGGCTGCTTCGATCCTAGCATATTCATCTTCCCGATTTGGCTGCCAAAGCATGATTAACCAAAATTAAATTAAAAAAAACTAACACACTTCAATCATGTAGATGCTCAGTAGGAGGTTTCTACCTTATGATCCACTGAGAGTGCAATGGGTTCTTTTCCACGATAAAGAACTGCTCTGGAATCTCCACAATTTGCCACAACTATATGTGATGAACAGATCATGGCAACAACAGCAGTAGAGCCAACTGTCTCCGGGGCAACAGGTTCAGTGCTGGATTTGCCGCTGACTTCTGCATCAACCTTAACAAAGCACTTTGTGAATGCCTTCCTCCATAATTCTTGGCAACCATCCATTAAATTGCCATTAGTTAAGTGATCCCTGACACACTCTATTTCCTCAGCCAATGCCGAATGAACACGCTCTCGACAGTAATTTGCAACCTAAAAATGAACAAAACAACTCAATAAGTAAAAAAAAATTGTAGAGGTACAATTTTTCTTTTATAAGTTGCTTGCTAAAATATTAAGAAAATACTCCAAAACAGACAACCCGGAAAGAAAAGGGTAGATTAATCAGGACTAAAAGATGGAAAACCTTGGCTGAAAATATTCAGATAAAACATAAAAATGAAGTACCTGCAAACCTCCATGTCCATCATAAACTCCGAAGAAATGAGCAGTCTGCTCACTCACATAATCACTGATGCCATCAAGGGCCGGACCACCAACCAGCATCTGGATAGGAATCTTTAGAAACTGAGGCACAATTGCGACTGCATCTTCCATCTCAGGTCTCCTGCCACACAGCGAAGTGAATCCCCAAAGGGGCACATATTCCACCTCAAAAACACTTCGGCCAACAGTCGAATTCACTTGTTTGCCTAGGGGCAACTGAACTACAACAGCAGAGGATTGGGAACTCAAACTGTTCCTGATATCTTCCTTGAGGCTTACTGCAACAGAGAGAGGTCCATTGGCCATCTCTCTCTCTACATTCACCTCCTCCACTTCAGGCGCCTTGGCAAGAATATTGACACTGCAAACACTCTTCTCAACATCTAGGCACCTAGGTGTTTCTATTTCAGAATTGGCATCAACAATTAGGAAATCTTCTGCACATAAGCTACTAGTCTCACTTGTCACTGAAAGAGAACACGAACTATCAAGGAATCGATCACCCTCCAATGATAAGGAATCATCTTCACTTTCTTGGGCAATCACATCACCAGTAGCCATCCAGTCAGTTTTGTCATCAGTCATCATATCCAGCAAAGGTACTTCGTTACCTTTTTCCTCTTCTGGAACTGACACTGCTACAATCCTAACCTCATTATCCAAATCACCACAGCTAGAGTCATCTTCTTCACCAGAAACCACCTCTGTTGTATCCTTCATCACAGAATCGGACAGTGAACCCGAAGTATTCGCCATCAAATTTAACCTTGACATATCCATGTTGCTTACCCTTCTTGTATGACCAGAGACAGAGTTATCTACTCTAAATAGCACCAAATCCACCAGAGACATCTCCTACATCAAAATCCTTCGCCCAACCAAAGAAAAAGTCTCCCTCAAACCCCTCAGAAAACAAACAACCTTCCATTTTTCAACTAAATCATCAACTTCATCACTCTCTAAGAAATATTCAGAAAGATCATCTGCACTATTCAATTGTCCATTTTCCATGCCCAAGAGCCAACACCAGAGAAGAAGCTAGTCCATGCTTGCCGACATTGAAGTTGGTGAAAAGTGTTGAGAAATGCAAAAGGGCAAGTATATCTGGCCCTGTAGAGAATTTAAACCAGACAGGTACGGTAGACCTCTAATAAAGCCTTATCAACTTCCCCTTCTCTGGAGTCTTCTTTATCCACATCCATCAACTACAATGAAAGCGAAATAACCAGAAAAGAAAGGATGGTCTTAAATCCTCAAAGCAAGGATTGCAGAACAAAACCCGATAATTGAAACCAACCACTTATCTCCAAACACAAGAAAGAGAAAGTGAAAGGGTCATGAGAAAGTGAAGCCAAGAAAAGGGTAGAAGTCCCAAGAATCACAGGGAAACCCTAAAAAGATATTGCCCTTTTCCTCTTACTACTTGAGTTCCCTGGATCTGAGGCAACCCACTTCAACCTATTGCAAATTGACTCTCTCTCTCTCTCTCTCTCTCTCTCTCTCTTTTCTCTCTCTCTCTCTAACCTCTCTTTTCTGTCTCTCGCATATGTATCACAATTAAACAAGAAAAGGAACTTGTAGGAAAGGCAAAGAAGACTTGCTACCAAATTTCTTCAACTGTAAAAAGCGCCTCCTCCGCACTCTCTCTCTCTCTCTACACCTCTTGCAGAGACCTCTAAAATCTGAAATCTTAAAGCCAGAAGCTTCCAGGGAAGAACCACGCAACCAGGCTCGAACGTTGCCAAGAATCACAATACAACAGCTCAAATACGATCACAACAGTTAAAAGAACTCAACTTTCACTCCTCTCTCTTTTTCCGAGAACTGAAAGGGAAAGGAACCACAGAGGAACTGAAGCAGCAGCGGGTGAAATAATAAAGGGAGGATATTAAAATGGAGAAAAAGAGGAGACCCAGGAGACACAGAGAGAGAGAGAGTGCGTGTGTTCAGAGAGAGAAAGAGAGAGATATGTTACACGTGTCGGATCTGGAAGAGCAAGTTAAAGCGTCTCCACCCATTTCCATCCCATTTTTGCTTTTTCCTTCTCCAATCCTGTGTCTGTCCCTCTCTCTCTCTCTGTCCATTTCCATCCTTTGCCTTGCTTGAAGGGACCTTCTTTGCCTTTTGTGTGCACACAATCAAAGAAGGAAAACAATGTTCCCTGGGTTGATAGGTTTTGCCCATTATTGTCAGACACTAGAGTTCCTTTGGCAGATGTGAAAATTCCTGAAGCAAGCATCTTTTTCTTTTCATATGGGAACTGTTCACTTCCATTTCTCCTTCTCTGGGCAAGTCAAATCCGTTGGGTGGTTCGCTTTCTCTCACCAGCATGATCTAACGTATCTGGGATGGTTCCCTTTCTCTATATGAACACCTTAATCGGACACTTTGTGGGTACCATTCTTAGGGTCTCGTGGGGTTAGTCACACCTTTCTTTTATGCTAGACTTATATCTCAATTTTCTTCTATATGCGTTTAAATTTTAGGTCGGGCAGACACGTCATCTAAAAAGTACCTTAAATAGTTGATTGTGTAAAATATATAGATCTTGATCAATCGTCTTTTCGTTACTATCCGATTCGCATCCTCATGAAATCTTTCGTATTATTTTCATGCCCATCTTTTTATCCAGAAAATTCATATATAGTCTAAGACAGATTATTCTTATTCCAATCTTCTCTCGCCACTGACCCCTTAAAGAGAAATTCTCCCCGACTCCAATCCACGAAAAGGAGGAGTCACTTGTTATCATTGCTGTCGTTATTGCCATTGGCATTTTCACCTTTCTCATCACTGTCATAAGATCATGTTTTACCCCCCCTCACATGCACCCAAATAATTTGAACCCCATAGAAAAAAAGAAAAGTCTTTGGCGTGTGCCCATCGCTGGTGAGCACATGGTGCCCGAGCAATCAGCCCGAGCAATCAGATAGAACTCCATCACCGGTCAAAATCACTTTAGAAAAGACTGATTAGAACAGCTTCTTGGTAACTTCTTTTGGAAAGGGAGCTTTTCTGCTGCTTTTATCAAACGAGGAGATGGAAACAAGAGGAATTCCATGGGTCGAAGGAAAAAGGTGCTTTGTCTGTTTCTAGAAGTAAATTATCAGCAAAAAGATAGGAGTTGATGGTGGGGAGAGGCATGGGCTCCCCCCTCGTGACAACGTCTGCAGTGAAGAAGAAAGAGATTTTTGATGTAATCGTCAAGTCTTTCTTACGAAATTAGACACTGCTTTCTTTTGACTTGGGTTTTGTATTATAATGGGTGCTGAGAGAGACTTGGCTTTGGTTCTAGAATGACTCCAAAAAGTCAAAGCCTGGCCTGATTTGTGATGTCTGTCTGGATATAATAGCAAAAGATTGGCTTCGAAATGGGGTAATTAATTGGATTTCTTGAGGGGCAAAAGGGCGAGAAGATCGAAAGGATAACACACTCGAGCCAAGTCGATGATCGACCTAAATAATATAAATATAAGGTATCTGTCGGGAAGTATTTGTTTATTACGTGACAATCTTATCGCGCTTTAGGTGAGTTTCCGCCGGATTTTTATATGATTTAGCGGTTTCCTAGTTATATAAAATAAAGGGTGCATTTAATTTTCCACGTTTTGGTGAACTTCACCCTTCTTTTCTGGTCAAAGTTTGACCCCAGTTCTAGTATTAACAGCTGAGGTGCTCCTAGAGATTCAAAACTACTAAAGATCCCAAGATCTTCTGTTTTGCATTTTTAAAACCAAAAGTGTTTATTATTATATAGCGATAAGATTACCTAATGGGCTAATACCATATCAATTCTATATGTAACTCTAGACCCAAATACCCAAACATATAGAATTTGTATCGAAATGACTCGTGTCACTAGTAAGTCTCAAAATGCTTAAGTTAATTGATTAGATCTAAGTCAACAAAGATGAAGTCATTTCAGATTAAATATTTCAAGGGCGACAATTTTCCTTAATATTTTGAAGGAAAAGTACTTAAATAGCAAAATAATAATAAAATGGTATGTAAATTGAAATTCTATATCTATGTATGTACGTATGTATTTACGCATGTATGTATATACATATATATTAATAGTTTGGTCCAAACTTGTCATTTTCACAGAAAGATTTGCTAGATCCATGGGCCCCATGAGTATGGAAATACGGCTAAAAGTTCCAATTTTTTTCTTGGCCAAATACAAACCGAAAAAAAAAGTCAGATTCACGTTCTGTAAACTGGCCAATGGCGCACCCGACTTTGATACCACAGAGGAAGTCATTCTCTTTCTCTTGGATTGCCAACCTGGTTCTTTAATTGAGCTTCACGTGCTGGGGAAGGAGGTAAAAAAAAAAGGCATTTTGCTTAGAGTTGGGACCAACCAGGCACCCTTTCTCCACTTCTGGAGGATTCCATCAATCTATATGTCTAAAAAGATAATGTCAACACAGCCAATGACCCAACCACCCCTTGGTGAAGTCAAGATGATGCAGCCTTAGCTCAGCAATTTTAGAAACTAAACAGGACAAGGAGATTGCCAATGCTTGGCTTCGAAAGGCTCGGTAGCTCACGTTTGTCATCCGATTGAAGCGGGATCATCGGCATCGGGACTAGGGGATTTAAAAGAAAATTCCATGCACTTGACCCGACCTCAATCGAATGGGCCAATCACCGATCGCATGTCTCCGAAACAGCGGGGCAAAACGATTAGGGGACAAAGCCGATGCAGACAACATCGAAGAAAATTTCATAGCATTGATGCTTCCAACAACTTCAGATGTTCAAAAAGAAGGGCAACGCTCAATAGGTAAGTTCATGATTAGTAGTGAAGTACCAGAAACTGCCACTAGAGAAGGCAAGGGTGTCACTATACCAACCTGGGCAGTCAGCACATGTTTGATCACCATCTCTGTTCTAGAATGAATATACAAACTCTCTAATGAAAACCTCCTTAGTGCCCACCGGTTCATCTACCACGGCTAAAAGAGACGAAGGCAACAGCAGCACGGAGAAAATTGCCATCTTGCTGGTTCATGGTAACATAGCATCGCCTGATGCTTCCAGCATTTGCACCTCCGTCTCGGAGGTGCTCACCTTGGAACCGTGTGGAGCCCTAGGATCTCCTACATTAAACAGACAAGAGGTCAATAATCAACGAAGGAAATAGAAATCACGGTATTGGATGAAGAACCCCATTTGAGTAAGGGTTAAAAATAGTAAGACACATGACTTCAATAAAACACCCGACTGACATTATTCCCAATACATACAGGGAGTGTACTTGTACAGAGTGCAAACATCCTCCAATGATGCGCATAACCAAACAAATCATCAGCTCACAAAAAGTGGTATAGACATCCGCATATAAAATTAAAAAACACCTAATGAATGACCTTTCTTCTTCCTTACTTGGCAAGAGTAAACAAATTATGTTTGCCACATTAAGCCTCATTACCTTTCCTCCAGTATAATACCAAAAGATAAATACATGCCCTTGGATGCAATGAAACGAAAAAATGATGCATCTTTGTGCTTCCCCTCCTCGCTTCACGGTTAATACCTCAAACTTGTAGCTATCTATGAAGTGCTCAGAAATAAATAAAAATTTGTAGTCATTAGCTCCATCGCCTTAACTAGACCAATAATAGCTGACCTTCTCAAGCCTGGTAAATTTTTTTATGGGTTTCAAGAACAACTAAACTATTGGCATTTCAGCCAAAAACTAAAAAACTATGGGCACGAACAGTTACACAACAGCATAAGTTATGGTGGTTGTTCCTCTTCTATTCTCCAAGCTTCTTCCAAACAATAAAAGGGGTAATCTCTCAAAACCTTAGTTGGCTTTTTTCCATTTGCCCAAGGCTACTCAACAGAAAGCCGATATAGAAGCCAAAGCAGATCCTATAGTTTGGAAGTATTTTTTGAGGTCAAGCCCTAATTTTCGAAGATGAGCTTCTTGATGAAACATGAAATCGCATTCTCATTTTCACTTTAAGATGTCATATTTTAGCAATGCCTTGTTTAAACTGCGTTCTGAACGTTATGTGCACCTCAAAGAACTGACTTACCTACTATAGAAAGAATAGCCCGTCCCATGTCTCAGTAGGCACTCTAAACCAACAAAACAATGTTACCAAACACTTCTCATCATTCCTCCTGATTTTTGCCTCCTTATTCCGCTCTACTCTATTGAATCTTCGGGCATTATCGGCAAACTATTTACGCTAGGGAGCTGCTCATGGTTATTTAGGATATATTATCGCATATGTATCTGGCTACAGTCCACCTGATAGGCTACTAAATGTGAATACAAATCAGATGAAACATGAACCATGAACTAAGAAGCAAGAATCCATACCAAAAGCACGACGCAACCCCTTCACAGCATCAAAGTTCTTGTATGTATAGCCAACGAAGCTTAGATCTTTGGGTGTCAAAAGCAGCTGGAACTCATGAAAGACAAGTTTAACAGAGATTTCAGGAGATGGAAGTAACTTCAGGCAAGACTGCAGAGGGTCATAAAAAATAACACAAAAGGTGTTTGTTTAAGCAGTCAAACCTTCCGGGAGGGTCCTGATCCAGTTCTTGAAGGTGTTGGAGGATCCAACTAATTCAACATCCAAAAAGCAAGTAATTATTATAGAATATAATGACTTATAAAACAGATGAAGTAAAGAAATCTCTAATGATCGATAATAATGAAACTTGGAAAAGAAAATGCTGAAAACGTGGAAGGAGTTTAGCAGTTTAGCAGCACTAATAAAATTAAATAAAATGCAACAAGGTAATTCTACCGGTAGTCTTGATAAATTACCAAACAGGAGTTATCTTAAGCTGAAAGTACTCTCAGTGACATTAAAAGAAACAGTTCAATCTTTACTTCGTCAAATTTCATGAAGTTCTGAGTGTCAAGCTCTCCATTGACCTCTGGTTTGAATGCTGCCTCCATTTCATAAAGTTTATCCCACTGGACAGAGCTGAACCAAGGATGAGCCTAGTACAATGAAACTTGCTTAGAGAGAGTAAGTGACAACCAAAAGACTGATCAATTCAGATAATTACTTTGATTTGCTCTGATCCTCCAGAACCTAGCCTATGCTCAGCATCACAAAGCAACCGACAAATGAGATCCTTTGCTGCAGGGGACAATCTTGCATCTTCCGGAAATTTCAATTGATTTCTCCAATTAACAATCTGACAACATTGGCAAAATGTGTAAGAAAGATCTGTCCTAGCATTCCCTCCTTTTTTTGGGGCCACCTCCTCACATTCCCTCCTTGACGTTCCACATAAGTGAATGTGAGCATTACAAATTCACGATAGAGAAGGTTTTAGATATCATAAGTTGATTATTAACAACTAATTAACCCAGTATTTCTCACTTGATCCTTCTTTTGCAAGGGAATGATGAAAGACTAGCAAGTATCATACAAGTATCTAAACGTCAGATAGCCAAATGATAGAAGCTCAGTATCACAAGAAATTACCTTTCTGCATGTAGTTAGTGGGTCATCTGAGTAGAAAGGTGGATATCCAACAAGCATTTCATACATAATTGCTCCAAGTGACCACCTGAAACCCAAGAAAGGTTAAATAAATAGGGACCAGAAATCAAAACACAAATGGAATGAGGAAGGATGCAATGAAATTCCACATTTGTCAAGAAACAATTAATCTGACTGGAAACATAATTAAGAGACAAGAAACCCTTGGCATGTGCAAGTCATAATTTGGAATATAACCTGGTTACCTGAAAGTGAATGTATTGCAGAAGAACAAATACAGAGATATAAAAATTAACTATTGTGACATGACAACAATATGAAGTCAACATTCACGTCATAATGAAACTTCATTTAATAATTAAAAAAAAGGACCAGCGATGGATGAGCACAATACTTACCAGTCGCACTCCATGCCATATCCTTTCTTCAGTAGTACCTCTGGAGCAATATAGTCTGGTGTTCCAACTGTTGAAAAAGCCTTCAAAACAAGATGGTAAAAAGCATTAGAGTTTTCATGACAATTTTCATGAAAAGTTCAGATCAAACCTGTGTACGTCCTCAGGAACACAGTAACTGCATTACTTCTAATGAATTGATTTGAAAAGCATGAAACATCAAGTTTACAAGAAAACACTTCTGTTTCTTCTGAACAAAAGCAGTCGGGAAAAATAAAAGCAAGATGGTTTAAGAGAATGGTTAATTATTATTCATGTTCTTAAGGACCAGAATGGAAAAGCGTCACTCTAGGTGACTGGAACTTATTTTGTCTTTGCCAATATGTTCTGCAAACGTGCTATACAGGTCAATAAGATGAACCTTACCATTGGTTTTCCCCAGAACCATGATCTGACTTGCAATTGGTCAATGGTTAAAAGAAACGTACATATGAAAATGAAAGAAAAAGAAATAGGTTTTCAAAGTTGCATGCTGTCAAATTTTAAGGGGATATCCTTACATTCAAAAAATGAATATTCAAGGTAGTATCCATACCAAAGTCCTCCTGTTCATCTGCCAATGCTGAAGCTGTTCATGAGGGCTCCTCCAGCTCCTCCCATAGTTTGTACCGGTTGAACAATGATCAATATCCATTGGCTCTGCCAATTCTCCATCTTCCATCATCTTATTTTCATGAATAGCAGATAAAGTTGTACAATCAAGAGGCTTGCAAAGGCCAAAGTCAGAGAGCTTCATGTGACCATTTTTGTCGAGGAGAAGGTTGTCAGGTTTGATATCTCTAAAACAAAAAGAACATGAGCAAGTGAGAAAAGATAACTCTTCAAACTCAAACCAGACAGCTCTGAACCTGTGGAAGTGCAATCCAATGTATGATGTTGTCTCTGTTTTCTAACCTGTGCACGTAGTTATGTTTATGAATGGATTCTATTGCCAGAACACTTTGAGCAATGTAAAATCTGGCCACGTCTTCAGATAATGTGTCTTCCCTAATAAGCAAGGTCATCATATCTCCACCAGGCAGATATTCCATAATCAAATATAAGTACTCTGCATCCTGAAATGAGTAGTACAGTTTTACAATGAATTGGCTGGCAACTTCTGCCAGCAAGTTCCGCTCTGCTCTCACATGCTCCACCTACAATTATCATTATATCAGTATTTTTTTTTTTCATTATATCAGTACTTCAGCAGTATAAAAACTTGAAATATGGAACCTCAGACAGACATGATAGTCACAAAGGCAGTATGTTAGAAAAGATGTCAAACCCAGAAAGATAGCTAAATAGGTGGCCAATCATTTTTAAAAATCAGGTGCATAAGTTCCAGCATAGTAGTTTGATAAACTATTGATTGACTCATGCAAACTAAGTTAAAAGATCATTGGGTAGGCAAACAATTGAAACACAAATAATTTAAAATATACACGGAGCTCAAAGAAAAAATTTACTGGAATCAGTTCCCAAAATGTGAAAGCTTCTTCTTGCATAGAACATAATACAGTTTCTCACGTGCTCATGAGTATTGACCTATTTCCATATGCACCCAGAATCATTCTTAATGAGGAATGGTCACTAGCTGGTGTGTGAGTCATGACATGTTACGAGAGCCATTGAATTACTAGCATAAAGATCTAGCAGCTTATATATCCATTATGCAACTCAATCCCATCAAAATTCATTTCAGGCTGCCTCTATATGTGGTAGTGCCTTAAAAATCTGTCAATTTTATGGGTGACATGTTGCAGCAGAGAAAAAGTGGCAAAAACATGGTGGCGACGCGAAGCTCCAAGGCCTAGTAAATGAATTTGATATGTGTTTTTTTTTTTTTTTTTTTTGTATGTTCTAATATAACTCTCAACTCACTCTCTAATTTTTTCTCTATCTTTTTGCAGAGTGTCGGAGTCAAACTCCACACTTGAAACTAATCGTCCCCACTCCCAACCCCACTGAGAAGGTGGGGACTCAAACTCCCCATCTATCTCTCCCTTCCCATGTGGGAAGGATGGCCACTAGGGCAACCGCTAGTGGTGAATTTGACGTGTGCTTAACAAGTAATAAAACAACGGACAGTTTGATTCTAAGACGCTCATTTGGAGGCAAGGCCACATGTTAGTGTTAGCTAGTGACATGCCAATAAGACTTTATCAGGAATATTATTTAACATGTATAAACCGTATTTTACTTAAGTAGCTCATGCAAACAAATCATTAACAGTAGAACAGTAGCCGTACCGCACTTACATCAACAGTTAAAATGTCTCATCTCACCTGCCCCCTCTTAAGCATTTCGGATTTCTTTAACTTCTTCATTGCATATATATTGCCAGACTTCTTCTCCCGACATAATCGCACCTGAAATCGAGAAAGTGCGCAAAACATGGTTCAGCTCACAATGCATTAGGAGACATTCAAAGAAGGATGAAGATGCAGATAAACATTCATTGATTGACTTATCTTACCTCGCCGAAAGCTCCCCTTCCAATTATTGTCAAAAGCTCAAAATCATCCACACAGATTTTGTTCCTTTTGAGTCGCATATATTCTGTCTCTTTCCGCTCCAAATCTTTTATCAGATTGACTCGCACTTCCTTGGGAACATCTGAACAAGCTAATTTTCTTTCCAACACCCATCTCCTGCCATATAAGCTTGTAAATTAGGCACTTTTTTTATGCATCTCGAATCAGGATTCCACCAACATGTAATGATTTCACTCATAATTGCACAGGTCAATCCCCCAAAAGAATACTCAAGATCAACGACCGAAAATTGATGACATCCACTCGTGCATCACACCACGAACTCATGCCTAACGATGCAGACTTTGAGTCTCATGCAAAGTACGGAAAAAGAATAAGGATAGAGATGCTTTTATTACAATTATGAACATGACTCACAAAAGAAAAGAAAATAGGGAGATATACTACAAGAAACTCAAATAGACCATTTTCTCTCTACCGAAAATCTTCTCAAAAGACGCCTCAATAAGCTGCACAAACACAAATCGAATGCTCTCCACTTTCACTAGACAGGTCCAGTAGCAGTGATAAAAAGCAGACTAAAAGATTTGGCAAAATAAAATGATTAACCTGACAACCCACGATATCATCAGTAGAGGAAAAGAATCAGTCTTTCTTCAGTTCCTATAAGATAATAATTCCTCATTCTGCACATCTCGGCATACCCTAAACTAAACCAAAATCAGTAAGAGCTTTAAAGATCGAACCATCAAGACAATTCATTTAAGCCCAAATCACAAGCTTGAAGTTTCCTTCTACCTGCCTCCAAAAAATCTAGTACTCAAAGTGGGCTTCCTCCAGTTTCCTACATTTTCTCAACAACCAAACAGATCATAACCAAAACAATGAACCAAACGATCTGAATCTCATGCCGTCAACTGTTTTGCAAGTTAGAGATACATGGTACACTCGCTGTACACGAACTTTCCTCAACTCAATTCTTCTCCCGAGCAAAATTATAATCTAAGATTTTCGACTTTTCCAGCTACCCTCGTTTCTTTTATACGTTCTCCCCGCAACCGAACAGAGCATCAACCAAGAAAAAAAGAACCTACGAATTATCACGCTTGTTTCCCCCCTTGTTCGAGCATTACCTTTCTTTCCGTTCTTGAATGTTCTTCATCTGGGTCCTGTAATGGTTCTCTATGTACTGCTTCGCGGCAGCCACCTTCTCCATGGTCAACCTCGAGCCCAGCACTTCCTCTCCGCCGTTCTCGCCCTCCTCCTCCACTATGTCCTCCATGATCTCCTTCTTCACAGGCATAAAAATCGTACCTTTCCAGCAAAAGTACAATCTTTACTAGATTTCACTCGTGCCCTTTTGCTGATGAGCTCTCAATCCGCATAATCCTCCCTACCCACTCCCCTATATATGCTTTTTTAGCTTTTTATGGTCTGACAAGAGCTCCCTCCCCCCTCCCTCTCTCTCTCTCTCTCTCTCTCTCTCTATCTCTCTCTGTGTAAAGTGTGACCACTTTCCTGTTGCTTCCAAAAGGAAAAAAGATGAATGCCCTCACAGTAGATTCTTAAGTGTACATCTTAATTGCAGCAACTCGGGGTGGGATGAAATGATGCAAGAAGGGGAAGAGGGTTTAAAGAGCAACCCAAGATCAATCTACAGGCCAACTCACATCTTCCCTCTTTCCTTGTGTTTTTTTCCCTTTTCTGCTGCTGATGTCCAACTCAGAATGTTGAGGCGCCCCCCTCCCACATTATTTATCTCCTCCAGCACCACCTTTTTCTTTTCTTTATTCCTTTTCCTCCTATTTTTTAAATACTGTCCATCTTTGTTTATTGCCTTCCTGAAAAAGTGGGGAGAGAAAAAAAAGGGAAAAAAAAAGAAGAAAACAGAGCATTTCTTGTCAGCTGTCTGGCATCCCCTCATGCTTTAAGACGACTCAATTTGACCCTCAATCCACCGCAAACTGAACTGGCAATGTTTGCATCGGAAACTTTTGAGGGGGATGCTTTCTAGATTTTGTTTGTCCCCGGGCACGAATATTCAGTTTTATAATAATAGTGACTGAGATACATATATTTTTAATGTCAATAATTGGTATAATCTCTGAAACACTCAAACGCGACAATAGTTGTCTTCAAATTACCAGAAAATATATATTTTTGTTTCCTTGCCAAAGGTAGGCATTAATCGCAAAAACCCATTTTTATTAGGATTTTATTTAAGAGTATATATTAACAGGCGACTATTAAAATAAGAAAAATAAGGAAGGCTAGTAGACGCGAGGACAGAAAAAATGGGTTTATTTATGTTAAACAATTTCAATGTTTATTATCTTTGGTAAATTTGAAAAGCTAAATTCCAAATGATGCAGCGAAAAAGTTTAAAAAACAAAAGCAAAAAAAAACACTTACCCTATAACAATTCTCGACAAATAGGCTAACTTGTATATGATAAATAAAGCTGACTAATAATGTGTCGATTCCATATTGGATGCTTAAATAAGCCAATCATACGTAACACGAGTCTCTCTTATTTCAACACTCAATTATAAAAAAGAACTTTAGAAAAATCAGTAAGATTTTTCTGAGCAGATCTTAAAAGTTCTCAAAAGCAAAAAATAAAAAAGGAAAATATCTTAATTTTCGGATGGGGTGTCCTTCTTTCTTTGTAGTTGCTGCTTACATTTCATTAATCAACTAAGGATTGGCTCAATTATCACTGTCCCACTTTTGGCCCCACAAAAAGAGAGGAGGATGGGGTGTTGGCGATTGGGTGTACGCGCGGTTAGGTGGTGGGCCTTTTTTGGGGGAAGGGGGGAGTCGCAGTCAGGATCATGAACTTTCACCCCATTCTCAGTAGCCCGACTGCGACGTGTCGATCCCTCCATGTACTAGCTTTCCCTCGCCCTGCTCTCCCCCCACGCGCCGGCGCCGGCGTTTGATGCTCAAATTCCATTATTTTGGCCGCACTTTTGAGCTCCAAAGTTCGTTAGGCATGTGCAAATACCATTTGAGAAATTCTTTCTTTTATAGCTCTCGGGAGATGCAATTGCATTTTCAAAGACTTTTAGGCCAGAGTAGGTCGAGAGTTACTTTGAGGTTTGAGTATTTTCGAGGATGCGAATAGACATTTTTTTCCTTTCCGATTTTGCCCTTTTTATATTTTCAAAATAATGGAAATGTTCTCAAAAATCCTAACGTTGCTGATGAAAGCCTTAGTCATTGGCGAGTGGCTAGCAAGTCTAGCGGGACTAGATCTAGCCAGCTACCACCAACTTGGGTTGCTAGTAGCTTGAGTTCCACCGGTAAAACCAGAAAAATGTTCTTTATCAAATGTTTTTATTTTCCAAATGATATTTAGGTCAAAGTTACTTTCTAATATCTTTTTAAATTACACTTTACCAAACATTATTTGCATTTAGAAAAAAAAAAAAAAAAAACCCTTTCACCCAAAGGCTTTCCCCCAAAATATCTCCAAAGGCAAGAATATTCTTAAGATGAACAATAGTGAACTAGATCATCATATATTCAAATGTATATGTGTGATTTGGGATAAGCCCAAAAAAAAAAAGAGATATGTGAGGTTTTTGCATATGAAGATTGACACAAATCAATAGACAACCGGTCGCTTCGCGTCGATTTCAAAGTTCCAATCGGCTTTTAAATTCGAAGCTAGGGCTAGTTGGGATGAATGCGTTAGAGGGGGAGGGTGGAATTTCATAGTTTCAGCATGGGTCATGTGTGCTCGAGGTATTGCATTTTGCAATCAATGTCATAAGGCCCTTCTTCCAATAGGGAATGTGCCCAGGTAAAAATTGATTGATTCCCAACAAGATTTGCTTTGCTTGTCTAATCAACGACGCATGCACACCACACACACGGTGCTAAAAGAGGGGGGGCAAACGCCATTACCTTTGCACGGGGGACCCATGATCTAACATATCAATCGTGTATATGATTTGAGTGCCAATCGATTATTGATTTGAACTACTCGATCGCACCACACCTTTTTATTGATATTTTACTTGTCAGTTGAGATTGCACTACCCATCCCATCGGGTGCAAATCCACAGTCCCCAATTACGATTAGGGGTGCATGACAACCACCTATTTTTGTTCTAGAAACAATTTTTCTATTCCAGACTTGTTTCTGGAATAGAAATCCGTTTGATAAAATTATTCCAATTTTCTATTTCTGAAATAGATTCTTGTTCTAGAAATAGATTTGAAATAGAAATCAGAAGTATTTCTGAAACAGAAATGAGAAAAAAAAAATTATCATCGTTCGTCAATTGATCCTTCATCCGTCGCCACCGACCACCGTCCGTCGATCGCCCGCCGCCGCCACCCGCTTGCCGCCACCAGGCCACCGGTCGCCGACCTCCGCCGCCACCGCCGGTCACCGTTGCCGATCGCCCGCCGCCGGCCGCCCGCCGCCGCCGCCCCATTCTTGTCCACCGGTCGCCCGCCGTTCGAAAGTAAGAAATTTTATGTCGTTATCAAACGAATTTCTATATTTAGAGTATAAATTTTGTATTGTTTATCAAACGGTTATTTTTGCTTAGAAACTCTTCTAGAAATATAAATAGAAAAATATATTTCTCTTCCAAAAATTAATTTATGGTTAAAATGGTTATCATTCACCTCCTTATAGTCCCCTCAGCTATTGTATAGCACAAGATGACAATATATGGGGTTCACTATAGTTTCATCTGTACTAGATGAAAATCTCAAATCAAATCCTCCCTTGTCTCTTCAACAATCGTGTCATCTCTGCTGCCCAAGTTACCACAACCTCCGTTTTTCCCCGTCACCTTATTGTTGCAATCGTGCTCAAAGGGCCATAGTTCCTACTTTCGTCCTTGCAATCTTGTCCCTCTGTAGTTTTCCCTTTGTTTCTGAAACTCTCTGTTTGTGCTCATTGCTGTCGGCTGTGCTTGGTGCGACGTCAAGCTCTTCCCGGGCCAAAGACGGTGCTGCTTTAGATCTAGCAATGACGACGGCTTGTCCAAGGATGGGGTCAAGGATGAGGCCGAGATTTTACCAATGAAGAACTAGCTGTCGAGATGAGAAACGACCGTGAGCTTAAACAACTTGGATGCACGGGGAGACAAAGCAAATAAAAAGACAATGGAAGGTGATTAAATATGCGTTTGGTAATCATTCCGTTCTCGGGAATAATTTCTGCTCATGAATGATTTTTTCTGATTCTGTTCCCTAAACGAGTTTCTGAGCATTTAAAGGCACTTAATAATTGTCCAAAATTTCTATACCCGAAATAGAAATGTGTTTGATATGACCCTTAAATTATTTTGTGAGTTAAGATTTCTTTAATTTTATATAATTTTATTATATTTTTCTTTTTTTCCTTTTTTCTTCTTCTTCTTATGGACCATGGCCAAGGCTGTAATCAGTTAAAGGAAGAAGAAGAAGGAGGAGGAGAAGAAAGGGAAAAAAGAAAAGAAAAGAGAAAAAAATAAAATGATTTGGGCTTGATTCTTGACTTGTTCCATGAACAAAGAAGTAATTTTTTATTTTTTTTGTAACTTTTTTATTATATTCCAAATATATTCATAGGAATAAATTTGTTTCCAAAAACAAAAAAGTTACCAAAATGATTTTTGTTTCTTTTTTTTTTTGTTCAGTGGAACAAAAGAATAGAATTAAGCACTATTTAACACATTAACAAGCATGCCCTAAATAGCTTGGATGCACAACAATCGATTGTCCTGTTTATGGTAGCACATTTGTTGATGGCAATGGTTAGGGGAGGCACAAAGATTAGGCTTAGAAGTGGCTAGGGGGATTTGAATTGAATATGACGCAAATTAGGATTGAGTAGACACTTATCACGATCTCAAAATGGACACAACAGATGGATCCACGATAGAACAATAGATATGCATCCCCTACTCAAATGCACCATACTATACTTCGATTATTTTATTGGTTGAAAGTGCATCACTTATCGTGTGTAGCAATATTGATGTGTAATTATTCTCCAATAGAGTGGAATTCTTTTGATAAGCTAATCATATTGAGATAAGATTGAGGCACATATTTTATCCCTAACACTAAGCTACATTAGCCTATTTTCTTCTTCTTAACAAACGTCGCAATTACAAGAATTGATTAGAAATATACGTCTCGCAACCTTTCGTATGTCGTCATGTCGAAAAGTTGGTAAAGCATAATAAATCTTATCCTCGAACAACAATCTCTCTAATTAATAATCTATTCCTCAGTTATGTCTATCATTTTATGGACTGATACATAAGAAGAAATCCACATCAAACAGTGTAGCCTGGCAAGAATAATTTAATTCTCCGTCTCATTAAAATCTATATACTGTAATATTTTCAATAATTATTTTTTTACGTATATAATGTACAACGCCATTTAATAATAATATCTTTGTCCTTCCCAAAAAAATCTTAAATTGGACATCCATCGTGGCTGGGCGTCGAGGACAAAAGAAAGCCGCGGGACCCACTCGCTCCTGCTTCACTAAATTTTATGCGACACGTTGTGGGCCCCAAAGTGCATGGTCGGTTGGATGCTACTTGGGTTCCTCTCCTATTTAATTCTCTGTCTTCTGACACTTGCTGCGTTTCTTTCTTTTTTATTTTCTTCTATTTCTTCCTCATGCAACGAAAAAAAAGAAGAAATAAAATTAAATGGAAAAAAAAAAGGCCATCCCATTCCCACTATCAATAAATAACACGGGCTAATATAAGACATGAGGCAGTTCATAATTATATAATGTGGTTAGGTTCCCTTTTCTTTAAATTTTTTTTCGAGATCTGTTGTTCTGCATGGACAAACTGTAATGTCATTCATTAAATAATACATGGGTTTTCGACAAGCATGTGATATTTATGGTGCGACAGGGACCACGCCGGATTTTGATCAGTCATTGGTCAAAATATTGATTAAAATTCATTTTTCTTTACATATTCAAGCTGTATGGTTTATAAATCTTTGTTACTTCCATCTTTCTGTAAAGAAGTGAAGATTGACTTTATTAAATTTCTATGTACGTAGGTTGTTGATGAAATTGAGTGCTAATTCTATTCACAAGTCCATTGGATGGTTGTAGAAAAGATGTTACAATTGAACTCAAACTTATTTTCTTTTTCTCTATTGTGATTGAACGGGAAGATGCAATCGAGTAGAATATCATGCAAAAAGTAGATAATAGGCCAAAAGTCGAGTGGTTCATGAACAACGTGGAATTAGCTTTCAATATTCAATCCTATTGTAATTAATAAAATGAAGAAAGCCTTAGAGTATATTTGGTAATCATTATGTTTTCGAGAATAATTTCTACACATAAATAATTTTTTCGATTGTATTCCTTAGACGAGTTTTGAGTATTTAAATACATTTAGTAACTATTTAAAATTTCTATTCCTGGAATAAAAATGTATTTTGTATGACTCAAAATTTTTTGTGACTTAGAATTTCTTTTAATTTTTAAATAATTTTATTAATTTTTTTTTTACCCTTTTTTCCTTTTCCTTCTCTTCTTTTTCCTCTAGCCAGTTGCCATAGACTCTTGTCTAGCTGATCACCAACCATGTGGTTGGTGATCTACTAGAGGAAAGAAAATAGAAAAAAAAAAAAAAAAAAAGAAAAGAAAAGGAAGAAAGGAAAAGAGAAAAGGAAAAAATAAAATGGCTTGGGCTTGATTCTTGAGTTGTTCCCACAAATGAAGAAGTAACTTTTTCTTATTTCTTGATTTTATTCCAAATCTATTCTCAGGAATAAAAAAGTTATCAAATGGAATACTGTTATGTTTTTATTCGGAGAACAAAAGAATATAGTCAGGTATTGTTTGGCATGTTATTAAATAGACTCTTGTCATCAAAGTTTTCATATTTTTGGCTTATATATATATTGTTTTTTTTTTTTGAAAAAAGGTTTTGCACATTTCTTGGCGCTTCAGCTAAGGATAGAGTGCGATGTGGTTTAATCATCTGAGAAATTCCTGTTAATTAAAAAAACCGTAAGGCCTCGAAGAAAGTTAATCATTGCAATTCCAGAAAAGGTGCGCTTAAACTTGAAGGTGAAACTTTGGAAGCCAAAACCTTCAAAAAGGCACATCTCCTTGAAGCAGAGGAAGGGCAAAAAGGTGGGTGCTGTATCGAAGTGAGAAGAAAGCATCACTCCAAGAATAGCCTGTCTTTCTTTCATATGGCCAAAGCACTCGAAGATGGATTATGTTTGGAGAAAGGTATTTTCATGATGGAGATGCTGAAACTTTACTAGAGCACCACAATCGATCGCTGTATTGTGTGGCGCCCGAGATTGGTCGCGGTGATTTTCGGTTTTTCATGATTCTTGCATGCGCTCGTAACAATTTGATTCGTGGCTGGTTCTTTGAAAGACGGATTTCAAAACAGAATAAGGCGGGATGACACGTGTATTTATTGGATTAATCGAGATTTGACAAGTTATATTAAGTCCATGGTTTCTCCAATGTCTTTTAAAATGTCTTCCATTTCCAAAAATGGAAAGGTTTTAGATCGAAGTCTTGGAAGAATCACATCCTTAACGTATGAAGAGTGCAAAGGCCAACAGATTCTCATGCTCGTGTCTAAAAAGTTTGCAGGAGTGACCAATGACCATGTACTATGAGCGAAGTAAACCTAAGCTTGATCCATCATGCATTATTCAAATCTTTATGTTTAACGTATTTCTCTTTTTCCGATACCGAGGAAACCATCTTTAAATAAGTAAATTTTAAGCCTATCGAGCACCTTACTATCTTCCCGAATGACATAAAACGCGAGCCAAGACTCTACCGGGCGGTCCAAAAGTAGAATTATTAGCATCTCGTGGCACAGCGAATTAACCCGCCGGGTCGTGAGCCTGATTTACATGGACAAATCCGTTCATTAGCCGCTAAGCTAACCGGGTCCGAGTATATTTCTCTGTTGGCTTTTGACCAAAGAATCATCTTTTTCACTTGGACAAAAATGGAAACTGAGGCTGTCCGCCGTGCGACAGCAAAGCCTGCTCCGATCCTCCTATAAGTTTCAAGAATCGACAAAGCATAAAGGGGGAGTTCGAGGCGCAATTCGCTTTGCTATAAGAAGAAGCCAAGTTCTCAGACAGCATTCACGCGACGCGATGGGACAAGAAAAGAGCTCGGCTCCCACCATTAGAAGGTCGCTAGGGTTTGTGAAGATCGTCGGTTTCATAATGCTCATCGCTGTCGCGGCAAGAGTGAGCTCCGAGGATGCGTTTGGAGAGCCGGCGTACGGGATTCTGTGCATAAGCGAATGCCCGACATGCCCCACCATCTGCTCCCCGCCGCCTCCTCCGCCGTCGTCCAAGTCATATCCCACTCCTCCTCCACTGTTACCGCTGCCGTCGCCGCCACTTTCTCACTCTCCGCCTCCATATTTCTACACTAACCCGCCACTGCCTCCACCGCGTTCATTGCCTCCGCCACCTTCGTTGTTGCCGACGCCTCAGGCACCTGAAATGTATCCTGTATGGGGTCCTCCCCCTTTGCCGCCGCCTCAGCCGCCCAATATATATCCCGTGTGGAGTACTCCCCCTTCGCCGCCTTACAAGTCCGATAAGCCCCCGCCGCCGCCGTCGACGCCGTACTCCCCTATAATTACATCACATAATAACGGCTCCTCTCCTTTCTACTACTACTATTCCGAAAACGCTGCTTTCAAATCTTCTCTTCCTGCTTACTCATGTACCTTGTTGCTCCTCCATGTTCTTCTCCCTTTTCGGCCCTTTTGACAGGTTGGAGGTTCTTTAGGGGGGGTGGGATCATCTCTGTAATTATGGCATATTGATTTCATGATTTTCAGCTTCTTTTACAATACGGGTGAGATGGATATTTTTTCTGTACGTGTGGATTACGGATGAGCCGTATGTAAAGTACTACATTTTGATGGATGTTTTTCTGATTTATTCCAATGACTACCATGTTGATTAGAGAAGAAGTTTTTCTGCTTTCAAGAAATGATGGCTAGGGAAACTCACATCGTGCGTGTATTCGCGTTAACTTTGGATGACAAATTTGCTAGATGTATCAATTACCAAAAGGAAGTTATAATTTCTCTTGTGCGTCACGGCGCTTTATATGAAAGTTAAGATAGAATATATTTAAACGCGACTGGTTATATGGGTCAAAGGCGATCGTTTCGAAGTGTGAGCTGGAGTCGTTTGCTGAGGGGAGCTCCCGTTGCCGACGAGTGGCTTGTCCGCTCTGCACGACGTAGAGTGTCCCCTTTTCAACGAGACTTGACGTGACCGAGGAAGCACAAACCGATGAGCTTCAACTTGACATGGATCGACAAGAATTTGTGACAAAAATCAATGCGTTACCACCTTCATATATACATAAATTTAAATAGAAATAAATGCATTAAAAGTTTTAAAACTTGTTAGAAAGTATAATTGAGTCCTAAAATTTTCAAAAACTATAATTAATTCCTAAAACCTATTAAGAAAATATAATTAAGTTCTAAAACTTTAAAAAGTACAATCAAGTCCTAAAATTTCTCACGATAGTGAAATTAAGTCCTAAAAATTTCAAAAAATGTAATAAACCTAATGACTTGATTGAACCATTTTGATAAGTTTTATGACTTGAATGCATTTTTTTTTTAAGTTTTAGAATTTAATTACACTTTTGTGATAAAATTTATGATTTAATTGTACTTTTTGAATGTTTTAAGACTCAGTTGTACTTTCGTGACAAATTTTAGGACTTTTAATGAATTTACCCCATTTAAATACAAGTCCAAAAGACGAGTTAGACAACTTGAACAAGAATTCCAAACCCAAAAAAGAAAAGAAAAAGAAACCCGGACAAGAATTGACAGGCCTAACTGGGCCTATGTGTTGGGCCAAAGCCCTGATTCGACAACTTAAACAAGAATCGACAGGTCTTAATGGGCCTCCATGTTGGGCCAAAGCCCAATTTGAGCCCACTTGAGAGTCGCCAGAAGAGGCCCATGAACTGCTCACGCGGCCCATGAACGGGAGCCCATCTCGCTCCTTCCAGCCCCAACCATGGCGACCAGAACCAGCAAGGCCACGGGACGTCTCAAACCGGGTCGTCGCAGAGGAAGAAAGCTTCAGATCCATCGTCGATGGAAGCTCGAACCTGAACTGGTTCAGTCCACCCGCCGGATCGCCGTCCTCGCGCGCTAGATCCCCGTCGACGGAACCTCCCTCGATTCCGAACCGCATCGTCCGAATTCCGATCCGCCGGAGTTCCGAGGAAAACCTGGGCACAATGGAGCCGGACAACGGGGAGGAGGCGGAGGCGGTGGCGGGCCTCCTCCTCCCGCTCGCCTCCGCGGCGCAGCAGCCGTACGTCTCCGAGCTCCTCTCCTTCACCCTCGACCGCCTCCACAAGGTGCCGTCTCGAATGATGATGATGATCTCCGGCCCGTTCGGCGCCGGACGCGATCGTTTTTGATGCGCGGAAGCGGCTGATTCGTCGTGTGTGCTCGAAACTGCAGGAACCGGAGCTGCTCCGGGTGGATGCGGAGCGGATTCAGAGGCAAATGCAGGAAGTCGCGGTCGGCAATTACAGGGCCTTCATTGCGGCCGCCGACGCGTTGCTCGCGATCCGGGAAGAAGTTTCGTCTATCGACAAGCATCTCGAGTCTCTCGTAATTCTCGCTTTCTTCTGTTGATTTAGCTTCGAGCGCTGTCGAGAATTGTGCTTTGTGTACTGTGGTGACGCACGCCTGCTTCTGCAATATCTGTTGTTTTAATACTTGCCTGCATCAGAAATTTTTGCATTTTTGTTGAGAAATCGAGTTTTGACCAGTATGGTGAATGGTCGTTGGGGATGATGGTGTTCTATCTGTTTGCAGATAAGTGAGATACCAAAGCTCACTTCCGGATGCACTGAATTTGTTGAATCTGGTGAACAAATTTTGGAGAAGAGGAAGATGAATCAGACTTTGCTTGCCAATCACAGTACATTGCTTGACTTACTCGAAATTCCTCAACTCATGGACACGTATGTGTTTGCCAAATTTATAAGTCAATCATTGGTTTGATCTCATTGTATGTGTCTCATGGGACATTTGGCGAATCGCTTAATATGTTGTCCTTTAGATGGCTTGTTTGTTCTCTGGCTATGTGAGCTTTGTTAGGTTGTCATAGAGTAAAGAGTTGTCTGCATGCTGTTTCAGTTTGATCCAGTTGATTGATATGGAGATCAAAGAATTTTGAACTTATTTGTGAAGGACATGCACTACAACCTATGGTCTTTTGTCATTTGGGTATCTGGCTTTAGGCATTTGAAAAATTGAACATGATCAGTCTTATTAGAATAATTAAAGCATCTAAGTTGGAGGTCTAGAAGGTTTGACTGGAGACTACCGCATAGTAGGATGCTATCCCAGACTATTGCCAAGAGAATTGCTGGATAGCTTAGACCAACAAAGAATTCCTCATTTCTTAAAAGCAAGGAGTCTGACATCTTAACCTTTTGGAATGGGAAGTATTTGTTGGGTATTCAATAAATTTGCAATCTGAAGACAATTTAGCCTTGCCTTCTGTGATAGCATTGGAGCTCTTCCTTTGCATGGCTTCTCTTTGGAGGGTAGTAATTACAAATTTTCTGAGGAAAGTATATGCTGATATGTGAACATTAATGATATGCCGGGAAGCACCATGAGAGAAGAAAATGCAAAAAGAAAATACCCTCTATTTTAAATCTTTTTCTCCTTTCCCTTCTCACAAAAGTTTTAATTTTTTCAAAAATTTCCACTCAAATTTTCATATCCTTCATTTTCCACCATTTCCCAAGCAGAGAATTACTGGCCCTTGAGTGGCTTGCCCTGAGAAAATGTTATACCTCGCCCCTTGACTGATTAGTCTTTGATAGCCACTGACTCTAAACATGCTGCAGATGTGTGAGGAATGGAAACTATGATGAAGCTCTTGATTTAGAAGCATTTGTCTGCAAACTTTCAACGATGCACCCCAAGTGAGTTTCTCTCATCACTTTGCTGTGAGTTATGCCTTAAGTATCACTTTTATCTAATTAGCTTGCTGTGGCTTTGTGCTTCTGTCCAAGATTACCTGTGATTCAATCATTGGCAGCTGAGGTTAAGCAAACCACTCAGTCTCTTCTTTCACAGCTCCTACTGAAACTCAAGTCAAATATTCAGGTAACCTTGCCTATTTGGTATTGAGCATATCTTGCTTCACCTGGATATCTATGCATGGATTTAGCATTCTGAATTTGATTTTACCCATTTTCCTTGACAGTTACCTGAATGCCTCCGGATTATTGGATATCTACGCCGAATAGGAGTTTTTAGTGAATATGAAATGCGGTTGCAGGTAAAACCTGTTCTGCATTTATTACGAGGGGATCATTTCATGTTGCATTTAGATTTTTCATGACATCTAAAGTTTCACAAGGGGCATGTCAAACTCAGCAGATGAAATGTAGTGGTTCTATTAATTCTGTTTTGCATGTTAGACAATTTACTTATATCTCACTTCTCTCTCTTCTTTCTTTTCTTTCTTTCTTTCTTGTATTTCAGTTCTTACGATGTAGAGAGGCTTGGCTTACTGGGATTCTCGAGGACTTGGACCAGAGAAGCCCTTATGAGTACTTAAAAGGCATGATAAACTGTCATAGGATGCATCTTTTTGATGTGGTTAATCAATATCGGGCAATATTCGCTGACGATACGTCAGGAAGTGAAGAAAACTACGATGGTGGCCTCCTTTTTAATTGGGCAATGCATCAGATTACCTCGCATCTCAAAACTTTGAAAGTCATGCTACCCAAAATAACTGAAGGAGGGTCTTTATCAAATATATTGGATCAATGCATGGTGAGATATATGATAGTTTGGTTTTATATGTATGGGCTGGCAATTCTTTATTTATTTTGTTGATAGTTCTCTTACATACCTTTGTTATTTGCCTAAAAAGATAAGTAACACAAAGAACTGCTCATGAATGGTGAATTCTAGTTCTCTGCTATTCTTGATGATCTCGAACAAATAGTCAAGTTCTATTGCATCCCAAGTTGATGATAAGTTTACTTTTGCTGCAGTACTGTGCTATGGGCCTTGGCTGGGTTGGGCTTGACTTTCGAGGCTTACTTCCATCACTGTTTGAAGAGTAAAATATACCTCATCTTTGTTTCCTGCTGCTTATTGGCTTTTCACTAGCTTCATGCAAAAGTTTGACTTTGGTCTACCATGCAGGGCGGTTCTTAATCTGTTCTCGAAAAATATGAGCACTGCAGTTGAAAATTTTCAGGTGCATGGATGAGTATGATGTTTGCAAAACACACATTTAAATGTACTTATATGTTATTACTGGAGATATAGTGAAAGTATTAAGCGCAGTGATTCTCATCTTAGTGTTGTTGACCCAGTTGGTCCTGAATTCACATCGTTGGGTTCCTCTACCAGCTGTTGGTTTTTCAGCCAACAGTGTCACAGAAGATGGTCAAGAGGATGTCACTCCTCCATCTCATTTGATGGAACATCCACCTCTTGCTGTATTTGTCAATGGTGAGTGTATTTTTAGGATGGAAATATGTTTGAAGAATGTAAACAGATATTTGTAGAGGTATTCCGGGGTTTGTTGCCTGTGCTAACTTCTTGACTATGGTGGTTGTAGGCGTATCTGCGGCAATGAACGAACTACGCCCTTGTGCCCCAATTAGCTTGAAGCATATCATTGCTCAAGAATTAATTAAGGGATTGCGAGAAGTGGCCGAGTCTCTATTAAGATATAATGCAACTCAGATACTGAGAGAAAACGAATCTAGCCTTTTTCTTTCCCTTTGCCGAGCATTTATCGAGGTATTGACACTAGTGTTCATCCACCCACTGTTCAAAAATTACTTTTGCACCTTTGGGATCTAATCTTCTTTCTTTTCCTTTTCAGGTTGTTTATCCTCATTGTGCCACTTGCTTCGGGCGATGTTATCCAGGGGGAGTGGCTCTTGTCATGGATGCAAAAGGTTTGTATGAGGGACTCAGTCGTCTGTTAACAGTTTCTCCTGCAGTAGAAGTACCCAAAACCTCGACACCTGTTGTAGAAAGAACCACATCTGTGAATGGTGAATTACCCATTCTAGAGAATGGAGCTTCTCCACATTCCGAGGAGGCCCAGTCTAGCAACGTGGACGAAACAGAAAAAACAATTTTGGAGGCTGATCCAAAAGATGAATGAATGGATTGAGATCCGAGTCTCGTAAAAAAAGGCGCCTGTTGTTTTTGCAGTTCTATATTCTTTCCATTGTTTCAATATGGGTCTCATGAGTTATATGTGGTCATAGAATTAGACTTGTCCATATGTATTCAAAGCTTCTCTTTTTGCCATAATAGAAGAAATGTAGCATGAGATGAGATTGCCTTATAGTGAACATGCAGCAACTTACAGGCAATTCATGGATTCCGTCTAGCCATATTCTCTCCTTTGTTCACGTCTCATTCAGTTTTGGATTGCTTACTGGACGATGCTGGTAGAAACCAGTAACCATAAATGTCTGAGGTAGCTGAAACTGAAGAAGTATTTGAAGCCTCGTATCAGATAAGTTCCGTCTGAACCGGGTTTACTAATATAACGGGAGATTGTTGAGTTTGATGTACGGACTGATGAATTGTATGCGTTCGAGAATGAAAAACCGCATGAGTTACTTTGATGTGATGAAGCAAACTGAAATAGGGATTGCAATGAAAAATCCTTTTGCTTTTGCTTGGTTATGAGAAAAGTTCTGCTGAGTGGACTGATCATCTTAGCTCGCGATCATCTTAGGTTGCGTTTGGTAATGTTTTGTTCGGGAAATTTTTTGAACAGATATAGTTTTTTTTTTTTTTTGTTTCCGGAAACAATTTATGAGTATAAGCACACGTATTTGGTAATTGTAAAAAATTTCTATTCCGGAATAGAAATGCATTTGATAAACTTGTACAATTTTGTTATTTCTTTTAATTTTTCAATATTTTTATAATATTTTTCTTATTTTTCCTTCTCTCCTTTTTTTCCTTCTCTCCTTTGCAAGGCTGAGCCTCGTCGGTGGCTTGATGGCCAAGCGAGCCTTGCTAGGCCGGGCGAGGTCGACCTGCCCGAGCCATCGCTAGGCGACGCCGACCTAGCGATGGCCGGTGAGGCTTAGCCTCGCCGTTGGGTGGGTGAGCCTCGGCCTAGATTTGGATAGATATGGATGAGCTCGAGCTCGCCTAGCCACGGTGAGGCTGAGCCTCGCCGGGGGCCGGCGATGCTCCGGCGAGGTTGACGGCCCTCGTCGACCGATCGCTGGAAAGGAAAAGAGGATGACGGTGGAGAAGCTGAGACGTCGGAAAAGGAGGGACTTGAGACAGACCGGTTGAAGAGAAATAAACAAATGAAGAGTTTTGAGTTTTTGTTCTTTTGTTTCTTAGAAATAGTTCTCGGAGAATAAGAAACAATTTTTTTGTATTTCTTGTTTTTATTTCAAATCTATTTCCAGAAATAAAAGTTTTACTAAACGTGTGTTTATGTTCTTTTTTTATTCTCTGGAACAAAAGAATATAAATTTTATTTTGTTCAGGAACGAAGAAACAAGAACATAAACAAAAATAAATAAACAGGGCCTTAACGAACGTGGCAACTACTGCACCGATGATCCAGAAAAGGAAGCCCTTGCGGTGCGATCTGACGGTTATATAATGAATCAAATCTCTGATCACGTCTTGGACCTACTTTTTCGAGGCATGGCATCTCGATTGTCCTTTCAATTTGTTAAAGCTGACAAAAATGATTCGAGTGGTGGTCGTATCTTAGATGGTCATGCTGACTCGAGCTCGGTTTTTACTTTGGGACGACCCAATAGGGATGACTCAGATATGTGGAAACGTGAAGAACAAAAGCAGAAGATACCAAAAAATATTCTTGATTTCACTCCCATTACAAAAGATATAATTCCATCTGTAAAATTACGAATTACATTCCTCACTTCAGCAAAATTGTTCATCCATTTACGACTTTGCCATCTCGCTTGTGTGATGGAGGTCGAAAGCACGAACGGTTGATTTCGCAGTTCAAATTTTCTCTATGTCAACTCCTAAACAATGGATGTGGTTAAAAGGCATATATTCAATGCGGAGCTGTTGTCAATCAGCACTCTCGCAACAGCCATATTGTGGTATCTCACAGAAATATACAAAACTTTCGTACGTCAACGAAGGAAATTTGGTCTTTTGACAATATGGATCCAACGAACTCCCCCAATTGACCAGGTATATGTACTTCGTTAAGAATCTTCAGCAAAGCATCCTAGTGTTTTTCAGAAAATTTAAAAAGATCCAACAAAAGAGATTTTGAGCTGGGCTTCAACTATATGCAAAGCCTAAGAAGGGGAGAAGTGCCAAAAAAGTTCTAAACCTTTTGCGCTTTGTGCCGATTTAGTCATAAACCTTTTTTGGTGCCGATTCAATCCTAAACCTTTTTACGTTGTGCCGATTCAGTCATTTCCGGCCAATTTTGGCCGGATTTTTGCTGGACCGGACGGGCCCGACCGACGGCATGACGTGGCATGATTGGCGTTGGCGTGACAACTTTTAATAATATTTTAATATTTTTGAATTTTTGAATTTTTGAATTTTTGAATTTTTGAATTTTTGAATTTTGAATTTTTGAATTTTTTTGTCTTTTCCTCCATCCGGTCACCGAGGTCCGGCGACCGCCGAGCCGAAGGCCGGCGAGGGCGAGGGCCATGGGCGAGGCTCGCCCTCGTCGGATCCGGCGGGGGCCCTCACCGCCCATGGGCGAGGCTCCCCTCGCCGGATCCGACGAGGCGAGCCTCGCCCATGGTCGGAGCCCGTGAGGGCGAGCCTCGCCCATGGTCGGCGAGGCTCGACCTCGCCCGCGAGGTGGTCGGCGAGGTCAGCCTCGCCCTCGCTGGCCTTTGGCTTTGGCCGGTCGCCGAACCTCGGTGACCGGCCGGAGGAAAAGATAAAAAAATAAAAATAAAAAAGTCAAAAATATTAAAATATTATTAAAAGTTGTCCACGTCGGCGCCGATCATGCCACGTGCCCGGCCGGCGTCCGGTCAGCAAAATCCGACCAAAATTGGTCGGAAAGGATTGAATCGGCACAACGTAAAAAAGGTTTAGGACTGAATCGGCACCAAAAAAGGTTTAGGACTAAATCGGCGCAAAGGCAAAAGGTTTAGGACTTTTTTGGCACTTCTCCCGCCTAAGAAGCACCGACACTCTCCGGAAGCCTTCGTGTTGTGTTGGACACTCCGACACGTTCCGACACGCGATCAAAGAGTGTCAGGAAATCCGACATGTGGTCAACTCTTCCCGACACACTCCAACACGCGAGTCCGAAATTCCGACATGCACGGGGTCAATTTTAAAAATTTTCAATACTTGAAGGGTCAAAATATAAATATATGAAAAAATAATGAAAATAACAAAAATAAAGGGGAAGAATAAAATTCTCACTCTTAAGTTTATCATTTATAAGTTTTGACATTCTCATGAGTAACGATGGAACGTCCCTCTTCTCGCTGGCGTTGTTCCGCCGCTCCCACAGACTTAAAGTTGCGATTTTTTTTTTTTTTTGCTTCTTTCCGCCTCTTGCAGGCATCATCCATGAGTTATCTCTTTTGGTCTATGCCATTAACTTGTGAGTTATCTCTTACATTTTCCATGGTGAATTTAGTTATTTCATTTTCTTTTGGTCGTACTTCGAGAATTCTTGTTCTAGATTTTCATTTTTCTCGAACATTGTTTTGTAGAGGAGCTCCAAACTAGTCTATATCATGAACTCTGCACTATGTCTGGGATTATAAGAAATCTCACTAATTTCCGACAAGTGTAAGAAAACATTACACGTTCCTTCAAATTTACTCTTTTGTATTTGCAATTTTTGAATTTCTTAATCAATCTTTGTTAAATTAAAATAATGAATGATATTAACAAATGTTGAATTAATATTTTTAGTATAGATTAATTATATACTCTTTTTATTAATTATTTTTGCATTTATATATAAAAATATATATTTAATATATAACGTGTCGGAACGTGTCGAATTCTCTATTTTTTTAGAACTAACGTGTCGGCATATCGTGTCGTATCGTGTCGTGTCGCGTGTCGCATGTCCGTGTTGGTGCTACATAGCGCAAAGCTCGAACTAGTCTCCGCTCCTCCATCGTTCCCACCTCCCCATCGATTTCGACTACTTCGCCACTTGGAAGAAGCTCTGCTTAGATTTGCTCCATAGAAAATGATGGAAACGAATTCCTCATTACATATGTCGAATTATTGGGAAAAATTGTCCAAAAAACCCTAAACCTATTATATTTTTACTAATTCAGTTATAAACATTTTCACTTTTTACCAATCGAGTCCATCCGACTAATTTTAGTCGGAAAATACTGACATGGACACCGGTGGTGTCACGTAGGACCACCGGCGCTAACGTAAACAATTTTTAATAATATTTTTTCTGTTTTTTTTTCTTTCTTTTCTTTTTGGCTTTCTTCTTTGTCTTTTTTGGTGGTCGGTTGTCCATAGCAATGGCCGGGCGAGGGGAGCCCTCACCCAGGTGCGGCTTGGGATGGGTCACTTGGGTGAGTCTAATCTACACCCAAGCTAGGGCGGCCTCGTCAGATCTGGTTTGGACAAGGCTGTGGCGAGGCTGACAATCGCTTGGGTGAAGGCAAGCCCCGATGAGGGCTCCCCTTGCTAGATTTGGCGAGGCCGGGCCTCGCCCAGTGTTTCGTCGCCCGGCGAGGTTGCCTTGGCCTGGGTCGGCCTCGCCTAGCCTGGGTGTAGGTCGGTCTCGCTTGGCTTGGGTGAGGGTCAGCCTCGCCTAGGCAACCCTTGCCAGGCCGTGCCCGGGTGAGGGCTCCCCTCGTCGAGGCTAGCCCTTGCTGGTTGGGCCTCACTTGTGGCGAGCGAGGCCAGCTAGCTAGCTATGGTTGCTTGTCGCTTGTGGCTAGTCGGCCACCGGCAAAGGTAAAAGAAGAAAGCCAAAAAGAAGAGAAAGACAAAAAAGGAAAAAAACGTAAAAAAAATAAGAATTCAAAATAAAATAAAATATTATTAAAAATTGTCAATGTTAGTGCCATCGGTCCTACGTGGCATCGCTGGCGTCCACATTAGCATTTTCCGGCCAAAATTGGCTGGATGGACTCAATTGGCAATAAGGGTCCGTTCGTTTCGCGGAAAATAGACCATTTCCGGAAAATATTTTCCCAGAAGTCATTTTCCAAGAAAATGACAATATTTTCTGGTGTTCGGCTAAAACTTAAAAATGTTTCGGAAAATATTTTCCAGTGTTCGGTAAGGAAAATATTTTCCGCTCATCAGATTGGCGAGCGCGAGCGTCAAGCCCGAGGATCGCCAGATCGATGAGCGCAAGCTTGAGATCGATGACCTTGAGGTTCACCTGGTGACGGCTGATGACTAGCTAAGAAAGAAGAATATGGGAAACAAAGAAAAGAAAAAGGAAAAAGAAAAAGAAAAGAAATAAAAAAAAAAAGAAAAAGAAAAGAAATAGAAAAGTAAAAATAATTTGAATAAAAAAATAAAAATAAAATTTAAAAATAATTCGAAAAAGAAAAGAAGAAGAAAAAAGGGGAGGAGGAAGTGAAGATTTGTGGATGTGTGAGATAAGAAAGATTAAGTGAGAAAAATGTTTTCCACTTTTGAAAAGTGGAAAACATTTTCCCCCAATTTAGAAGACTTTTTCCCTTTCATGGAAAACATTTTCCTCTAGGAATTCATTTTCCGTGAAACGAACGTCGGAAAATCCGGAAAACATTTTCTCGGAAAACATTTTCCGCTAAACGAACGGAGCCTAAGTGAAAATGTTTAAGATTGAGTTGGTAAAGTTAAAAAAATTAGGATTGAATTGGCAAAAGTGCAATAGATTTATGACTTTTTGAACAATTTCCCGAATTATTGAGTAACACAAGAAACACATCCAAGAAACTTGTTGAGGATGAAAATAAAAACTCTTATTTTCAAGAGTTTTACATGGCTTAACAATTGAGATCAAAATTTTTGCTTTTTGCCAACTCTTATTGGTTTCTATGAGGAATGAGTTAATACCATAATAGAACGTATGTCTTTGTATTAAAAACCATACATATAGTAGTTCAAGCATTCACAATGTTTACCTGAGTTCACCATTCTACTTCTTTTAAAGAATCCATCAGACTAATATCTAGCATCAAAGACAGATAAAATAAAATATGTAGGTCGTTTTACTTTCGGACATAATAAATATTATAACTTCATTTTAATGCTCTGTTAATGCGACATCTATATTTTAAGCTTGAGTTTTCAATTATTTTTAAGTGATAAGCTTAAAATTCTCCCATCTCTATTTATCACGCAATAAATAGAGGCAATTACCTATGTGAATGAGCTAATCTTTTATCTGTCCGACGTACTTTTTAACATAATACGCTAAGCATTAAGATACATAAATATCAAATAAACTCATAAGCATTAATAATGATAGAACACTTCACTATTTGTGAATATATAGGGAAATTACAATATTTAGTTCATTAGCTTCTATGTAGTCCTAGAGATTTTACATGACCATGTAAAACATTTCTCGGAATTAGCTTCATCATAAGATCTACTATCATTCTATGTGTAAATATATACTGTAAGTTCACATCTCTTCGACGTCTTCGTGTAACCATATCTTTCATAAAGTTATACTTAATATATAAGTGTTTGGTCTTGCAATGATATTTCGAATCTTTGGCGTAAGTTATCAGTTAACCAACATTGAGTTTGTAGTATTCTTAACCAAATCTAAATGATTCAAAATATCTTAAGCCAAACATCCTCTTGTATTACTTGAGAATGTCATAAACTCAACTTCCATCGTGGATAAGACTATACATATTTGTTTTCTACTACTCCAAGATATGATGCTATAATTCAATAAGAATACAAATCCATAAGTAGATTTCCTTTCATTTAAATCTCATTCCTAGCCAGTATCTAAATAGCCTTTAAGTCGCAGATCCCTTCCTTGATAACTCAACATATAATTAATAGTACTATTTGTATACCTCAATATTCTTTTGACAATTGTCCAATGTATTTGATTTGGATTGGGTTGATATCTACTTGCCAATCTAACTGCAAGACATATGTCAAGTCTTATACACATTATAGCATACATTAAATTTCCAACAGTACTAGTATAAAGAACATGTTTTATTTGATCCCGCTCTTGTGGAGTCTTAGGATATAGTTTATGGCTCAATCCTTCATTTTTGTGATAGAAGTATATATGGGTTTACAGTCTAGTGTATAATCGTTCAAAGTATCTTGTTTGTATACATTTCTTGCGAAAGAGACAATGATCTCTATGAACGATTTTTTGAAATCTTAACTTCAAGAATATATGTAACTTCACCTATATCTTTCATTTCAAAATTGAAAGATAATCAATTCTTAACAATATTAACAAACTCTATATTACTTCCAACAATTAGTATATCATCCACATATAATGATAAGACCATAAATTGATTTTTGAATCTTTTGATATATACACAATAATTTTCATCAATCATTGTAAAATCATATGCCATTATGGTATTATGATGTATATATATCATTGTCTTGAAAGTTGCTTAAGGCCATATATCGATCTTAAAAGTCAACATATATTTTATCCTTACTCTTTAAAATAAAACCAACGGATTGTTCCACGTAAGTTTATTTATTTTTTTCAAATTCTCCATTGAAAAAAAACAGTCTTTATATTAATTTGATATGATTTAAAATCCATACTTGCCACTATTACTAGAATAAGGTGAATTGAAGCAAATTTCACTATATATGGAAAAATTTCTATAATCAATTCCTTCTTATTGCTTACACTCTTTTACCGTAAGGTGAGCTTATATCTTTATATTGAGCCATTAACTTTACGCTTTATTTTGATAATTCACTTGTTCCCAATGGCCTTGCGTCTTTTTGGAAGATCAACAAATTCTCAAACTTAGTTTAATTTCATTGACTTTGTTTCTTTTTCCATTGCAAGTATCTATTTTTTCAAGAGAATTATTAAAAAAGTCATAAATATTTTGCAATTGTGCCAATTTAGTCATAAACGTATTTTTGGTCAATTAAGTCCTAAACCTTTTATAATTGTGCTAGTTCAGTCCTTCCGGCTAAAATTGACTTGCCGGTGCCAGCGACAATTTTTTTAATAATATTTTATAATTTTGAATTATTTTATTAATTTTTAAATTTTTTTCACTTTTTTTTTTTTTTTTTCACTCCCTCCTTCTTCCTTTGGCTCCAACGACCAGATTGAGGTGGCTGGGCAAGCTTTCCTAGTCACTGGCGAGGTGAGTCCTTACCGTTGTTGGGCGAATGGGCGAGCTCGCCCTCGCCAAATCCGGCGGGGCTTGCCCAACGGTGATGAGGGTGTCCTTGCCCCTCGCCAGGCGACGGTGAGGTGAGCCCTCGCTAGATAAGGCGGTGGCTTGCCTCGCTAGTGGTTGGGCGAGCTCGCCTTCGCCTAGCGACGACGAGGCAAGCTCGCCCTACCGCGTTAGTCCGGTTATCGGCGAGGGCTTACTAGTCGTAGGAGCCAAAGGAAGGAGGGAGGAGGGAAGAGGGATGAAATTCATGAAATAATTCGAAAATTTAAAATATTATTTAAAAAATTGTCGCTAGCGTCGGTCGACGGCCACCTCAGCGTCGGTCGGCCAATTTTAGTCGGAAAAATTGAACTTGCACAATTATAAAAGGCTTAGGATTCAATTGGCCAAAAAAATAATTTTAGAACTAAATTGGTACAATTGCAAAAGGTTTAAAACTTTTTTGGTAATTCCCTCTTCATTTTTCCTTATTAGGACAATTTAGAGTATCATTTACATTTCTTGACTCATCTTTATCTTGTGAAACTTCATTAAGTTCAAAAAACCCAACTGTTTAACCGACGTGGCTAACCAAGTATCATGGAATGAACTTATTTGTCTAGCGATTACTCGTGTGTATGATGCGTGCGCTAGTGAGGCCGCCCCTTGCGGTCGTGCATAGAGGTGCGACTAGTCTCCTCCGGCGGCATGCCACCACTCGATTTTATCATCACAATGAGAACTTTAATCCTACACTTTTAAAAATGATTTTTATTGCACGGAACATCAAGAAGTGGCCTTGAACAGTATAATCGGGTGTCGTTTTTCGTATCTGAGCGTTTGTCAGCGCCGTCTCGCGATTTTCGGCCAACAATGTGTTTATATACATGTTCAACGATTAGGAAACAGTAACCTAACTTTAATATCAATGATGGAATCATTATTTATGCATCCATTTTCTAAACTATCTTCAATGAATAATTGCAAATAATGTTTTAGAATGGAAATGTCACTTTATTTCCAATTATCATCCAAAATTCATAATTTGAAATTATCATTAATATAATCATCTATGCAAGAAGTAATATATTTAAAGTCATTAAAACTTTCTTGAACTTCCTACAAGAAATGCAAATAAAATAATAAAAGTAGTAGCAAATAACATTGAACATTCATTAACTAAATATACAATTACACAAAGTAACAAATCTAGCATAAAAAATATCAACATTAACAGGGAAATAAATATTTACAAAGGATAATATAGTTTTATGATCAACGCCACTCATCTATGTTATTAACGGGGAAAGACTTATCAAATTCCTCTGATGCGGTCGTGCATAGATTTGGTGCGACTGTTAGTCTCCTCCGGCGGCATGCCACCACGTTTAACTGATTTTATCATCACAATGAGAACTTTAATCCTACACTTTTAAAAATGATTTTTATTTTTGCACGGAACATCAAGAAGTGGTCCTAAACGGTATAATCGGGTGTTGTTTTTCGTATCTGAGCGTTTGTCAGCGCCATCTCACGATTTTCGGCCAACAATGTGTTTATATACATGTTTAAAGATTAGGAAACAGTAACCTAACTTTAATATCAATGATGGAATCGAATTCCTAATGACATATCTTAAATTATTAGGTAACACAAGAAACACATCCGAGAAATGTGCCTAGGAAAGCCTTGTATCACTGATCGGAAATTACATTATGCAAAGAATGTACCTTGTTTTTCACATATTAAGGGCACCCTCTTGCAAGCTTGAGAGTCTTCAATGAATTGTACTTCGTAAGCAGAACGTCATATGTCTTGGAAAGTGACTAAACGTCGTTCTTCAGAGAAGACGTGATAATCAAAGTAGAAAATATCTTCTATTATCTCACTCTTCAAGATAACTTACCTAATTATTTAACGATATCTCCTACTTCCCTTTCAATTGCAAAGGGCAGTTGTCCGCAAGTAATCACTTGAAGGATGATGGGCCGACAAGATGGATCATGGGCCGGGTTAGCCCAACATGGGCGGCCTATATAAAAACCATCAAAAGACAACAAAGAGGAAGAAGATCAATCTCTCAATCAATAATAAGAAGAAGATGACGACAATAAAGAAGAAATTTATTTTGGGAGTTTGGATTATTGAATTTCTATTTAGAATTTCCAATTTGGGGTTCATTTGATGTGGGGACTTTCAGGGTTGGGACAAGGATCCAAGCATTTTGAGAAGAAGAGTAGTCCGACGGTCCATGTGAAGCTCTCCAACTATTTGACTGGTCAAGATGATTTTGGAATTTAGGTCGGAGGCACTTCAAATAATCATTTTTCCGACGTAACATTTAAGTGATTCATTGAAATTTTTTATAATAAAGTGATGTCATACAAAAGTTATGACATTTGATTTCTAGTACTTTGTTTCTGAATTTTTGGAATGAAATTCAGGGTTTAATCATTTTATTTCAATCTTGTCTTACTAATATTTTTGGGTTCCGATTTTGCCCACAAGAAAACACTACCCGTCGTCTCACTTAGAACTCTAGATCTGTGCTCACCCGGTTGACGAAGTATAGGCCGCCTGGTCGAGGTGGAGGGTCACTGTTGTCGAGAACAGAATGAAAGCTTGTTGAATATAAGGGCAAAGGATTTCGACCGCAACAAAGGGGAGTGAAATGAAGTCCCCAAGAAACCGGAAGAGCTTAAAATTTGGAGAAATGGGTGTCTTTCCTCCAGAGCTTTTAGAATCTCAGAGATAATCGTCGAGTTCAATGATCGATTCTGCGTTCGAAAAGAAACCCCAAACCTTTTCCAAGATAATTCTGACATATAGATAATAAATATGGATATATAAATATGCCCCCGTGGAGATAAATGATGTACTTCCTTAAGATTAAGTACTTTACAAAAAAATATTGCCGACAATTCTAACGGAGGGTTGATTAATATCAAGTACTTTACGAAAAAATATTGCTGACAATTCTCAAGGTTGTCAAAAGTGGAAACACAATCTCACTCCGTAATCCAAAATCTTGAATCGGATTATGATCCTCTAGGGTTTGGTCGAGATTCGAGCGGCTGCCAATCCTAACTCTCAGTGTTGACTAACTCTAGATTTTTATAAACACGTGTCTTGAATAATCGATCGATTGTCTCTATGATAATTTTGAGGAAGATTATTGGAAAGATTTTTGAAACAACAAGGTCCAAATACATGAGGACTAATTTCTCAAAGCATCTTCTCAAATTATTTTCAAATCCATATTTTGAGGCACAAGTGTGTGATGATTAGATTGACCCTGCGACGAATTTTGAGAATCAAATTTTCACGTACATGTTCATTTTTATATTGGCATTTTACTAGGTCTATCTACCTCAGTCTTGCAAAATACATTAGTCTTAGGGCTCTTAGGTGTTCATTAATCATTCAATTGTGCTTAGATTATCTAGAAAGTTCTTTGGTACGTAACTTGCAAGAGTGTTAACTTCTAATTGTGTTTAGACAGCTGGGTTTACTCCATGTAGCATATGCATCTTTCCCTCCTTCACTAATGGGCTCATCATATGAATTGTTGATGAACATCCCAATTATTCTTGCTCATATAGTCAAATTTTAGGGCCATGTGTTACTTCGTCCCCAATCAGAGAAATTTATCACAAATTAGTTTTCGGATTGATGATTATAAATATGAACATTACTTATATTAACATTTAATTCAATTTATATACAAATGATATTCATACCTTGCAACCCATCAATAAAATTGGGGTGATAAAGACTAGGCTTTAGTGAGAGTTTTATGGGTTGGAATTTGCAAAAGAGTAATTTGGTCTTTTCAAAGTAAGAGGTTTTGTCTTGGGTAAAAGCATTTTTATTTTTATTTTTTCCAGTAGATGAAATTTGAGGCATACTTTTTTGTATTTTTTTAGATAAAGATGAAAATTCGAACCAAAAAAAAAAAAAAAATGAAAAAGCTATGACTTCCTTGAACGACTGCACAGTGCACCGAAGCCAAACCCTGCCTCCAAACCCCCACGCCCATCAGATTCCGATCCTCACCTGCGAAGAAAACAGAGTTTGCTTCAGGCAAGTGCCTCGCCAGCCATGTCATCCGATGCCCAGGCGAGTCCAGAGCAGCAAGAACCCAACCCCAAGATCCAGATATACTCCACTTCGGCCACCGGAGTTTCCCCTTTCTGGAGAGGTCTCAAACGCTCTGCCCTTCTCCTCGATCTGTGGCCTCTTTTTCTGATTGGAAATGGTGCTAAAAATGCGATCTTTCTCTTCTGGGTTCGTTTTGATTCTGCAGACAAGTACGAGAGAGAGGCTAAGAAGTATTGGGATATCTTCTACAAGAGACACCAGGACAAGGTTTGCTGGCTCTGGCCATAATTCTTGTGCCTGCTTTCTGATTGAGACGGACTTTTTTTTTTATTATTGTTTTTGGTCTGGTTTGAAGTTTAAATCTTTTGGGAGATTGATTGGTCTGCAAGTAAATTGATAGGAGCATTGGTTCTGCTTGTTAAGTTATGACTTGTTTTTCTCAAGCTGCTCAGTTCATTCTTTGTGCCCTTTCCTGCTTTAGCTATTGTTGCTTGTTTTGTTAATGTCACCTCCCTCCCTCCCTCTCTCTCAACAGTTTTTCAAAGATCGGCACTACTTGGACAAGGAATGGGGCCACTATTTCTCTGTGAGTTGAGAAAGCTTTTGCTATCTGTAATTCACTTTGCAAAGTTGGAGTTTTATTGGATGGTGTAGATTTTGTTTAGTGCTTTTGATTCAACAGATTCTTGTTTTGTCAGGGAGCAGGGAAGAAATTTATTTTGGAGGTAAGCAACTGGTGCCATGTTTGTTTTCTGCACATGGCGTTACACTTATTACATACGATAAATTTTCCAGTCATAAGATTACTCCATGGTTTGTATGGGGAAAATGTTTCACTTTTGTGTTGGTCTGTTATGTTGAGAACCTGTCTTCACTGCAGATAAATGGTGGTTTGTTGGGTCTAAGTTATTGGTTGCATTAATCAAGATTGATGCTAATGGTCTGTGCAGGTTGGTTGTGGAGCTGGAAACACTATATTTCCATTGGTTGCTACATACCCAGATGTTTTTGTTCATGCCTGTGATTTCTCACCACGTGCTGTTAATTTAATTAAGGTTTGATTTCTTCTTCTTGTCATTATCTACATCTTTGTTTGCTTTAAGGTCTGATCGCTGTTTTCTGAGCTCACATGCCACCTGCTGGACTGCTGGGCTGGACAATTTTTTTTTTTGGAGGGGGGGTGTGGGGGCGTGAGGATCAGGTTCTTTGGAAAAATTGGATGTCAATGCCAAATTACAAATATATGATCCCTAAACCTACACTTGCTAGCTTCTTATCATCGATAATTAAGCCCTGCTATTCGTTCCATCCAAATATGAGTTCCAGAAGGTCTGATGTACAATTTGGTTGTATATGTCATTGGATGTGGTTAAAATTTGCATTTGTTAGATTGACATAGTTCAGGATACATTTGGCATTTCTTTAATGACAGGACCTTTTTTTTTTGCTCATTACAGATGCATAAAGACTTCAAGGAAAATCAAATTAGTCCATTTGTCTGTGATTTGACCATTGATGACTTGAACCAGCAAATTCCACCATCTTCCATTGACATTGTGACCATGGTAATTAAAAGGAAGTAATTATCTAACTTAAGTACATCTTGGTAGCTTAATGAGCTGCTACTGCTATCTCATATTTTGTGCTATCAATTCAGAGTTTGCTTGGTCAGTTAGTTATGCTGTTTCACTAGCTGATTGTAAAGCAGATATTTGTGCTATCTGCAGTGTCTCCGGAGAAGATGCATCTCGTATTGCAGAATATAAGAAGGGTTCTCAAGGTAGGACACCTCCCTCTTTGTAAGAATAAAACTGCTAATATGCTGATTTTAATCAGACAAAGTACTATCACTGGAGGAGATATAACTGCAATGTACTGTTTTTGCTTCCAGCCAAAGGGCCATGTGCTGTTCCGTGATTATGCCACCGGTGATCTTGCTCAGGTTGCTCTTTTAGTATAACCTTTTATTGTTTAGAAATTTCTTTTCTGCTGACAGTTGCAGCTGCTCACCCTTTTTTTGCTCTATCTTACGTATTTTCCTGTGTCTAACTGCTTGCTGACAGGAAAGGCTTACTTGCAAGGATCAAATGATTAGCGAGAACTTTTATGTCAGGGGTGATGGCACTGTCAGTTCCTGTGATCTGTTTCTGGATGTTATCTCTTATATTTTTCCTCTTAATTAGCAAAATCTTGATGCTCTTTTCCTTCCTTCTTTTTTCTCCTCAACACAGCGTGCATTCTATTTCTCTAATGAATTCTTAGCAAGTTTATTCAAGGACAATGGATTTGATGTGAAGGAAATTGATCTGTGTTGCAAACAAGTTGAGAATCGATCTAGGGAGTTGGTCATGAATCGGTATGTTTTTAATTTTAGTTTGGCTTCAGAAATTTTTCCTGTTGCTTTTCTTGGTATGACTGTTATCTTGTTGCATTTGACTTTAGACGATGGGTCCAAGCTGTATTTTGTCCTTCAGATTCTGAGGACCTTTCTAGCAGCAATCATGCTAGTACTGAAGTTGACTTGCCAAGTCAAGAAAATACTGAATCCAACATATCATCGAAAGCTTCAAAGGAGCCTGTTGAGAATATTGAGGTTGATATGTCTGAGGGTGTTGCAGCTGACATGTTTGGAATTTCATCATCTGTTGATAATGAGGTAAAGGTTTCTCTTATTGCTAATTCTGTCTATATTTTCATATTATGGATCAAGAAATGAGGTATTCTGCCTCTTCTTATTGCATATGATTTCACCTTTGAAAGGATTTATTGGCAGACAAAGGTCTCCATATCTATTGTCTTGAACAGTGACACTAGTTTTTGGTATTATTTCCTCTCAGATGATTCAGGTCAGTCTTAATGAGAAAAACCTTAGCATAAGAGTATTGTCCGGAGAGTATCAACACACATACAAGTCGACTGGGATGATGCTTTGGGAATCGGCCCAAATGATGGCCTCCATTCTGGCCCAAAACCCAAACATTGTTTCAGGAAAAAAGGTTTTGGAGTTGGGCTGTGGTTGTGGAGGCATCTGCTCAATGGTGGCCGTTAGATCTGCTGACCTCGTGGTAGCAACTGATGGAGATAAAAAGACCCTTGACTTGTTGATGCAAAACGTTGCTTCAAATATAGCTCCACCTTTCCTTGATAAATTGATTGTTAAGCGCCTGGAATGGGGAAATAGGGACCATATAGAAGCAGTCAAAGAAGTGAACGACAAAGGTTTCAACATCATCATTGGCACCGATGTGACATATATTCCTGAAGCAATTTTGCCTCTTTTTGCCACTGCAAGAGAACTGATCTCAACCAACAGAGGCGATGAAGAGGACCAGGCATCGACACTTATTCTCTGCCATGTTTTTCGCCGAGTTGATGAACCATCTATACTCTCTGCTGCTTCCCGGTATGGTTTTCGACTAGTAGAGAGGTGGCCAGTGGGAATTTCTGGTAATTCATCTCAGGGAGTTGTCGGCTCTTGGTTTGCTGAAAGTGGTATCGACAAGTATAGTTTTAGTACAGCATTAAGCATCATGTATTTTCAGATTGAGTGACAATGATCTTCAGAGTTCATATTCTGTTCTTTTTGGGTCTTGAGAAGACATTTGTTAAAGCTGGTACCGGATTTGAGCCATCTCCCTTTTTTTATTGAATTTTGTTTGTTGTTGGACATATACATGGTTTTGCCACACGAAACAAAACCAAGGAAATTTCTTGTGATAAATAGAATATGTTCGGCTTCGAGAGCAAAATGATTCAGTTGCATTGATTTGTGGTGCTGGATTTTGTACACGTTTATGAAACTTATGGTGATGTGACTGTACAAGTGCCAACATTTAAAACGTGTGCTTTTTTTAATTCTTGAGGGAATAACTTTTTAATTTGCCTTTTCTATACGATTTGATTTGAGTTGGACTGAGACAAGCCTAAAGTTGCAAATGCCTCGTTTTGGAAAAGAGCTGTAAACAAATGCAAAGAAGTTTTAAGTAGACAAAAGCTTCAAACCAGAGTAACGAGCAGCGGATCAAAAGCTCTAGACAAAGTCGTGAGAAGACCAGGCATTGATACAAGTTAAACCCTCTTCTTGCCTGAGGGCTCTGACCCGACTGGACATAATGGATAGATTCCTTCCATGAAAGCAATTCGATCATATACCAATACTGGTGGGAATGGGACTCGCAGTACGTCTGGTCTCCAATTTGAAGTGATAGGGTCACTCACAGAAACCCCTGAAGATCTTGCGATGCACGGGCAGCTTTTCCTAGAAACATTCGAGAACAGACGATGTGAAGAAAGATCATTGATTACTTATTGTTGATAGGTTTTTTTTTTTTTTTTTTGGTTGTTAAAATGGCATGGAATATAACACAATGTTGTAAGAAATTCACGTAACAAGCCCCACTTAAAAGTAGCTTAGTGATTACTATTATATGTAAGGTTCTTTGGTTTTTCAATATAGATCCATCTAGAATGACATTGTAGGTCAAGTTCAGTATATCATATCATGTTCACCTTCGAATTCGGTCATGCACAAATCATCCACATTGTGACAAAAGAGACCCAAGACGAATGTATAACTCCTTGGTTATGCCGAGTTGGAAATGAACTTGCTGCTTTATGTTTCCCAAGGCAAAATTGACTCCGTCAAGTTATCGACTCGGCTAACTCCTACGTCCTACCATACCATGGACAATTGAAAAAGGTCGATCCAATTATATGTCTTGTTCTTAGGATGTTCGAACACTGTTTTAGCAAAACAGGTATTGCATTTCTTGATATTAGGAGAACTTTAGTCTGCGGTGGGTGACTTCGAACATTTAAAAGATAAATCTGGCTACAGTCAAAAGAAACATCTTTGGTTACAGACAATGGAAGAAATCGGTAGAAGACTTTGACAGAGATCTCAGTTCATTCTTCACTGCAAACACGCCAACTTGTGCACCCACCGAAACGTAAGAAACTAAAAAACTAAACACATGTCTTTCACTTCCACAGTTCACCACGAGAGTTTGGCCCAAACTGTTTTGTTCCATCTGATCTGGGGATATCATCAACCTGCTTCATTTTTCAATTCAAAGACGAATTAAAAAACAAGCCCCCTGTGACTGTAAAGTACAGTTAGGTCCTGATATAATAAGTACTATGTTAAAAAAGTTGGACATGTTAAACAGGCTTAATGTAAAACTTAAAAATATTTAATGCGCTGACTATTCTGGTGAGATGCATAATTGGTACTTTGAAAATTGATCGTTTCCTTATTAAACATGTTCAGTAGAAGTCCTGAGACCAGATTGTTCACAACATTCTTTCCTTGTAGCATGAGAAAAAGGACAGGATCATGAACACACACCAAACTGAGCAAAAAGAATGTTGGAAATTGTCATCCATTTTCCACAAAATCTAGAAATTACTGCTTAATCATGAAGATTGTCAAAGTTGAAGCCAACTACATGGGCAGAAAAATTTTCTAAAAGAAAAGATGAAGAGTCCAAGTTGAACTTGAAGACTTCGTGAAGAAGTACAGAAAAAATCCTAGAACAAGCTAGAGAAGTCTACGTGCATGGGAAACACGTTTTCATTGGCAAGCAGCTGAAAGAATGAAGCAAATTTTCTTTATCAAACTCCAGCAGTCAAGAACTTATTGAAGAAGAAAAAAGGAAGTCAAAGAGAGGCGTAGGCGGTGAAAAGGAGTCAAGAGTGGTGTCCAAGTTGAATATAAATGTCTAAAAATCTAGAATTGTGTTGGTAAAAAACATGAGAAGATTGTCCTATGTCTAATATCGGTGGAGTTTCTCTATAAATAGATCTTGTAATCATTCATGTAAAATGATTATAAAACTCCATATCAAGATGCTCCTCCACCGACACCTCCATCAAACTATCTTGTTGTGCTGAATAAACTGTGTCCTTTCAACCATCATACCTTGGCACTTGTCCATCCTCTACAAATTATAACCTACACACACTTGCACAAATTCAAAACACAAACAATCATCCATATCAAAACCATGTGCACCCACACACACACATCCAAATTTTTAACAAAGAAAAAATATAAAAGAACATTAGTAAAATAGAGTTTGTTGCAGCCATTCTGAACAACCTCCTACAGATGGAATGGAATGGTGATGCAGTATGCAACACTTGTTAGTGACGGCCTGTGCAGTCCCAGAAGAGGTTTCAGCAGTCAAAAGACACATGTATAGGAAGCAGAAGACTTTATGATGGCCCTTTCACTCCCTATCACATGTTTACAACCTGTGCAGTCCCAGAAGAGATATCAGTAGTCAAAAGGCATGCATGTACAGGAAGCAGAAGAGTTTATGATGGCCCCTTCACTCACTCCCCATCACATGTTTACATTCTAGGAAGGGAAAATGAAAAGCACACACGAAAAAACATAGACAAACAGACAAATCTTTAGGGCTTACACTGAAGAACATCCCATCTGACCAAGACCAAGGTCCCTTGGATTTCGGTATTGTACAATATAATACTTTCTTTCTCCAGCCATTTTTGCTGATCAATTTGGTGCAAGAAAACTATAGCCAAATAAAGGACTGTTGCAAGTAGAAATATGAGCAATAAAGGCCTGAAAGCTTTGTTACATCTTGTCGAATATAGAGGGTCGGACATCGTTAAGCAACGATTTTTCTCCGTAAGATCTGTGAAGTGAAAGTCGGACTTCCTAATCCTAAAAGAGAACCATGAAGATTAAAACGACACAGATACAGACGCAGACACACACCCCCACCCACATCAGAGAGAGAGAGAGAGAGAGAGAGAGAGAGAGAGAGAGAGGTGGGGTGACAGATAGAGAGTAAGCACACAGAGCTTCAAGCATGACCATGCAAGAAAACACCATGTGTGCTCACTCTCTTCTGTCACCTCCCTTACCCTTCAAAGGTTCAAGAGGAACAAACGCAAGAACCATTCAACCATCGATTGCTTACTCCCTTCCTCACTTGCACGAAGATAAAACTAAAAACCCTAATTTTGACGCTGCACTCTCAGACTCGCCTTTGTTACTGTTCCATTAGTGTAGAACAATTAGAGGCTTTGGCTTTGCTGATGAGATGAAGAAGCTGTACACATGGGGTTTTATATAGATGGAGAAAGACGGGGAGGGAATAAATGTGGGTTCCCCTTCGCATTCTCTTCTTATTTTTTTATTATTATCATCGTCAATGAGAGAGAGAGAGAGAGAGAGAGAAGGAAGTTTTCATCTTTTCTGAATCTGTTCTCTTTTCCAGAAAGATCAAACCAGACTCATTTACTCAGTTACCGTTTATCAATGCATCTTGTGATTCTAAATCTTATCTCCTCTCTCTCCAAACCCTATCTACTACGACTGTATCCCTGCCTTGTGGTCTTCCTCTTACTTCATCACATCATCAGTTCACATGTATGTCTTTGGAAGCATATTCCATAACAATCCCGAGAAAGATTAATGGTGAATTAATCTGAAGATTTATTTTGGTGGGTACATATCGATAGAACAGGAATTTTAGATTCTTTATCATATTTTACATTCTATTCAAATTAGAAACTGGGAAAATCTATTGAGATTGCATGCATGTGGCACGAATTGCAGCATAATAATGAGATAGAAAACCTTTATACATTATAATATTTCATTAAGCCCCAAAAAAAAAAAAAAAAGAGTAAGTAGTCAATCATCATTGTAATGACCGAAAAAATAATAATCAAACATCATTGGACTTGTAGGATCTAGAAAGGACGATGGTCATGCATCATTTGTTGTCCACGCATTACAATAAAACACTGACCTTAGGCTAAACCATATGCCACAAGGCCGGATGATCTTTTGTATACTCCTCTTTGAAAATGGTTTTTCGTTTTTCTTTCCGTAGCATGACCCATAAAACTTCAGTTGCTACTGCCTTTTAGTAATTATAGAGTGCTTAAAAAAGAAAATATTCAATGATTATTGTAATTAGATCATTCACTTCTTTCCCTTTTCCATTTCTCCCTAAAAGCATCTTTTCGAGATCATGCGCATGTACCACATCAAACGGTGAATTTTCACCGCTTGAAAGTGTGACCATCTTCAAGAATGTTGTACAACTTGATATATCTCTTAGCTATAGCGGCAATAATACCATGATTAATACTCAATCTTTCTTTTGCTTCCTCTTTAGCAAATTATAACAAAGAGAAAGGGCAGCCCATGCAGAAAGAATGAAAGCTTCCAAATCCAGTATACAAGTTGAAAAAATCAAGACTATCTAGGAAACTTAAGTTATATATATGTATGTATATAAGTCATTCCACTTGGGTGATCCCAAGCTCGAATTAAAGGAGAAGGCAAGGGTTGCAGTCATTCCACTTAATTCGTCTCCACCCCAACTCCCGAGAATTGGGGTGATCCCAAGCTCGAATTAAAGGAGAAGGCAAGGGTTGCGTTGGGTAGTTGACAATTGACACTCCTTTTTCAACAATCTAAACTCTACGAATATTATAACATAAATCATTCAATTTGTAACTAATAGGTTTGCCTAACTTAGTAAAGTATTCAAATACTAAACCAAGCATTTTTCTAATAATTTAAGCTTTTAAAATAATTGACAGTGGTTTACAAAATTTTGGATAATTTTGAATAAGCAGATTATGAGTTTAAATATTTTCAGGTTCTTCCATCTCCCTTATTATATATTTCCACACTTTAGTCATAAACTTTTAAAACAACCATCCTGTAAATTCTCCTACAGTATTGCGAAATTATGATTTGTAGGTACTGCAACTATGATGTGTTTGCAGTCATGATAGACCGAGGGATGCTAGCAGTGGCCCTGCTCACTAATTTTTTTTTAAAAAAAAAAAATCATAAATATTAGGTAATATTTTCAAGATTTGTATACAGCCAAAAGTTTTTGTCTTGCCTTGTTTTCGGTGGTTGATTTTGTTTGCTTTAAGCACTTTAAAATATGACTTTTACTTTGACATCCAACATCTAGATTTTCAGAAACATATACTTATATACAAAAATGTTTCTAAAAAAATGTTTCTAAAACCAAAAACTGTTCTCAGGGGCAGGTTTTACTTAGCATCATAGGGGGTTTCTAGAAATATGCTTGAACTATCATACAATAAATGTGCATTGAACCATATAGCGGGTATCAAAATGGAAAGAGACCCATCTTTGGCACTCTGGGAATCACAAGATTTTCTCATCAGAATGTCCATATCCTTTGAATGGCTATTGCAAGAAAGATGCAACGTAAGGAATCGGATGTTCCCTTTCTGAAGGAACAACACGAAGCTATTGGGATACGTGGGGAGCAGAAAACAATCAACCAAAACATCCCTAACGTTGACCCGTCCCCACCTTCTCCAACAAAGGGAAAAGGGTCCAATCCCTTTGTTCAAGTCAACATATATTATGCGGCGCAGAATAAAGCGGCTCGCAGTATATATGCCTTCTGATAATTAAATGATTAACTCAATTGGGAAATATAAAGCGTAAGAATCTTTGACATTGTTCCTACCAATCACAGCCAACGCGTGGCTTTTGTGGGACGTTTTGTCTTTCCTAAATTCCCTACACATCCTGAGCATCTGTTTTGTCCTCAGGATTTTATGCTTAAAGTAGTAAAGTTCAGAATTTAGGTGATCAAACACTCACTAGGCTTTATTGCATCCTTTCTTCCATCCGACTTTGGTACAATAGATTCACCAATTAGGAGATGTTGCATCATTTTTTTCTTTTGAAATTTATTTTGTCTCACTCCAATTACCTTCCATAGTTTCATGAGCAACAGTTGGGAAAATTCAACATTTATACTTTTCAAAATGAGAGATTATGGTCATCTTTTATCTCAACCATTTTTCCATCTAACTAGATTAAGATGGTCACTTACAAACATCGATAATGAGTATCAAACAAGTCCGTATTTGTTTCTAAAATTCATTTGAACTAGCATATTCTTTTGATGATAATAAGTGGTACTAGAGTATACGACTCATCAGATTTTTGTACCATATGGCAGGAACTTATTTTTCCGCTATAACGATGATCGCAATATATTATTATCAATCTTCAACAAACGCTCATGTCACTTGATAAACGACGCTCATATAAATATACTTTATACTGACAGTTGATACGAATTGCAAATTCCCATTGAGATACACTAAAGTAACTTTCTCTCTAGCAAAGTGGATAAAGGGAGATTTAGATTTCCCTTTCTATAGTGGAGAAATGATATGGAAGACCTTGAATAGCCTCAATCACATTGGGAATTTTCTTATTCTAAATAGATCCTATGCTTGCTTGCTATCACTAGAATTGTTTTGTTCGAAAAGGAGCAACAACACACACTCACACAGACACTTGCTTCACCAAGAAATTTAAACTATCGATAGAGATAAGCATCTGATCTTTTGCTTCGGCCATTGCAACTCCTTCAACCCTAGTCCAACATCCGGTGTGGTGATCATGGCATCATGGGCATCTTCTTCTCTGATTCTATCCTCACTTCTTTCTTTTCTCACTTTGGGCCACTAGCCAAGGATGGGCCTCTCTTGATGATGGCATGATCTTTGCAGAGTTAGTGTCCACGTGGCATCGTGGGGATAAGTCTCTTGTTGGCGTAACCCTAACCTTCCATTATCTGATATAAATGAAATCATGTATTGCCAATTTAGTTGGAATGGACATATTTCAAAATTGAGAATGTTAAATTGTATTCATTGAACTTGGTCTAGTGGCTCTTTTGTCCTTTTGGTTTGAGAGCTGCATTCGCACTAGACAAAATGTTTTCTTTAGTATTTCGGGTGGTGGCGAAGGAATGGGGGCATGCACAGACAGATCCAAATATTTTGCCAGAAGGATACAGAAAAAACATTGGCCAAGGGAAAATTAACCACATAAAATACAGAAGGCCTATACAAATATGCCCATATTTATAAAGAATAATTGTGTGCGTGAGATATTATAGATGTAGGTATAAGAGAAGGGCATCAATGTATGTGTATATACAAGAAGTATCATTATTCACCCCATTTAGTTAAGTAGTTAATTAAACCGTTCCATGTAAATTATCGTTACATGTTTGGCTCTTGCTGGAATTTGTTAAGAATTTATATCCCAATTCACGTTTGTTAACTAATAGTCAAAACTTTTGCAATTTGGCTTAAATCAATCTTTGTGAGGAAAGATCTTGTTTAAAGGATTTTCTAAGTTGACATTAGAATCAAAGTTTAGACCCAAATATAAAGAAGTTAATGATTAAAACTGGGTCATGACAAATACACTGCACCCATAGGGTCCAATTGATTGATGCGGCCATAACATTACAATTGACTATAGGACTCATCGATGGAGTGCCTGATGAACTTATTGATCGTGATTTTCTTCCCCACGATAAATTGACTGGAAATGTAATAAAAGTTAAAGGTTAAGTAAAGGAGAGTCTGTCGACCAAGAGATGACCATGGCTGAGGATTCAGGAGCATTTACAAATCATCCCAAAAGTAGTGCGCAAGGAAAGACAGTTAAAGATTCCTGTAGGGAAAGATCAGGACGCAAAATGGAATGGCTCACAAAAGAAGCAGAAGCAATCAAGGCATAAACAAGCACGAAGAATACACAACAACCAATCAACAAGCAGCATCAACTGAGGCATTCACAAGCAAACAAGGCGTCATATTTCAAAGATAAGAATATTATTCGTAATAGATTGATCTAGATTAAATTTTGTTTGCACTTCGAATGCAAACTTGAAATCGATTAGGTTTCTCGGTTCTGGCACTGGCCTATGTTTATAGAAGCTTTCCATTTGTAAAATTTTTACTTGCTCTATTCAGTGATCTTCATTAAGAAGTTTATGTTTGTAGTCGTCTAGGGAGGATGGCATCCAAGAATATAAGCCATCTGTTGTGATGCAATAAAGTTTCATGCAATATGCTTATCATTTGTTCCTAATCTATTATCTGCACATTGTTTTACTAGTTCAAATACTACAAAGTCGTTGTGACATCAATTCATTTACTTTTAATTTGAAGTCAAATTTGACAATTAAATTTTAATCATAGAAACTATTGAGTTTCTGGTGATCACGGCTTGATAAAAGCACACCTAAAACTCCCATATTGAGCATCCCTTTTATGTCGCCTTTAATCATGGCCATAATCTCCTTTGTCTCCCACAATCCCGAATTAGTTAACAAATCAAAAGATACATTAAAATTTAGAATTATGGACAACTTTGTCACTGCCAGAAAAGGAGTCAATAGGGATATTTTTCAAGTGGATGTGTTTTTCGTGCATATCCCTTATCAATTTAGCGGGACGCCTTCCGAATCGTCCCAAATCCTCTCCAAGCGGTGGACCTGTTCACGACATCATATGCAGGTCTTGCCATAAATGAGAGGCCAAAGGAGCAAAACTAAATTCAAAATAGATCGAGGCTCGAAAAGTTTGGCTATATTTTAATTCAAACGATGAAAATTATTAGGGATTTGTTAATAGTAACATGAACGCTTAAGAGAAATGGAATCTTGCTTTTGTTAGATGGACGTGGTCCAGGATACATTTAGCATTGCTTTACCTTTTATTATGCTCAATACAGATGCATAAAGACTTCAAAGAAACACAAATTGGTCCGTTTGTCTGTGATTTGACCGTTGATGACTTGAGCCAGCAAATTCCACCATCTTCCGTTGACACTGTGACATGGTAATTAGAAGGAATTAATGACCTACCTTCAGTACGTCTTGGTAGTTTAATGAACTGCTATTGCTAGCTCATACCTTAAGCCATTAATCTAGAGTTTGCTCGATCAGTTACTTATGCAGTTTCAGTAGCTGAATGTAAAGCAGATATTTGTGCTATCTGCAGTGTCTCCAGGGAAAATGCATCTAGTTTTGCAGAATATAAGAAGGGTTCCCAAGGCAGGAGACTTCCTGTTTTTCTGAATCAAATAGGTGATATACTGATTTCTAATCGGTCAAGTTACTATCCCGAGAGGAGATATAACTACTATGTAGTGTTGCTGCTTCCAGCCAAAGGGTCACGTTCTGTTCAATGATTATGCCACTGGTGATCTTGCTCTGGTTGTTCAACCAAAAAAAAAAAATTCTTGCTCCGGTTGCTCATTCAGTATGACATTTTATTGTCTAGAAAAGAAATCTGCCGACAATTTTTTTAGTGCGGCCTCACGCATCTTTTACTAAAACTTACACAGTTTCCTGTGTCTACCTGTTTTGCTGACAGGAAAGGTTCGCTTGCAAGGATCAAATGATTAGCGAGAACTTTTATGTCAGGGGTGATGGTACTGTCACTTCCTGCGATCTGTTTGTGGATGCTATCTTTTTCTTTTTCCTCTTAATGAGTCAATCTTGACGCTCTGTTCTTTGCTTCTTTTTCTTTTTCCTTTTTCAAAGCAGCGTGCATTCTATTTCTTTAATGAGTTCTTACCAAGTCTATCTGAGGCCAACAGACAAGTTGAGAATCGATCTAGAGAGTTGGTAATAAATCGGTATGTTTTTCACTTTCAAAGTTGATTTCAGAAGTGTCCTGTTGCTTTTGTTGGTATGATTGTCGTCTTGTTGCAATTCATTTCAGATGATGGATCCAAGCTGTATTTTACCCTTCAGATGCTGAGACCTTTTCTGGCAGCAATCCAGGCAGTACTGAAGTTGACTTCCCCAGTCAGAGAAAATACTGAATCCAACATGTCATTGGATGCTTCAAAGGAGCCTGTTGAGTATATTGAGGTTGATATATCTGAAGGGGTTGCAGCTGAGATGTTTGTAATTTCATCTTCTGCTGAAAGGAGGTAAAGGTTTCTCTTATTAGTAATGCTGTCTATATTTGCATATTATGGATCAAGAAATGAGGTATTCTGCCTCTTCTCATTGTATATGCTTTCAAGTTATCAATGGATTTTCACCTTTTAAATAATTTATTTGCTGACTGAGGTCTCCATGTCCGTCTTAACGGGGTAAACTCTAGCAGTAGAGTATTGTCCAAAGAATCTCAACATACACGCAAGGCAACTGGGTTAATGCTTTGGGAATCAGCTAAATTGATGGCCACCGTCCAAGCTAGAAAACCAAACATTGTTTCAGGAAAAAAGGTTTTGGAGTTATAGGCTGTGGTTGTAAATGCATCTCCTTGATAGTGGCTATTAGATCTGCTGACCTCGTGGTAGCAACTGATGTAGATACAAAGCCCCTCAACCTGTTGATGCAAAACGTCACTTCAAATGTCGCTCTACCTTTCCTTATTTAATCGATTGTTAAGAGCCTAGAGTGGGGAGATAGGGGCCATAAAGAGGCAATTAAAAAAAAAAAAATGTGAACGGTGAAGGTTTCAACATCATCATAGGCACCAATGTCTCATATATTCCTGAAGCAATTTTGCCTCTTTTTGGCACTTATTCTCTGCCACGTTATGTGCCGCTGCTTCCCTGAATGGTTTTAGACTAGTAGAGAGGTGGCCTGAGGGAATTTCTGGTGACTCATCTCGGGGAGTTGTCGGCTCTTAATTTGCTGAAGTATTATTGACAATTATAGTTTTAGTATGGCATTGAGCACCATGTATTTTGAGATTGAGTGATAATGATTCTCAGGGTTCGTATTCTGTTCTTTTGTGGTCTCGACCAGATGTTTGTTAAACCTCGTCCCTGGTTTGAGGTATCTGCCTTCTTTAATTGAGTTTTATTGGTTGTTGGACTGATACATGGTTTTGCCACACGGAACAAAAACTGAGGAAATTTCTTGTATTTAGTGTTATCATCTTTGGCTTCAAGAGCAAAATGATTCAGTTGCATTGATTTGTGTTGCAGGATTTCCTATATCTATGTATACAGACCGTGATTAGCTTGGTAGAGTTGGGAACTTTGTTCATGACACTTTTTTCATTAATTGGTGATGTGGCTGTTATAAGATGCCTACATTTAGAACATATGTTGTTTAGTGCTTGAGGGAATGCATCGTAGGTTTCTCTTTAATTTGCCTTTTTCTGTGGATTTTGGATTTGATTTGAGCTAAGACTTTGCAAATGCCTCATTTTGGAAAAGAGCCATAAATAAATACAAAGAAATTCTGATAAATATATTTCAAACCAAATACAAAGAAGTTCTGATAAACAAACACTTCTAAACCAGAATAAGGAGAAGCAGATCAAAAGCTCTTGACAAAGTGAAAAGAGAAGGCATTTATACTAGTTAAACACTCCTGTTTTGTGAGGGCTCTGACCCTAGTTGACATAATTGATAGATAGATTCATTCCATGAAAGCAATTCGATCGTAAACCGATGCTAGAGCGTCTAGGACTTGCACTACGTCTGTCACCAATTTAAAGTAATGAAGCCCCCAAAGAACATAACATCAAAATCCAATTAAATTAACTTGTTGTTTAGATGTTTGCAGCACTGTTTAGTCGAAATATTGAATGAATTTATTGCTGCACTAGACTTTGAACAAGGATGAATCCGTCTACAATCGAAAGAAACTGTTTTTGGTTACGGACAATCAAATTAATTGGTAGAACTTTGAAAGAGAACTGGGTTCATTCTTCAGTGCAAAAACACTAACTTGTGCACTTGCCAAATTGTACAAGAAGCTTCTTCAAACAATCCAAACATCTATCTGAACATCTGAAAGCCCTCAGTTTCATTTTTCTTGTCCAGCATGTCACCATAAGAGTTTGGCCCCAACTGTTTGGGTTCATCTTTCTAAAGATATCATCAATCTCCACCACTTGTCAATTCCCAAACGATTATGAGAATAAGCCTTCTGTACCTAAAAAGGAAAGCACAGCCCTAAATTATAAGGATTTTGTTAAAAAAGCGTTGCACTTGTTGAACATGCTAAGTGTGAATCGATTGTTACCTCGTTAAGCATGTTTAATAAAATTACCTCACGCACTCGTTTAACAATATTCACTGAAAAAGACAATAAATGAACACAAACCCAGTAAAGCAAAAAGAAAAAAAGAAAATTAGGATGATAGAGTTTGTGGCCGCCAGTCTGAACAACCTCCTACAGATGGAACGAGATGGTGATGCGGTATGTAACACTTGTTAGTAACAGCCTGTACACTCCCAGAAGAGGCATCAGCAGTGAAAAGACACAAGTACAGGAAGCAGAAGAAGTTTATGATGGCCCTTTCACTCCCCATCACATGTTAACAACTTCTGACTCTCTCTCTCTCTCTCTCTCCCCAACTTAATTTCTTTTGTATATGATTATGCAATTAATAGGAAACAGGTAGACAAAGATTTTCATCTCAGGGAAAAAAATAACATTCTAGGAAGGAAAGATGAAGAGCACACACCGAGAAACATAGACAAACAGACATAATGTTAGGGCTTACCCTGAAGAACACCCCATCTGACCAAGACTGAGGTCCCTAGGATTTGGGTATTGTACAATATAATATTTTTATTATCCAGTCAAGATTTTCGCTGATCAACTTGGTGCAAGAAAGCCAATCAAAGGAATATTGCAAGTAGAAGTATGAGTCATAAAGGCCTGAAAGCTTTGTTGTATCTTGTTGAATATAGAGAGTCGGACATCTTTAAGCATCTATTTTTCTCCGGGAGATCTGTGAAATAAAAGTCCGACTTCCTAATCCTAAAAGACAACCATGAAGATTAAAGAAACACAGACACGCGAGCAAGCCAGAGAGAGAGAGAGAGAGAGAGAGAGAGAGAGAGAGAGAGAGAGAGAGAGAGAGGTGGGGTGACAGATAGAGAGTAAGCACACAGAGCTTCAAGCATGACCATGCAAGAAAACACCATGTGTGCTCACTCTCTTCTGTCACCTCCCTTACCCTTTAAAGGTTCAAGAGGAACAAGCGCAAGAAATATTCAACCATTGATTGATTGCTCCCTTCCTCACTTGCACAAACATAAAACTTAAAACCCTAATTTTGACACTGCACTCTCAAACTGAAAGCCCTTGTTACTGTTCCATTAGTGTAGAACAATTAGAGACTTTGGCTTTGCTGATGAGATGAAGAAGCTGTACCCATGGGGCTTTATATAGATGGGGAAAGGCGGGGAGGGAATAAATGTGGGTTCCTCATCCCATTCTCTTCTTATTCATTTCTAATTATCATCATTCATTCATTCATTCATGAGAGAGAGAGGGGGGGTGGTGTGGGGTGTGGGGCGCAAAGGAAGTCTTCATCTTTTCTGAATCTGACCTCTTTTCCAGAAATATCAAACCAGACTCATTTACTCAGTTACCGTTTACCAATGCATCTTGTGATTCTAAATCTTATCTGCTCTCTTTCCAAACCTTGCTACTACGAGTCTACGACACATCTCTCTCTCTCTCTCTCTCAAAATTTAGAACACTGATTCCGACAGTGTCCTTGCCTGATGGTCTGCCTCTTTCATTCTATATTACATAATATCTTATCAATCCTGATAAAGATTAAAGGTGAAGAAAACTGAAGATTCATTCTGGTGGGTAGCTATCTATGGAACATAACTTTTAGATTCTTCTATCGTATTATAGTTTAGAATTTGGATAGATGCAAATCTTATATTTCTTTACCATCTCAATTTGTGTTACTTTAAAAGGAAGAATGATTAGTGTGTATGGTGATTTTTAGGAGACAACAAGCGAAAAATGTATCGAGATTCTATGCATTTGGCACGAATTGCAGCATAATAGAAGATAGAAAATCTACATACACGCGAACATTCATTTAGCCAATAAAAAAAGTCATTAAGTAATCATCACTGCGCTTGTAGGATCAAGAGAAGACTATGGTCATGCATCATTTGTTGTCTACCCATTACAATAAAACACAGACCTAAGGCCATACCATATGCAGCAAGGCCGCATAATCTTTTGTATACTAGTCCTTGCAAAGAGTTTTTTTTTTTAAATATTTTTTTTCAGTAGCATGACCCATAGTTAGGCTAACACAAGTGGTCTAGCATGAATTCAAACTTCAGGTGCGACTAGTTTTTTGTAATTATAGAGTGCTCTAAAACGAATGATTATTTTAACTAGATTATTCACATCTTTCCTTTCTTCCGTTTCCTCTGAAAAGCATCTCTTCGAGACTTTACACATGTCCCACATCAAACAGGTGACTGTCCGCCGCTCACAAGTGTGACCATCTTCAAGAATATTATACAACTTGATTAATCTCTTGGCTATAGAGGCAGAGGCAGTAAGACCATGATCAATACTCACCCTGTCTTTTGCTCTTTCTTTTGCTAACTATAACAAAGAGAAAGAGCAGCCCATGCAGAAAGAATGAAAGCTTTGAAAACCAAGTATACAAGTCTAGACTATTTAGGAAACTTAACTTATATACATTAATTCATATAAGCCATTCCACCTGGGTGATCCCAGGCTCGAATTAAAGGAGAAGGCAAGGGTTGCATTAGGTAGTCAATGACCGATACTCCTTTTTCAACCGTCTAAACTCTATGAACGTTATAACATAAATCAATCAATCCATAGTTAGTAGGTTCACCTAATATAGTAATTCTTCTAGAAGTTTAATAATTGATACTGATTCCACAAAATTTTGCAACTTGTCAATCAAGAGTTCTAAATTCAAATCTTTTAAAGTCCTATCCATCTCCCATATTTTTTTTATTTCCACACTTTAGTCATAAACCTTTAAACTAGTGATCTAGTAAAATCTCTCATATAGAACACTGCAAAAACTAGTATTTGTAGGTCGATCGCAATTAAGAAGTGTTTGCTATCTTGATGGACCGAGGGGGTTAGCAGTGGCCCCTGCCCCCAACGTTAAAAAAAATCATAGATATTAGTTAATCTTTTCAATATGTATATACTTAAATATTTAGCTAAAAGTTTTGGTCTCACCTTGTTTGGGTGATTGGTTGCATTTGCTTTAGGCATTTTAAATTTGACTTGTGCTTTGATATTGAATATCTCTATTTTCACCAACATAGAGTCGTATACATTTAACAATTTTAAAATGAATCGGAATGCTATTGCAAACCTAAAAATGATTTATGTGTTAATCGCAAAATCCTAAGACTGTTCTCAGAGGCAGGTTTTGCTTAAGCCTCCCTAACATATTATACAAGAAATGTACATAAACTACATATGGGGTATCGAAATGGAAAGAGACCCATCTTTAGCCTCCCCCTCTGGGAATCAAGCTTTTCTCATCAGAATGTCCCCTGTATCCTTTGAATGGCTATCACAAAAAGACGCAACATAAATAATTTGGATTTCCCTTCCTGAAGGAACAACGCAAAGCTATTCGGGAAATGTAGGGAGCAGAAAATCAAGTCATCAAATCATCCCTAACATTGAACCCTCCCCACCAGCTCGAACAAAGGGAAAAAGGGTCCCATCCCTTTGTTCAAGCAAACATAATATGATGCGGCGCTGAATAAAGCAGCTTAAAGTATATATGCTTTCTGATAAAAATAATCTTAATCTAAATTGTGAAATTCGAAGCATGAGAATCTCTGACTTATTGTTCCTACCAATCACAGCCAACGCATGGCTTTCGTGGGACGTTTTGCCTTTCCTAAATTCCCCACACAACCTGAGCATATGTTTTGTCCTCAGATTTTGATACTTAAAGTCGTAAAATTTAGAATTAAGGTGATCAACCACTTGCACTACTGCAGTTACTTGCATCCTTGCTTTCATCATCACGCAATCATGCGAATTTAGTATAATATATTCACCGATTAGGAGAAAATGCAAATGGCGGGAGTATGCTTCTTTGCATCGTTTTATCTCATGAAATTTATTTTGTCTCGCTCCAACATCCCTCCATACTTTCATAAGCATCCGTTCGGAACATTCACTGTTTATACTTTTCAATTTTTTTCGTCATTTTGAACAAACAAAATAAAAATAAATTATCTTGCTAAAAAGTGTCGATAAAACACCTTTCCAGATTCACCTTTCCAAATGTGAATCAATATAGAGATCGACAAAGAACTTGCAGGGTCCTCTATTGATTTTTGGACAGGAAATCTAAATTGATGAGAAAATTAAAGATACAAAATTGTAGGCTATCATGACCAATCATGTAAAGCGGTACTAGAATGTGTAGATAACAAAAGATCAAATTAAACAACCGGTGTTCATTGATTTGTTGGCGGTAATCTGCTTGAATTACAATTCTAATACTTATAATCACTAGCAACAGTTAATAATAGTTATAAAGAAAGCTGAAATTATTAAAAAACTGGTGTTCATTGGTTTGTTGAAGGTTTCTTGCGCAGCTTGCAAACCCTCTTCCTGATGGTTATAAGAGTCCATGTTTCTCGGTTATTATCATTCATGGCTTTCGATATTTACGGCTCTGCGAACTGGTGATCATGCTGGGTTCACGTTCGAACGGGCCGTTATGATTGTAGCTGAAATTATTGGCTTCATGACTTGAACACTTATCTCGTTCTTGATCCATCAATCTTCACTTCCAATTCGGTTCTTTAGTCAACTGAATTAAGTTTCACCTCTCGTGATTCAACACTCCGTAATTTTCTCTTATATTGCTTGCCGGCAATTCCTCATCGCCTCGATCAATTACCTATAGTTGTCGACCGACAGGATTTAGCAAATTCTACCTCAATCATGTCTTGCTCGATCTTATCCAGTTTGAGTTGATGGTCAAAGAACTGAACAATTCCTGGTGTCAACAAAAATGAAAGATTCGATTAACTCTAAAGAGATTATAATTGCTAATCTCGAGCTTTTTCCACCTACTAGATTCGGATGGTCACTTACAAAACATTGATACTAAGTAAGAAACAAGTCTATGGTTTTTGAATTCATTTGAATTAACATATTCTTTTGATGATAGTAAGTGGCAAGAGAGTTTATCATTCATCATATGCTTATACCGAACGACAGAAATTTATTTTTCTGCCGCAACAGTAATATTGATTACAACGAACCAATTGTCAATATATGCATGCGTCACTTGATAAACATCGCATAAACATGTTTTGGACCAACAGTTGGCATTAATTATATATCCCCAATCATACCAAAAGCAACTTTCCTTTTAACAAAATGGATATGATACATGCATGTAATTCACATAATTGAAGATCGAGGTTTCCCCTTTTTGTAGTGGAGCAACGACATGGAAGACCTTGCATGGTCTCAATCACAATGGGAATTTTCTTATTCTAGATAGATCGTATGCTTGCTTGCTATCACTTTGTTTTGTTCAAAAAGGAGCAACAACACGCACCCACCTGCGTCACCAAGAAATCGAAATGATTGAAAGAGATAAGCATCTGATTTTTTGCTTCAGGCATTGCAACACCTTTAACCTTGGTCCAACCTCTGGTGTGGTGATCATGGCATCGTTGGCATCTTCCCTCATCATGTCCTCTTCTTTCTTCTTTCACTCTCGGCCACTTGCTAGGCATGGGCCTCTTTTGATGATGGCATGACCTTTGCACAGTTAGTGTCCATGTGGCATCGTGAGGATGAGTCTCTTGTTGGCTTAACCCCAACCATACGTTATCTGACATAAAAGATTTCAAGTCTTACCAATTTAGTTGGAATGGTCATATTCTAAATTTAAAAATATTAGAGTGTATTGATTGAATTTTTGTCCTGCGGCTCTTTTGTCTTTTTGTTCTGAGAGCTGCACTCGCTGTAGACAAAATGTTTTCTGTAGTATCCCTGTAAACTAAAAATCACCATATTGGTGTTGCAGGTGCTTTTAGATCTTTTCTTCTGCTCCGATGGCCACAAGATGCAAGTCGAGAGTTTACATTTGAATTCTTATATATACTCGAGAAACGGTTATAGCCCTACAACTTTAACTAGTCAATTGTGCAGGCATGATTATCTAGAGCATAGATCGGCCAAAAAATAGAGCTTTGGATATTTACAAGGGTGAGATAAGATTGTGATCATGATCGGCCAAAAACAAAGCAAGAGAGGGAGGCAAGATCCAGACTCCAGATGAGACTGTGAGAGGGAGGCATCGAGCGAAAGGGATGCGACTTAGGTGAGAGGGTGACGCCTAACAGTTGAGCGAGACTGAGAGCGATTGAGTCAAGCGAGAGAGGCGTAAGCATGAGCGTAAACGAGAGCGAGAGCGAGAGGTGTGAAGAATGAGAATGGGGTTAGAGTTTTGTTTCGTATTTGGGAAAGAGGCATGAAAGAGCGAGGTTTGTGAAGATATTAGGGGTTTTTTGACAGTTGTAAGATATAAAAAAAATATAAATTAAAAAAACGATTCGGTCTAGGTGGTCTGGGTAGGTGGTTCCACACCTAAAATCAAGGATGGAACCGAAATTCACCGGTTCCAATTACATAGAACTGAGAACCAGACCATTGCCTCCAAAATTTGCCAATTCGATCTAGAACGATTTTTGTTGCTCACCCCTAAAGGGAAGATCAAGACCCAAAAAAATGGCTCATAAACGAAACAGAAGCAATCAAGCCACAAAGCACAGAGAATACAAAACAACCAATCAACACATAGCATCAATCGAGCATTCACAAGCAAACGAGGCATCAGATTTCGAAGATGGAAGATCATTTGTAATAAAATCTAGATTAGATTTTGATTAAATTTTGAATACAAACTTGAAATAGAGGTTTCCCAGTTTTAGCAGTCGTCTATATATTTAAAAGCTTTCCACTTGTAAAACTTTTACTTACTCTACGCACTTCGGTGATCCAAAGTAAGAAGCATATGTTTCTTAGTCATTGAAGGAGCATAAATCCAATAGTACAAGCCATCCATTGTGATCCAACAAAATTTTATTCAATCTTCTTATTTGTTCCTAATTTACTATTTGCGCATTATTTTAGTTGTTCAAACCCGACAAAGTCCTTGAGATTTCAAGGCATATTAAAATCCATTTACTTTTGATGTGAAGTCAAATTTGATACTTAAACTTCAATCATCGAATTATTGAGTTTCTATTGATCATGACTTGACAAAATTACACGTAACACTCCCTTCTTTAGCATCCATAGTCGATAGGGAGATTTTTTAGGGCAGGACATGTTTTCCGCACGTCCCTTATCGACTTAGCGGAATGCTTCCGTCCCAAATCCACTCCAGGCGGTGGATCTAGAGATCCACGACCTCGTGTGCACGTCTTGCCATAAATGAGAGGCCAAAGTAGCAAATCCATGTTCAAAATAGATTGTGAGACTCGCCAAGTTCGACTGTATTTCATCAAATGATTGAAATTATCAGGGACTTGTTAATAGTAACTTGAACCCTTGAGAGAAAATGAATCTTGCTTTTGTTAGATTGACAAGGTTTAGGATACAGTTAGTATTGCTTTTTAATGAAATGACCTTTCATTTTGCTCATTACAGATGCATAAAACTTTATAGAAACACGAATTAGTCCATTTGTCCATGATTTGACCGTTAATGACTTGAGCCAGCAAATTCCTACATCTTCCGTTGACATTGTTACATGGTAATTAAAAGGAATTAACGACCTCACTTCAATGCATCTTGGTAGTTTAATGAACTGCTACTGCTAGCTCATACTTTATGTTATTAATCTGGAGTTTGCTTGGTCAGTTGCTTGTGCAGTTTGAATAGCTGATCGAAAAGAAGATATTTGTGCTATCCGCGGTGTCTCCAGAGAAGATGCATCTAGAATTGCAGAATATAAGAAAGGTTCTCAAAGCAGGAGACCTACCTGTTTTTCAGAATTAAATTGGTAGTATACTGATTTCTAATCAGTCAAGGTACGATCGCGAGAGGAGATATTACTGCGATGTAGTGTTTTTGCTTCCAGCCAAAGGGTCACGTTCTGTTCCGTGATGATGCCACCGGTGATCTTGCTCAGGTTGCTCTTTCAGATGACATTTTCTTATTTAGAAGATATATCTGCCGACAATTTTTTAAGTGCTGCTGCTCAATCTTTTTTAACTATATCTTACACATCTTCCTGTGTCTCCTTGTTTTGCTGACAGGAAAGGTGTACTTTTTTTTTTTTTTCAGGAAATGTGTACTTGCAAGTATCAAATAATCAGCTAGAACTTTCGAGTCAGAGGTGATGGCACTGTCTGCTCCTGTTATCCGTTTGTGGATGCAATCTTCTCCTTTTTCCTCTCAATGAGCCTATCCGGACGCCCTTTACTTTTCTTCTTTTTCTTTTTTCTTTTTCAAAACAGCGTTCATCCTATCTCTCTAATGAGTTCTAACCAAGTCTATTCGAGAACAATGGATTCAACGTGAAGGAGATCGGTTTGGGTTGCAAACAAGTTGAGAATCGATCTGGAGAGTTGGTAATAAATCAGTATGTTATTCAATTTTAATGTGATTTCAGGAAGTGTTCCGTTGCTTTTGTCAGTATGATCGTCTGCCTTGATGCATTTGATTTCAGACGATGGATCCATGCTGTGTATTGCCCTTCAGATGCTGAGAACTTTTGTAGCAGACTGAAGCTGACTTCTCCCAAAATACTGAATCCAGCATGTCATCGAACGCTTCAAAGGAGCCCGTTGAGAATATTGAGTTTGATATATCCGAGGGCGTTGCAGCTGACATGTTTGGAATTTCATCTTCTTCTGACAATGAGGTAAAGGTTCCTTTCATTAGTAATGCTGTCTATATTTTCATTATATGGGTCAAGAAATAAGGTATGCAGCCTCAACTCATTGCATATGCTTTCAAGTTATCAATGCATTTTCACCTTTTAAAGAATTTATCCGCAGACTGAGTTCTCCATTTAGAGTGCGTTTGGTTTGACTTTGGAGAAATGTTTTTGAGAAAATGCAAAAACCCTTGAGTTAAGTAAATATTGTCTTGAACATTGACAGTTGTTTTTGCCAATTTTTCTCTCAGATACTTCAGGTCAATCTTAACAGAAAAACTTTATCATTAGAGTATTGTCCAAAGAGTGTCAACACATGCTGATCTCGTGGTAGCCTAAGTAATACCAACACGTAACATAACACGATATGCTGACATTTCGTTTCTAAAAAAAATAGAGAATTTCGATGGGTTGGAACATGTCATATATTAAATGTATATTTTTATATATACATGATAAATGATCACTTTTATGATTATTTTCATCAAATTCACAAATAAATAATAATAACAATAAAATAGTCTAGAATGAATTTACACTGAAAACATTAATCCACCATTTATTAATATTATTCATTATTTCAATTTCACGAATTCAACTCCATTTCAGTAATTCATAAAACTTAGAGAAAAATAAGTAATCCACATTTTAGACTCGTGTGTCAGAACGTGTTAGAAGATAAGAGAAAAAAAAAAACTCAAGGGTGAATTGTGTATTATGGAAAGTGAGAGTTGAAAGAGAAGAGAAGATTAGTTTTTCTTCTTTTCCCCTTTATTATTTTTATTATTTTGTTATGTATTTATATTTTGATTCATCATTTATTGAAATTTTTTATAATGCGACACATGTTGATCGAGTATCGAAAAGTGTCCGACGCGATACGAAAACTCGGAGAATGTCGGGAGAGTTGATCAAATATCGAATTTTTCGACATGCGACACGTATCGGTGCTTCCCAAGTAGTAGCAATTGATGGAGATACAAAGGCCCTTGACCTGTTGATGCAAAACGTCACTTCAAATGTCGCTCCACCTTTCCTTAATTCATTGAGTGTTAAAAGCCTGGAATGGAGAGATAGGGCCCGAACATAAGCAATCAAAAAAGTGAACGATTAAGGCTTCAACATTACCATAGGCACCGATGTCACATATATGCCTGAAGCAATTTTGCATCTTTTAGCCATTGCAAGGGAACTGATCTCATCCAACAGGGGCAAATGAAGAGGACCAGGTAGCGGCGTTTATTCTCTGCTACATTTTGCGCCAAGTTGATTAACCATCTCTACTGTCTGCTGCTTCCCTGTACGGTTTTAGACTAGTAGAGAGGTGGCTGGCAAGAATTTCTGGTAACGGACCTCAGGGAGTTGTTGGCTCTTGGTTTGCTAAAGCGGTATTGACGAGTATAGTTTAGTACGACATTATCATCATGCGTTTTCAGATCAAGCGATAGTTCTTTTCAGGGTTCGTATTCTATTCTTTTATGATCTTGACCGGACGTTTGTTAAACCTCATCCCTGGTTTGTGCATCTGCCTTCTTTTCATTGAGTTTTATTTGTTGCTGAACTGATACAAGGCTTTGCCACATGGAACATGGAACAAGGAAAATTTCTTATTGTCATTAGAATCATCTTTGGCTTCAAGAGCAAAATGATTCAGTTGCATTGATTTGTGTTCTGACCTTAATGAGTTTGTGATAGTTGGAAACATTGTCCATGAAACTTTTTTTCATTCCAAGTTATGAATAGAGGAGGCACTGATACAGGTTAAACACTCTTGTTGTCTGAGGACTCTGACCCTATTTGGCATAATCAATAGATGGATTCTTTCCACGAAAGCAATTCCATCATGTACCAAACTAGAGGGACAAGGACTTTCAGCTGGGTCCGGTCACCAATTTAAAGTAATGGGTCAGTCACAGAAGCCCCTAAAGAGAGTTACATCTTAAAGATCCAATGAAATCAACTTGTTCTTAAGATGTTTTAGCACTGTCTTGGCGAACTATTGAATGTATTTCTTGCAATTATGAGTACATTATGCAGGGACACGATACTTTGAACACAACGGATAAATCCAGCTACAATCTAAAGAAACTGTGTTTGGTTACAGACAATCAATTAAATTGGCAGAACTTTGAAAGAGATCAGGGTTCATTCTTCAATGCAAATACACTAACTGGTGCAACCGCCAAAATGTGCAAGAAGCTTATTCAAACAATACAAACATCTTTATGAACATTTAAAAACCCTAGTCCGACATTTCTTATGGTTCATCTTTCTTCAGCATGTCTCCACAAGGATAAACTGTTTGGATTCATCTTTTCTGGAGATATCATCAATCTCCATTATTCGTCAATTTTCACGAATGAATATGAGAATAGGCCCTCTGCATCAAAAAAGTAAAGTTCAGTCCCTAAATTATAAGGATTTGTTAAGAAAGCCTTGCACTTGTTAAACATGCTTAATTTGGATTGATTGTTTCCTCGTTAAGCATGTTTAATAAAAGTACGTCACGCACTCATTAACACTTTTCTTTCCCTGTAGCATGAGAAAACAGACAGTATCAGGAACACAAATTCAGTACAGCAAAAAGAAAAATCTAAAAAGAAAATTAGGATAGTAGAGTTTCTGGCAGCCAGTCTGAACAACTCCTACAGATGGAATGAGATGGTGATGCAGCAAGCAACACCTGTTAGTAACAGCCTGTGCTGTCCCAGAGGAGGTATCAACAGTAAAAAGACATACATGTACAGGGAGCAGATGAGTTTATGATGGCCCTTTCACTCCCCATCACATGTTTACAACTTCTGACTCCCTCGCTATATCTAATCTAATTTCTTCTGTATATGATTATGCAATAAATAGGGAACAGGTAGACAAAGATTATAATCTTAGGTTAAAAAAAAAATGCTGGGAAGGGAAAATGAAAAACAGTCACGAAAAAACATAGACAAACAGACATACCGTTAGGGCTTACACTGAAGAACACCCCATCTGACGAAAACCAAGGTCCCATGGATTTGGGCACTGTTTAAAATATGCTTTCTTTCTCCAGCCAAGGCTTTTGCTGAACTTGGTGTAAGAAAACTACTGGAAAAGAAAAGCACTATTGCAAGTAGAAGTCCGAGTCATAAAGGCCTGGAAATTTTTTTTATATCTTGCTGAATTTTGAATTAATTTGTTGAATATAGAGAGTCGAACATCCTCAAGCATCGATTTTTCTCCGTAAGATCTGTGAAATTAAAGTCCGACTTCCTAATCCTAAAAGACAACCATGAAGATTGAAGAAACACAGACACAGAAGCGACCAAGCCACAGAGAGAGAGAGAGAGAGAGAGAGAGTGGTGGGGTGACAGATAGAGAGTGGGCACACAGAGCTTCAAGCATGACCATGCAAGAAAACACCATGTGTGCTCACTCTCTTCTGTCACCTCCCTTACCCTTCAAAGGTCAAAGAGGAACAAACACAAGAACCATTCGACTGTCGATTGCTAGCTCCCTTCCTTACTTGCACAAGAACAAAACTAAAAGCCCTAATTTTGACACTGCACTCTCAAACTCAAAGCCCTTGTTACTGTTCTATTAGTGTAGAACAATTAGAGGCTTTGGCTTTGTTGATGAGATGAGAAGCTGTACTCATGGGGCTTTATATAGATGGAGAAAGACGGAGAGGGAATAAAGGTGGGTTCCCCTTCCTATTCTCTTCTTATTTTTTTCTTATTATCATCGTCCATGAGAGAGAGAGAGAGAGAGAGAGAGAGAGAGAGAGAAAAGGAAGTCTTCATCTTTTCTGAATCTGATCTCTTTTCCAGAAAGATCAAGCCAGACTCATTTACTCAGTTACCGTTTACCAATACATCTTGTAATTCTAAATCTTATCTCTCCAAACGCTAGCTTCTATGACACATCTCTCTCCATCTCTTTCTCTATAATATAAAGATTTGAAACCGCAACTCCGACTGTGTCCCTGCCCGGTGGTCTCCCTCTTACTTTTTACATCACATTATCAGTTCCACATGTATATCTTTGGAATTATATTACCAATCCTGAGAAAGATTAATGGTGAAGATATTAAAGATTCATTTTGCTGGGTACATATCTGAAGAGGAATTTACGGTTCTTTATTATAATTCAGAGTAAAATCTGGATAGATGAAAATATTAAATTTCCTTGCCGTCTCATTTCGGGTTACTTAAAAAAGAAGAATGATTGGCATATATGATCATTTTGAGGAGGCAAGAATAAGCGGTACATGCATCAAGATTTTACACATCTAACACGAATTGTAGCATAATAAGAAATAAAAACTCTATATACATATAATCCTTCAATTAGCCAAAAAAAAAAAAAAACTCAGCAATTAATCATAACTGCACTTGTAGGATCTAGAAAAGAATATGGCCACGCATCATTTTTTTTTTTTGGGTAAAGGTAAGAAATATATAGATTTTACTAAAAAAATGTACAAATAAGGAGGCCTGGCACCAACAAGAACAAACACTCAAAAGACAAGGAAGTCAAAAGAGTGTAGGGGTGCCGTGGAACCACAAGAAATGCACCAAAAGCCAAAAGGAAAGAAAAACAGCAACAAGAAAAGGAAAGAACGAACAATCAATCAAAGATTGTCGAAGGCAATCCCCAACTTTGTTGCAGTCTTCTATTCCTCGGAGTGTTAGAAACGTGCTTCAAAGACAAAGCTTTATCCTTAATTGCCTTATGAAGAAACATCTTCAACGCCAGGAGGAAGAGGGAGTGGTTGCGAAAGATGATCGCATTCCGCTCATTCCAAATAAGATAGCATAAAGCTCCAAAAGAAAAGCGAGACAGGGATTGGTGGAAACTATTATCACCAATATGCTTGGTAACCCAAGCTAAATTCTCAGCCCAACTTCTATTTTGCCAAGGTAGATTACGCCTACCTTGGCCGCCCAATACCGCGCAAGATTACCAGTAATTGACATCCAAAAAACAGGTGATTGGTTGAATCAGGCCTACAAGAGCAGAAGGCACACTCTACAGAAGAGATACGGCCATAAGAGAGAAGCGTTACCTGAGTTGGTAACCGATTATGTGTAATCAGCCAAAGGAGAGTTTGGTAGCGAGGAGGCAATGTGGGATTCCAAACAAAGGAGAACCAAGGCACTGAAGGTCCTCTAGGGCGAATTAAGTTCCAGGCAGAAGAAGTAGAGAAGCGATCAAAGGGGTGCCCAAGGCAGAGGATGCGATCAACCTCTTGGTTGAGTAGCGAGAGAGGTTCTCCCCAATCAGCCAGGATGGTACCTACATCAGAAGAGAGACCTATCCTAACCGAAGCCAAACGCGGTATACCAGACCAATGCGCCTTATGAAGTTCCATGCATCATTTGTTGTCTACGCATTACAATAAAACACTGGCCTTAAGGCCAAACCATATACCACAAGGCCACATAATTGGCAAATAGTTTTTTCATCCATAGCATGACCAATAGTTAGGCCAAGACAAACGGTCTTGCATGTTCTCAAACTTCATGTGCGAAATCTAGCTTTTCCAATTATACAGTGCACGAAAAAGCAAAAAGTCATAAATTACTTAATTTCTTTTTTTTTTTCCTTTCTCCTTGAAAAACATCTCTTTGAGACCTTGCACATGTACTGCATCAAATGGTGAATTTCCACCACTCATCGTGACCATCTTCAAGGATGTTATACAACTTGATATATCTTTTAGCTGTAGAGGCAAATAAGATCATGATCAATTCTCCATCTTTTTTTACACTCTCTCATGCTAATTATTAGGGGTGAACTTAGAACTTGAGAATTGAATTGGTGGGAACCTATTCAATATCAGGTTCCAAAGTATATAGGGTAGGTTCCACGTTCCAAATATTGGGGAACTTATCTTGACAGGTTTGGCTCCAGATTCTAGGTTGATGGAACGTGGAATCTGGAATAATTTTTTGTGTTTTTCTTGATTTATGTTTCCTTGTGATCCTATGATATTCTATGGCGTTCGATGATAAGTGTATAATTTGGAATCACTAGTCCAAGCTTCCAATTTATGATTAAGATTTTTACTTTGTTAAAATTTCATATTTTTTGCGTATTTAAATATAAGTTATGATTAGTGAATTGTAACAGCAAATAATGGTTGTTAAAGATAATAAGTCATTACAATCATTCAATTAATAATAAAAGTGGTACCCGGGTAGACCTTGGAATCAACCCTTGAACTTTTAATGGGATAAGTTTTAGATTCCAAAATATGCAGGGTAGGTTCCAAAAAATGAAAAACTTGTTTTAACAAATAGGTTCCAAGTTCCAGGTGAAATATGTACAGAATTAAAACCGCCCACCCCTACTAATTATAATAAATAGAAAGAGTTGCTCATGCAAAAAGAGTGAAAGTTTCCAAAACCAAGCATACAAGTTTAAAAGGCAATTTAGGAAAATTAAGTAATATGTATGTATGTATATATAAAGTCACTCCACTTGGGTTTTTAGAAGCTTGAATAAAAGGAGAACGCAAGGGTTGCATTAGGTAGTCGACAATCACTTCAGTAACCTAAACTTCACAAATGTTATAACATAAATTACTCAAATCCTAGCTAGTAGGTTTGCCCTATATGGTGTTAAAGTATTAAAATTATATATTCATTTAACAGCTCAAATATTTTGAATAATTAGTAATCTCACAAAATCTTATGTTGTTCAAAATTCAATTCCTATTCGTTTCACCTATTATATATTTTTACACTTTTGTCTTAGACTTTTAAACATGATGGACCAAGGCATGCGAGAAGTGGCCCCTATCCCCTAGGTGAGAAGAAAATCATAAATATTAGGTAATCTTCTCGGTATTTGTATAAATAAAAATTTAGAAGTTTTGGCCACACCTTATTTTCAGCAATGGGTTATATTTATTTAAGAATGTTAAATTTCAATTCTACATATGGAACATCTCTATTTATAGAAACATAAACTATACATAAACCATTTTTTGTAAAATAAATCTGAATGCTATGAAGCACCTAAAAATAATTTATTATTATTATTATTATTTGGGAAGGGGAAAACCAAAACCTCTTTTCAGAAGAGGTTTTACTAAAGCCCCCAAACATAGTGCACAAGCAATGTACATGGAATCATATAATGGGGTACCAAAATGGAAAGAGACCCATCTTTAGCACTCTGGGAATCACAAGCTTTTCTCAACAGAATGTCCCTCCTTCCTTTGAATAGCTATTACAAGAAAGGTGCAACATAAGAAATTTGGATTTTTTCCTCTTTTCTGAAGGAACAGAACAAAGCTATTGGATATGTTGGGAGCATCAATCAATTAATCAAATCATCCCTAATGTTGACGTGTCCCCACCTTCTAAAGCAAAGGGAGAAGGTTCCAATGGAACATGAACACTTAGTTCAAGCAAACGTATATAATGCGGCGCTAACTAAAGCTGCTTAAAGTATAGATGCTTGCACATGTACCGCATCAAACGGTGAATTTCCACCGCTCGTCGTGACCATCTTCAAGGATGTTATACAACCCAATATATCTCTTAGCTATAGAGGCAAATAAGATCATGATTAATTCTACCCCTTTCTTTTACTCTCTCTTTTACTAATTATAATTATAGAAATAAAATACGCGAAAATGACAGGATCCTACAATTTATGTCAACACAAAACCCCCAAAGAAATAAATGAGAAATAATAAGAATATCATAAATTTATGTGGTTCAATCCGAGTATCGGCATTTACACTCATGGAAGGGCCAGTAATAATCCATTATAATCGGAAAATCGAAATGTTTAATTGCTCACATGCTCAAATATTTCTTATTCCAAAGTGTTTATAGATAAACAAATCAATTTAGATATAAAATTCACGACACAAAATCACCCCACATTCAAGCCCAAGGAAAAGCTTTACTCGAACGACCCACAAAATCAAGAGCACCTCTGCACGCGCTCGCGGCTTCTTCACGTTGTGTTCTCGTGCGGCGTTGCTTCAAGAAACGCTTTGGAGTCCACACTGCGCAGCTTTTGGAAGAGCTCTCTCTTATTTGTGTTTCTTATCCGACTTTTGTATTCACACATAAAGAGAGGCGTCCACTTCTTGGTCAACCGGTCAAACTTAGATAAAAGAAGAAATAAATCTTGTTGACTAAATCTTGAGATTTATCTCCAGCAAAATAACAAATCCTCCATTATCCATAAACGTCCGCACAAGAAATTCATAAATTGGATTAATTTGTGCGATCACACTTTGGATATTTAGCCAAATTTATCCAACGAATTGAGTTTTGTAAAAATTCAAACTCAAGACATAATATAACAAAGAGAAAGACCAGCCCATGCAGAAAGAATGAAAGCTTCCAAAACCAAGCATTCAAGTTTAAAAGACTATATAGGAAAATTAAGTCATATGTATGTATGTATAAAGTCACTCCACTTGGGTTTTTCGAAACTCGAATAAAAGGAGAACGCAAGGGTTGCATTAGGTAGTCGACAATCATGTTAGCAATTTAACTCCACAAAGGTTATAACATAAATTATTCAAACCCTAGCTAATAAACTAAGTAGCACCAACATCGATACGCGACACAATACAACACGACACGCCAACACATCGTTTTCTCAAAAAATAGAGAATTCCGACACGTTGTATATTAAATGTATATTTTTATATATACACGATAAATTATTGTTTTTATGATTATTTTAATCAAATAATTTGATTCAAATTCACAAATAAATAAATAATAATAAAGAGCCTAGAATGAATTTACCTTAAAAATATTAATACAAAATTTGTTAATATCATTCATTGTTTTAATTTCACTCCAATAGTCCATAAAACTCAGAGGGAAAAAAATCAAGTAATCTACATTCTAGACTTGCGTGTCAGAGTGTATTGAAAGAGAAAATGAAAAAATTGGGTGTAAATTGTGTTTCATGGGAAGTAAGAGTCAGAAAAGAAGAGATTACTAGGTTTTTCTTATTTTCTCCTTTATTATTTATTATTTTATTATTTATTTACATTTTGACCCTTCATTAATTGAAAAATTTTAAAATTAACCTCGTGCGTGTCAAAATTACATGTCAGAATTCTGAACTCGAATATCAAAATTCTTGACCCTATCAAAATTCTCGACTAGCATGCGGGGGAGTGTTAGAAGAGTTGAACAATTATCAGATTTTCTAACACTTATGGACCAAGTGTCGAAAAATGCCAAACACATATAAGATTATGCAATACGACATGAAAGTTTCCAGAAAGTGTCAATGCTCCGTAGCTAGTAGATTTGCTCAATATATTGTTAAAGTATTTGAAATAAATATTCATCCGATAGCTTAAATTTTTTGAAAAATTGATAATCCCACAAAATTTTATATTGTTCTACATGTCAAATTCAATTTGTTTCACCTTTCGTATAACTTTACACTTTAGTCTTAAACTTTTAAAGCATTTGGTGGTAGTCTTGCAAAATCTCCCATGCTGATGGTCATGATGGATTAAGGGGTGCCGAGAGTGGTCCCTAAGCCCTATGTAAAAAGAAAATCATAAATATAAGGTAATCTTCTCAATATTTAAATACAAATGTAGAAGTTTTGGTGTCGCCTTATTTTCAATGGTTGGTTATATTTATTTAAGCATTTTAAATTTCAGTACTACTTTGATATGGAATATCTCTATCCTTAGAAACATATATATAAACAACTTTTTGTACAATAATTTATTTTTTTATTTTTTTATTTTTTTTAAGGGGAAAATCAAACCTGTTTTCAGAAGTAGGCTTTACTTAAGCCCCCAAACATAGTCCACAAGTAATGTGCATGGAATCAAATAATGGGGTACCAAAATGGAAAGAGACCCATCTTTAGCACTCGAATCACAAGCTTTTCTCAACAGAATGTCCCTCCTTCCTTTGAATGGCTAATACAAGGAAGATGCAACATAAGAATTTGGATTTTTCCCCATTTTCCGAAGGAATAGAACAAAGCTACTGGATAAGTTGGAAGCATCAATTAATTAATCAAATCATCTCTAATGTTGACCCGTCCCCACCTTCTGAAGCAAAGGAAGAAGGTTCCAGTGGAAGTAATGCACGTACATGAACACTTAGTTCAGGCAAACGTATATAATGTGGCGCTAACTAAAGCTGCTTAAAGTATAGATGCTTTCTGATAATTAGACATTTAACTTAATCGTGAAAGTTGAGGCATAAGAATCTTTGACTTCTTGTTCCTACCAATCACCACCAACGCGTGGCTTTCGTCGGACGTTTTGTCTTTCCTAAATTCCCCACACAACCTGAGCATCTGTTTTGTCCTCGGGATTTGATGCTTAAATCGCAAAGTTAAGAATTAAGGAGCTCAACCACTCACACTAGGGTTTATTGCAACGAATTGCATCCTTTCTTCCATCGTCATCATGTAATCAGCCATCTTTAGTACGGTAAATCTAATAATTAAGAGAAAACAGGGAAAAAACAATATAAATGTCATAAATTTCGTCATATTACTTCAGTGCCACTTTAATTATTAAAAAACAATGGTAGAAGTGTCATCTCCGATTTGAAAGGCTTATCATTTTTTTGGATCAACTTGGCTCATCGGTGCTCTGAGTTAGCATTAATAGCCTTAAATGATTACTCCCTCAAATTTAAACCCTAATTCGGACAAATCTACACATTTCCACTCTTCTTCTAATCCTAATTCGGACTACATAATTTGGGGCAAAATTAAGAACTGAATCTTGCAATGAATAGCATGACCAGGACAAGCAGCTCAAATTCGTTTCGGCATGATACAAAATTTTTAAATTGAGTAACAGAGATGATCGAGTGAGATTAGGGCAAAATTTTTTCATGTTGTGCAAAATTTTCACCTCTTTCTTCGCATCTTTTACTTCAATTTCAGTGAAGAGCCTCCCCACGCCATACCTATATTAAGATCAGGGCCGTTTTGCCAATGTCTTGAACTCAAGCTCAAATCTTCCGTTTTGAGTTCAGTGTGAAGTGATAGCCCATCAATGACGAAGAATCTGCTAGTCCTATTTAATCAAAAAAGTCATGCAATATTCTTTTCTTGCTGGATTTTGTCGTTGAAAGGCACTAAAGTGGTCATTTTTCTCTGATGTAGCACTGAAGTGATCCATCAAAAGATTTTGATACTAAAATGAGCGTTATGCGAAAACTATGGCACTTCTATTATTCTTTTCCCAGAGAAAATGCAAATAATGGGAGTTATTTTTATTACATCATTTTCTCTCTTGAAATTTATTGCAATTACCCTCCACACTTTCATAAGTGCCCATCGGGAATATTCAACATTTTTACCTTTAAAGTGAAATATTATGGTTATATCTAATGATAGTAATGATAATCTCAACACCCTTTTTTCATCTGGCCAGATTTAGGTGGTCACTTACACATCATTAACGAGTATGAAACGAGTCCCTATCGGTTTTTGGAATTAATTTGAACTAACATATTCTTTTGATAATGGTAAGTGACGAGAGAGTATATTAGTCGTCAGCTTTTTATATCATAATGTGGTTAAAGTGATTACTGATCCTCAATATGCGTTTGTGTCATTTAATAAACATTGCTCGCATAAACATGTTTTAAATTAATAATTGTCATTAATTGCAAATCCTCATTAAGATGAACAAAAGCAACTTTCCTTTTAGTAAAGTGGATGTGATACAAGCATGTGATTCATAAAAAAGTAGATTTAGGGTTTCTCTTTTCGTAGTGGAGGAACGATATGGAAGACCTTGCATGGCCTCAATCACAATGGGACTTTCCTTATTCTAAATAGATCTTATGCTTGCTTACCGTCACTAGAATTGTTTTGTTCACAAAGGAGCAACAACACGCACACACTTGCGTCACCAAGAAATTGAAATGATTGATAGAGATCAGCATCTGATCTTTGCTTCGGCCATTGCAACACCTTTAACCTTAGAGTAACCTCCGGTGTGCGGATCGTGGCATGATTGGCATCTTTTTCTCTCACTCTATCCTCTTCTTTCTCCTCTCACTTTCGGCAACTAGCCGAGAATGGGCCTTTCTTGATGATGGCGTGACCTTTGTACAGTTAGTGTCCACGTGGAATCGTGGGGATGAGTCTCTTGTCGGCTCAACCCTAACCATTCGTTAACTGATTAAAAAGAAACCGTGTCTTGCCAATTTGATTGGAATGGTCATTTTCACATTGTTGAGATATTCAAGGGTATTGATTAAATTTTTGTCTTGTGGCTCCTTTGTCTTTTTGGTCCGACAGCTGCATTCGCAGTAGACAAAATGCTTTCGGTAGTATTTCGGGCTGTGGTGAAGGAATGGGGGCATGTATAGAGAGATCCAAAGATGTTGCCAGAAGAACACATAAAATTCAGTGGCCAAGGAAAATAAAACCCAATAAAATACAAAAGACGTTCATAAATAAGCGCACATTCATAAACAAATTGAGTGCATGACATGATAGATGAAAATTTAAAAGAAGGGCATCAATGTATTTGTATATACAAGAAGTATCATTATTCACCTCACTTAGTCAAGTAGTTAATTAAACCATTCCATGTAAATTATTTTCACACTTTTGGCTCTTGTTGGAATTTGTTAAGAATTTCTATTCCATCTAGCGTTTGTTAATTGATAGTCAAATCTCATACAAAGTCGGCTTATGGCATTCTCTATGAGGAAAAGTTTCCTTATTTAAAGGATTTTCTTCCCCGGTTGCTCGGGGATCAAAATCTAGATCCATATATAAAGAAGTTAATGGTCCAAAACTAGACTATAAGAAATAATTTTTTGGCCCTATGGCCCAATTGATGGAATGCCACGTAAGCTTATCAATCATGAAAGCTAAATCATATGATTGACCCATAAGGCCCATAGATGGAATGCATGATGAGCTCATCGATCATGAGTATTCAATAGGTAGATTTTTGGTGAAGTACATAACACGGAGCTATGATTGATTGACTCAAAGCACATATAGAAGTTAAGATTGAGTTAAGGAAAATCCATCGAGGGATAATCACAGCTAAGGAATTGGGAAAGGTTACAAATCATCCTTAAGTAGCACACAAGTCAAGGTAGTTGGAGACTCTTGCAAGGGAAGCTTAGGGCACTAACAAAATGGCTAGTAAAAGATATAGGGCCAATCAAACCATAAACAAACACAGACAATACACAACTACCAATCAACACAAAGCATCAATCAAGGCATTCACTAGCAAATGAGACATTATATTATGAAGACGGGAAGGTCATTCATAATGGATCAATTTAAATTAGATATTGCCTAAAGCTTGAATTTTGAACTTTGAATTAGATTACATTTCATGGTTCAAACACCTGTCTTTGTTCTTTCCAGTCATCCTTCGTAAGCTTTTTACTTTCTCTGCATACTTTAAGTGTATCTATGAAGAAGTTTATGTTCAATTTTAGTCATCAAATGAGTACGGCGTCCAAGAATATACGTCATCCGTTCTGATTCAATAAACTTTCATATAATTCCCCTTTTATAATCTATTTACTTTTGATTTGAAGTCAAATTTGACTATCGATCATCCTCAGTTTGGACCTTAATATTTAAAACCATTGAATTTCTGACGACCCCAATTTGTCAAAAAAATACATGTAACGCTCCCATAATGAGCGCCCGTTGCATTTCGTTTCTAATCACGACCATAGTCTCTTCTAGTCTCTCATAATATCACATTGGTTACAAATCAAGAGATAAATTGAAGTTTAGAAATATGGAGAACTCGTCACTACAAGAAAAAGAGCCAATAGGGACAATTTTTCCAGGGGCCCCATTTTCTGGATGCTTTCCAATTGTCCCAATCCCCTCCAGGCAATAGATTCAGAGATCCACAACCTCTTGTTCATGTCTTCCAATTAAAGGAAAGGCCGAAGGGCAAAGCTGAATTCAAAATCGATCGAGGCTCGCAAGATCTGACTATATTTCATTTCAAATGATCAAATATTGTGAGGGATTTGTTAATAGTAACATGAACGCTTGCTTCTCTCCTTTCAGGTTGTGTTTGGTCGTCACGATAAAGACTTGGATGAAACAGGATAAGAGGAAACAAAGAAAATTTCCAGACTTTTTCTTTCGCTTAGACCAATTTTTCGTAGAGTGATTTTGTTATTACACCGAGCATGCAATCCACGAAGAAGGGAGAAGGAAACCTCCGGCAGTTCGGTAACGCATGCTAACATGGGCCTTGAAGCCCATAATATCGTGGGCTTGATTTTTTGGGCCAATAGTGCAAGCGTCCGGGCTTTGCCCTTGGGCCCAATTATATGCAAAGAGTTCTCTGTGCACGTCCTGCTGCTACCATGCTTTCTTCCATTTTCATGTCCCTGAAAGCAACCTTTGAGAATGAGTCAAGAACCGTAGTCCGTTTTAATTTTTTAACGCTTACGTCCGTGATCCCGACGCCTAAATTCCACGTCAGTCAAGGTTGGAGAACTACGCTTTTCCCATGTTACGACACGGGAATTTATTTTCGACGATAAGATTTATCAGAAGACGTAATTGATTGAAAGTGAGAACCGCTGATTTTCGATTGATTGAAATAAAATGAGATTGGCTCAATTCGTCAAGGGAAAATGTAAAAGTTTGTATCGGAACTATTGCTATAAAGTCATGGGGAAGATACTATGACTTGTCTTCATCTAAATTCGAATTAATAATTACGTGGGTAGGTAGTGTACAGTACGTAGTTAAATAATTATGAAGCACTATGTGTACAAGAGATTAGTTTTGAATGAGGTGGATTTGTAGCTGTCGTCCCTTTAGCTAATGCATTATCTCTCCTTAGTTAAAGATAGACTTGTCCCCCTTTGGTGAAACTTGTGTTCTGTCATCTAGGCTTAGCTTGACGACAGAATATAATGTCTTTTAAAAAACACCACCCATTCTGTCATCTATAGCAATTTCAATAAGCAATTTATTAAATGACAATTTATTAAACCCTTCAAGATATGTAGAGGAGAGTCTGTTCATGACAGCTACTCATCCAAGGCAGCCGTCGTGTAGAAAAGATTGTGAATTTCATCTTTTTTTACCAAACCGATGCTACCTACCGCTTGATTATTAGTTCGAACATGAGGAAATATTGTGCACCCCGTATCAAGAAAATATCAAAACTGCAACAAAAGAAAGCATGATATACACACAGGCATATATGTATGTACGCACCTATGTGTGTATATGTACATATATATTTGATATAGTTTGCTAGATGGGTTCAGATAAATGAATCTACAGAAGCACATAGAGTTGTAACCCCAACTTTACACCCTTCCTCTCTATTATTGACCACATAAAATATACCCCCGTGAAAGCCATCCGAGTATCTGTCACCAATTAGAGAAGTTTCTCTTTCCACACTCCTTTCATTTGCTTAAACAACTGAAACTGAACAAGATAGTATATTCCAGATGCCGCCTATGACTTAGTCAAAAACAAGAAACAGACTGGTAATCGGGCAGGAATGGTCAGCATGTCCAGATAATCAATAATTCAACAAGTCATCTCCAAAGTCTCCCTGGGGACCTCCAAGAATGTCATCTTTTTCTGGAGGAAAAATCCAAACCTATGGCAGCCTTGCCATACTCAAAAAGTCAATTTCTTGGTTGGACACCGCGTTTTCTTCTATCACAGTATCATCCTCATCGCCTCCCTGTGCCTCTCTCTCTTCCCTTTTCCTTCTCAAACTCTGAATTTTTCAAGAAACAACCAAAGACTCAAGACCCAACACCCATCACTCATCACCCACCCCGGTCCCCGACCAAGGCTGCAGTCTTGTAATCCATGGCTGATTACAACTACAATCACAACAGATCAAAGTCCTACGGAGGACCTAACATGATGCAGTTGCAGCCATACTATGGACCGCCGCCGCCACAATCACACGGCGACCTCAGGTGCTACAGCGCATCATATGCACAGACAGACGTGTGGGGCACTTACAGCAACAACAACTTAAACAGGGATTTGAAGTTGAAGAAAGGGAAGAGCACATCTGGGTCAACCTCGAAGTCATGGAGCTTCACTGACCCTGAGTTCCAGAGGAAGAAGAGGGTGGCTAGCTACAAAATGTTTGCGGTTGAAGGCAAGGTGAAAGGGTCATTCAGGAAGAGCGTCAGGTGGCTCAAGGATAGGTACACACGGGTGTTTTATGGTTGGTGGTGAGATATTTGTTGTTGGGGGGTTTTGTTGAGTCCTTTTTTGGTCTGCAAATTTGGTTCTTTGTAATATGTTTATGATGAGTCTTTGATTTTCCAAAAGGGAGTCACTTTCACTCTGGAAGGATATATTCATGAGTCTACGGTATATAGATTGGAAAATTGGCATGAATTGTAAATTAGTGGCACCAGTAGTTGTTATTCAAATCGTTTGCAATCTTCTCCCAGGGCCTAAAATCTATTGGCGTGTCTTGTTTCGGTGGACTAGGTATAAGCATTTTCATTCATCCCTTTTGATTCATCCTGTAGTTTCTGCAGAATGAGTTATTATGACTAGGCGATGTCTTTGGTTTCTTGCTGGACTTGCACTGTGGAATCGTGGTTAGGAAGTCCCTCATCTGTTCTCCATTTTCCTGTTCAGGTTCTCATTCTCGTTGAAGTAGTTTAACAACTGCTGTGACATCCTTCATTGTGAATTGGTGTACTTCTTCATGATTGATCACCAATATTGCCTATTGATGTCCATGAACACAACCTTCTCTGTCAAAGGACTGTCAAAGTGATCTTTCCTGCAGCAACTCAAGGGACGAATTCTTTTGTTTTTCTTGAATTATCTGATGTTCACTATCGATTAAGTTCAGGTGGATTCATCATAAGCAAGGCCTGTCTTGTCGGAGAGTTAGCTATAACTGGGTACCCTCCTGAAAACATTGTCATCAAGTCTAGTGTATACTGGTAAATTATCACATTCCGCTCTTTTCCTCTTTTGTTTTGCCGATTATAGTGGAACATGTTCCAGCTGATATATGTTTGTTTCTTTGCTTTTGCTCACCCTGTAAAACGCTATACAATTTTGGTACATGATACATCCCAGTGTAGTTATTCAGTCTTTTCTCCCATCGGTGAAATTGTCTTGAATCTCATGTGCCTTTTGAACTGACACGGCTTGATGTAGTAAGTTCTGAGTGCTCCATATGGCCAGGTCCAATCTTTCTTCATTGACACCGTCATAGATTGAATCAGTTGCTTGACTAGATTCATCGCAAACCCAGAATTATTCTATGCCTCCTTATATCTTGCTATCTTCTATTGAAAGGAGGCTGTCGAACAATCTGATACACCAGTTTGTGCACCACTCATGCGCTTTCATAGAAATCTACCAGCAAAGAGTATTATCTTGATCTATGCTCGATGTTGTTGTTGAAATGTGTTTGCAAAGTGAGATTGTGAAGTGTGAAGAAGTTAACATGGGGGTTAATGTCTACCTGTTGAAACATTGCCCAGATAACACTGAAGGCTCAAGAATGGAACAGTCCATGCCTGAGACATTCCATTACTATCTGAAATTGGAACAGTCAATTACCAATTCTCAGAATTAACATAGGTCGACTCTCAATTGCATCATTCCACGATACTCTGCTGTTGTCCATGAACCCTTGCCTTTTTTTCTGTACCAGTACTCTTTTGGTTAACCTGGATCAGTAGATATCCTCCATAACCTTCTCACAATCTATCAGCATGTTTCAGATAGAGTTGGTCAACATTCGACCGTCACTTTTCCAATGACGCAGCTAAGTTTCTTAAGCAGGAACACGGGTTCAGCCTAGCAATAGCCATTAGCAAAATCTTTGCCAAGATCAACATGTTGAATGTCGACAACTGTTCTAATAAGCAAAGGCGGGATATGCATGTCGATGTCATCTCATTCTTCGACATCTCCAACTTCTTGGACCATAACATTGTGCTTGTGACTCTACTGATTGGTGTAGCAGCGCAGTAAGCGATTCCAGCAATGGCTGCTGCATCAATGCTTGCCATGCCATACATGGGATTCAAATTACAAGCAACCTTTTCAACAGGATGGCCAAAAACTATAGTTTTTCTCCTTTGAGACCTATTTACATTAGCAATCGTTTGATGTGATCTAGGTTAAGGAACCCTTCTGCTCAAAATAAATGGAGGTCATGTCACCAATTCTGTTTTCATAGGTCATGTAATTATTTGACCACTACCATAAAATTCGTAAATGAATAATTTAATTGTCTAGCATCTCAAAATTAACTAATATTCGAGGCTCACGCTAGAAAGAATAAGATTGAAACCAGTCCCTTAAGATGTGTTGGCAACTTGGAATTTGAGGAAGATGACCAAAATTTCTCATTTGATTGGGGTTTCTCCACCAAATATATATATATATATATTATATTTAGCAAAATTTGATTTAATTAAAACATAAATAATAGGAAATTGAAGTGAAAAAAAAAAAAAAAAAGAAAAAGAAAATTATAACTAGGGAAAATTCCAAATAAGAACCCGAAGTGTCCTCACTTTTTTCTTTCAAATAAAGGCCTAAAGTGGCCATATTAGTCTCAAAGAATGATTTAAAGTGGTTATATGACTTTTTCAAATAATAGCTTAGGTTCTCCAACTTACCGGCCGACAAAAAATTCCAACTAATTAAGGATATTTTCTTCCGTACACAATTTAAATTCACATTTAAATAAATTAGATTAAAATTTTAAATAAAAAGAAAAAAAAAACAAAAAAGCGGGAGGGAGTTGTCCCTACCGTGTGTGTTCTTCTTTTAAAGTTTTAATTTTTTTTTTGTTTGTTTTTTTTTGGAAAGAAAAAAAGAAGAAAAAAGGGAAAAAATTAAAATATGAAATTGTTCTTACTAAACAATGAGTTCAGGCCCTTCCTTGATATTGATATGACAACTTTAGATCTTATTTGAGATAATGAGAGCACTTAGAACTTTTATTTGAAACAATGTCAATTTTAGACATTTATTTAAGAAAATGATGACACTTCAGGTTTAATTTGGAATTTTCTCTTGTAGCTATTCAATTTGAGGTGAAACTTACATATGAATTAAAGCAAATTATAGGAACTTTATGGGAATATAGTTGTCAATTATTATCCACTTAATAAGGTGATCACTTAGATCATTAAGGCTTTACATAGGAAGAGAGGGTTGGCATTTAGTGATGTTTGGTCGAAAGCAACATCTATTCCTTCTATGCACGACTTTCCTTTCGATTTAAATATAGAAAATTTGTTTCCAAGTTTCAAGAAAATATGTAAATGGGTTATATCATCTTAGGTGTATAATCTTAGGAAAATTTCAAATAAGAGTATAAAGTGTCATCATTTTTTCAAATAAAGGTTTGAAATGAACTTTATGTCAAATTAGGGCCTGTTTGTTTTTACTTCTTATTTATGTTTTTAAACAAATTTTGTTTTTTGTTCCCCGGAAACAAAAAAAGAACATAAACGCGTTTGTTTGCGTTTTTGTTCCAAACCTATTTTTTGTTCAGGAACACTTTTGGAAAACAAGAAACAATAAAAACTTGTTTTCTTGTTTTAGAACAAAAATTAAAAACACATTTTCTCTCTCCTCTCTTTTTCTTCTCTTTTTATTTTTCTCTTTTCTCTTTGGCCGGTCACCGGCCTCGGCCATGGCGAGCGACCGGCCAAAGAGGGCCGGCGACACCGTCGAGGGCCGGCGACCTTGCCGGGCGTCGCCGGCCCAGGCGAGGCCGAGTGTCGCCGGGCCACCTCCAGCCGGCGTCGCTTGGCGGTGGCCCCGCGAGGCCGAGCCTCGCCGGTGGCCGGGCGAGCTCGAGGCAAGGCTCGGGTGAGCTCGAGCTCGCCCAGCATCCGGCGAGCTCGAGCTCGCCTAGCCACCGCCGAGGCTCGGCCTCGCCGGGCCACCTCTAGGCCGGCGTCGCCTGGCGATGGCCCGACGAGCTCAGGCTCGCTGGATCTGGGCGAGCCCGAGCTTGCCCAGCCAAGGCGAGGCCGCCGGCCATGGCCGAGGCCGGTGACCGACCAAAAGAAGAAAAAAAGAAAAAAGAAAAAAGAAAGAAAAAAAGGAAAAAGAAAATAAAAAAAGAATACACATTTACCAAACTTGTTTTCGTTCATTTTTTATTAGAACAAGTTTACCAAACGTGGTTTTTTGTTCAAAAATTGTTTAGAATGAAACACTTTTTTTTATTTTTTGTTCCCGGAACAATTTTTAAACAGAAGTGTTACCAAAAGCACCCTTAGTATCTAAAGTGATTATGTCAATTTCAAATAAGGGTCTAACCTCGTTGATCGCCAACCAATTAAATATTCCAACCGATCAAGGGCATTTTGGTCAAAAGACGATTTAAATTTTCATTTGTTTTTAATCTTTTCTTTTTTTTTTTTTTTTTCTAGTAACATTTGCAAGGATCGCCTTGCCCAAGCTCTCACTAGTTGTAGGTGAAATGCCTCGCCTAGACCTAATGAGGGTTGACCATTGCCCAACCCTTTTTGAGCATCGCTTATGACCGGCTACCAACCATCGGTAAAGAGAAAATGGGTAACTAGAAAAAAAAAAAATACGCAAAAAAGGTAAAGGATGAAAATGCTCTTGACCAATTTGAAAGTTAAACTCTTTTTGAAATTGATATAACTACTTTAAACTATTATTTGAAACAAAATTCACTTCAAGCTCTTATTTGAGAAAATAAGGTCACCTTAAGCTCTTATGTGGAACAAGATCCACTTCAAGTCTTTACTTGAAAAAATGAGAATACTTCAAATCCTCATTTAAAATTTTCCCTATAATCTTTATGTACATTGAAAAGTTTCGAGTACTTCAAATTAAATTATAATCAAATGCCCATAATTACAAGATCCAATCATCATTTTTAACATGCGAAATCTCTCCCAAACGAAAACCTCGAGTGCATCATAATGATGGTTAAAATCGATTGAAATGATCAAATCCTCTTGCAAATACACAAGCAGATTGCAGATTGTTGGCTGGGTCCACCTGCATGTGGGGCCCAGCCAGCATTAAAAGAAAAAAAAACAAAAAGAAGTGGAGTTGTCGTACGTGGGTGTGTGCGCATCCGAAAAAGAAAAGTGAGAGAGAAGAAAAACTGCCGAAGGGAGAATAGAAGAAAAGAAGAAAGCTGCAACTTTGCGGCTTTGATTCGAAGGCCAAATATTATCGGAATCGGTTCAAATTTCAGTATGTTGTTCGTGAGACTGAGGGCTACGAGTTGATGGTTTTTGTTCGTCGAGAACCGTCTCCGAATTCTCCAGTTGCGGTTAAGGTTTTCTTACTTCAAACTTGTTTATCCACCTATGTGGTGAGAAGAAGATGATTGTAATGTTGATGTTGAGCTTCTAGTGTGTGACTAGAGAAGAATACTTTGTGTATCCTACTATTCTTGGTGATTAGTGGATGTTTTTGGGCGGTCCGTGGTTTTTCCCGCATCGGTTTTCCACGTTAAATTCTTGGTGTCGTTATTTGTTTTGTCTACTTATCATTTCAGTATTATATTTGCATTTTGTGAGGCTATATATTGCTGGTTGTTGCTGGGGTTAAGAGATTTTAAGTTGATTTAGTATCGGGGGAGAAATTGATCCTGGATTGCGTTTGGCCGTGGTGAATTGTTGTACCCAAGTTCTCCCCAACAAGTGGTATCAGAGCTAATGTTGAAATTTTAGTGTTAAATGGAAGAAACCAGCAGCACCATGTTTAAGTTAAATGCCTCGAATTTTTCTATTTGGAAGCCTCGGATGGAATATGTGTTATATTGCAAAGACTTATTTGATCCTATTGAGGGTGATGAAGCCAAAGGAGATAAGGAAGACAAAGAATGGGAGAGAATGAATCGGAAAACTGTTGGGTTTATCCGACAATGGATTGATGATAGTGTGTTTCATCATGTTGCTCAAGAAACGAAGGCGGACACTTTGTGGAAGAAACTACAAGATCTCTATGAGAGAAAAACTCCACAAAATAAAGCTCTTCTAGTTAAGCGACTTGTGAATTTGAGATACAAGGAGGGAAGTAATATGACAGAACACTTGAGTGAATTTCAAAATATTGTAAATCAACTGACAAATCTTGAGATTGATCTTGGTGATGAATTGCAAGCATGCTTATTACTTGGTACTCATCCTGATAGTTGGGACACCTTGGTTGTGGCATTAAACAACTCGGCTCCTTTTGGTGTGCTTTCTATGTGCATGGTTAAAGAAAGTTTATTCAATGAAGAAACAAGAAGAAAATGCTTGAATTATGCTTCTACATCGGATGCTCTTGTTATAGAAAACAGCGCGAGAAGTCAATCAAGAAGGTTTCAAAGAAATGATACCTGAGGCAAGTCAAGAGAAAGGTCGAAATTAAGACCGAGAAGGAGTGTCAAGTGTTATAATTGCGGCAAAATGGGACATTATGCAAAAGAGTGTTGGTTGCCAAAGAGAGATAGATTCCATGATAGAAATGGAGATCAAAAGAAAGAAGAGAAACAAGCTACAACGGCGGTTGCATCCGATGGCGATATTGTGTTCGTATGTGACGACGGATGTATGAATCTTACATGCCAAGACTCTACGTGGGTTGTTGATTCTGTGGCTTTTTTTCATGTCATCTCATGGCGTGATTACTTTGCTTCTTATCGCAACGGTGACTTTGGTTATATTAGGATGGGAAATAGTGATGTTTCCAAGGTTATTGGCATGGGAGATGTTTATTTGGAAACCGATGTCGGATGTAATTTGCTCTTAAAAAATGTGAGACACGTTCCGGATATTCGACTTCACTTGATCTCTACGGGTGCCTTAGATGATGATGGTTATTGTAATTCCTTCTTTGATGGCAAATGGAAGTTGACTAAAGATTTCATGGTAATGGCTGTTAGGACTAGAATTAGCACCTAGAGGGGGGTGAATAGGTGATTAAAGAAATTTCAACAATTTAATCCGAATGAGAGATTAAAGAATTAAAACCAACAATCGCAGCAAATGAAAGTAATGAAAGATAAAATGATTAGGGATAGAGAATCAAGCCTCCAGATTTATAGTGGTTCGGCTTAGACCAAGCCTACGTACACTCTCCCGCATGGACAGCCTTTCTGGCTGGATTTCACTAAGAATAAAAAAGAGTGATTACAGTTTCACGCTCTTGAGTCCACAGTATAGAAGCTCTACTACACTTCCTCAAGGTCTCACCACAATATGATCTCTCTTTTGATTACATATAACACTCTAAGAATAAGATCACAAAATAGAAAAGGAGATTCAGACTTTGGAATTCTTCTATCCGACACCCTTCAACAACTGGAGCATCTCTCTTATATACTTATTCATGCCTTCATTACCGTTGGCACATTCCAAAGAAGTTTTTCCAATCAACCCGTTGGATAGAATCAATTAGAGAGATCTCAAGCTCTTTAAGGTAAGTGTTGATAGCCCATCAATCCTGCTCGCCCATACAATCAGGATCTTGGTTTTCATAAGTAGATCCTTCCAAATATAAGTTGCGAAATCTTTAGAGAATCTATACATATTCGAATACGAAAATAAGATCTTCTAGTGCTGAATCTAGTAGAAAGATATTCCCCAGCCGTTTGGAGTAAGAACCATATTAGATCGAATAAAGTTTTTATCTTGTTGGTCCGGAACTGTCCATGAGGGTAGACTTTGAAACATGAGTCTTGCTAGCTTCAGACTTTGATCTTCAGACTTTGCCAGTAGAGTCTATAAGTCTTCAGACTAGACTAAGGAAAATGTTTTGTCAACTTCAAAATACCTGAAGAGAATTTATCCAACAGTGGCAAAGGGTAAGAAGACAGGCTCTCTCTACACCATGCAAGCTGACTTGATTAAAGAAGAGGTAAATGCAGTGGAGGATCCCTCGGTTGATTTATGGCATATGAGGCTGGGTCATCTTAGCAAGAAATGACTTGAAACTCTTGCTAGAAAGAACTTTTTATCTTTGAAGGACAAAAATCTAAAGGAATGCACTCATTGTCTTACAGGTAAGCAACATAGATTCTCATTTCATAGTTCCTCTCCACACACAAAATCAAATGTACTTGATTTGGTTCACACTAATGTTTGTTGCATGGATGCTAGAACTCTTGGAGGTGCATTATATTTTGTGACATTTATTGATGACTGTTCTAGAAAAGTGTGGGCTATTGCTTTGAAATCTAAAGATCGGGTAATTGCGGCTTTCAAGCAATTTCATGTCAATGTGGAGAGAGAAACCGGGAAGAAGCTGAAATGTGTTCGGGCTGACAACGGTGGTGAATATAGAGGCCCATTTGAACATTATTGCAGGGATTATGGTATCAAGCTTGAGAAGACTGTTCCAAAAACACCACAGCATAATGGAGTAGCAGAGAGAATGAACTGGACAATTAATGATCGAATTCGGTGTATGCTTTCTCATGCGAAGTTACCTAAGTCATTTTGGGGTGAAGCAATGAGAATAGCAGTGGACTTGATAAATCTATCTCCATCAGTTCCTCTTAAGGGGGATGTTCCGCAAAGAGTTTGGAGTGGCAAAGATGTTTCCTACAACCATCTAAAAGTGTTCGGTTGTCGTGCTTTTGTGCATGTTCCAAGAGATGAAAGATCCAAGCTTGATGACAAGTCTAAACAGTATATCTTATTAGGTTATGGACATGAAGAGTTTGGCTACAGGTTATGGGATCCAGTTGCAAAGAAAGTCATTAGAAGCCGAGATGTAGTGTTTTGTGAGTATCAAACTATTGAAGACATTGACAAGGCGGAGAGACCAAAGAATACAGCTCAACGTTCAGTTAGTTTCAGTCCAAATCTTTCTAATGTTGATAGAAATCATGGGGGAGAAGTGCATGGAAATCATGAAGATGGTGAGTCCTCACATAATATTGATTCTTCAGTTGATACAGGTGAAATAGCTTAGCAAGAGCAATCTATCCTACCTCAAGTTAGAAGATCTGAAAGAGAGCGTAGGCCTTCTCAAAAATATTTGCCACATGAGTATGTGTTACTCATTGATGCAGGAGAGCCAGAAACTTACGAAGAGGCTATATCATGTGAAAAAAAGAATGAGTGGCATGAAGCTATGCAAGAGGAGCTTAAATCCTTGCATGAGAATCACACATTTGAATTGGTGAAGTTGCCTAAGGGTAAGATAACACTCACAAATAAGTGGGTGTACAAGTTGAAGACGGAAGAAAATAGTTTACAACCGCGATATAAGGCTAGACTTGTTGTGAAGGGCTTTCATCAAAAGAATGGCATATACTTCAAAGAGATTTTTTCACCGGTTGTAAAGATGTCTTCTATTCGAGTTGTTCTTGGGTTGGCCGCCAGTTTAAATTTAGAAATTGAACAACTTGATGTAAAGACAGCTTTTCTTCATGGAGACCTAGAAGAAGAGATATATATGGAGCAGGAGGGTTTTGAAGTTAAAGGCAATGAGCACCTTGTATGTAGATTGAGGAAAAGCTTATATGGTCTCAAGCAAGCGCCAAGGCAATGGTATATGAAGTTTGAGTCATTCATGGAAGAACAAAGATACGGTAAGACAAACTCCGATTCTTGTGTCTTTATGAAATGATTCTCAGATAATGATTTTCTTATTCTCCTACTTTATGTGGATGATATGTTGATTGTTGGGCATGATGCCAAGAAAATCAAGAGCTTGAAGAATGAGTTGAGTAAAGCTTTTGCAATGAAAGACCTAGGCCCGGCTAAGCAAATCTTAGGCATGAGAATTACTCGTGACAGGAAGAATAAGAAACTGTGGTTATCTCAAGAGAAATATATTGAAAATGTGCTTGAAAGATTCAACATGAGCACATGTAAACCGGTGAGTACTCCACTTGCAAGCCATTTCAAGTTGAGTAGTAATGAGTGACATTCAAGTGAGAAAGAGAAGGTTGAGATGATGAATATTCCTTATGCATCGGTCGTGGATAGTTTGATGTACGCCATGGTTTGTACAAGACCCGATATTGCTCATGCAGTTGGTGTTGTGAGTAGATTTCTTTCTAATCCAGGTAAGGAGCATTGGATCGCTGTTAAATGGATTTTGAGATATCTTAGAGGCACTTCTACACTTTGCCTGTGTTATGGAAATGCGGAGCCTAAGTTGAGTGGCTACTTGGATGCGGACTATGCTGGTGATGTTGATTCTCGAAAATCCACATCGGGTTTTATAATAATCTTTGTAGGGGGAGCTGTTTCATGGCAATCGAGATTGCAAAAATGTACTACTTTGTCTACAACTGAAGCGGAGTATATTGCTATTAACGAAGGAGGTAAAGAACTTTTGTGGATGCAAAAATTCCTACAAGAGTTGGGCTTGAAGCAAAAGAAATTTGTTCTATATTGCGATAGTATGAGTGCCATCCATTTTAGCAAGAATCCGGTGTTTCATTCAAGGTCGAAGCATGTTGATGTGAAGTATCATTGGATTCGAGAAAAGTTAGAAAAGAAACTCTTCCTACTTGAGAAAGTTCATACCGACAACAATAAGTTCGACATGATGACCAAAGTCTTGCCCGTGATGAAGCTTGACACTTGTAGAAGAAAAGCGGGCATGACAAACCTTCCCACATGAGGTGGAGGGGGAGATTTGTTGGCTGGGTCCACTTGCATGTGAGGCCCAGCCAGCATTAAAAGAAAAACAAAAACAAAAAAACAAAAGAAAAAAGAAAAAAAGAAGTGGAGTTGTCATACGTGGGTGTGTGCGCATCTGAAAAAGAAAAGTGAGAGAGAAGAAAAACTGCCGAAGGGAGAATAGAAGAAAAGAAGAAAGCTGCAACTTTGCGGCTTTGATTTGAAGGCCAAATATTGTCGGAATCGGCTCAAATTTCAGTATGTTGTTCGTGAGACTGAGGGCTACGAGTTGATGGTTCGTCGAGAATCATCTCCAAATTCTCCAGTTGCGGTTAAGGTTTTTTACTTCAAACTTGTTTATCCACCATGTGGTGAGAAGAAATGATTGTAATGTTGATGTTGGCCTCAGTGTGTGACTGAGAAGAATACTTTGTGTATTCTACTATTCTTGGTGATTAGTGGATGTTTTTAGGCGGTCCGTGGTTTTTCCCGCATCGGGTTTCCACGTTAAATCGTTGGTGTCGTTATTTCTTTGTCTACTTATCATTTCGGTATTATATTTACATTTTGTGATGCTATATATTGCTGGTTGTTCTTTGGGTTAAGAGATTTTAAGTTGATTTAGTATCGGGAGAAATTGATCCTGGATTGCGTTTGGCTGTGGTGAATTGTTGTATCCGAGTTCTCCCCAACACATATGAACAAAATTCATAGCAAAATGACCCGATCAAGTTTTTTCTAAAAGAAAAAGAAAATTATCTCTTTTTTCTTTCCCCTTCTTGGGTAAAACTGAAATTGGCTGTACCATTTTAAGGCGCCTTCGCTGTGCACCAGATCAGCTGACACCGTATATAAAATCGAGAGAGAGAGAGAGAGAGAGAGAGAGAGAGAGTGTGGAGGTAACGTGAAACATCAGAACCTTCGAACGGTATATTACCGAATCCAAATCCAGAAAAAGCACAGATCTTGCAAATCCATCTCCCTTCTCCTCCTTCTCCCCGCTTCTGGGTCGCTTTTCTTTTCGAGGGAGATAGAGAGAGAGAGGAGAGAAAGAGAGAGCGAGAGAGATGTGGGAGTCGATCTGTCTGACGTTGGTGGCCACCGCGGGCAACAACATCGGCAAGGTTCTTCAGAAGAAGGGCACCGTTATCTTGCCTCCTCTCTCCTTCAAGCTCAAGGTCGGCCCCTCGTATCTTCGTTCCTCGCCTTTCTCCATTCGGGGGCTTCTTGGGTCGATCGTGTTGTTGGTAAAGATTGTGTTTGGGTTCGATTGCATTGCGTATTGCGAAGAAGAAAAAAAAAACTGGGTTGGCTCATAGGATGGCAGTTATTGGCGTATCCATATGTGAATTTTAGCAAATGGTTTGTCGAGGTTCGATGTTTGTTTGTTGTTTCTATTGGGATTTGAAGAAATCGCGGCCCTGTTGAATTGTTATGCCAAAGTATTGCTCTTTCTCATTGGGATGCTCGATGGGATTGGTATTTCTACATTTTAATCCACTTCCATGACTTCTCTGGAAGTTAAAGAAGTTAAAAGTATTGTATTGCCATGCCGTTATCGATCTTTTAGTTATGGAATGCATTTCCTGCGCAATTAGCAACTTTGGGTAGGCTTTTTGACGAGGAAACTGAGTTCTTGTTAGCATTGGCTGTTGGCTGACTGAATCTATTCCCTTTTTGTAGGTTATTAGGGCATATGCTTCCAACAGAGATTGGGCTTTTGGGTTTCTGATGGACATATTTGGAGCATTGCTGATGTTGATAGCTCTATCTCAGGCTCCAGTAAGTCCATGCTTGTGTGAGGATTCCATGTGAATGTCCCTATCTTACACAAGTAATGGTCTAAGTCCATACTGGAGTCAGGGCGACTTACCTATCTACGACTCTAAAGTCAAGTTTTGTCCTGTTTTTACGTCTTAAATTTGTTTGGGTCCCTGCAGTGATGTGCCTGGGCTCTTGTGCCTATGTGTGCATGTAGACACGTGAGAGAATGTTGAATATGCTCATTTCGCTAACTATATTGTGATTACAGGTATCTGTTATTCAGCCTGTTTCTGGTTGTGGACTAGCTATTCTTTCAGTGTTCTCTCATTTTTATTTGAAGGAAGTCATGAATGCGGTTGACTGGATGGGGATCACATTGGCGGGAATTGGTACCATAGGTAACATGAGTTTATTGTCTTTCTTTTTATAATACGTATCAGAAAGAATTTCATAATTTGTTTTTGTCTCTGATACTGGTAAGATTGCTGCAAAGTTGTGGATAGGTAGATTTTTTGGATGTATGTATCCTTGGTTAATAATATTAGTAGTAGTAACTTGCCAAATAAATAAAAAAGGAGTACATCGTGGCACCACCCAAGGGCTCACCTGGCTCTTTGCCTAGATATGAGCATAGTTTTCCAACCCATTCTCAGTTTTCCCTGCCAAATCAAGAGAGAAAAAGATATGAAAGAGAAACATAACTATATTTGTGCCCTTCTCTGATTCTTTCTTGTCCCACCAAAAGTGAGTTTTCACAACATCATTCTGGACTAATTTGCAGCAGCATTGAAATTCTTTTAGATAATAAAGACGTGCCTGTTTTTTCTTTGCTCTGATGACTAGCAACTATGCACTTTTCACATGGATTTCTATTTGCAGGAGTTGGGGCAGGAGGTGAGGAGCAAGTGGCTTCTGCAATATCGATTTTCCATTTGCCATGGCTAGCATTCATAGTTGCAGTCTTGTTTGTAGGTATTCTATCCTAGGCACCATTAATTGGCTTGTCTTTTCAGTATAATTACACATTTAGTCATTTTTGGCTGTGTCAAATTTGTTACATGTTATATGATGTCGAATATGCAACCTTATTTATTACTTCAGGTCCATTATTTTGGAGTTTGGTACTTATGTCCGTTATTGAGACTTTTTCGTGTTTTGCATTTTCACACGCATTAAACTGTAGAGAAGTAAGTGCAATGCATGGATCCATACAAGCCTATGATTGTCACTTTTTAGATGTGCCCCATCCATTTTGAAAGCACTTCTTGGCCTTCTCAGATCAGTCGAAGCATAAGATTAAAAAGGAAGAGGTTTGGATGTTAGTATGCTAATCTAGCATGTAATTTCTTTGGCTGCTGAAGTTAGTAATTGATGTGTGTAGGATATCCTGAATATTCTGTAGTGACACCTTTCCCTACTCTTTTCCTTTATAATAAAAGGATAATATGACTCAGTTGATGCTTTTGATTGGATCTACTAGTATCACTTCTGAAAAGATACAAATTACTTCATCAATTGCTTTTTATTTTGGGCTGCCTGATTAGGCACACATCTTCTGTAAACTATATTTCGATTAATTTCCAATGTTAAAAACCTAATGGAATTATTTGGAAAAGGTACTGCTTAATGGGTGGCTTCGCATTTTTAGACGACATCGCAGGGAGCAAGAGATGGTAAGATGGGGCAATGCGATTTAAAGTTCCCATGAGTGTGCTGTTTCACTGAGTGCTATATAGGCATCTGATGCTCAACATCTCTCGTGACTGTCTTGTGGAGCAGATGGAATATGAAGTTGTTGAAGAAATTATATTTGGCTTGGAATCTGGCATTCTGTTTGGGTACTGATCTATATTGACCTCAGCACTTATGAGTTCTGTTCCTTTTGCTTCACTAACAATTTATTCATATCTGTCATCCACCTATTGCACAAGAGATTGTGCTAAGAGTGAATCTACCATAGGTTTGCAGTTTCCCTTGTCAATGTTGTTGATATACTCACCACTGATTTGGAGACTAATTGATTTGAGTTTGATTGACTTAACACCTTCTCGTTGATGAGGTCATCTTGGATGACTATGAGACAATGGAATGCTACACTGTTTAACATCAATATGGAGCTTTAATGTGTTCAAAAGCAGAATTAAGTTCAGACTTTAAACCCATTCAGAAGCAAAATAAGTTCAGAAAGTAAATTGTGCCTTATTATTTAAAAATTTGCTTCTCTTCTTTCTTTTTTGTTTTGGAAAACAAAATCATGAAATGAACCTCTGGTTGCAGGATGGCTTCTGTAGTATCCAAGATGGGGTTTCTTTTCATGGAGCAAGGTTTCTCTAAGATGCTAGTTCCTATATGCATCGGAATCAGCATTTCTTGCAGCGGTACAGGGTTTTTCTACCAGGTATGTGTTTAGCCTGTCAATAAGGCAGTCATTTCATATGGTGTTGACATTGGATCTAAATTCTGTAGCTTTTCAGGAAGTATAATTTGCTGTTAGTCTAGTCAATACCTTAATCACACTGTATTTTTTGTACTTATTTTATGACAAAGATGAATAGTTTTTTCCCTTTTTTATGCTATTATTGGACATCGGGTCAATATGAATGTCATTTTTTAGAATTTTCTGTGCTTGTACATTCTCTGTGGTGAACCTGCATAGAGTGGGTGTAATTTCATTTTACTTGTCTAAATGAGTGAAATGGTGCTTTTCAATAGACTCGTGGTTTAAAGCATGGGAGAGCAATCGTTGTATCTACATGTGCTGCGGTGGCATCAATCGTGAGTGGTGTGCTAGCCGGCATGTTGGTACTGGGTGAGAAGTTGCCTTCAGCACCAGCGGCACGACTTTCACTTTTGCTTGGATGGTAAGTGGAGGCACCTCTGATTTACAGAAGAACACATCATACATGTAGTCTGTGTTTCAACCCTTGATCTTTTAAATTGCGTAAGCTCACCACATTTCTTTCCTTTCCTCAATATGGTAAATTGAAGTACATGAACGTCGTAGGATTTGCTTTTTCTGAAAGCCAGTTTCAATTCAGTTAAATAACTATTGGGAGAAAGAAAAGTGTGATCTTAATTTTTGTATGCAGACGCTACATGAGGTAACATATCCATGAATAGATGATACCTTATACAAATGATTAGGAAGAGTGTAAAACTTAGGGAGTTCAGCCATGAGCCAAGTTGATAGTCTGTGGCGTGTTTGCTTTCTTTCTTTAGCAATACTTATCAGTTGGGTGGTTTGAACCGCACATTGAAGTTACCAATGCATTGCAGCGTCGATGATGTTCCTTAGGTAAATTTCCTTGTGCAGGCTGCTCATCATTGTAGGTGTAGTTTTGCTTGTGAGCTCAGCACGGCTGGTTCGACTCCTCCCACGGAGATTCCGACAACTTGTCCCAAGTGGAGTTGGTCGAAATTCTGGCCTGAGACGCTCAGGATCTGTCCATGCCAAAGATACCGGCCCAAGTGCTGTCATCCATGCAGCCACATTGCACCATCTGATATCTTCGCCTTCTAAAGAGAAGGCTTAAAGCTAATACGGAGTTAGCACAGTTCAACTTTATGTGTGATAAAGTCTCGCTCACATTCTTGTGCATGACCTGTTTTGCACTTATTCTTTTGAAGGGTAGGGTGTACAGTAATAGTCCGTTGCCTATCCATTTTCTGGAGGGCATGAAATATTAGAGTTCATTCCTTCTTTTGAGAGAACTCACCTCATCTTTTCCGAAGTACCACACTTTTCTGTTCCAATTACATTTGTCAGACAATATTGACTCTAGAGATTTCTTTCGGTGAATGATATGGAAGTTTATCTTGAAACTCTTGCACTACATTAGCTAGCAATAGCCCCATCGCTATCACCCTAGACTGTATAGTTAACACTGCTCGCATGGTGAACCAACAAAAGAGGTTACTTATTTTCTTTAGCAACTCGCCCAACAAATATGTTAGCTCGATGTGGCGCTTCCTTTTAACAAAGGAGTTCCTTTTGCTGAAGAAATGTGCATTGGTGAACTTATGGGTGGACACAGGTCCACAAGGATATTATGCAGTGCCCAGAGTTTCAAGTATTGCAGATGTGAATGAACACTGGACCATACATTTAACTGATACATCCATGTCATGCTCAGAAAAGGCCATAAAGTCGCCATTTCGACTCTTTCGGAGATGCATGTGTGAAGGGGCTCCAGTTTCTGAGTTGGCTGGTCTCTGTCTCCCTTTTTTCCTGTGGCTTAATGCAAGTGGAGTTGGTCCCCAAAAAGGGCATCTGTGATGCGTCGTTAAGTGTAATTGTACCATGGATTTGATCAGCAGATTTGAGAGCAGGTAAAATCATTGATGTTGGTATTCTTTTTCATCTATTGTACCACCATCTAGGTCGAAAATTCCATTGTTCTGCACGGAAAATTGCTGCGACGACTAGCGTGTGCCAACCAACTTCTCAAGACTGCCCAAATCGACAGACCCTGCAGATTTCGTGACGGACATTCGGGCTTAAGAATTTGAGCATGGGATTAGATACTCGGAAAGACTACTCGAGCATGTGATGCTGATCATGAGTAGAGTCATCGCACGACAGGTGTGTGGCATGGGAATTTGCGAAGCCCACCTAACGTAGTTGTCTTCTTCTCGTGGTTTGAAATGTTGCTCCACGCTCTCCTTACACTTTTCACTGGTGCAGTCGATGTCGAGACACCCTCCTCACATGTTGTCATCAACTGAATTTTATGAAAAGCCTATATGGAGTTGCATTTTAGGGTCCTTGAAATTTATGCCGAATTCGATGGAATTCTTCAAAGATCTCAATTGGGCATGTGAGGGCCATTTCCGATATTATATCACGTTCATCCGAGGGACAGCGACAGAGCAACAGGGAGAGCAGTAAGCCCAAGACGTCAACGCCTGACACAGGTAGAAAATCCAAACCGTTTTATATATATAATCACGAGGGACGACAACATGATTTGCACCCAGTTTTCGAAAATTTTTCACCTTTTTCTTGTCACTTTCCTCTGTGCACAGTACCCGACAGGATGATTTGAATATGAAGCTGAATAAGGTTGAATTCCTTCATCAGAATCCTATGATTCAAGAAATTTTCATGTTCGTTTGTCGCCTCCTGCCACACATGGAGATTTAGCTTTCTGTTAATGACATTATGAAAATAAGAATCACCACGAGTGCTAAAACATTGTAATAGTGACAAGAAGATAGTAGTCTGTGGACAGATGTCATGAAACTCCATGCACAATCAAGAGATTATTCAATAAATGCATCCAATCGTTCAACTAAAAGCATTTGGTAATATATATGACAACATTAGGAAGTGTTTTCACTTACATAGATATCACCTAGAGACATAGCATTAAATTGTTGATACGATAGGTCCACCATATATTTTGCCTAGTAATGTTATCAAGATCTTGATGGACCTTTGGAATTATGTCTCGAAAAACCACACTATTAATCAAATAAAAAATAACAAAATGAGTATTTCCATCAAGTACAATCCATAATTCTAAAACTCTAGACAACTGAAAATCACACAAGCAACGGAGATTATGAGACCAAACGCCAGCCATGAAAGCATAGTCATGAATTTGGGTACGGAGAAGATAATTTTTTACAGACGTTTCTAAGGAAATTCTGTCCTGAATGTTACTAGAATGTAACGGAAAGACCTATCGTGATCCTTACAAATTAGTCGAATGCCCTAAAACCATTTTTCATTCCTTTGCCCGCAGGAATGAAAATGGGCAAATTACTGTCTTCATCAACAGTGTGGTCCCCCAAGACCCAACTCGAATCCAAGCACATACTGTTTCTGATTACCTCGCTCAAAATTCGAAGGCACTGCCAACGTTTTGACAAGGGCAAGGAATCGTGCGCAATCAAAGTCGCGAGGCCCCCCTCCTCTTCCCTCGTTCAAGCAAGAAAGGCACCCGGATCTTTGACAGCACTGACTTGAGAGATTTCTTGTCTCCTTCTTTTTGGTTCTCTTTTCTACTGCGCCAAAGGGGACGTGCCTTTCCATGAAGAGAAAATCACCTTTTTTCTCTCTATATTTTATCTTTCCCTTCCGGAGGACGTGGCGCATTGCTGAGTTTTCAGATGCCGAGACGAATAGAAATAATGCAGAAGCAGAAACTATTGGCAAGGCATCGGCCGTGGATTCGAGCGGGACGATGCCTTTTTTGTCTCCATTTTATTGCTTTTGAATTTCAAAACCCATGGCAACCCCGCAAACGGTTCGTTGGATTATGGAGCATTGTACTGGCCTGGCCTGACTACTCTCCGCACGCCAAGCAAAACCAGCCCACGACCGCGACCCCCGAAAGCCATCACTTCTGTAACTACATACACCCTCACCCCTCTCTCTCTCTCTCTCTGATTTTAAATGTGGCACCATCTACTCTTCTCTTCTCCCAGTACAAATCTTTGCTTTTCAAGAAGCTTTATAGTTACTCAACTCTCTCCCTTTATTGTTACCCATTTTCTTGTTTTCCTTTCTCTTTCTTCTGTAACCCTTTTGACTGCTTCACATCTTCTCTGTCACTTCAGTTTCTAGTCTGAAACTGGGTTCTTGAGCTCTCTTCCAAGTCATTTTCCTGCAAAGCAGAACCTCCTCTTTCTCCATGTGAGCTCTCATCTCCATTGTCAGGGTTAAAGATCGCGTTACCAAAGAAAGTTTTGATTTTTAAGGTGTTGCGAGCTCGCTTCTGAAGCTAGAGTATCTGCGCAAATGGGTGCTTCTGGAAAATGGGTGAAAGCTCTTATAGGTCATAAGAAGCCCGAGAAAGAAGACCATGTAAGTCTCAATCATCACGCTTACGAAAAGTTCAAAACTTTGATGTCTTTGATCTTGCTTCCAGATGTTGGTTTTGCACACTGTTTTATAGGCCTAAGCTCATCCTCTCTCTCTCTCTTTCTCTACAGCAAAAGGGAAGCTCTAAGGGCAAGAAATGGAAGCTGTGGAGGGGCCCGTCAGGAGATCTGGGGTCTTCATGGAGTGCATTTAAAGGGAAGCACTATGCAGCATCCGAGGGGTCTAACAACGGTTTATCACCACTTGCTAATGCCTTTTCTGCTGCAATGGCAACGGTGGTTCGAGCTCCTCCGAAGGACTTCAGGGTTGTGAGGCAGGAATGGGCTGCCATTAGGATACAGACCACTTTCCGTGGATTCTTGGTGAGTGGGTTGCTCATGGACTCTGTTGCTGAAAGTGTTTGCTCTTCTTATAATGATGCTTGATCTTGAAAGGCTGAAAATTTGTGAATATTGTCTGTTGACTGAGTCCCTTCACTTTAGCTGATTCAGATTTGCATTCTCCGATTGAGAAAAATTGGTTTAATCATAACATTTGTAGCTTTTCCTGAATCATGAAGCAACGGTTTTCTTATTTTTGCACCCACTTTATGAGATTGTGAAGGGATGTGATTTGATTTTAAAGCAGCGGGTCTTGTTGCACTTGGGTTGCCGTTGCATACTTACCCCCTATATAGTCCACAGAGCAGCATAACCGGCTTGCAGTTGCTGGCTCTCTGAATCCTCAATTGATTTTTGAAACTTGAATTGAATATTTCATATGATGTTCTAAATAGTAATGAGATGAGCTCGGATAAGATTATGCTGGACAAACAACAATGTTTCTAGGATTCAGAATTTGAATTTTTATCTGGCAATGGGTGCTTTTCTCTTAGTTTTATCTGTGTGTGTAAAATGCAGGCTAGAAGGGCATTGAAGGCCTTGAAAGGAATCGTGAGGCTTCAAGCTTTGGTTCGTGGGAGACAAGTGAGGAAGCAGGCGGCTGTCACACTGAGGTGCATGCAGGCTCTCGTTCGAGTCCAGGCCCGAGTGAGGGCACGCCGTGTCCGAATGTCCGTCGAGGGCCAGGCAGTGCAACGGATTCTTGATGAGCATCGAAGCAAGGCCGATCTCTTAAAACAAGCTGAGGTATCAAGTATCTGAAAGCATATAAATTTACATAAGATTATCACAAATTTTCTATTATTTTGCATTTAAGAGACTTCATGAACTCAAGTCTAAATTATGCATCTTTACTATTCAGGAAGGGTGGTGTGATAGTAAGGGAACGCTTGAAGATGTCAAAGCAAAGTTACAAATGAGGCAAGAAGGCGCTTTAAAAGAGATAGAGCAATTGCATACGCCCTTACTCAAAAGGTAACTAGATTAACATTTGATGACATTCTAGTCTCATATTACATTGCAACCTAATCTCTGGCATAAGCATGCTGAGTAATTTCTTGGATAATGCTTGCATTTGCGGCAGTGGAAATCAAATGGTGATGCAAATTCCAGACCACTTGGGTCAGTGCCTGCTCTCAAGTCATATGAGTTTGACAAAAATAGCTGGAATTGGAGTTGGTTAGAACGGTGGATGTCGGCCAAGCCATGGGAGACCAGATTGATGGAAGAATCCCACTCTGATCCGTTGGAAACAATTGCCGCTTTGAAGACTTTTTCAGACTCTCCTCTAGGTGCACAATTGAAATCTTCTGAACCACCTTCTGTTAAAGTTCGGAGGAATAACATGACCACTAGAATTTCTGCGAAGCCTCCCCTAGCTGGACGTGCCACTCGGTCATCCTCAAGCCCGAGTTCTGACTACCTCTGTGATGAGAGCTCGCCTTCATCTTCATTCTGTACATCTATGACCCCGGCCTCAGGAAACAATGGCGTGACATCGGAGAAAATGAATGGTGGTAGCCATGGGAAGCCAAGTTATATGAACTTGACCGAATCTACCAAGGCAAAGCAGAAGACTGGAAGTCATCTGTCAAGGAGGGTACAGAGACAATCCATGGATGAGTTTCAGTTTCTCGCACTTTCAGCTGGGTTATGTGGCAATGGGGATTTGAAAAGTAGTGCTGGTTGCGAGCCCTCGATGATGAATTTCTCGAGGCCGCTTAATCAGACGACCAGGTTGGACAGGAATTTGAAGGTGATGGAGAGGGAGAATTGCTTGTATTTTTAGAGATTCACGTAGTTGTCCTTTTTGGGGATTTTGGTTTTTATTTGTGGGTAATGTAAGTTCAACAACTTGTTGGTTTCGTAGAATTCGGTGCATTTGACCTGTAAACAGTTCTTTCTGTAATTTTTCGGGTTCGAAGATGTAGCAGAGTCAACTGAAATTCTTAAGAGGTGGGAGGATTGGATTTGGGGCGATGCTTATGACTTAAGGGATTGTCTCACAGGTTCATATTTCAAAATCATCTAACTTGAGCATCCTAAAACCAAACATGCGTTGGATATATTCACTCAGGTATTCTTAAAATGAAAATGTAACCGATTGTGCTGTACAGAGTGGATGCAATTATCGTAAGGTTCTTTTTGAGAAGCTTATGTTCATGTTAACGACGATGATGGAGCACATGTTGCTGCGTGCTAGGATGTTCAAAACTGTGTTCTATATTCTTTTACCAGAAAATAAAAATAAAAATAGAAGGTGCAGGGAAGCTTTGAGGTCCTGAGTTGCTCCAGTTTCAATGGTCTTGCAGAATCGCAACTAGGCGTTTAATTTCCTGCTCAGGCCATGGCTTTCTTCGGGACCTTGCCGACAATCCAGCCAAAAATGGTGAAACTGTGCAGTCGAGTTCAGTCTCGGCTATTAAGAGCGCAATCTACAAAAAAGACAAGTCTTATGGCTGGTGAGTGTTGAAAGATTTGTCGTGTGAAGAGAAGTTCTCCTGGGCCCATGCCTTAACCAGACCGATTCCGTTTAATGGGACATCTCATCATGCAGATGACATTGAAAGCAATCGAATGCGGCAAAACTCTTTGTTTTTCCCACCCACAGTTCATCATGAAATGCACTCATCGGTTCCGATGCACAATGGGTTAGAACACGAGGACAGAACCGAGTTAGATATAGACCAAATACAAAAGTGATTACAGAATCCTAGATGCGGTGCTTGCCGGGTAAGATGCTGACTTTGCCGGCTATTTCCGATATGGCTAATTCCTATTAGAATATGCCAACACAAGCATAAGACGGCAAAGTAAGACACAAAAACCTGAAATTGATCTCCTTGAATCAGGATCTCCGCCCCAGCCAGCATTCGAGTAATGGAAAAGTCTCACAGGATGGGTAGGGGGGGCATCTCCAGTCCAGAATAAGACTCGAATAGCTGTTCTCCTCCTCCACTCATACCAAAAAGCTCTCTCTGCTCAAGCTTTTTCACGGCACGAATTCTCACCCCAGCACTGCCTTTTCTTCGCATCCTTCATCACGTCCGCGTAGAGGAAAACTCATTCGTGACGGCCCTCACCGTCACATTTCTCCTTTAGCCGACGGCACAGCCACTCTGTCGCAATGTTTTGCGCTTCGTCAAATGAAAGAACATGAAGAAGCCCACTTATCCCACATCGGAGCTTTCAAAGCATAAAACACAGTTAATAAGGTCCGCGCACGTGAGGTATGCTCGCCGAGCTCAGTAACGAGGGCTTGTAACCCGAGCGGGGGCATCAATGTGGTGGAACGTTGACTCGGATCCTTTGGGCCGGGTCTGATGTGGCAACTTGCTGGCCCGCCCGTTCCAAGCCGAGAGTTGAACCATGCGGTCCGGGCGAAGGCCCGGGAAACGTGGGTCCTAAAGTGGAGGGGTCCGCGTCAGGCTGGCTTCACAGAGCAGCGAAGACCTCCCGCTCTCGACAGTGGAAGGATAACGGGCCGGTGCCACCCAGGCCCACCACGGTCAAATGGGCTGAGTCCTACTGAACCACCACTTTTTTTAAATTTTTTCCCCGCTTTTCGACTTATTTATTATTGAATCTTCTTAATTTGCATGACTCGAATTTTATGTTAAATTGTCTTGTAAATCTAGTTCTTTCTTCAACATAATCTGCTGTTGCAAGCTATTAGATTCTCGACATTTAATCTCGCTAGATTTTAAAAAGAGATATACTAGAGGTACTAAAACTTATTACGAAAATACATTTGAGTTTTAAAACTTTTAAAAAGTGTAATCATAATTTATCAAGTTAGTTTAATCGAGTCATTCCGCTAATTTTGTTTAATTAGGTTAGTGAAAAATACTAATGTGACAAGAACAACAGCTTGCTAGTGGCTATCGTTGTCCATCGTTGGGAAGGGTCGGTGGAAGTCACTTAGGCCTTGCCTAACTCGGGCAAAGGCCGCCCCCCCTCTAAAGGCCTAGCACTGGACAATGGTCCTCGGCCCTCATAGCAAGACCTTGCCTAGGGTCGAGTGAGCGTCATCAACCCCAAGTGAAGGCTACACGACTGTCGCTCAAATCTAGGGTGAGGGTCAAGCCCCCTTCTAGATTTGGGCAGCTAGTCCCTCACTAGGCTTATCATGGCCTCATCTAGGGTTGGCGACCTCACCAGCCATTGGTGAGGCCCAGGCGACCTTTATTGGCCATTTCTGACAATGGGCAGCCACAATAGCCAACCAAGGCCTCACATTGTCTTCCTTTTTTAAAGTTTGTGTTTTTCTTTAATTAGTTGTTTCATTTTTTTTTATCTAATTTAGTCTATATTTATTTTTAATTATGTATATTTTTTTGATGTGGCACTTAGTGGGTGCCACATCATCACCACATGTCCTGAGAAAAATTTAAAAATGCCACGTCATTATCTTCCATTAGCCCTAATTGAATAAAATTAATGGAATGACTTGATTAAATCAACTTGACAAGTTTTCAAATTTGAATAAACTTTTTAAAAATTTTAAGATTTAATTATATTTTCATGATAAATTTTAGGATTTTCATTGCATTTACTCTTTTTAAAAAATTAACCTCTTAATTAATCAAAGAAGATGAAAGTACCCAAGAGGATCGCCTAGTTAAAGACTCTAGTGACCTGAACAAGTGGCAACGATCAGTCCCTTTCCATCTAGTTTTGCATTTAATTAGGAATCAGCCGAACCATTATTATCGAAATTCAATATGTGCTTATTCATAAATTATATTATTAGTATTTTTTTTTTTTTGCAAAGAATATTATAACCATACTTTCTATATAAAGGAAAAAAAAGTTGAAAACTTTCTTCATCCTTTATTTAGATGCACTTTCCTTAATTTGGTATAAACCGAATGAGAAGGTCATCCGGTTTGTTAGAAACAACTTGGGGGTCCAACTTGTCCTGCCACTTTGCCAAGAGCGATGGGACAATCATTTGAACTGAACCGAGGGTATCAAACAAGTCAGCCGATTCAGTGATTGTGCCATTAAGCATGCTTGTCCGACAGATGGCCTTCTATTTACCCTTACTCACCTCAGGCGCGGGAGGTTATTATACCTCCCTACCCAGCAGTAATCAGAATCGAAGTCCTGACGTGATATCTACCTTCACCACCGTGAGGCTCCATAATTCCCTATCTACTTTTGTCTTCTCGACAGAGAAGGAATATGAGGGTGACATTGCAAGGTCTCTCACCCCAGAGCAATTCTCCCACTTGTTTCATCCCCTTGTACTCTTTATCCTATCAAGAGCTCTTTCTTTTGGATCAACAATCTCTTCTCCATCTTCCCATTTTTACCTAATTTCCACATTTATTGCAGTATGTATACCCATAGAAAGCTACAAAGAGATAGGCCATAAATTCAAATTAATATATATATATATTAGAACGGCCACTTTTTTAACATGAATCTGCTGGTTCAATCAACCAAAATTTACATGACAAATAAATCTGTACATCTAAGATTTGGTGGGGTGAATGAAACAAATTGGAGGGACCATGATATGGGCATGTGAATATGGTGGCTTCAATGAGACTTTTAGGACGCGTTTGGTAACGATTATGTTCCGGAGAACAAATTCTAATCAGAAATGATTATTTTTTATTCTATTTCCGGGAATTGATTCTGAGTAAAAGAATGCATTTAGTAACTGTCCAAAATTTCCGATTCTGGAATAGAATTGTGTTTGGTATCGTGCTCATTGATTCTATTCCAAATCAATTTCTTTTAATTTTTAAATAATTTTTTACTTTTCTCTTTTTTTTTTTTTTCTTTTTTTTTTTTTTCTCCTTTTCTCCTATTTCTTCTTCTTCTTCTTCTAGCCTAGCCGCCGGACCGACGGCCGGCTAGACGAGGGCCGGCGACCGCACCGGAGTGTCGCCGGCCCTCGGTGAGGCTGGCCCTCATCGGCCGAGCCTCACCGGGGCTGGGCAAGGCCCACTTGGCCATCGGCGGGGCTAGGTGAGTTTAGCAAGCCCAGCCCTGGCGAGGCCGAGCCTAGCCGGTGGTTAAGCTTGCCTCCGGCGAGCTTGCCGGATCTCGCCCTGGCTTGGTGAGCCTCCGGCGAGCGGTGACCGGCGAGCTCGCCGGACTGGCGGCGGCGGTGGACGGCAGCGGGTAGCGGACGGCAGCAGGCGGTGGTGGGCGGCGGTCGCGGGATGGTGGAAGGGAGAAAGAAGAATAGTTGGTTTTTTAATTCTCAAATTTGTTCCCATAACAAGAATCAACTTTTTTTTTTTATTCTTGATTCCACTCCAAATCTGTTATCGAGAACAAAAATTTTACCAAACGCGATTCTGTTCTCAAACTACTCCCAGGAACAAAGAATCAGAATTTGGCCATGTTTAGATGGTTACCAAACAGGCTGAGTTCACCTGCAAATCAAAGCCATCCAATAGGTCACAAGACTTGTTCTAGGTGGGATTAGTCGTTAATAGACTTAATTTGATTATTAAATCAAAATTTTGACCATTAGATCGAATTAATGGTCAAGATTTGGCAATTAGGCCATAGTATAAGAGGATTTGCCCTCTGATGCATACTTAATAACACACTTATAAAGGACATGGATTTATTTGACCTACCACATATCTTCATTACAGTCAGGAATGGTGTTGCAGAGGAGATAACCAATTTGGTCCGCCAGCTCATTCAAGTCCTTCCCCAATCCGGAGGGTTCTCGACCAAATCCTCCACGTCCACCTCAATATCCGATTCGTCGCCGAGTGGCTTCCTCCAGAATCGCGTCCTCATTCAATAGTTCCTCCCAGATCGTCTCGTTCACGGGATCCAACTCATCGCTGTTGGTTCCTGGCATCGAACTTCCAAGTGGGTCTTCAATGTCGATGCTTGATTCGTTCTCCAAGGCACCATAGAGAAGTGTCTCCATATCGGATTCAATTGGCGCCAGCTCTTCTAGATCTAGGTCTGCTTGCAAATTCTCCATGCTCGGGCTAGCAGTCAATCTCCGCTTCTTTCCGATGCCGAGACTTTGCAATTCCTTTCTTTGTGCCAAGTTCTGAACGAAAGATGGGTTACTGAGCGCTTTGGCGAGGAAAGTCAGCATCTGCTGCTGCTCCTTCTCTGTTCTCTGCAACCTATCTTCCATTGCTGCAAATCAGCTCCCTCGAGTGCTGTTGCTGCTGCTTCAGTTTCGCGATTTCAGACATCAACAAGTTGCGGTCCCGTGTCAACCTCTCGAGCTCGCCTTCCAATCCAAACTGTCCCAATTCGACGCAGGCCGTGGCTCCATGCTGCTGCTGATTCTGCGGGACGTTCCTCCTCCTCTTGATGGTCTTGAGCAGATGCTTGCCCTCCCAAGAAACCTTCATTCGCGAATTCCCATCTGTCTGGATCCACCTTCCTAAATCCTAGATGCGGTGCTTGCCGGGTAAGATGCTGACTTTGCCGGCTATTTCCGATATGGCTAATTCCTATTAGCATATGCCAACACAAGCATAAGACAGCAAAGTAAGACACAAAAACCTGAAATTGATCTCCTTGAATCAGGATCTCCGCCCCAGCCAGCATTTGAGTAATGGAAAAGTCTCACAGGATGGGTAGGGGGGCATCTCCAGTCCAGAATAAGACTTGAATAGCTGTTCTCCTCCTCCACTCATACCAAAAAGCTCTCTCTGCTCAAGCTTTTTCACGGGACGAATTCTCACCCCAGCACTGCCTTTTCTTCGCATCCTTCGTCACGTCCGCGTAGAGGAAACCTCGTTCGTGACGGCCCTCACCGTCACATTTCTCCTTCAGCCGACGGAACAGCCACTCTGTCGCGATGTTTTGCGCTTCGTCAAATGAAAGAACAGGAAGAAGCCCACTTATCCCACATCGGAAACTTCAGAGCATAAAACACAGTTAATAACCTCCGCGCACGTGAGGTACGCTCGCCGAGCTCAGTAACGAGGGCTTGTGACCCGAGTGGGGGCATCAATGTGGTGGAACGTTGACCCGGATCCTTTGGGCCGGGTCTGATGTGGCAATTTGCTGGCCCGCCCGTTCCAAGCCGAGAGTTGAACCATGCGGTTCGGGCGAAGGCCTGGGCAACGTGGGTCCTAAAGTGGAGGGGTCCGCGTCAGGCTGGCTTTACAGAGCAGCGAAGACCTCCCGCTCTCGACAGTGGAAGGATAACGGGCCGGTGCCACCCAGGCCCACCACGGTCAAATGGGCTGAGTCCTACTGAACCACCACTTTTTTTTCAATTTTTTTTTTCCGTTTTTCGACTTATTTATTGAATCTTCTTAATTTGCATGACTCGAATTTTATGTTAAATTGTCTTGTAAATCTAGTTCTTTCTTCAACATAATCCATTGTTGCAAGCTAGTAGATTCTCGACATTTAATCTTTGCTAGATTTTAAAAAGGGACAAATGTACTAGAAGCACTAAAACTTATTACAAAAAATACAATTGAGTATTAAAACTTTCAAAGAGTGTAATAAAGTCATAATTTATCAAGTTAGTTTAATCAAGTCATTCCGTTAATTTTGTTTAATTAGGTTAGTGAAAAATACTGATGTGATAAAAATAACAACTTGCTAGTGGCTATCACCGTCCATCATTGGGAAGGGCTGGTGGAAGTTGCCTAGTAGCAAGGCCTCCTCCCCCCCACCACACACGAGGGCCTAGCACTAGACAATGGTCATCGGCCCTCATAGCAATACCTTGCCTAGGGTTGGGTCAGCGTTGTCGGCCCCAAGTGAAGGCTACATGGTTGTCGCTCAAATCTAGGGTGAGGGTCAAGCCCCCTTCTAGATTTGGGCAGCCAGTCCCTCGCTAGGCTCGTCATGGCCTCATCTAGGGCTGGCGACCTCACCAACCATTGGTGAGGCCCAAGCGATCTTTATTGGCCATTTTTTACAATTGGCAGCCACAATAGCTAGCCAAGGCCTCACATTGTCTTCCTTTTTGGAAGTTTGTGTGTTTTTTTTTAATTGGCTGTTTCATTTTTGATCTAATTTAGTTTATATTTCTTTTTAATTTTGTATATTTTTTTGATGTGGCGAGCGCCAAATCATCACCATATGTCCTAAGAAAATTTTAAAAATGCCATGTCATTATTTTCTATTAGCCTAATTGAATAAAATTAACGGAATGACTTTGATTAAATCAACTTGACAAGTTTTACAAGTTTTCAGATTTGAATACACTTTTTAAAATTTTTAAAATTTAATTGCATTTTTATGATAAATTTTAAGATTTTCAATGCATTTACCCTTTTAAAAAATTGACCTCTTAATTAATCAAAGAAGATGAAAGTACCGAAGGGGATCACCTAGTTAAAGACTCTAGAGACGTGAACAAGCGGCAACGATTGGTCCATTGCCATCTACTTTTGCATTTATTGAAGAATAAGCTGAACCATTATTATCGAAATTCAATATGTGCTTATTCATAAATTATATTATTAGGGTTTTTCTTGCAAAAATTATTATAACAATACTTTCTATATAAAGAAAAAAAGTCGAAACTTTCTTCATTCTTTATTTAGATGCACTTCCCTTAATTTGGTATAAACCGGAAGAGAAGGTCATCCGGTTCATTAGAAACAACTTGGTGGTCCAACTAAAGACTCTAGCGACCTGAACAAGCAGCAACGATCGGTCCTTTTCCATGGTACCATCTAGTTTTGTATTTAATAAAGAATTAGCTGAACTATTATTATCGAAATTCAAACTGTGCTTATTCAGAAATTATATTATTAGTTTTTTTTTTTGCAAAAAATATTATAACCATACTTTCTATATAAAGAAAAAAAAGTCGAAACTTTCTTCATGCACTTCCCTTAATTTGGTATAAACCCAAAGAGAAGGTTATCCGATTCATTAGAAACAACTTGGTGGTCCAACTAAAGACTCTAGCGACCTAAACAAGCGGCAACGATCGGTCCTTTTCCATGGTGCCATCTAGTTTTGTATTTAATAAAGAATGAGTTGAATCATTATTATCGAAATTCAATCTGTGCTTATTCATAAATTATATTATTAATGTTTTGTTTTTTGCAAAGAATATTATAATCATACTTTCTATATAAAGAAAAAAAAGTCGAAAACTTTCTTCATTCTTTATTTAGATGCACTTCCCCTAATTCGGTATAAATCGGATGAGAAAGTCATTCGGTTTGTTAGAAACAACTTGGTGGTCCAACGTGTCCTGTCACTTTGCTGAGAGCGACGGGACAATTGCCTAAATTGAACTGGGATACCAAACAAGTCGGTCGGTTCAGTGATTATGCCATTAGGCATGCTTGTCTGGCAATGAGCCTTTTACTTACCTTTACTTATCCCAGGCGCGGTAGGTTATTACACTTATTTATCCAGTGATAATCAGAACCAAAGTCCTGACGTGGTGTTTACCTTCACCACTATAAGACCCCATAATTCTTTATCTATTTTTGTCTTCCCGACAAAGAAGGGATACGAGGGTGACATTGCGAGGTCTCTCACCCCAAAGTAGTTCTCCCACATGTTTCATCCCCTTGTACTCTTTATCCTATCAAGAGATCTTTCTTTTGGATCAACAATCTCCTCCATCTTCCCACATTAATTGCAGTATGTATTCCCACAGAAAGCTACAAAGAGATAGGCCAGAAATTCAAATTTAAAATATATATATAGAACGGCCACTTTTTTAACATGAATCTGCTGGTTCAATCAACCAAAATTTACATGAACAAACAAATCTGTACATCTAAGATTTGGTGGGATGAATGAAACAAATTGGAGGGACCATGATCCGGGCATGTAAATTTGGTGGCTTCAACGAGTCTTTTAACTGAGTTCGCCTGCAAAAATGAATCGAAAGAAGAAGAAAATCAAAGCCAGCAAGAACAAATTCAGAAGTAACCCACCTAAAGCAAGTACCATTTACCATCAGAATGCTAGACAAATCAAAAAATGATCAAGGATACAGAGAAACCAGCAAAGCATTCAAGCAACATTTGATTTGGCCCCCTCTGCAACTTCAACCATTCCCTCCTGCTCAACACTCCTATCAGATAACAAGCCAGACTAGCACACATACACATATTTAATAACACACTTAAAAAGTACATGGATTTATTGGACCTACCACATATCTTCATTACAGTCAGGAATGGTGTTGCAGAGGAGGACCAGTTCAGTGACATCGATCATGGCTTCGATCTGAGATAACCAATTTGGTCCGCCAGCTCATTCAAGTCCTCTCCCCAATCCGGAGGGTTCTCGACCAAATCCTCCACGTACACCTCGATATCCGATTCGTCGCCGAGTGGCAACTCTTCCTCCAGAATTGCGTCCTCATTCAATAGTTCCTCCCAGATCGTCTCGTTCACGGCATCCAACTCATCGCTGTTGGTTCCTGGCATCGAACTTCCAAGTGGGTCTTCAATGTCGATGCTTGATTCGTTCTCCAAGGCACCATAGAGAAGTGTCTCCATATCGGATTCAATTGGCGCCAGCTCTTCTAGATCTAGGTCTGCTTGCAAATTCTCCATGCTCGGGCTAGCAGTCAATCTCCGCTTCTTTCCGATGCCGAGACTTTGCAATTCCTTTCTTTGTGCCAAGTTCTGAACGAAAGATGGGTTACTGAGCGCTTTGGCGAGGAAAGTCAGCATCTGCTGCTGCTTCTTCTCTGTTCTCTGCAACCTATCTTCCATTGCTGCAATCAGCTCCCCCGAGTGCTTCTGCTGCTGCTTCAGTTTCGCGATTTCAGACATCAACAAGTTGCGGTCCCGTGTCAACCTCTCGAGCTCGCCTTCCAATCCAAACTGTCCCAATTCGACGCAGGCCGTGGCTCCATGCTGCTGCTGATTCTGCGGGACGTTCCTCCTCCTCTTGATGGTCTTGAGCAGATGCTTCTGCCCTCCCAAGAAACCTTCATTCGCGAATTCCCATCTGTCTGGATCCACCTTCCTAAATCCCTGCATAAATTTTCATACGTCAGCGAAACTTCATAGGCGATTGATTTCCCCTGCTTTATTTGTGAGGAAATGTTCAAGTTTTGGCAGTTTCATCGTCTGAGCAGAACAACCAAGCTACATTACAATTCAAACAAACAGATAATCTCAACCACACCAAAATAGGCGATGGATGCTTCATAAAGAGAGCAAAGCAAATCAAATTAATTGGAAAACTCTAGTAAAACTTTCATCCAGTGAAATTCCAGTTCTCGATCTTAATGCAGTTCGGTTGCTAAACCAACTCTAGCAGACTCCAAAACCAAAACCAGAGGCTTCATTTGTCCTAAAAGGCTAAAACAAACTCAAGAGCATGAACATGTCGAAAAAATCAGTACCAGATTCCCTGAAAACGACGAACTAAAGACACAAATCAAAGGCGGGTGCTGGACTGGAGAATTTGATCAAACACTTACATAAGTGTTGAGCTGCCGGATGAAGCTGGAGAAGTTGTTGTGCTTGAAGTACTTGGGGAGCAGGGTGGAGGCGAACCGGTGGGAGTCCCACACGATGAAGCTGTTCTTCGCCCCGCTCCACGACACCACCTCGTCCGTCGACGGGTCCTCCACCATCTCGAACGTCTTCATCAGGAACGGCGGCGGGCCGACCTCGTGGAGCCCCTCCATCGGGCGCGGAGCAGTAGCAGCGGCCGAGCCCGACGACGACGACGACCCAGTTGAGCACACGATCACATCTTCACGTTCTTGGTCTCCGTCTTCTTCTTTGATCACGATCACCCTCTCCATCGGCGGCGGCGGCGGCGGCGGCGTTTCTTGGGTTTCTTTCCTCTTCCGGTCGGCTATGTGATTCTTGATCTCGATACCATTGTCGGCGAGTGTGGTGAGCACTGTTAGAGAGAGAGAAAGAGAAGAGGGAGAGAGAGAGAGAAAGAGAAAGCGCGGTGGCGACTCTGGTGAGTGGCACTGCGGTGGAGAAGATGGAGGAGAACGAGATCGTCGGGGGTGAAGAGAGAGAAAGCGAGGTGATATATAAGATCGGGAGAGGAAAATTCTAGAGAGAGACACGGCCGCGTTGGGTGGCAGCTTTTCGGGTCGGAGAGAGTGGGAGAAACTTCCGACGGAGATGGCAGTGCTTCTTCTGGTCAAAGGTTTTGACTTGGGGAGTGAAAATTCTAGAAATTTCGCGAGGTGTCGGGCTGTGCCGAGACGAGGGGAGGATTTTTTTTAGGGCTTTGTCTTTAATTCGGAGCAGTTAAAATTGGATTTGTGGGGCCCGGGAAATCCCTCTCTCTTCTGTCTGGGGACGACGATACTTTGTGGATAAAATGAGTGGAAAATTCAGAGCCGTGAAAATTATATTTATGGGGTCCCACAATCTCTCTCTCTCTTCTGTCATGGGATGGCAATCTCTTTGTGGAGTGACAAGGTGAAAAATTATGGCACTAAGTAATTCCTTACATAGGTAAAAGTGGTAGCTGTGACATTCCTGGGAAAGATATTGTTGGATGGTCATAAGTCAGTTTTTGCCCTCGAAATGGTCATTTTCTTGTCTAATTACTTAGAGTGCTGGTTTCGGGACTTGCCCCACATAAAATGAGTCACGTCATTACAGATAACATCTGTAATGAGTGGAAAAAATAAGTGGAAAATTCAGAGCCGTGAAAATTATATTTATGGGGTCCCACAATCTCTCTCTCTCTCTCTCTTGTCATGGGATGGCAATCTCTTTATGGAGTGACAAGGTGAAAAATTATGGCACCAAGTAATTCCTTACATAGGTAAAAGTGGTAGGAAAAGATCTTGTTGGATGGTCATAAGTCAGTTTTTGCCCTCGAAATGGTCATTTTCTTGTCTAATTACTTAGAGTGTTGGTTTCGGGACTTGCCCAACATAAAATGAGTCACGTCATTACAGATGTTATCTGAACTGAATTTCTTTTTAAATGAATGTATGGTTTGATGGACGAATTAGGCCCATACCTGATTCGATGAGGGGTGATGAATGACTGTCCAAGCGAAATGGTTTGAATAAGATGCGACTCTTGGCAAACTTTTAAATTGACGAAGGGGGCAAGAATAAATTGTATCTCACATTGAATAAGAGGAATGTTGTAAGAATACAAGTCAACACTAACAATCAAATAAGTTCTTTAAATGGGATATTTTGTGACATCCTAACTTCCTAATTGGTTGGGGAGGTCCTGCTCCATGACTTATGAGTCAAGACCCACCCCCAAAACATCGCATCATTTTGGATGGCAATAGAGCAAGATTCTCCCTAGTAGATGTGTGGCTTTTGAATTGACTAGGCTCATACCCGATCCAATCAAGGTAGAGAACAATTGTCGGGGCAAAAGGGCTCGGATAAGGTATGGTTCCTGATAGACTTCTAGGATAGTAAATGGGGATAGGAAAGGACCATGTCACACGTCAAATAAAGGGAGTATCGTCGGTCGGGCGATACGTGCCGACGCTGGCAAAACTATCACTCCAAAAGGCCACGTGAGCTCTACGCTTCATGAAAAAAATTTGAGTTGGGCTTGGTCCATCATGAACCCAACAAATACATTGCAAGATGGACCCAAACTTTCCACACTTGTCTATCATAATTGGTGGGCCTAGTGAACTTCTTGCAAACCCAAAGAGAAAATTGGCCCAAAAAAGGAGAATTAATGCTCATTTTTTTTTCTATCTATGCTAACTCATCTGAGAATGAGATTTTCCAAAACTGTATTCGGCATTTGTGTCCTTTTGGACTTTTAGAGGGTTTTGGCATGGTGGATTCGGAGCGCGACTCGTCGAGGAAGATGGACCTAACCTCCTTTCTAGCGGGCTTCGTGTTGAGCAATGCCCCGATGGTGCACGACAATCTGTCGTTTGCTCTTGTTCTTATAAGCACCGATCATATGCTAAGATTGTCAAATTTGATCAACTTAATGCCCTTCGACCTATGTTTGATATTATCGCTCGCTCGCTCGCTCCTCCTTTCATATCTTCTCTGCTTCGTTTTAGTTGCTCTTACTTCCATGAGACGTTTTATGATATGGAAATTTGGGACATGATCATCATTTGACACACTAGCCAAAAAAAAAAAAAGTTCAAAATTATAAACATTACATGTCAATAGATAAGTATCATAAAAAAATTATTTTAAAAAGTGGAGATGTCAATGAACTATTTTCTTCCGCAAGGAATCGATAAAACAACAATAAATCGTTAAAAAAAAAAACGATATTGAATTATTAAATGATATGCACCTTTCTTTTTTCGGTTTCCGATGAGGTCAGATAGAACATGCTCCCATAAATCCGAATATACTCCCAGAATAAAGACATGACAGCAGCATATTTCGTCACTTCTGTTCCTATGTAGCAATTATGTACGCATTCATTTGTTAATAACACGCGACAGCACTTTCAATTCCTTAAAAAAAAGCTAGTGTTAAATATTTTTAGTGAAACTTGCTTGCTAAGATTATGTTCATTTTGCAAATAATGAATGGTTTAGAAATATTTTTCCCAAAAATAATCACTTGTATTGCTTACCAAATAAATGAACAAAAACTATTTCGTCGTTTACAAAGATGTTCAGACAAGATCTTTATCGATAATGAAAATAATTTTCATTAACTAATTATTTTAAGCGATACAAGTAATTATTTTTAGTAAAAGTATTTTCCAAATCATTTAGTTCCCGAGAAACAAACCGAGTCTAAGTAATATGACAAATCACACCGAACTTTTTTTTTTTTTTTTTGGGTGTAAAGCATATGACCTGTAAAGTTTAAATAATTAGGGCTGACATTCTTAACAAGATAATTACACCGAAAAGCCCGCGTCACCAGTATTCCAAACTTGTATCGATAATTAAAAAAAAAAAAAAAAAAAACTTTCGTTTTAGTTCTGTCACGTGGACAACAACAAACGAATAGAGCTGACGTGGCTTTAGTCTGGTGCAAAGTAACGTATTTCTCTCTCTAAGATACCTAAGAAATTTCGTCATACGACCTAAATTTTATTCGCTACCTTGGACTTTTTTTCCATGTCAATAACACCATTATGCCGGTGATCTGAACTACACGCTGTTACAGCTCATCTGACGCGAAGGATGGATGGATTAGTAGTTATCGAATATAAGGAATATCCACCACATAACGGCCAATGCCATGTTAGCTTTGAAGCTGACATTTGAAACTTGTGGTCGAAGGAACTAATGTTATATAAAGAGTAGATTTAAAAAAAAATTATTTTAATCTTGTGTACACATAGTTGTCTTGTCCTAATTTCCTTTGTCATGATTGAGCTTCCCACTGCCCTTTTTTTTTTTTTTTTTTAACCGGCCGGAGGAGGTGACACTGCTTTGAAAGCTAAAAGCGTGCAAATTGACTAGTATTGCTATTATTATTATTATTATTATTATTATTTATGGGAAACTTTTTACCTAATGTGTTATTTCGTCATCGCCTTTCTCGAACAGGAAAAAGCATAAAATTAAGGAGCATAAAGAGAAAATGGCCATTATTTTGTTGAACAGTGCGGGAGGCAGCTCGAGCTAAAGCCCACTTGCCCAAATGATGCCCACCCCACATTTGACCTTTTTATTTTTTTATTTATTTTTATTTTTGTTTTGTTTCGGGCGTATATACTTGAATTATGCAAGGTTATCCCTCTAATTGCCTCCGAGAATGGCATTTCCTTTTCTTTCTTAAATTTATTTTTGGTTAATATAATATAGTCGCTTTCTTCGTCTTCGTCTTTTCTCCAAAAAAAAAAAAAAGCGATTTTAAATTGGTTATATTCATATAGAAGACCGGTTTATTTCGAGTAACTAAATACTCTTACCAAAGATGAGCGATGTAATGAAACTTACGGTTGTCGAGGAAAAGCAATTTTTGTTTTGTTTTTTTTTATTTTTTTTTTAATCATAGACAAGTCGTCCATGTGAAGATCAAAGATGGGTTCGATACATTCCTAGCTCGAGAAATTCTGTTAAATTGCTCTAATTCTTTTTGAGATCTTGTTCTATACATGTATCTCCCAAAGATGAAGCAGAATCTAAAATGAGCCAAGTTGACCATGAAGCCTTGCAAATGTGTCGTGAATTTGGGGGTTTGACTTTGTGTAAATTGAGATTATCAAGGCCTCCACTTTTTAGTAAAAAAAAAAATTAATAAATGCACACACACATATACACACACATTTATTTATTTTTATTGGACACTCCTTGGTCCACCTTCCATCATATTATTTGCGATCAACATTGGTCACCATCGGTTTTTATTTCTTTTATTGTCCTTTTCACTTTCATTCCTTAACGTGTCAACCTTGGGGACAACTTTAGTCCCAAAAGTCAACTTCATTTTTGCAAATGTTACTCAAATTGGCTCCTTCTCCAGCGCGCCTTGAGGCATTGACTAGACCAAAACCAAGATACGTAAGAACCACAAGGATGCTATTCTTAAGAACCTTAATCTGCAATCAAGGTGTGTTTATTTCGCAAAAAATAATAAACGATCTGAAAAATAATTTTTCTAAAAATAATGCTTATATCGTTTATAAAAATGAATAAACAAAAAATATTTATACATAAATTATTGTCAATAATAGAAATATTTTCAGCGAGCGATGATCAGTCAAATTTAATGATCATCGGTCAGTTCGAGAGCATGTTTACGACACGAACTAGATGGGCATTATGTTCTAGTGGTGCAACATTTAAATCACGGGACCCCGAGTCATTTCGATTGAGTTTGACCATGATGGGATTTCGCAACCATCCAAAGCTCACTAAACCACTTTCAAATGCAAAGATGACTTAGAATTAATTATTATGCCTACTAGACCCTAGTGATCAGAACACTATTATCCCACGTGGCGAGGCCCATTTTTTTTCCCTGAAAATTATTTCGTGAGTTAGGTGGCGAAAACCTCGAAAATAAAGCAAGATTCCTTTTTTTTTTCCTCTCTTTCCTCGGCTCCCTTTCTTTTGCGAGTGAAATGAAATGGAGTGACGTCGGGGCATGAGGGGGTGGGCCCTACGGTATATATTGCGACTTTGATGATGCAACGAAATGCCTACAACTGAGCCCCCCTTTCTCTTTATCGTAACATGTGGCAGACACCGATATACATATATATATCTCTTCGCGGCCACCATCAACGGCGGAGGTTGAAGGACACCAAGACCCGCCCATGATGGCCGGGCCCCACGGTCCACAAGCCACCACACCCCCACCGCCCCCCCCGGGGCGATCCTGTTGGAATCTCGGAGCGTGTGGGGCGACACGCGGCGCGCCGCGATTGGGCTCTCGCCTCCTGGGTTCCAAAGCGTGAGCAGAGGAGACACGCCGTTGTCGAGACCCAGGATCGATGGACCATTACGTAATACTGGTGAGAGAAGCAAGGTCGGTGACATATTCCCGGATTTTCGATTTTAAAAACCGGATTATGTGTCATAAGATATTCCCGACTTCACATGAATCGATCATTATAACCTAACTCTGATCTGTTGTCATTATTAGAAACCGAGAAGTCAGTGTTATCTTGTGATTCACGGAACTTAGCCATATAATTGTAAACACTGGAGATTGAACTCACATGACTTTTAAGAGAAAAATTGTTAGCTATGATTCACCATGATTGTTAGCGTAAGAAAATCACCAACAACATTAGGAATCGGGAGAACATGTCTGATTTATTTTCGGCAAAATGCTCCAAATCATAGAAATAGAAAAAGGGTAAAAGCGATTGTGCACCTTTATCATGCCAAGACATGGGGTTCCAATATCTTCTAAAAAGCAACACATACACGAGCACGATGTGCTCAGAGATGATATGGTATCGTTGCCTCAATTCAATTCTTTATCACATTTATACATGGCTTTTGAAGACACGGCTCGTTTTCGACAAATTGAAAAGTGCATTATTCATGACATCACGAGGAAAGAAAAAACATTAATGATTCCCATGAATTAGTTCATCGAATCATGCGTGTCTAGACTCTGTATATTAAAGAGAGATATCAATTTGTATTTTCTTATATAATTAGAATTAGGATTAAGAAAAGACAATTTTGGATTCAAATCCAAGAATTGTTCATGAATTTACGGTCCCATTTAATAGTTAATGGTTCCAATTTGTCCTCAATTTTGGCTTTTGGGACTAAAAAAACCACATTTAGTTTTTCAATTTTTCAATATCAATATAAAAAAGAGAGGGAAAATCTTTAGATATTTCGTTTTTAAGATACCTGTTTAACATGTGGATCGAGTCATGTAAAAAAAAAAAAATCTAACATAAATTTATCCATTTAACCCATTTTGACTCATTTTCATTTGATATTACTAAAAGTTTTTTTTTTTTTAAATTAACTTAGTAGTAGACAAAAAAATTGAACTTTATATATTTCTACTTTCTTCATTCTTTTTCTTTTCCTTTTTTTCTTCTAAATATGGTGAGCGTCGCCACCTGACACAGATACCCTCGACTATTTATGATCGGGTTAAAATTCATATGAGATTCATTAAATTGTCGACTAACACCATTTTATCATTCACATCATCGAATACGTGTTAAAATACGGATCCGACATCAATTTCGCCACTCCCGGTGCGAGACGGAGCACCACCTCCCACCAATCCCTCCCGTCTAATTCGATCGGATGCCCCCAATAATTCAGAAATGGATCCCGAACATCATGAACGAGATCCCGGGGGTTGCACGTTCTCCGCCGATGACGTGGCATCTACTAGAGGGGGTCCCACCCGCCTCCCGCCTCCCCCACTCCATGCTTGAAGGAAAGAAGGGGGAACCGCACCCGCCACGTGTAAGCCGCAGGGGCGCCCGCGATGACGAGGAAAGTGCAGCCCCCTTGCGATTCCCTGGAAGGCACAAAAGGCGAAAAAGGAAAAGATTAAAAAAAATAATAAAAATAAAAAGCGGAAGGGAGGGGCGCGCCCGGCCCACGTCAGCCGCCGGGGCCCGCCCCCCCTTTCGCTCGCGACGGCTTACGTCATCGAAAGTTCGATGGAACTGCGTGACGAGGAGGGGGTTGGTTTGTCTGGTTTGACTGCTCGGCTCGGCTCGGCGCGGGGCTCGGCTCGGCTCGTCCCTTTCCTTTTTGGGCACCGGAGAGCCAGTGAAACGGCAGGAGACAGTCAACTTTCGCCCCTTGCTTTTTTGGTGTTTTAACATTTTTGCCCACCGTGCATTTTTTTATAATTACCGCGATTGGTTTCCCTCCCTCTCTCTCCCCCCCGCAACAATGTTCCGTTTCCTAAATTGAGATTTTTATCTGTTCAGGTAGGTACCAAGATTTGCACTTTTCTGGGGCCTGGGGAGTCGGCGGGGTAGGGCCTAGCGTCCCAGTGGACCACGATTGGACTTAGTAACGACTTCAGAGAGGGTAAATTTCAACGGTCGATTTACTTTATGAGAAAGGTCTAATAGGAAAGTTGCAAAATTATCCTTATCGCGATTATGATGCGTGCTAGCTCATGCGGTCCTACTTTTATGTTGTTGTTAGATCTATATTGATATGCAATAACTACTTTTCAATTCGATGTGATTTTCGCTTAAAAAGTTTGCACCACATCTCGTCTCATTAATAGTATAAGATCTAGAATAAAAATGTAGAAAGATGGCATTACACTTGATAGATTGTGCACCATGAATGAATAGCTACTTTTTTTTTTTTATGATCGAGGAAGCACACTTTCGATTACCCAAGAATCATGAAACACCACATCAACCTCATGGACATAGTGGGACAAAACTTGGATGATTGACCGTGACATTTATTATTAGTGACACGAGAACATGATTTAAGCTCCATTTATTTCGTGAATAATATTTTTTAGAAAAATAATTTTCTTGATTTGATATAAGTGCTTAAACCATAAACTCCATGCTTGGGTATGGGAATCCTATGTTCATTCTTGAGCCTTGGCAATAGGACAAGGTCTGCAGTGCCCAAGCCCATGTCCCCATTTAGGTTGTGCTTGAGTCCATTGAGGTTAGGTCAGAGACACCAGTGCCCATGCTTGGCTCCGATTATAAAGGTCGGGCCTAGGTCCTTGAAGCTTGTGCCTAGGTCCATTGAGGCCGGGCCTCAGATCTCGCGCTAATGCTCGAGTCCATCATGGCTAAGGTCAAGACTTCCATGCCCTTGCTTGAGTCCTCGGTGCTCACGCCTTGGTCCATCGGTGTTGGGCCTCACCCAGGGCGTCGAGGGACCAAGGCTTGGCCTCGATGGAGTCAAGCATGTGTGCCAAGGTCCCGGGCTCGACCTTGATGGACCCTATTTCGGGAGCAAGGGATCAAGTCTTGGGCATTGGGTTTGGGATTCGGCCTTGATAGACCTAGGCACGGCCTCGATAGATGCTAGGCCGTTAGGCCAAGGTGTTAGGAAGCTAAGCAGGGTCACTGAGTGGGTTTGGTTTTGGTGGACCCAAGACCAATGTCGTGCTTGTGCATGGAAGTTGGGGATCCAGACTTGAGACCCCAGCACCCACGTCGAGTTCCATGACTACCCATGTGCAAGTTACTGTTGCATAATAGTATATATTTATTTAAAAAAATCAAGTAAGATTTTTCATATCAAATTATAAAAAATATTTTCCAATTCATTTTTAGATCTTGACCTAACATTGGAATATATTGTCATTTTCCTAATAAATAATTTTTGAAAAATATTTTTCAAAAATGTCACATTTTTCGCGAAATAACGTAATGTATTGTGCGCCTTTTCCCGACAATTGTGTAGCTTTTAAAATGAAAATGTTAAAGTGTAAATGGTTTTTTTTTTAAGGCCCCAAGGTTTAAATGAGTGGCTGGAAGTTTGGTTTCGATGCGGTATATACCCGGTAACAAGCGTAAATTCTTTCGCTAGGGGACATTCTCGCCACTCTATGTTTCCTTATCTGATGCCCGTGGATGAGAAAGTTTGGGTGAATTCGTGGGGTCTAATCAAGCCTAAAGGAAAAGAGATCTTCCACGATGGCTTATCTAAAACGATCTTGTTCGTGTAAAACCACACAACTTTACTGGCTACGGCCATAAAATGAGTCAAGACGCAAGATGCCTGCGAGGAGCTCAAGCTGGATCTTTTAGACTACTTTTCTTTTTTTATTATCAAAAACAAGATTCCATTCATTTTTTAAAATAATACTCAAGAATTGTAGAAGAATTTCAACCCTAGTGAATTTCAAATAATTGCCGAACTAAACAAATGCCATAATAAACCACTGGGATTTGCTCCAGTGGCCACTCTTTCAATATGGAAGAGAGAGATGAGGGGTTTAAATCTCCACATTCTCGGGAGATTAGGGTGAGGATAATTTAATTTCAAGTGTGGGTTTCGACTCTTACGCTTAGCAATGAGGCAGAGCAAAAGTGAGAGTGTGAGTTAGAGTAGGAGTAGAGACCGAAAAAAAAAAAAAAAAAAACAAATGCCATAGTGCAAATAGCAAAGCAAAGTATGTGGCTAGAGGGACATTCTCATCCATCAAGAACAGATCTATCATAGTAAATGTTCAACAGTCGATCACCAAATTCAGTGATGAGCACATGCTGAGATCCCTCACTTCATTTGTAACGACTTGTGATGCATGTTTAGGTTTAATGTCCTCATCATCATTTCCATGCAAATGCACAAATATCAATATGTTGAAAGATCACAAATCAAATACTTGCAAGAAACTCCTAGATCTAGACCTAAATCTACATCAAGAGAGGAGAGCAACCTAATCTTGAAGAGATTGTGCAACCACGTCATGAACATCTTTTTAGTATCTATTGACTGAACTAGTCTCCATGTTCACCCAATTAGTTGAAGAAATATATTTACACACAAACTCCCAAAACAAATCAGGAGAGAAAAGAAAAGACGATCAAAACAAGAAAAAAAAAAAACTAAGTAGGCTCTCAGTTTAATTTCTGAAGCTGAGGGCCAAACTGAGAGCCTACATGAGAGCTTCAAAAGAGGGAATTAATTTTGGGAGACGAGGAACTTTGCCGACAGAGAGAGAAAAGAACCCTAATTCAAAATCACTCAATGAATATCATTAGGCTACTTGAGGTCATCATAATTATGTTGTGGGGTTGAGTAGCTCAAGTTTTAAATCAAGTCTGCATCGAGCTTACAAACACCGAGGGCTAACAACCTGATGAGTTCAGTCTGACAATTGAATCCAACCGGCTTCATCCAATTAGTTCTAAGTTGGTTCTCTCTTTTTTTTTTTTTTTTTTTTTTGGTTTTTTTTTAGAGACTTGGTAAGCTTCTGGATGAAAAATTGGGAAATCAATATTGATCGGGAAAATTGTCTACAAAGTCTTAAACCTATTGTACTTTTATTAATTTAGTTATAAACATTTTTACATATTGTCAATTGAGTCAATCCGATCAATTTTAGCTAGATTCACTAATGTGGATGGCCAATGCTGACATGACACTTTTTTTTTTAATTACATTGTAATGATATTTATTTTTTTAATTTTCTTTGTTTTTTTTTTAAAGGTTTTTGGAGAGAGGGCTAACAAGAGTGGCTAGCCTCACGACGACTTGATCTGGCCAAGGGAGGGCTTGGTGGCCCTCGTTGGCCTTAGGGGAAGGGCTAGTGAGGGCTACCAAGCCCTTGCCTATGGCTAGCGAGGTTGCCAGCTCTTGTCTATGGCCAACGAGTCAGCTGGCCATACTTGCCGACCCTAATTCAAAAAAAAAAAAAGGAAGAAAAAATCATAAAAAATTCAAAAAATCATTAAAATATTATTTAAAAAGTAACACATTAGCAATAGTCATCCACGTTAGCAAATTTTGGCTAAATATGACCAAATAGACTCAATTGGTAAAATATAAAAAGATTTATGATTCAATTGGCAAAATTGAAAGATTTATGACTGAATTGACAGAAAGGTAATAGGTTTATGACTTTTTTGACAATTTTCCCATCATGAGCAATTCGATTCCCAATTTTATACCGTGATTTCAGTTCTCAACTAGGAGTGGCATGTAGCTCTTTTGTAAGCTTGTGAGAGAAAAGATAACACAAATGAGTTTTTAAACTTAGATTAGGAAATCCATCAATGCTTTCATCATTATGCCCCAAATTGTTCACGTGGTATGTTTGGGTAACATGACAACTATATTACTTAAAATTTGTTCAAAATTTGAAAATAAAAAAAGAAAAGAAATGTAAGCCAAGTTCTCCGGTCAACTTTGAACCTGCCTATAACTAGCCTCTTCGATTTTAGTCGAATCCTAAGAAAACTGATTCCGACATGTAGACTCTATATTCTTAATTTAGAATATACCCACTTTAAAATCGACTGCCCCTAATGAACGCTCTACTTGTTCACAAGATACGTTAGAGGGTGAAAAACTTGAGAATCTAAGTCGTTCGTTTCACGGAAAATGTTTTCCAGGAAAATATTTTCCGGATTTTTCGGCATTCGTTTCACGGAAAATGAATTCCTACAGGGAAAATGTTTTTTTTGTGGAAGGGAAAAAAGCCTTCTTCTTAAATTTGGGGAAAATGTTTTCCACTTTTGAAAAGTGGAAACATTTTCCTCACTGATCTTTCTTATCTCACACATCTACAAATCCTCACTTCATCCTCACATTTCTTCTTCTTCTTCTTTTCTTTTTTTATTCGAATTATTTTTAAATTGTATTTTTCTTTTTTATTCAAATTAATTTTAGTTTTCTATTTCTTTTTCTTTTCTTTTCTTTTTTTTTTTTTCTTTTTCTTTTCTTTTGTTTCCCATTTTCTTCTTTCTTGACTAGTCGTGGGCCATCACTAGGTGAATTGTCGTGGATCGCTCGTCGATCCGCGAACCTCGAGCTTGACGCTTGCGCTCGCCAATCTAGTGAGCGGAAAATATTTTCCTTACCGAACACCGGAAAATATTTACCGGAAAATATTTTCCGAAATATTTTCAAGTTTTAGCCGAACACTAGGAAAATATTGTTATTTTCCGGAAAATGACATGGGAAAATATTTTCTGAAATGGCGCACCTATTTTCCGCGTAAAACGAATGGATCCTGCGCGAAAAATTATGACCCAAAAAAACAGTCGTGAAAAATAACCCACAAAAAAAAAAAAAAAAAAAAAAAAAAAAAACAGAGTTGAGTTTGACCGTATGACTCATCGATTAGACTTCAAATGCAAACTGTACAGTACAATATGAGGTGGCAAATAAAATAAAATAAAATAAAAAAGAAGAAAATACCATCACCGGTACACAGTACTCCCAACTTCGTGACGTCATCAGCAACCTTCCACTCTCTCTCTCTCTCTCTCTTTCTCTCTCTTATATAAAATTCACCAGAAATCCCACTCTTCCACTCGCCCTCTCTCCGTTGACAATCCCTCTCCCTCCCTCCCTTTCTCTCTCTCTCTCTACTCTCCTCTCCGGCGACGCGTCGTCCTATCATGCAAGGACTCTGCTCCGACGACGTCGTGCGCCTCGACCTCGCCACCCCCGCCGCCGCCGCCGCCGCCGCGTCGTCCGCCTCCGCCTCCGCCCCATCCCTCTCCATCGACATGGACGAGTCGGCGGAGACCCGGATCCAGCGCCTCATATCGGAGCACCCGGTCATCATCTTCAGCCGCTCCTCCTGCTGCATGTGCCACGTCATGAGGAAGCTCCTCGCCTCCATCGGCGTCAACCCCACCGTCATCGAGCTCGACGACGACGAGATCGCCGCCATCCCCACCGCCGATGCGCCCGGCGGGCGGGCCGGCCCCAACCCCCCGCCCGCCGTCTTCATCGGGGGCACCTGCGTCGGCGGCCTCGAGGCCCTCGTCGCCCTCCACCTCAGCGGCCACCTCGTGCCCAAGCTCGCCGAGGTCGGCGTCCTCTAGCCTGTAACCTCGGGAAACGTGGGACCTGGATTCCGACCCGGTACGAGATTCCATCTATTAGATTGGAGTTGATATTCATATGTAGGATGCAAGAAAAGGATGATATGATTTCCATTATTAGGTCAAAAGCAGAATATTTGTATTGGTTGTAGCTTGCCGTAGCTTGATTCGATGGTCAAAACTGTAAGTTGCAGTAGAAATAGTAGCAGAAGAAGAAGAAGAACAAGAAGAAGAAGAATCATCTGAGCACACGTGTACGGTGGCACGTGTAGCAGATATTGTCTTTTATCACCAATGAATTCTTATTTATTGTCTAGTGATAAATTTTGTGTATTTGAATTTTGATTGGACCGATATGCAAATCTTTCTCAATTCTCGAGCATGTGATTTCGAATTTTAATTGCGGTGCTGTTGCAAGTCGATTGGGATTGATAGTTGATAAAAGAACCATAGAATTCCCTCCTAATTATAAATTCGGTATACTGATTAGTGATTAATATATATACTCTTTATTGAATTCATTAATTGAATTCAAATGTTCTTTTTTTCCACCCCGCGGGTCATGTGCTATATTAATTTATAGATCGGTCAACATTCCTAGTATCACTCTTATAAAAGTGATAAGGATAATTTTTTTTTTATCCTTCTTCATGAAAAACTAGAGCATACACCACCTGTATAAAGAAAAAATTAAACGAGCGATCTTATTCACCATTGATTTGAGAATTTTAATCCTAGTCTCTCACCGATCATCAAGATAATGATATATGTCGTTTGTGGAAAACTTTTTCACATCGCTAATGTATGTTATAATTTATTTTTGTTCGTGACCTAAGTATGATCATATATATATCTCGTAGACAATACCAATTATAGCTCATTTTATCAAAAGATATTTATTATTTGTGAACATTACATAGCAACTAAAATTCTGCCTCCTTTGCTTTAGCATGTATTGGACAAGATTCTGTGGGTCGTATGGCTAACGTGAGGTAATCTTGGAGGCATCGAGGATTGGTTTGGAATACACCATGACCACGACAAAGTAGAATGATACCCCATCAACATATTAAGACAAAGTTCGTCCAATAATTGCAAAAATTTCCAAACCCTAAAAGGGTCACTTTGCTTTCTCTTAAATAGATCCAGTTTAGGGTTTATATAGGAATCCAAAGCGTGTAATATACAATATGGTGACAATTATTGTGAAGCTCATTATTGTTATATTAATATGGACATACACTTTTAATTTTACAACGCGTCAATAAAATTTAAACCTAGCCAAGGACGCTTACTTATGACTTACTCTATACATGTTCCTACGCTACCCATGTCGCGAAAACTGATGACATTTTACTTTAAAAAAGAATACGGTGACATCAATGATGGATCTTATATGAAAATTGAGGAAAGCAGTAATATGTCTTGCGAGACTAAGAAACGGTATCTTTCTCTTTCAAAGGTGAGGTCTTAGATTCGTCTAGTCCTAAAGGGTGGAACCCATGATTAGGGTTTCAAGATTCTCGAGCTAAACAAACTAAATAAATATGAAAAAGAGAATGTGTTTTGAAGTTGGCAATCAAGTAACCACAGCATAGCTTTTTTTCTCCTTTTCTGCAGATTTTTCTTTTGGCTTCCTTCTAGCCATTAAAAGTTGCTTTGTATGTCATGCTTATGAGGTATATATATGCCCCACTGAGCTCCAAAATCTGCCATACTTTGACTAATAAGTTCTCGAATCTATTCCCCAGCAGAAAAAAAAAAGGGTTTTTTCTAGACCTAGAATGCCAGATACTTTGCTGTTTTCTCATGCAAGAAAGAAAGATTTTATGTGTTTCCTGCACGTTACGATGCCACGCTCCAACAGTCATATGAATTTTGACATGAACTTAAGCATAAAGAGAAAAAGAAAAAAAAAGAAAAGAGAAATATCGTGTGATATGAATTAAGAAAATAAATTAATTTTTCATTTGTTCCTGAAAGCTCTATGTATAATTAATTAGTATTTAAGAAAAACGTGTTATGTGAAACTTGAATCCTAATAGTAAAAATAAAATAAAATGGAAAGTCGGTTTAAGAAAGATTTTTTTTTTTATTTTTTGGTCAAAAGTAAGGACGCTGAATACTTCTCTCGAGAACATGACAAACAAAAAACTACCTAAACCTAGGGCAAGTTTAACCCAGTTTTGTCACCAAACCACCTGACAATATTCTGCAGTGCGTCATGGACCATAGTTCTTTTGTCATTTTTTCCCCTTTTAAGGAAAATAAAGTATTACGACATAAAAAAAAATGCGAATAAAACAAACTTTTGGCAATATTGTAGTGTTCTATATTGATGCTTTTAGCATGTGGTGGTACTCCAATAGCGAATGTATCTGTGATTTTATTAGTGTTGGACAGGTGACGAAGTATATCGAAATTCTCGTTTATTTATTTGCGAAAATGATGACAAATTTTCTAAATCTTTTTTACCTGTTGCATTTGCTATGGCGTAGCCATGAGTCGTCCGAATAAATATATATTAAAAATAATAGAGAAAACTCCAATAAAAGGCTAGAATTCCCAAATTTCTAACAAAAGGAGGATTACAAATTTTACTTGAAGAAACCCTAGTGATCAAAAGGATTTCGAAAATCAAGTTTTCACATCACTTCAGCTCCGCCGAATTCTAACTTTAGAAATTTTGTCGAAGCGCTCGAATAAAGTGCGCGATAACTTTTGGAAAGCTAGAAAGGCGTGCAGCGTGCCCCGGTAAAAACTATTCTTAGTCCATACGCACACTCCTCCACATAGGGTTTTTTACTTTTATATCAGTTGTATATTGATACCATGAATTCTTGTTTAAGGATCTCTTTTTTCCCTTTTATGGCAAAAGGAGGGAGGGATGCGAGAAGTGTCAAATTAGGTTACGGCTTAACCTCACTCCGACATCAGTTGGGTCCCCCCGAGCGCCCCCTCTTTGGTTCGGGAAAAGACACTGCGTGACAGCAACCTCTGCAGAGAAACACCCTCAGGGGGAAGGAGGAGAAGCATGGCAAAACCCCCCCTGCGCACCCAGCAAATTTTAAAAGGAGTCCTCGGTCGCAGCTGCTGGCTTCCAGACGTGGAAGCCATGCATTGGCCGCGGTGCAGCGCCACCCTACTGGACACGCAAGAGGGTTGGAATCTTCTTCGCAACCCTAGAACTTGCAAGAATCTAGTGATGGATTCTCTCTCTCTCTCTCTAGAGAGAGAGGGGGAACAGTGGAGAGCACAGAGACACACGCAGGCACGGGCACACACTCATCGACTGTGCAGAGAAAGTATAAAACAATTTGTATTGGTGTTGTTCTTGTCCTTTCTTATTCTTTTCAAAGGGAGGAAAAGATGATGTGCCCAACCCCACCCAAAGTTTGTTAATGGTGGGGCTTGGCCTTCCACTTAGTCTAAGAAAACGGTTCCAAAAGCCTCTTTCGAGCACTTTAGCACTTGAAGCGGTTGTATTTTTACCCCCTCCCAAGTCCGCTTTTCGAGGGAGGTGAGGTCATGGCTTTGCTTTGGCTTCTTTTTCTTGGGGACCCAGTTTCGTTTCATTTATTGATTTTGTTTCATTTCTTGTTTTCACCATGCGCCCTCCGATTTTCTCCTTGTGGTGATGGACAGCAGAGGAATTTGGCCGAGGCCCATTCCGCCTGAGCTTTCAAATTCTAGTGCGTTCAGTTGTCACCTCCCCTAGCTGGATTCTAGAACGTCTTCAAAAAGCACGGCTTCAATCAGCCAAAATCACTGTTGTACGTGTTAGCATAGATCACTTCGTTTTAGAAAGAGAGAGAGAGAGAGAGAGAGAGAGTTCCAAATAAAAAGGAAACGATGTGCTGTTAACGTTAACGTTTGATGGAACAGGATGTGTACGTGGTGTCTGCAATGAGCAGTGAAGTGTGACCTCAAGAACGGTTTAGATGAGAGGCAAGCAAAATATGTACTTGGTTCTTGTCCTTATTTCGATCACAGTCTGGGTTGTGAAACAGCAGCGGAGGCGAGAGAGTGGCATTTGATTTTTCGGTTATCTGGTTTTTCGCTTTCTTCTTTTGCTGATTGGAGCAATCCGAGCATTTTTCATGCTCCAGGCACTGAGTCTTGAGATCTTGACACCGACTGTTCCATTGTTGAACACGTATAGGTGAGCTTCATTGCCGATGGCCAAGCTCGGATAAACCCTGGCAGTGATGCAAGTCTTCCCTTTGCCACCGAAGCTCTCGACAATGGAGTGATCGATCTGTGCGTCGATAATTCAAGAAATGAGTAATTGCGCTAGGGGAGTGTCAGGGAAAAAGAGACGGATGGAAATGCCCAGGAATATCGCATTGATTGAGTCCTACTTTTGTCATTGTCTAAGGCATATGAGATGTCATTAACATGGGACCACCGACCATGATAGAGGAAGATTCTCCTTTGACCTATGAAGTGCGTCAAAGTAGCAAGATTGATGAAAAATAAATGAATGGAAACTGGAAGTACCAAGCTTCTGAGAGATATTTTCTCATGACGAGGATCTACGTCGACAAAACCTCCGTAAGTGGTCTTGTCAAGGCCTTCCATTAATGACGACCTGCTTGCAATGCCAACCTCAAGATCAGATCAGAGAATATATTCAAAATTGCGCAGAGAATTGAACCTCGACCGTAAACCTACCTGCTCTGGTCGCTGCACATCAGCACAACCAATTTTCCATTCTTCTTCAGAACATGAAAATAGATTGCTGTCTGTTCTTTCAGGTCCTCAGAAGCTAGAGCCAACAAACCAAACGGGCCTAGTTTGCCTCTAACAGATGCTGTTTTGCTAGAACAGAGCAGTTGTGGATCGACCGAATCGTGATCTATGGTCTCAGCCTTGGCTAAATCGGTGGTCTCGAATGAAACTTCGATATCTGCCTTTATTATAACAAGATAAGCAGCAAGTTTAATACTTCTGATTACTATGAGCAAATGTAAATAATTACACATTATGTCAGTGTATTGAACTAATCACCTGCGCAGCTGTAATGCCTGAAACTTCGACTGCCGATCCACCCTTGAGATCCTTACTCAAAACAGTCACCTCCTTAGCACGGAGTTTCTCTGTTTCTTTAATAGGCCATTGCACTAATTGCCTTCCCGATTTACTGAGAAGGACGTGCCGAGGAATCGACTAGGAAACAGAAAGAAAGCGATTTGATAAGCTTCCATAAATGGAGAACTAGTTTCAACTATAAAAACACTAGATATAATGTTGCAATTAACCTGGTCTGTAATACAAATGTAGATCAGAAATCATCAGTCTGTCCACAAATTTAATCTATTTACAACAAGACCACTTAATCGAACTACTTATGACAAGTACAATAAATGTACTTTCCTACTGGCTTAAAGTGAAGCGGGAAAAATTGCTTTTTTGCCAACCAATTAGTCACGGATTATGACTGCAGGGAACATAGCTTAAATAGATCCTTAGGTCAAGTTAATTTCTGAACTATGGAAGATCAGAAGTACCTGAAGTCCTGACCATCCCTTCTTGACGTCAGATGACTTGCTATCGGACTCATTTATCCAGCCCCACAGAATACGCCTCTCTTTTGCGCTGTCATAGAACGACTTCGAAGCATAGAATTTCCCATAGTCATACCGCAAGCCCGAACTTGAAACGGTGAAGTCATTCTCAACAGAGAATCTGTCTGTTTTGGTATCGTAGTTTCCGAGTATGTAATAGTCGTGAGAGTTGAAACTCGCCTTGAGCACATGCTTGGCCAACTCCCCTTGCTCTGAGGTCTCCACCGCATTCCTGCTATTAATACTAACAGGATAAAAATCCGGGCATTCCCACATGTCGGTCTCGGCCAACGAATTAAACAGGCTCCCGATCATACTCCAGCTAATAAAGTCTTCGCTTTTGTAAAGAATCGCGGTCCCTCGACCTTTAATCTGGCTTCCAACTAGAAGGCGCCATGCCTTGTCCTCACCTTGCCAGGCAGTTGTGGGGTCTCTGAAGAAATTAGGATCAGTTCCATCTGGTGGAGAGATTAACGGGTTATGAGGCGATTTGACCCACTCGTGGAGCAATGGATCGGATGTGTTTTTGGGCATTGCCAAGTTTTGGACCTGACGTTTCTTCACGTCGCTCCCTGTGTAAATATGGCAGGTTTGCCCCGAGGAAGAAGGGTCGCCGAACCAGACCAGCATCCATTAACATCAAAAGGCCCCGTCGGATAAATTGCATCCTCCAGGTTCACCCAGTTGATCAGATCGTAAGATACTGAATGAGCCCACACTATGTTACCCCACACAGCACCATATGGATTATACTGGTAGAACAGATGGTAGACTCCATTGTAATGCATTGGTCCTGTGATATAAAAAGAAATTTCATGAAGCCAACACAGCAGTTAACTTCTATCTTTATACATTGAATGTCAACCTTTGTTGTTGAAAGACATGATTTTACTTGTAAAATAAATTACGCTTTACAAAGTTACTGATTTATTTGTAAAGGCCTCTGTCTTGTCTTTCTTAACACATTCAATGCCACTTTTAACACCAATGAGATGCTGAAAGATTGGAAGAACTCACCATTTGGATCTGCAGTGTCATGTCATTGTTCATCAAAATATGGAGTTGCGCCGGATAGCACAAAGCCAGGAACAGAGTCAAATCAAGAATCAACAACTCATTGGCCTTAAAACAGAAAATAAGTTCCAAGAGAAGGGTATATATTGAAGCACCGTTCATCCAGTTTCTCGGAGGTTGGAAGTGGTATCCAGTTCTGTAAGGCTGATCTGTAGAATCGGATTGAAGATTTCTTTGAACATGATCAAAGTCTCCAACTTCAGCTCCATATCCAGCTCCTGCACAGAATAATCCTACAACGTATATCAGGAACAATTTCATTTCTGGAACAACTGCCAACAATCTCCAGGTTAGCAATTTTTTCTCAGTCTACATTTAAGCATTTTTCTGTTTACATCAAAGGGTGCTCGGAGAAATAGATCTGACAACAACTTGGATATAAAAAACCACATTTCTTGGACCAGTTATGCAACATGTATTTCTTAATTCTTAGAATACTATCAGGACAATTTTCTAATACTTAGGGAAGTGTGACTTCAATGCTAACTTGGGAATAATGCACATGGAGATCCGCTTGTATTTTCTGGGAGAGACCAAAGACCGTCAATCAAGCAAGCAATTAAAAAACAGTCTACGAATAGATTACTGAAGCCAGGCTCTACCTGACAAAGTCCAAGTTTAAGGGATGCCTTTCGGATAGCAAAGTTTAAGTTTATCTCGTTTGTTGTTTTGCTAAGCATGTTTTAAACTCTTATATTATGAATCATAATGAGGCTCGTGATTGATTGGACAAAGTAAAGATATGTGTTAAGATTGGAGACTCACAAGAGCATTGTGACCCACTTAGCAGCTCAAGGGTCGACAGTGATTCAGAGAAATTATTTTTATACTGCTTCTCCTGGTGCTCACGGGGGGTATCACCCATCCAACTACTAAGGTTCTTTTCCCAGGCAAAAATAAAGAAGGAGCAGAGAAGGACTATTTTGCAGAAGCATACCATCCATATTGATTCTGTATTACAAAAAACTTTAAATAGCACAACTTTTTATTGATTCCGATTTCTGCGCGGTCAGGAAATAATGCAGCGAATCTGCAGATACATCTCATGGCACTTCATAACGCATGGCGGGAAAACATGGATTAAAACACTAGAATCAGTCTCGCTTTGGGCATTTCAAATTTTGGAAGCGGATTCCTCATGATGTAACGGCTATGCTGCACAGGATTGACCCCCCTCAGATCTGCCAGATGAGATATTCTCGCACCGAAATGCCGATGGTTCTCCATAGCTCAAACTTCTCCATGACCAATACGGGCTTTCCTCATGCTCCACGCATCCAGTTGCTCGACTTGTACACTAAGAGTTCCATAATTGAAAGTATACAAGCGAGCTGCTTCATCAATAGCCAGAACTGGATACACCCTGCTGGTGATGCAGACTTTTCCAGCCCCACCAAAGCTCTCAATAATAGAGTGATCTATCTGCAATTGTTCAGAAGTAATCATGAGACGACAAAGCGATGGCCAGAGGCCATAAAATTGCGGACAAACGTACCAAGGTTCTCAAGGAAATCTTCTCGACTTGGGGATCTATGTCGAGGAAAGCTCCATATGTGGTCTTATCAACCTCGTTCCTCAACGAAGACCTGTTATAGCCAATCTTTTACAATGAACACGCGGTACAAGGAAATCTTTCAGAAGACAAAGGCAAGAGCTCGCAAAAAGCCATTCCGCATTTTACCTGCTTTGATCACTACACATCAGGACTACGTATTGGTTTTGGCCTCTGAATACTCTGAAGAATATTGCCGTTTGTTCTTCCAAATCATCCGTCGCCAAAGCTAACAAACCAAACGGTCCATACTTGCCACTAACTGATGCATTCTTTTCGCTGCACAGAATTTGGGGGTCCATCCAGTTTGGATCCATGAGCTCAGCTTCTTCCAAGTTGGGCAATTCAAAGGCAACTTCAACGTCCACCTTTTGATTTACGTTGAAAAACAGAGAGAAGTAAATTTAGAGCAAGGGCGTCATATATATATGAAATAAACAAGTCGAGATGACTATAAGATGCAATAGGTCCATTCAGGCACCTGTGAAGCAGTGATATCTGAAACTTCATAAGTTGAACCGCCGTCGAGTCCCAGAGACTTAACACCAACATTTTTTTCACGCAGAGTTTTGATTTCCTCCACAGGCCGCTGTATCAGTTGCTTTCCACTTCTGTCTAGCCAAATTTCTCTTGGAAATGCCTGCAAAACAAAATGAAATTTTGGTTCTTAAGCTGACTTTTCTACAGATGAGCCTGCCAAATAAAATTTCAAACATGTCTAGTTGCGGGCTACACATGAATATGGATATATCCATTCGTATTGGCATTCGACCAGATTAAATCGCAATTTCCGTTATGCAACTCAACTCACCTGAAGTCCAGACCAACCCTTTGCTATGTCATCCTCTGTACTATCTGACTCGTTAACCCATCCAAACAGTAGTCTCCGGTTCTTCGCACTGTCAAAGAACGATTTGGAAGCATAATACTTCCCGTAGTCCAATCGTAAATCCATACTAGTTCCCGCTAGGTCATCATCTGGTAAAAACCTTTCCAGCTCAAGTTTGTAAGTGCCTAGCACATAGTAATCGTGACTATTGAAACTTGCCTTCATCACGTGCTTAGTGGTTGCGTTCAGGATCGATGTGTCCACGCCACTCGTGCTTTCTGTGGATACTGGAAAAAAGTCCAGGCACTCCCACATGCCGGTTTTGCTCGATGTGAAAAGAGGTTGCTCGGATTTAGACCAGTGGAAGAAGTCATCACTTTGATAAAGAATTGCCATTCCTTTATCGTTCTTCCAGCTTCCAACTATGATCCTCCATTTACCATCTGGACCCTGCCACGCAGTTGTCGGGTCTCGGAAATTGTCTGGTTCAATTCCTTCGGGAGGAACAATAATTGGATTCAGAGAGAACTTGACCCATTCTTGTAGGAAGGGATCAGACTCATTCTTTGGAATCGCCAAGTTTTGCACTTGACTATAATTCGCATCTATGCCAGTATACAAAATGACTGGTCTGTTCCCTAGGATAGTAGCAGAACCTGACCAGCAACTGATGATGTCGAAAGGTTCGCTTGGCTCGAGGGCGTGATTAAGGTGAACCCAGTTAACTAGATCATACGAAACCGAATGCGCCCATACTATACCGTCACCAAAAAGCGCGCTGTGAGGATTGTACTGGTAGAACAAGTGGTAAACCCCTTTGTAATACATAAGACCTGATTAGATCAATCAAAGTCAGGATATGATTGAAACATTCAAGAATTCTTCAAACTCTATTTTGCCACTAATTCTTTTCATTCTTTTGTAATTTGTTTCTGGTGGGCAGTGAACACGTCGTTTGAACATGCTGTGGTTAAGTTCCAATGATCAATAGGCACTAAAAGAAGGAACAGAACAATGATATTGCTCAAAATCAGCAAGACTTACCATTAGGATCTGCAGGACAGAAAAGCACCCGTTTGCGCTCTCCACGATCAGATTCAGAACGTGTCTCGTAATAGCATCAGCACAAAAAAGGAAAACAGAGGGGGAGAGAGAGAAGGTTCGATTAAACATAAATGAAAGAACGAACAGATTAGAGGCGATATTGATGAACTTCATACCGTTTAACCAATTCCGAGGAGATTGGAAATGATAGGAGGTTCTGTAAGGTTGCGCTCTTGAAGTTGTAAAAGATCTGCTCTGTGATGCCTCGAGTTCAGCTCCGATTCCATTGCTCAACAGAGCACAACACAAGCAGCCAATGGCCAGAAAAAGTGTGGTGCCCATGTTCTCCAAAGCAGGACAAGAGTAGGGTCCTCCCTCGAACCATTATATGCAAAAAGACGTCAAGCATTTAGACTTTTCTTTTAGCCTTGTTGTCCATTAGTTTAATGATACAACGTTAAAGAATTCGTCTTCTCTTAGGATTGGAGACGAGAGATGGTCACGCGTGCCATCTTTTTAAATATTGGACGTCTCTCAATAAAAATCAATCCACGTCAGCATTATGGAATTATTGGCATAAATTGTATCATAGAATATTAAATATCACGCTCGCGTACGGTAGGTGTTTTACTAACTGAATTATTCTATGAAAGCTGGGCAATCAACGGACCATAAACAGACGATCTATCTTTTCTATAAACAGGTACGAATGCTATGTGACGGAGGCCCATGCTTTCGTGAACACCTACACCGAGGGGGCCAATCAGATTCAGGGGCGACCGTGATCTGCCGAGACATCGCTCTCAGCATGGTCACGCCACCGCCGCAAGAAAACTGAGTCTAGCATTTCCCGGAAGTTGCTGCTCGCGAAGTTCAACCTTTACATGGACCTGGCGTGTCACGGAAGAGCCCGTTTCTGGAGAAGACAAGGTGACTTCTGGAGCTAGCATGGATCTCGGCGGGCCACTTATTTCTCTTGGTCGGTGGTTACGAAGCTCGGCATGAGCGATGACGTTGGGGCTTGTAAGCCACAATTACGACGGCGATGGGAAGAGCATCAGGACCGAGACCTGGTTCCCCATCAAGAAGTGAAGCGGCCCCTGGAAAGGGCTTACGATGATGCAAAGGACATCCTGACGACTCACAGCGATGAGCACGAGAGGCCCCAGTGCCCAAGTGAAGTCTCAAGGAGATGAAAAGCAGCTGCAGATGGTGGCCTAGCCGATCGATGTGCAGGCGGATCAAGGCCTTTCCCAATGCCGAATCCGGCTGCATTGGCCGCCAATGCTAATTGCATTGCTCCTGTGGAATCTTAACACGAACTCTTAAAGAAAATATGGGCGAGGCATTACGATCTGATGTGCACAAAGTTTTTCTTCCTTCTCAAATTGAATATCCCAAGTCTCTAAACCATTCGGTTGCGTTTGGCATTACGAACTCGTAAAGAAAATATGGGCAAGGCATTACGATTTGATGTGCACAAAGTTTTTCTTCCTTCTCAAATTGAATATCCCAAGTCTCTAAACCATTCGGTTGTATTTGGCAGTCAGGATAAAATTCGGGATGGGATATAATTTATCCTATCCTACATTTGTTGCTCGCTCAGGATAGGATAAAGTCGGATATAAGGGGGATATAAACAGGATAAAATTATCCCATGGGGGAGATGGGATAAAGGTGGATAGAATTTCTAACGTTAATAATAAGAAAGTTATTTTTCTCGAATAACAAAACTTATTAAATTAACAAATTGAAATTATATTTCAATATAAATAATATTTGAATTCTAATTTAAGAAATGAAAAATAAAAAAATCTTTTTAATTAATCTTATTTTAATTTATATATTCAACTTTAATTATATCTTATAATAAACATTCAATCTATAAATTAAATATTTATATTTATTATATATTTAGGTATATTAGTACAATTTACTATGATAAAATTTTATTAAAGAATGATGAAAGGGGAAAAAAGAAATAATATAAAAAAGAGGAAAAATAAAATAAAATAAAATAAAAATAAAAATAAATTAAGAAATAGTGTTACAAGATTTTCACCATCTCCATTTATGAACATTTATGCTCATTTATAATGATCTGCCGTTTATATATAAAAAAAAAAAAAATGTACATGATATGATGTGAATATATCCAATTTTAATACTGCGATTCACTAAACAATGGATAGGATATAAAAAAAATCCCAAGATTTCATATCCTATTCTATCCAATCTTATCCCGATTAAAAATCTGGACGATCAAATATAGTCTTCCTGTATGAGATTGATAATATGACATCAAGTTTAAGTTGTTCTTGTGCCTCTTGAGGTATGAGAATCTCCGAGGTGCGGACACCTTAAGTACCAAAATTTAGAGGAATGGACACATAAGTGCCGAAACTTCTAAAATGTATATTTAAGTGTCAAAATCAGAAAAGAAATAAACACTTAATTGCTAATAGCGAGCCTTGTCGAATTTTCGACAAGCCACATTAGATTTTCAATGAGCCACGTCAGATTTCCGGTAGCCACGTAAATCTATTTTATCAATAAAATATTATCACGTCAAACTTCCAGCAAGCCTCACTGAAATTGGCACTTAAAAGCACGTTTGGTAATGCTCCAATTTCTCTTTATTTTGTTTTTTTGTTCTCCAAAATAGAAATAGAACATAACTCCATTTGCTAATTTTTATTTATTTATTTCGGGAAACAAATTGTTTCTGAGAATAGATTTGGAATTGAAAAAAAAAAATTGATTATGTATTCTTAAGAACAACTCAAAAAATAAGCCTTTTCCATTTTTTCTTTCTTCTTTTTCTCCTAGCCAGTCACCAGCCTTGGCGATGGCCAGTGATTGGCTTGACGAGGCCTGGCGAAGCATCGGCAATCGGCGAGGTCCCCTCAAGCCTCGTTGTGGCCAGGGGAGGCTCAATCTCACCCAAATCTAGCAAGGTCGACCTCGTGGTGGCCGGGCAAGGTCCAACCTCGCAAGATCTAGGTGAGGTTGCCTTGCCTACTCTTGTCCGGCAAGCGACTAGAGGAAGAAGAAGTAAAAGAAAAATATAATAAAATTATCAATAAATTAAAAGAAATTCCAAGTCACAAAAAAAATTTGGGGTCATACCAAATGCATTGGGCCAATTCTATAAAAAAACACGAACTTTAAGTGTTGTTCCAAATCTGGCCCAAACTTGATTTTGTCTAAAAAAGCACCAACTTTTACTCGTGTCCCAAATCTGGCCCGAACTTCATTTTGTCTAAAAAAAAAAGCACCAACTTTCACTCGTGTCCCAAATCTGGCCCTCCGTTAACCCTCCTTCCACAAACTTCTGACGTGGCATTTCCACTCAAAGTCTATTTGAAGATGAATGAAGTAAGTCTATTACAAATAGGTTTCACGTCTCTATTTAACTATAGACATTGAAAACAGCTTGCCAATTGTTAATTAATCTAATGGTCCTAGCTATGTGCGTCGTCACCTGGAATTGAAGCTGTTGAATTATTTTTCCCATGAGAATCATTTGTAAAGTTCACCTCATTAGAGGGCAAATTTAAATTTAACACTTCCTCCAAACACTCGAATACAGCATCGTTTTGCATCTCAACAAATTTGGACCTTTTCACAGTCGACCCATAGGGTAGATAGGAGGAAAGTTTGTGTTTTTTTTTTTAGACAAAATAAAGTTCAAGCCAGATTTGGGATAACATCTAAAGTTTGTGCTTTTTTTTTTAGACAAAATAAAGTTCGGGCCAGATTTGGGACAACATCTAAAGTTTGTGCTTTTTTTTTAGACAAAATAAAGTTCGGGCCAAATTTGGGACAATACCTAAAGTTCGTGCTTTTTTTTTAGACAAAATAAAGTTCACGTCAGATTTGGGACAACACCTAAAGTTCGTGTTTTTTTATGGAATTGGCTCCAAATGCATTTCTATTCCGGGAATATAAATTTTGTTCAGTCATCAAATGCATTCAAATATTCAAAAACTCATCTAATTATTTTTAAACAGAATTTGTTCTCGGAAATAAAAACGTTATCATATGCATCCAAAGTGTCTATTTTTTTTTTTTTTTTTAAAAATGACACTTAAGTATATCTTGTTTTGGCACTTATGTGTCCATCTTATTAAGTTAAAGTATACTTTTTCTAAGAATCTCTAGAACAGATTTTGCTCGCAACAGTGTGCATTTTCGCGGTGGTTCATTCTCAAGGATACAAATCGTATCAAAGGCACAAATCCTCGAACTTTATAAAGTGATACGACTGAGAAACCAGACACCCCTTTCTTATATGAATTAAACTAAGACAACCTTTCACTTCTGACCATACAGCCTCTCACCGTTGCAATATGAGACACCGTTTCACATTTAAATTCGGTTAAATCAGACAACTTGCGGTCATCATTTCATCACAAACGTTCTCGATTTTCTATTCTATTTTTTCAGCAGAATTCTATTTTTTTTTTTTAATAATACATGACTGCTTGTTCAAAAGTTAATTAAACGACCTACCACGAATAGTCATATATTCTGAAAAGTTGCAATTCTCATATGGACTTGGTATTTTCACTAACAATGCATCTCTTCACAAAAGTAACGAAGAAGATGGGAAGAAAAGAAGAAAAAACATGTAATTTGGTGTTTTTCTGAATTTTAGGGTTTATTATTTCTATCGTGTTTTTTTTTTGACAAAATTGCCCATATTCTGATTGCTAGAAAAATCACTTGCTCGTTGGTCAATGAACATTTGGCTAGCCGGCAAGATCAGGCCTTTATTTGAGACAAATTTGACCACTTCAGACTATTTGAAATAAAGTACACCTTGAGCCCCTTTTTTAAAAAAATGGCCTCACTTCGGTCCTTATTTGGAATTTTCTCCATAACATAATGACGCAAATTTAACAAACAAATGATGTGAACATGATGTAAATAAGATGATAACACACATTTTACGTACAAATTAGCAAATTAATATAAAAAAAAAAAAAAAAAACTCATCAAACAAATTACATCAGAGATAACAACTAATTCAAAAGGACTCTACGACAAAGTAATTTATGATAAGGTTGTCCATACCACCTTTAAATCATAACAATAATCACTTATTATACATTTCGTTATGCATCCACGCAATTAGCAGCCGGGTCCTGCTTTTGTTGCTCTAGGTCTGGCACACCATTTTCAGCTTCAAGGACAATAGCTAATATTATTTTATTTATAATGGATAATTTTTTTTTTATTGATCTTTTGCTATTATAAACATCAGCTCAAAAATCAAACTGAGCCTTCAAAAGCCAACTCATCCTTCATACCTAAGCCGAAATCCAATTCAAAAATCGAGTCCTAACCCTACACCATGCGAAATCGGCTTGTAATGCATAGGATTCGACATAAGAAGCGCTCTCGGCTTTCTTTCTTCTATGCTTCCTCGAAGTTCCTCTAAGTTTTTAATAAGGACATAAGTGCGTTTAACGTGTTCGATTAAAAAGTTTAGAGAAAAAGATTTGGAAAAGAATGTTTTTATTGCTCAAGTGCTCGTGAGACAAATGAGGGAGAGACCTTCCCTATTTATACAAGAGTTCTTCTCATTACAGCTGTAGATTTTCTCTTGATCTGACGATGAATATTGCATCTTCTCATCAATCAATCACCAACATTTATGACAAAAATTCTCTAGAACAGTATATATTTACCAAATCGTCCATCCTTAGAAATATAGTTTCTAGAGCCATCTAGAATATAAGGATGACGATTTGGTAAATATATAATGTTCTAGAGAATTTTTGTCATAATGTCGGTGATTGATAGATGACTCCCTCACTATTTATACAAAAGTTCTTTTCATTATAGCCATAGATTTTCTCTTGATCTGACGATGAAGATTGCATTTTCCCATCTATCAATCACCGACATTTATAACAAAAATTCTCTAGAACATTATATATTTGCCAAATCGTCCATCCTTACAAATATTCTAGATGGCTTTAGAACTACGTTTGGCAGTCAAGATAAAATTCGGGATGGAATATGATTTATCCTATCCTACGTTTGGTGCTTGTTCGGGACATAATAAAGTCGGATATAAGGGGGAATAGACAAAATAAAATTATCCCATAGGAGAGAAGTGAGATAAAGGTGGATATGATTTCTAATGTTCAAAATAGGAAAGTTATTTTTTCGAATAACAAACTTATTAAATTAACAAAATTGAAATTATATTTAAATATAAATAATATTTGAATTCTAATTTAAGAAATTAAAAATAGAAATTTATTTTTAGTTAATCTTATTTCAATTTATATATTCAACTTTAATTCTATATTATAATAAACATTCAATCTATAAATTAAATTTTTATATTTATTATTTATTTTAGGTATTTTTATTTTATTTTAGGTATCTTAGTACAATTTACTATTTGATAAAACTTTGTTAAATAATGATGAAAGGGGAAAAAATAAATAATAAAGAAAATAATATAAAAAAAGAGGAAAAATAAAATAAAAATAAATTAAGGAATAGTGTTACGATGGATTTTCACCATTTTCTTTTATGAATATTTAGGTTCATTTATAATGATATGTTGTTTATATTAAAAAATGTACATGATATGATGCGAATATATCCGACTTTAATACTGCGATTCACCAAACAATGGACATGATATAAAAAAATCTAAAGATTTTATATCCTATCCTATCAAGTCTTATCCCGATTAGAAATCCGGACGACCAAACTTAGCCTAAGAGACATATAATCTCTAAAGATATAATATCTTATCCTTTATATGATGGCTAATTTAATTTTATTCATTTACTGGGGAAAGCATGTCATTTGACCTTATTTTTTTGTAATGATGGATTTTATTTTATTTTATTTTATTGATCTTATGGTATTATAATTTTTTGTCAAATATGAGTTAGTTTTCATTTATTTGTCAAATATGAGGCCGCTAAAGTTATATTCTAATATTATTAACTCTTATATGAGATAGGTATCTTTATGTGTTATATACTCTTTCAAAACCGTGCTATAAGCAATTATATTTAAAAACATATTATATGGAAATTTCAAAATAGAATCTACATAAAAAAAAAAAAATTTAGACATTTATTACCAAAATAAGCATAACTCAATATAAGATTTGTTACCAAAAAATGGATAAGACTTAGAAATGCAGAGATAAAGATTTGTTGGGAATAGTTATTAAGATATGCAAAAGAAAGTCTGTCTAATGACACGATTAAGTATTGAAAATTAAAAAGAATTTAGCATAAGCTAGGTTGATCAATAAATTAACATCGACTTAGAAAGATTCAATTAATAAAAAAATCACTTAAGATAAAAATAAGTAAAGAAAGAGTTACTTAATTCATCAAGTGGATAAGTAATTGATAATATTTAGAATCTTGCCAATCATATTTGTTAAAACCTATCCTCGCAACTTCTTGTTTGGTAAGGAAGCAATAATAATCAATCTAAATATATATACATATATATATATATATGTATGTACATATGTATATATAATACAATCATATATGTATATACATATATATATATATATATTTTTCCATTCGCAAGACTTGAATTCCTTAGTGCTCATATTTAAAACACTTAATTTATCAGTTTCATTGAACAAGCCCTTTGATATAAAATTAGAGATTTTCTCAGATTAAACATTTGCTAAAACGACGTTACTCAACCAAGCGAGATTGAGATTGATTTTAAAAAAAACGAAGTGTATATTAAATTGCAACATATATATATTTGGAATCCAAAAATTGACATCCCTTCCTACTCTTCTACTCATCTTTAACAGAGAGAGGTGATCAATATATTTTTGGAAATATGATTGAAGTGTAAGAAAAAGCAAGAAAGAAAAGAAAAGCCTTAGCCCTTATTTTGCTTGGATGGTCCTGCTGTTGTTGCTTTAGATCTGGCACACCATTTTCAGCTTCAGGGACAACAGCTAATATTATTCTATTTATGATGGATAATTTTTTTTTTTATTGATCTTTTGCTATTATAAACATCGGCTCAAAAATCAAACTGAGCCGAATCCCTTGAGTCTTGATTGATTTATGCTCTGAACTGTGTCTTGCCTTCTTCAAAAGCCAACTCATCCTTCATACCTAAGCCGAAATCCAATTCAAAAATCGAGTCCTAACCCTACACCATGCGAAATCGGCTTGTGATGCATAGGATTCGACATAAGAAGCGCTCTCAAGTTCCTCTAAGTTTTTAATAAGGACATAAGTTCCTCTAAGTTTTTAATAAAACGTTTAAGAGAAAAGATTTGGAAAAGAATGTTTTTATTGCTCAAGTGCTCGTGAGACAAATGAGGAAGAGAGCTTCCCTATTTATACAAGAGTTCTTCTCATTACAGCCGTAAATTTTCTCTTGATCTGACGATGAAGATTGCATCTTCTCATCTATCTTTTTTTTTTTTTTTTTAGTCAGTCCTACTCTATTCCTATTCTACACTCACTCGGACTTTTGCCCCGCCTCTTGCGGGCGTGGGAGTCGAAACCCACTCTTAAAACTTACGCGTCCCCACCCCACCCCATCCCACCCCCACCCCCCCCCGAAAAGGTGGGGATTTGAACCCCTCACCTCCCCTTCCATGTTGGAAGGGTGGCCACTAGGGCGAATCTCAGTGGTTTCTCATCTATCAATCACCAACATTTATAACAAAAATTCTCTAGAACAGTATATATTTACCAAATCGTCCATCCTTAGAAATATTCTGAGTTTCTAGAGCCATCTAGAATATTTCTAAGGATGCACGATGTGGTAAATATATAATGTTCTAGAGAATTTTTGTCATAAATGTCATAGATGGTTCCCTCACTATTTATACAAGAGTTCTTCTCATTATAGCCATAGATTTTCTCTTGATCTGACGATGAAGATTGCATCTTCCCATCTATCAATCACTGACATTTATGACAAAAATTCTCTAGAACATTATATATTTGCCAAATCGTCCATCCTTACAAATATTCTAGATGGCTCTAGAACTGCGTTTGGCAGTCGGGATAAAATTCGGGATAGAATATGATTTATCCTATCCTACGTTTGGTGCTTGTTCGGGACATGATAAAGTCGGATATAAGGGGGATATAAACATGATAAAATTATCTCATAGGAGATGTGGGATAAATGTGGATAGGATTTTTAATATTCAAAATAGGAAAGTTATTTTTCTTGAATAACAAACTTATTAAATTAACAAAATTGAAATTATATTTAAATATAAATAATATTTGAATTCTAATTTAAGAAATTAAAAATAAAAATAGAAATAGAAATTTATTTTTAGTTAATCTTATTTCAATTTATATATTCAACTTTAATTCTATATTATAATAAACATTCAATCTATAAATTAAATATTTATATTTATTATTTATTTTAGGTATTTTTATTTTATTTTAGGTATCTTAGTACAATTTACTATTTGATAAAACTTTGTTAAATAATGTTGAAAGGGGAAAAAATAAATAATAAAGAAAATAATATAAAAAGAGGAAAAATAAAATAAAAATAAATTAAGGAATAGTGTTACGAGGGATTTTCATCATTTCCTTTTATGAAGATTTAGGTTCATTTATAATGATATGCTATTTATATTAAAAAAATGTACATGATATGATGTGAATATATCCGACTTAATATTGCGATTCACCAAACAATGGATATGATATAAAAAAAATCCCAAGATTTTATATCTTATCCTATCAAGTCATATCTCAATTAGAAATCCGGACGACCAAACGTAGCCTAAGAGACATATAATCTCTAAAGATATAATATCTTATCCTTTATATGATGGCTAATTTAATTTTATTCATTTACTGGGGAAAGCATGTCATTTGACCTTATTTTTTTAATGATGGATTTTATTTTATTTTATTGATCTTATGGTATTATAATTTTTTGTCAAATATGAGTTAGTTTTCATTTATTTGTCAAATATGAGGCCGCTAAATTTATCTTCTAATGTTATTAACTGTTATATGAGATAGGTATCTTTATGTGTTATATACTCTTTCAAAACCGTGCTATAAGCAATTATATTTAAAAACATATTAAATGGAAATTTCAAAATAGAATCTACATATAAAAAAAAAAAAATTAGACATTTATTACCAAAATAAGCATAACTCAATATAAGATTTGTTACCAAAAAATGGATAAGACTTAGAAATGCAGAGTTAAAGATTTGTTGGGAATAGTTATTAAGATATGCAAAAGAAAGTCTATCTAATAACACGATTAAGTATTGAAAATTAAAAAGAATTTAGCACTTAATGAGATTAAACTAGGTTGATCAATAAATTAACATCAACTTAGAAAGATTCAATTAATAAAAAAATCACTTAAGATAAAAATAAGTAAAGAAAGAGTTACTTAATTCATCAAGTGGAAAAGTAATTGATAATATTTAGAATCTTGTCAATCATATTTGTTAAATCCTATCCTCGCAGTTTCTTGTTTGGTAAGGAAGCAATAATAATCAATCAAAATAATTTTTTTTTTTCCATTCGCAAGACTTGAATTGCTCATATTTAAAACACTTAATTTATCAGTTTTATTGAACAAGCCCTTAGGATACGAAATTAGAGATTTTCTCAGATTAAACATTTGCTAAAATGATGTTACTCAACCAAGAAGCATCAACCAGTTGGGGTCGAGATCAAGATTGATTTAAAAATGAAGTGTATATTAAATTGCAACATATATTTATTTATTTATTTATTTATATTCGGAATCCAAAAATCGACATCCTTTTCTACTCTCCTACTCATCTTTTAACAGAGAGAGGTGATCAACATATTTTTGGAAATATGATTGAAGCGTAAGAAAAAGCAAGAAAGAAAAGAAAAGTCTCAACCCTTATTTTGCTTGGATGGGAAGATACAAGAGATGCACCAATTATCAATAACAGACACCCCCACGTACCGCCTCTCCCTGTCTCTCTCTCCATATCCACCACTTCACACAACACCTTTCAGTTACTTAATTTGAAATCTCTCTCTTCATTTGCTCCACTTCCCACGCAGAGATATTCATCTCTCTCCCCCCGCAAATCACTCCCTATTATAATTAAAAGCAAACGAACAGGCAGAAGGGCCATGCCGTCCACCGCCAGCACCAAGCCCGACTCGCGGGCATGTGCGGCGTGCCGGCACCAGCGCCGGAAGTGCCGTCCCGACTGCCAATGGGCCGAGTTCTTCCCCGCCTCCCTCCCCCAGACCTTCGCCAATGCCCGCTCCCTCTACGGCCTCAGGAACATGAACGAGCTGACCAGGCTCCTCCCGCCCGAGCTCCGCAGGACCGCCATGGAGACCATCATCTTCGAGTCCAATGTGAGGGCCTTCGACCGCGTCGGTGGGTGCTACCGCATGATCCGCGATCTGGCCGCCAGGGTCCGGCTGGTGGAGTGCGAGCTCAGGCATACACATCAGCTGCTGGCGTTGCTTCGCGGCTCGGAGCTTAGTACTAATAACAATATCGAGGATAACAATCTAGGGTTGACGCAAAAATCGAGCGAAGATCAAGAGGTTTTGATGCGTGACTATTTCGTGACGGACGATCTCGGAGCGTCGACTTCATCATGTCGAGTCGATGAACCCTCAGGTGCGAATCGTGTTTGCCAAGGCGATGGGCTACTGAATTTTCTTGATGAACAGATAATCAGGTTCGATCCTCAACTTGGCATACATATATTTCTCTAGATTCGGCAGTGTTAAGTTTTTTTTTTTTTTTTTTGGGAAATGTGGAACAATATTTTCACTTGATTTTGAAATTCGAAATTTGCCTTTACAAAAATGTCTTGCCATCTTTCAAAATTTTAAAAATTGCTTCTGATCAAAATGAACGAAATGCTCAAAATAAAATGGATTTCCTGTCACTATATTGTACGTCTGAAAAATCAAACGTTCATTGGCACTGATTTTATTTCATAAGTTCGTTCGTTCTGATCCCTTCTACAATGATTTTAGCAGCACGGTCCCGGTAATGGAAGGGACGAGCTCGATGTACAACAATCCGTTAGAGCTCGATCCGATTTCGATGGCTTCGCAATTGTGTCTCCCCAATAATAAGTCCCTGAAAAAAGACGAAGGTGCGAACTCACGGCTTCTCGCCGGATCTTACGAGAGAGATCAGCCATCGAACTTTCTTGAACTTGAATCGCTCGACAAAATTGACAAGGAAAGTAGGTAAGAAATGAAATGATCAGTTTTGCTCCAATGATTCTCTTCTTCGTGTATAGAACTTTGATGCAAAATGATATGTCGTAGAGTTAGACCACATTGCATAATTCGCGATGCCTGTAAAACAATTTAGGCTTTTGGATTTAATGGACTTCAGTGAAGAGGTGGAACCCAATTAGCCTAATGACAATGCAAGTTGTAATTTGCCAATATATCATATATTTGGAAATTTTCTAGTTAGTTAATCAGTGCAAAATTCCTAACTAAATCAGACTTAAATATCTTTCCATAATATATTGTATGGTTCATATTGTCTCTTATGTTATATTCAACCTTGTATTTGAATGTGTAAAATCTAATTATGCCTTCATAACTCTGGCCTTTCTAAAGATTTATGTTATGATATTTCCATATATAGATGATGATCATGATCTGCTTAAGTTTATAAATCGTGTGGCGCAGGCCTGTCATTGCAAGGGACGAGCTCGACGGACGATCAATTAAAGATTAATAAGGATTCGGTTGCTTTTCCAGTCCTCCTCTCAAGAAGGCATTTTCTTCACTGTGAAAGATTCAACCAATGCAAGTAATTATTTCCACGTATGAAATTATCATTCTTTTTCTTGGCTACTTGTATAAACGGTTTTATCTCATTTCCAATGAATTAATACAGCTGAGGAGAAATTTTTGAAATGATTACTTACTCTTGTGGGAAGGACTAGCCTTGGGACGATTGTTCAAAAAAAAAAAAAAAATTCTAATTTCGTCATTCCCCGTTATAAAGTTGATAAGAGTGTCATGGCATCTTACCGTCAAATAGATGAATTAGGTTGATAGTTAGCTTTCTTATGAGAATAATAGCCGTGAAGCAACATAGGTCATAAGTTTTTGTCCGAATTATTCTCAACTTTAGGAAAATTATCTAATCAGTCCTTAACTATTTTCTCTTTGTCAGAATCAGTGCTAACTAACTGTACGAATGTCAAATCAATTTTAAAATTTTTATTTTTCCAATTAAGTCGGCTAATTTTTGTTAGAAATCGCAATGTATTAGGTAGGACTGTAGACTATGGCTAGACTTAACAATTTCTAGCAAAAATTGGTTGAAATTACTATATTGGAATTTTACATATAGATTTAGGATTAAATTGATATTTGCATAATAGGTTTATGACTAATTAGATAATTTTTTCTTTAAAATTTAAAGATAATGATTCATGAAATCTATGGCAGAAAAAATCATTCAATATATTCCACTATTATTTGCGTATTATTCATTTATGCCTCATAATCGCTTCCGTCTGGATTCACTCCATTCTTTCCTTCATTCTTCTCTATGCACTTATTTACTAGATGCATGCGATAGTAGATTCTTGACAAATCTCTTGTGGGCGTAAATTAAAATATATTGCTTCATCTGGATTTTTTTCCCTTTTTAGTTATATTCCACTTCAACTTTTGCCAAAATAGTAAGATTGGTTGTGTTTGGTTTGACTTTTGAGAAATGCAAAGAATTTTAGGTTGAAGGGTTTTTTTTTTTTTTTTTTCAAAATGCAAATAGTGTTTATAAATGTGTTTTGTGAAAGTGCATTAAGAGGCAACTTTGGTTAAATGTTGTTTGGGAAAAAAGTCACACTTATAAATAACTTTTGCTATCAAAAAAATTGAACTTAAAACTCTTTGCCAAATACCGACAGTGAATGGCTCAGGCTGCCGGCAACCATCACCTAAGGTCGTGCAACCAAAGTCAAGCCCCAAGTGAGGGCTACTTGGCTTGCCGTTGGTCAAATCTAGCATCGCCAATCATATTGCATGGGGTAGAAAATGGTGAGGGCACTTTTAGAATTTTAAAAATTCAACTAGGGCAAAATTGAAAGAAAAAATATATTACCATTTTGGGAATGCTAAAACCCAAAGCTTCTACTTATCTGCCTTGGGTTGAGGGACTTTAGAGGACTTTGTAAACCATTTTTCTAAAGTTCTCCGAAAAATTTTGTCAAAAGCCTTAATATTTGGCTAAGCCCTTTAGAGGCTTAAAAGCCTTGGCAAAATGATTGCCAAATGCAACATAAGGGCGCATGTATTTGGAGGAGAACTTCATAATAAAAGGAAAATAGTTCTTGAGGAATCGTTTTTTAGGAAAATGGTTAGTTTTCTCTTGTTTGGTGATATGTGATTGAAAATGTTTTCAAATTTTGGATCTTATTTGAAAAATGATTTTAACCTCATGCATTTATCTCAAGCTATAAAAAATTTGAAATTTGAAATAATTTTTTTTTATAATTTATATTTCTTTTTTTTTTTTCTTTTAACTTTTTCTCCATTGGTCACCAAGCTCGCCCACAAGAGCAGACCAGTGAGGTTGAGCCTTGCCAGCCTTATGCAAGGCTCAAGCTCACCAAAAATGGCAAGGCTTGAGCTTGCCACCCACGAACAAGCTCGAGCTCGAGCTCACTTGAATTTGACGAGCCTCAAGGCTAAGGAGGTTGAGCCTCGCCTGCCTATGCTTGCGGTCGACCATCGGCTGTTGAGGCTCTGCAACCGACGGATGAACAAAGAAAAAAGAATTTTAAAAAAATGATATATTAAAAATTCAAAAGGAGTAATTTTTAAAAAGTGTTTTCACCTCTTTAGATTTAATAATTTACTTTACTAATTTTATGCATGAAAGTTTTCATTGACTGGAAATCACTTTTGGTTGACTAGTCATTTTTAGCGAATTAAATGGGTGAAAAATTAGAAAACCAATTCCCATAAAACACTTTCACTGAAACAAACGCATCCTAAGTTATTTTCGTGAAAGTGTTTTCCTTATATTATATAATTTAATGTTATATTGTATTTCTTATCATGTTCATTAATAGTATATTGCTCCCAAATCTCAGTGGCATGGCCAGGTTAATTCAAGACGTGGACTAGACTAGCAGGCCGCAAGGTGGTGCTTACAAACTGTCTATTGTTAAGGGCACGGGGATAAAACTAGAAGAGTTAAAGACATCTTCATATTTTTTATTCATTTCTATAAAATTCTCCAGAAGACAATTTTTTATTTTTTTATTATTTTTATTATTTATTTATTTTCGATAAATAAAGTGAATCAGATGGGCGACCGACACACCAATGTTCCAGTTGAGCGAGCTTCGTAAGACCCCGCCATGGAGACAATCCTCTTTTGAGTCCAAAATGAGGGCTATCGCATGATCTTCGACTTGGCCGTAAGTGTTTGGCGGATGAAGTCCGAGCTCCAGCGTGTTCATCAGCTGCTCGCTTTTCTTCACAGCTCAGAGCTTACTGTTATAACAATGTCGAGATTAGTAATCTAAAGTTCGGGCATGTCGGGCTGGATTAGACTTTATTAGGTGAGTATTTCGTGAGTGATGATATCATGTTAGAATGTATATGAAAGTTCAATATCGTTCACATGGATTTATTATTTCATATACGAACTATATTGATATGCCACCTATTTTGTTTTCTACCTTCCGTTAAATATCTTTTCATGTGTATTGCTTCGTGGGTTGTTATTCCCTTTACATGGACTCCCATCATCTATGCTTATAGACAATTTGGTGGGGAGATAGTTCAGCAGGCTTTTTCTATGAAAAAGAAAAGATGGTTTCACGGATCAAATTTTTCATTTCAAAGCTCTAGAATGCCAGTGAACCAGATGGTTGGCGGCACCAAATAATAATTACGGCCGACAAGGAATTTTGCTACCTTAGGACCGTTATAGTTAAGGCCGCCGTTCACTGGGGCTTCAGTCGCCTGGCTCCCCTGCCATTAGGTCACCAACTTCCTTGACCTTCCGGCACTGCGCAGGCGTCAACCTCCATACATGGTCTTACGACTTTGCGGAGACCTGTGTTTTTGGTAAACAGTCGTTCGGGCCTCGTGGTAGGTTAGATCCAATAACTGGGCATCCTAAGTATCTTTTTCTATTTTATTTACCGCTTTTCTTTCAGTCTTAGAAGAAAGACACATGATTCGGGATAGAAAGAAAAAAAGGTTATTGCAAAAAATCTACGCTTTTTGAAGGTGAAGTTTGTAAAAAAAAAAAAAAACAATTCCTTCTGTTGTGTATCCCCAATTAATGCAGCCTCAGATGCTTCAATTGTTTTTTGAACTTCATAAATTTCTGGAATTGGTTACTACTCTTGAATCACATAAAAGAGATCCAAATTATTGCGGATATTATGTGATTAGTTCGTATCCAAAATAGAAAATTCAACTAAGCAAGTCAAAAAAGAGATGATAGAATCAAAATAATTCCCTTTAAAGTTCTATTTATGTCAGAGGGCATTATGAATGTTTTATCATGTTCCACCAACATACTAAAAGGGTTATACGATATATCGGGTGTGGAAGTAGGCCAACATTTCTATTGGCAAATAGGAGGTTTTCAAGTCCATGGCCAAGTCCTTATTACTTCTTGGGTTGTAATTGCTATCTTATTAGGTTCCACTAGTATAGCTGTTCGGAATCCACAAACCATTCCGAATGACAGTCAAAATTTCTTCGAATATGTCCTTGAATTCATTCGAGAAGTTAGCAAAACAATGTATGGGGTATACAATGAAAGAAGCGTCAAAGGGCTCATCCTAGGTTAGTCGTCCGACTGCTCGGTGACCGAATCAGAGAGCTTTGTTTTTACTGCTTTCTCTTTTCTCCAGCACTATCGGACTGATCATCTTGCTGCAACAAAGCAAGCTTAGGAATGAATTGAATGGAAATTTAGGTCTCTGTCCCCTTGGAAGATTCTTCTTTCCTCTTCGGTGAAAGAGGGGCAAAGGTGTGTGGGAGAAAGAATTCTAAAAGGAGAGAAGATTTCGTCCACCAAGCGAGACAAAACAAAGTGCGACCCCTAAGCAATTGGAAGTTCTCGCTCATCTCTTGGGGGTCCATATCATCTGAAAACTTTTCGTGTTCCATTAGCATAGCTAAATTGGAATAGGATGACTCAGCATTAGGAAAAGTAAGCCCCCCTTGTCTTGATTGAATTTGGCTTTGTTGCGCCCTGAATCAATCAAAAAGCAACTTGATTTGCTTCACCCCCATTTGGGCGAGAGGTAGCCGTGAGTCACCTGGACTACGGATTTATCGATTGGTTGATTCTCGAAATCACCTCCTGAGAAAAAAAAAAAAAAAAAAAAAGGCCTTAAGTTCCTGACCCACAAATGAATAGGAAGTGGGGCAAGGGTCTTAATAATAATAATAATAATAATAATAATAATAATAATAATAATAATAATAATAATAAATAAATAAATAAAAACAAAACAAAAGAAAAAATAAAAACATATAAAAATTCATAACTTTTTTTTTTAAAATTGCAAAAAATTGTCCACGTGCTATACCATATAAGATGACCAACATTCATGTTAATGATTTATAACTAAAATTGGCTTAAAGGACTATATTGGTAAATAGTCAAAAGATTTAGAACTGAATTAGTCTATTACAATATTTAGAACTGAATTGGCATACCTATAATGGGTGGACTTTTTTTGTAATTATTCCTTCTTCTTTTTTCGTATAAGTAAAAAGGCATAGATCTAAGAATCATGATTGTATTGAATTTTTAACCTAATTTAAAATAGTGATATTACCTGTTTAATATTGTACCATTGAAATATACGAGATCTTCGTCGAATTATTACCAGAGATTGAAATCTCTTGATTTTGCTTCCTTATATGGAGACAATAGTATTGCATGATATCACTTTTTAAGTTCCATAATGGTGTATAATCATTTTTGCTTCCATGGATGGACATATTACAACGTCAGATCTTAGATCACATAATCATGTCAGCTACAAGAATTTTAGAAAATTTTAAATTTTAGATATTAATATTTTCAAAAATTTTGGGCCAAAATTAATTGTTATTATCAATGTTATTGTTATCATGTCACACTTAATCCCTTTTGCCTTCTTTTATTAATTATAATTGTCTTGTGTTAAGTGGCTCTTTTATGATTGTCAAAATTAGCACCTGGCATCTAAATAGCTTGCCAATTTTTGTTACATAATGCCAAATGTATCCCGCTAGCATGACAGAATATCTAACGGTTGGATATTGACCACAATTTTCAATTTGTGAAAGGTGGGCAACCGGATTGGAGAATCGTGGGAGGGAGGGTTTTGGTGTTTTTATTTTATTTAAGGAATAATGTCACAATTTATTCCTCTATCTTACTAGCTTTATACAACCAAATGTTTTAAAGTTCTATTTGATGGCATTATAAATGCTTTCCCTTGTAATACTCTTCCAATCAAATCCCCACCCCCTAGAAAAAGTATACATGAATTACATACACGAAAAAATATTCTCACTTTTAAATGATCCAAAAATTCACAAATTACTTAAGGGATAAAATAACCTGCTAGGCTGCTAGTAAGTTTTCCATCCCTACAAATTGATAAATTTGTTGAAAATCAACAATTTGGAACGCTAACTTTTGGTTTAGGTGAGAAAGAACTTGATCCACTAGCCTAGGTCTTTCAATTTGGGCTGCAAACTTTTTTTTTTTTTTTTTGGCTATTTTCTTGTTAAAACAAGCAAGTTATTGACTAAAAAACCTACAAGTGTGAAAAATGTTTCGTATAGGTGTTGTTGCTAATAATATTTTTGCATTTATTTTCTCTTGAAATAAAAATGTATAATTATTTTTTTTTGCTCTTAATTTAAAAAAAAAAATCTAACATTAATGATGTTAATAAGTTTTCTTTTTATTCCCTTATTTTTATTTTGGCTGATTTATTTTTTAATGTGAAAATTTCCACTCGGTGGACTAACGAACCCACCAAGTGGAATTTAAAGAAATTCCTCACAATGTGACTTTCCAATTTTTATTTTCAAAAAAAAAAAAAACATTAAACAAGTCAATATGTTTCTTTGAGAAAATTTGTGGTGGAAAAGCCACCGTCTCTTATTGAAGACTAACAGTACTATTAGCTTATCATTTTCCAATGTCAAATACCTAGGACTTTCAAATACTCATGTTTATAGCTTCTTAAACTAGCTTATAGGTTCTTAAACTAAGGAAAAATTGTCCAAAACATCCTAAATTTATTGCACTTTTACCAATTCAGTCATAAACCTTTTAATCTTAGCAATTGAGTCTTAAACATTTCACATTTTGTCAATTGAATTCATTCGACTAATTTTGGCTGGAAATTACTGATATAGATGGCCGGGGCTAACTTGACACTTTTTAATAATTTTTTGAATTATTATGCTTTTTTTTTCTCTCTCTCTTTTTGCTTTGTTTATTTATTTATGGTTTTAGGGAGAGGCCCGACCAAGGTGGCCGATGGACCATCACTAGCCACAAGCGAGGTCTAGTAGACCCTCGCTAGCCCTAGGAGAGGGCATCGGGGCCCTTGCCAACTCTAGGTAAGGGGACGACACCCTCACCATATCTAGCTAAGGCAAAACAATTGTGACTCTCATTCTGGGTAAGCGCTCGTGTGCCCTCACTTAGGCCAACGAGGGCCGTAATGCCCTCACTCAAGGTCGATAAGGGTCAATCGGCCCTCGCTTGTGGTTGGCGAGGGTCATCAATCCCTGCTAGCCACCCTCATGACCCTCTCTTTAAAACCCGAAAAAAAAAAAAAAAAAAAAAGAAAGTAAAAAAGAAAAAGCAAAAAAAAATCAATAAATTATTAAAAAATTAAAATATTATTTTAAAAAGTGTCACATTAGCTTAGATCATCCACGTCAGTAATTTCTGGCCAAAATTGGTTAGATTGACTCAATTGGTAAAATGTGAAAAGATTTAGGACTTAATTGATAAAATTGAAAGATCGTGACCAAATTGACAAAAGTACGATAGATTTATGAATTTTTGAATGATTTTCCCCTTAAACTAATGATGTGCACATGTTATCTTTTTTTCCAATTTTAAAGATAAGATTACTTTAACTTGGATGATAGGTGAGATGATTTTATTACAAATAAGACGTACACTAAAAGATTAAAGTTGAACATCTTCACTTCAATATTAAGAAATGACTAAAACAATCCATTTCTTTATGGTATCTCAATCTTTTGATTGTATGCTAATACATATTGATTTTCTTCAAGCAAATAAACTAAAAGATTCAGATACAAAATGTAGGATGTGTTTACGATTTCTTACGATGCTAATACATAATGTATGCTTAGTACGAAGATTTTTCTTACATGTTTCTATATATGTATAAATCCTGGTGAACTAAGCGTGGTACTTTTTTTTCGATTTAGAAGAGGTGTTGACTTGCGACTGCATTAAATTTTTCTTTATCTATATGGAAAGAGGACATATCTATGCTTTTTTAAAAAGAAAAAAAAAAATTATGATGCAATTAATGAAATTTCAAATTACATATTTATGCATTTACACCAGATAGATGGCCATTTTAAATGCAACCATAGCAATTGATGTAGTTTGAATCTGCTTTCTATATTTCCATTTCTTCCTAACATGTTTTAACTAATTAGAAAAAAAAAAATGTGCGAGTAAAATTTTTTCCTAATACATGATGGAAAGAATTATTATTAGAATCAACCCTTATCGATAGCTTTGTATTGTCTAAATTATAAATCTGTTAGCCTGTATTTTATTCAAAATTTGTATTTCCTTTACTAATTTCATGTAATTTGTCAAAAAATTAATTGAATCATTGATATCATTTATTTTCTCTTGTATATTTCCATGCAGATTTTTTTTTTTTTTATAGGGGTTATAAGTTTATTAGGCAATATTGTACTAGAAACTTGTATTTCATTGTTCTTTTTTCGTAATTTACAAAATAGTTTTAAGTTACGAGATTTCTTGTGTGTTTGTTTTGGTAGTTCGAGCTTACTCCTTGACAAATGCATCACGATGTCAAGTAAATAGGATAGTCACCCTAATCATTCACTTTTACTTTATTTAGATGATGGAAGATACTTCGATTTAAAGCTGTTTTTAGCTTTATATTCTCTACGTGTAAATGGGTGCATGTGAGGCTTGTACAAAAAAATGAAAATAGATATAGATTTTATCTTTAATTTTTTTAAGCAAAATTTAGATGGGAGGTTTTGAATTTGAAATATTCAATTGAGTGGTGCGTGAGATAACTACTTGTGACAGTATTAAATGATGACAATTACCTTCTTCTTCTTTTTGTCCATTTAGGGTTCATAGTATTACTAAAAGCAACCTTTGGTTAAAGTTAAAACTCAACTAATTTGGAACTAAAGTATGGCAAAAAACCCTAAATTGGCCTCGCTCATCTTCTTTGGTTTTTTTTTTTTCAGAACCTATAGTTCATCATCTAGATCGTTGCGAACTTGTTTAATAATGATACAGACGAAGATATTTATATATTTTGAAACCACTTTGAATGAATAATAACATGTGATGCATTGGATGCCAATTCAAACAAATACATATCTATTATGGAATGAAGAATTAAGTATAACATTACACTTTTTTTAAGTAGATATATAAACAAATAGTTCAACTCTCATTTTCTATACTAAATGTCGAAGTGGGATGAATCAATGTAATCAATTTCTTCTATTAATATAATTTGTTTAGTGGCATCATATTTCTTTATCTAGTGATAATGAATGTTGTAGATAATTAAAAAATTAAGGGGAAAATACCACAAAAAATCACAAACTATGTGTACTGTGATATAAATATCTAAACCTTTTTTTTATTACCAAAAACTCTAAAACTTGTTCATTTTGACACAAATACCCCAAGATTTTTTTTTTTTTTTGGTGTCATTACCCATGTATGACAAATGTACCCTAGATTTTGACATAAAAATAAAAAAACAAATTTACCTTGGATGGCACTAAAACAAAGTATATATAAACATTAAAAAATCTTGAGATATTTGTATCATAGTGGACAAGTTTAAGATTTTTGTGATATAAAAAAAGTTTGAGGCATTTAAGTGACAATGATATAATTTGAGGATTTTTTTATGGTATTAACTTAATTTTAAATGGGTTAATACTACTAAAAACTCTATATTGATATGTTTATAACAAATTTACCTTAAATGATAAACTTGTGATAAATCACCCCTTTGTCATTTTTTGTTAAATTGTATTAAAAAATTACTAAATTGAATGATACACTACAATTGATTAATATATCAATTTGGGATTTTATCATTATTCGTCGTAGATATATTAATTTATGATTTTTTGTGACATTAATCTAATTTAACGAAAACTAATAAATATTGCAAATTTACTGGTTTTGCGTTTCTAGATGTTGATTATAAGTATGTTAATTTAAGATTATTGATAAATAAAAAATTAATTTAAGATAAATTTATTATAAATATATTATTTTGAAAATTTTGTAAGTATTAATTCATTTTAAATTGCATGAAACACGTGAAAAGAACATGAATAAAGCACAAAGCTGCATGGATTTCCATCATCTGTCCAATCGTAAGCCTTGGTGGACCTTTGGCTAGATTGTACTTTATTTTTAGAGACCCACGAGCGACGATGGCTTTTAAGTATGACCTCCCCCGTTCGATCAAAAAAATAAAAAAGTATGACCTCCCTCTCTTGTTCATTGAATAGTTTACATCGATATGTAAATAATAATAATAATAATAATAATAATAATAATAATAATAATAATAATAATAATAATAAACTAAAGAGAGAGAGACAATTTCTGACAAAATTCCAACTGCCCCCTTCAATTTCGACCGACTTTTACACGCATCCTCAGAGACCACGTGCACGCCCAACTTAAAAAAAACAAAAAAACAAAAGCGGAATTTTTGGGCCAATCTCAGGTACAAAAAATGTCACGACACGCTGATTTGACACTACCCACTCGACAAAATTACTGGTCGAAAAATAAAAATAAAAAGAAGAATTATGAATTGGATAAAATCATTTTACTGTCGATAGCTCATTAAAGAACGCCAACAACCTAAGGAAAATCTAATTAGACGTACGATGTAAATACACATTCGATCGAATAATTACTCTTCGGAAAAAAAATAGATACTACTCCAACATTTGAACATATAACTCTACTCTCACAGCTCATTAAAAATGGGTTTGAATTTATTCGTGAGATTTTTATTTGAAGTAATATCAATCTTAATTGTACTTTTCCTTCTCTATAAAGTCACGATGTTCATCGAAATGTTTGATTTGAACTTAAGTTTACTATTTAGCGACTAGTGCATTTAATTGGATAACACCCATCGTAGCCTATCTCATTTCACAAATCTTCTTAAATTCGAAAAAAAAAATGATGAAAGAAAGAAACTTAAAATGAACAAATTGTGGTCATTTTTGTGCTTTTCAATTGAAAGGTGGAGATTTGGATGAAAGAGATGGGAGGAGAACGACAATGAAAAGGATAATCTCCTGATTTCGAATTATATTCAGAACAAAAAACCGCGAAAAAGACACAAATTATGTGAAATTAAAATAACACACCCGAACTAGTGTACAAAAGACCTAAAAATAGTTTCCTTTCGTGAAAAAAAAAAAAAAAAAAAGAAACCTTATAACTAAAATACTTCGAAGAGCGTTTTTGAACGAAACGTGCCCTTAAATCACGCAAACAAGAGGGTGTACAAAAGCTTGGGAATCCCCATCCCACGAGCATATCCGGGGTTAGATATGTCCATTAAAATACCCAAGAATTGACTTTTGACTTTTGATTTATTGAGTGATAGCCTAGATTTCAGCGTTATGCTTTCGCTGCGGGCGTTTCCCATAAATAAATCAGGCATCCATAACTGATCTTTTTTATAATTAAACCGCGACCCGGTTAACCCCACGCCGGGCCACGGAACGATCAATTGGAGTCGTAATAGCAGCTCCGGCCTCCCTTAGCCTCGCCGGAAAGCAGTAATAAGTTTGCTCGCCACATCGCTAGGAATACGACTTCACAAGAGACGGCGACGGCAAGCTCGGCGTGGTGCGTGATCAAATTTGTGCTGAGGAAAATGCCAATACATCCGACCGACCAAACCAGAACGTCGACATCTAAAAAGGCCAGAAAGGACCACATCTTGGATGAGCCTCTAACCAAGAATGAGATGGGAGGGCGCAAGGGGCGACGCACTGCTACTTTATAGTGGGAAAGAACAGCTCATTCGATAAAGGATGACCATCCATATGTACACGAATGGAGTTGAAAGCGAAAGACATTATCGACATGGACAAAACCCTAGCAATTACCATGATGCGTGATAACGACTCTAGGCCACCTCAGACGAGCGCACTTAACTTCCTCTTCACTTCTTCTCGGCCGACCATGAATTCTTGAAACATGATATTATTGATAATAACGATGACAATAACATTTACAATCCTCGGAGAACTGATCGAAAAATACTTCACAACTGTAACACCCGACGATAGGGTTAGCAAAATACACGAGTTCTATTTTTTTTGCCCCTTCCTTTGTGGGTCAAGGGTTAAAACAAAGGGCTCCTAAAGCAATTTTCAATTTCCATAAAGGTAAGAAGTGCGGAAAACTATACCCTATCACACCGACATAATTAAAATAAAATTCGGAAAAGCAAAGAAGATAATTTACCCTTTCTTTTCTTGATCCACTAATCTTTTTTTTTTTTTTTTTTTTTTTTTTTCTCCTCCTTGAACACCATGATTGATCCGTTAGTAATCCTCAGAAAATTCTAAAAAAAGGAATTTGCTAAAAACAACAAAAGAAAAATAAGGGGACAAAAGAGGAGAAAAAAAAATATTTCGATTCTCGAGATCAGAAAGTGAACCTCCAGATCTTGATCAGGAGATCGACCTTGCACCTGGAGTCGGCGACGTCGGCGACGACGGTCGCGTTCTTGTCCTTCGGGGCCGACACTCCCTTGATCCCGCTGCAGACGACTCTGATCCCGACCTTCTTGCTCTTCCGCCCGCCCGCCTTCACCCTCACCTTCGTGTCCATCCGAATTTCCAGGGCCAGCCCGTTCTTCCTCCTCAGATCCGACCTCAGAGCAGCCACCGATTCGGCGTCGACGTCCTCCGTGCTCGCCGACGCGACCGCCCTCAGGGTCGTCTGGTTCTTGGGGTAGCTCGCGAACGCCGGCATCGAGCCATTACCCAGGAAGACGGACCCCGAGGCCGAGGAGAGGGAGACGAGGAATGGGTCGTAGAAGAAGGTGAAGGTGTGGGAGTTGGGGTTCTTGGAGATGAGGGTGAGGTTGAAGAGGGTGGTGAGGCTGGAGGCGGAGCCGTCGGAGGCGGTGGTGAGGTTGAGGGCGTTGGTGCGGAGGGAGGAGAGGGAGAAGGCGGGGCGGTGGGGGTGGTAGAGGACGTAGAGGGCGGCGCCGGCTATGGCGGCGAGGAGGGCGACGAAGAGGAGGAGCAGGATCGTCCAGAAGCAGCAGCAGCAGAGGCTGCAGCGGCGGCGGCGGCGGCGGCGTTTGGGGGGTTGCGGGCGGTACGGGCGGTAGAGCTGGGGCTTGATGGGAGTACCGTTGGCGGCGGGGAACGCGGTTGTGGGAGCACCGTTGGCGGTGGTGGCGGCGGTGGCGGTGGCGGTGGCGCCGTTGGTGGTGGTGGCCGGTTTGGCCGATGGGTGGACTCTGTCCGTCATTTTGGGCGGTGGCTTAGAGAGAGAGAGAGAAGTGAGAAGTGAGAAAGAAAGGAAGAGGAAGAGATGCTTCTTACTTCTTAGGCCAAGGCAAGTGTGGAATCACTCTTCACCATCATCCCTTCTTAAATCTTTTTTGACAACTATATGCTTTTTTCTTTTCTTTTTTTAATGAGCAACAAGAATATGTTATACTAGGGGTCTTGTCTTTTGGACAGGGCCAACGTAATTGCCATATGCTTTTTTCAAATTAAGTAAAAAATATGTCAATTCAAGTAAGTTTTGGATTAAGGCTAAATATTATCAAATTAAATTTGAGTTTCTCTGTGAATTTATGTTGAACTTTGAGTCGTGTTGCCATGTTGTATTGAGAATTACCCCCTCTACTTTGGATATGAGAAATCAAATTATGAACTCATTATTAGATATAGGTCATTCATGTGCTTAAGAAAACATGTTTGAGTCCGACAAATTACTTATACTAAATTCTTTCATACTTTGGATCTAACAAATTGGACACCTAAAATTTGAAATACCAAATAATTAGTCTAGATTTTGAACATAGTAACTCATTCCTCTAATCTACCTTTGACCTTTTATTCTCCATCGAGCCATTTTCCTCGCATGTTATGATATAAGACTTCCTATATCTGATCGAGCCATCTTCTCTACACAATATCCTCTTTAATAATAGGAATTAAAGAGATGAGGTAATATTTTTCATAATTTCTTTCCATCAAATATTGTCACCAGAGGACAAGATTAGTTGACAAAAGGTCAAACCCTAGAATGGGTAAAGGACAAAACGGTCTTTATGGTAAATACACCTGGTAAGAAACTTCCTACGCGTAATCCGACAGCTGCACGTAAAAGCAAAGGAACCACCCCACCGACAGCCTCTTGGGTTTCCGCCACGTGGCGCTTCTTAAGTGGGATTAAACCATGATCAGCAGGCCTAATCTCTAAGTCATTTGCCCCCATTCACCCTCACGCCCAAAGTCAATGATCAATCCCACTTGAGCAAAGTTGCTTTGGAGGATGGGGGAAGCTTCTCTGGAAACGGTGTTGCTAATCAGCGTCCTTCGAGTAGTAATAGTAATTAGCAATAATGATGACATCAATCTTGTGGGATTTGCTTGTTTAGGACAAACAAAGAGATTTTCCCTCCAAATCTGCAAAATGGGGGATGTTAGCCCTCTCGAGGAAGATTTCTGGACATGACCGATCCACAAGGATTACATCTGAAAAACGCGTAATCCATTTATTATTCATAAGAGAAATTAGGGTTTTAGAATGGAACGTGAACTACGATTGAGCCGTTGAAATAGACAGCACGAGTTTAGAACAAACTCACGAGATCGAGAATCTAGTAAATTAAAAGGAAATGATTCTAGACTTGAATATATTAAGTAAGATCTTGCCATTTGATTGAGTATAAATGCATCCTTTGAATCTCCAGCTTGCTTTCATACTATATTGAGGTTCGCATTACAACGATTGTCTACAAACCTACTCCGAAATTCTATGGATTTTCTAAAATTACTCCTATTTTTGATTGTCAAACTCTTATTTCCATCGATGGATGCCAGATTTTTCTTCCTCATGCCAATAGTAATTAGCAATAATGATGACACTAATCTCGTGGGATTTGCTTGTTTAGGACAAACAAAGAGATTTTCCCTCCAAATCTGCAAAATGGGGGATGTTAGCCCTCTCGAGAAAGATTTCTGGATATGACCGATCCGCAAAGGTTACATATGAAAAACGCATAGTCCATTTATTATTATTCATACGATTGAGCGGCTAAAATAGAGAGCACGAGTTTAGAACAAACTCGTGAGATCGAGAATCTAGTAAATTAAAAGGAAATGATTCCATTCTTGAATAAATTAAGTAAGATCTTGCCATTTGATTGAGTATAAGTGTGTCCTTTGAATCTCCAGCTTGCTTTCATACTATCTTGAGGTTCGCATTACAGTGATTGTCTACAAACCTACTCCGAAATTCTATGGATTTTCTAAAATTACTCCAATTTTTGATTGTCAAACTCTTATCTTCCATCAATGGATGCCAGATTTTTCTTGCTCATGCCAATAGTGCCAACAAGAGACTTATTGGCGGAAGTAGACACACGAAATCTAAGCCGTCGTTTACATCTTTGAGTACAAAAAAAAGAAGACTTAACGCTCTAGTTATCTTTTGGTTTTTCGGCTTATGTTTTTTCTGACTCTCAAGATTATTTAAGAATTTCATGGGCGAAGACTTTTGTACCTCGTTACCAAAACATAATAAACAATAAGAAATTTTATCCGTATATCATTGACTTTGAAAATATCGAAATCATTTTAGATCAAACGGGTATGTTCATGTCTCCAAAATGCTTTTATGAAACTTAGTAAAGTGTAATAATTGCATTCTTTAAAAAATTTACAATTGATCGTCGTCAAGATAACAGTAATTTTAGTAAATTAAAGATCATAATAAGAGAGGGGATTCATATTCGCGAATCTATGCTTGGCACTAGAGCAACTGAGGTGAAAACAAGCTAACAAATGACAACATACAAGGTAGCTAAAATTCCATTAACTAGTCCTCTTAAAGAAACTCATAATTAGGAAAATACACCTTTGAATGATATGATCAAATCCGGTCTGTGCTGAAAGTATTAAAAAAAAAAAAAAATACAAGTTACCGCTACACTTGCTTTGATGACTAGATCAGGTTCCTTATTTTCGGTGAAATGATTTTAGTAGTTCTTTTTTTTTTGTCGGAAAATGACTTTAGTAGATTAATCTTATCATACTTATAATATTATTCTTGACTTTTGTGTATTTTGCTTAACAGAAAAAATGTCGATTAGAAAAATGAGAGCTCTAGGTTTCTTTTGTTTCGTAAACAATGAATAATTTTGAAAATATCAAAAATATTTTGCTAAAAATAATAGCTTTTGTCACTTAAAATAATTAGTCAATAAAAGATATTTTCACTTTTAACAACAATTTGTAAATGAAAATATTTTCAATTTATTCATTTTTGTAAACGATACGAGTAATCATATTTAGAAAAACATTTTTGAATTTTTTTTTTTTTTTCGTAAAATGAACGAAGCCTCGATCGAGAAATCCAACAATATTGATCGCTTCTTATAAACGCCGCGCCGATTGGTAAGTCTTTGGTTGGAATGTGACTGCTTAAAGTCACGACCGACTCACTCTCGATACTAAGATTGCAGATGGACGCATTAATTTGTAATAAATACAGAGTGGAAAAATGCAAGACGCGACCCCTTTCTGGGGGGCATGATGCGAACATCTTACTGCAAAATTCCACCGAACATCACGCTGAATTGAGGGCAACGCCAATAGTAGAATATGAATGTAGTCGCATTTAGGTCATGTCACATGATAAATTGAAAAATTTATAGATAAAACCCTAAATCTATTACATTCACGCCAATTCAATTCTAAATTTTAGCCAATTTAATCCTAAACTTATTGTACTTGTGTCTATTCTGTCCTAAACATTTCAATTGTAACAATTTAGTCTTTCCAATCGGTTTTTAGCCAAAATCTTTGTCATGGAATTTATTATTTTTTCTTCTTTTCTTCTTTTCTCTAACTCTAGGCCGATGAAGTCATGTCGGCCAATCCTTGCCAGCCACAAGCAGGGGCCGACAACCCTTGCTTGGTTGAGGTAAAGGCATCACCGCCCTCGTCAACCACTAACAAGAGTTGCAATGCCCTCACCCAAATCAAGCAAGGGTCATGATGCCCTTGCTGACCAATGAGCAAGAGTAGCGGCCTTCACGCAGACCAAGGCAAGGGTGTTGCGGTCCTTGTCTAGACCAGGACAAGGACGTTGTGACCCTCACCTAGATTTGGGCAAGGACATAGAGGCCATTGCTTGTGATCAGCGAGGGCCCTCATTGACCTAGGTTTAGGAAAAGAAAAAAAAAGAAAAAGAAAGAAGAATAAAAGGAAAAAAATAAAATTCATAAAATTTTTACAAAATTATCTATGTTAGTATCGATTGTGCTATGTAAGATGGTCAACGTTAACTAAATCGCCATATTAGCAACTTTCGGTCAAAATTGGTCAAAAAGACTAAATTAGCAAATCGTCAAAAATATTTAAGACTAAATAGACAAATCGTCAAAATATTTAGGATTGAAATGGTATAACTAAAAAATTTATGATTGAATTGGCATAGGTGTTATATGTTTGGGATTTTGTTGGTAAATACATGTGAGAAATTGTCTAAGTCCCAAATCTATTTTAAGAATGTTAATTCGTTGCTAAACTTTTCAATGTTGCCGATTTTAGTCTTAAATCTTTATGCGGAATTCAAATATAATTATTTCGATCAATTTTTATCGAAAATTGTTAACACAATAGATTATCACGTAGGACAGCCGATGATGACTAGATCTCCACATCCATGATTTCTCCAAAAATTAGAGGAAGAACTCCATTGAAATGCCGCGCAATGGTTAAGGATTAAATTGTAAAAATTTAAAAAGTTGATGGTGAGATAATATAATACAATTTGATATGGACAACCGGTAAATTATAGTAAGAATCGCCGAGACCATTATCTGGGAGATTTAGATTCATCAAGGACTTTCAAGTTAAAGTTTGGGCACTTGAGGAATGCCAACCCGCCATTAATAATATAATTAATTAACTCGAGCCCCAAGAAGGCCGAAATGGGCCGTAAAGCAAAGCCGAATGTGCAAGCCCACTCGACTTCTTCATGGGCCACACCAACAGGCCCATGACGAGGTTTAGCCTCGGCTCTCCTTGAACATGTCCAATGCTAAGCTTAATGAGAGAAGCTTAGGCTATGTTGAGTCAACGAGTACATGAATATTTTATAACTAGCTTGGTCAAAATGCTGACATACGATTTAGAGGGTACATGAATTATATTATATTTCCAATTGCTAAAAATTTAAATCTTTCCGAAAGAAACTGCACAGAAATTTCTTTGATGGGTACTTGCGTAATTAATTATTCAATCTACATTGCGTAGAGAGATGACGCTGAATTTGCCAATTTAATAATGGACAAAAAAAGACCATATTCCATCAAACCTGGAAGTAAGAAGTAGCACTCTCGTTATAGGACCAATTTTCTTTTAAGAAACACCAACATTATATCCGATCTCAATTTTGACATGAACTTTTTTTCCCTTCTCATAAAAAAAAAAAACACCCACTTGTACTCTAAACCAAAATCTATCCCAATTAACACTCCGTCCAATATTGCTGCCGGAGGTCCGACGCGGCAATTCCAAGCGTAGGTTACCTCCATGTCACTGTCTGATGTGGATTCAAGGCACACCCTCATTGACCTTTTTGCTTTCTTTTGTATTTAATATTTTGTTTTTTGGCCAGGACTCTTTAATTTTTGCAGCTGAAATCCTCTCGATCATGCTGATATCAATCTGAATCGGATGAAAGGCGATAGCCACGCAAGCAACCGTGTAATGCATATAATAAAAAGCTGTCCAAATAAAAAAATGTGGGTTAGGTCTAGTACGAAATCAACGAGTTAATTATAGTGGATTTAATCAGTTCTTACGTAATCAGATTTGCATCAACTCAGGCTTTATGTTTTGCATGAGTAGGATCTTATCCTTGATATTTTTATATATATATAGAATAGTGCAATTTGCTTACTAGCTGGGTCCGGACCATAGAGACTATACTTAGGTAATCATCTTTACATTCACTCATACCAAAAGACAAGATTATTATAGCCAAATCAAGATTTAGTAAAGCGAACGCATGTAACAGCTAAGAGATGTTCCCATTATTCATGATGAGGAATCATTCATTCAAGAATCATTTTAATATACGACGGGCATTATTAGGGTTTCTGCAAAGTAATCTTGCTCCTGCTTTTCTTCTTGATCCAGATCCGTATATCGCATGATAATGTACACCGATCTCAGAAGAACGCCAGTGAAAAAGGAGCATATATACGATAGCAGTTCAAAAGAGAGTACGAAAAGGTGTACATCTTAAAGACCTCAAACACACACCAGCACTGATCCAAAGTCCGAGCTGACTCTTGGTTATCTGCTAATTCTGATCTCCTCAGTTTTGCCTAGTAATGGATTCCATCCTCTGCAGCTTCAGCTGATGCTTGAACCTGTTGATGAAGTCGTCGGCCCTGGCGTCGACCTCCTCGTCCGCACGACCGCTGATTTTGCCCGTCCCTTCTCTCACGCTCGCCGGCCGGCGTCTCTCGAGGAAATCTCCATCTTCTTCTTCATCATCTTCGTCGAAATACACAATTGGGTTCTTCACGCTTGCAGATCTCCTCACGGTGGTTCTGGGCAACCTATTTGTTGCCGCTTCAGTCTCAGCTTCATCAGCACGATCATCTTCTTCTCCCTGCCGTTCTTGTGCCCGCGCTTGTTCTTGTTGAAAATTGTAGCGAGGGAACGGCTCTAGATTTGGGTAATTGACATTCCTAGTTGGGGTTGGAGTGGGCGGTGCAGTCGGTTCTATCTCTATGTGACTGTAGGGGCCAGAGGGCTTGGGCTTCTGGGGGGTGGAAGGAGATCTAGCAAAGTGAGATGGATTCTCTTGCTCTTGTTCTTGCTCTTGTTCTGGTCCTTGTTCTTGCATCTGTTCATGTTCTGGTTCTTGAAATGTGTGGTGCTGGTGGGTCTCCATTTCAGGGGCTTTCATGGCAGTGGGCCAAGCGGGTTGTTCTTGGGGTCTGTTCCAGAAGAAGATGGTGGACTTGAGTCTCTGGAAAATGGAGGGAGGTCTAGCCAAGGGCGGGGCTGGTGGGTTTTTGTGGGTCTCGTGTTCTTGGCGATCTTTTTGGTGCTCATGGGTAGGTCCGTGAGCAGAACCGAACTGTGAAGTGATGGCAATGGTGCCAATCATGAGGTTGAGCACCAGGAAGAGAACAGGAGGGGTGAACCAGCTGTTCAAGGTGGACCAGAGTGAAGGAGTCGGCGGCGTTCCAGATGCCTCATCAGACATGGTTTCTGCTTCACCAAAGAAAGGTTGAGAGAGAGAGAGAGATGATGGTGTTGGACAGAAGGGAAAGGTGAGTGCCAACTGCCAATATAAAGAGGGAGGCTATTGTTTTGGGTGGGATATTCCTTTATGCTTGGCCATGCGTGTTGTTTATGTTTGGCTGTTTGATTTTTAAGAAGTTATTGGTTGTTGCTAATAGCAGTCTTTTCTGCCTTTCCTACGGAGGCTGGTGGTGGGGGAAAGAAAAGGGCCGAGTGGGGGTGGTGGGGTCACGGACAGGGGGTGTCCCTGTGGGTCACTCGTCAGGTCAGGTGGATTGTCGCGGCTGAATGGACGCATGTGTTTGGACTTGCCTGCCCGAAACGCTCGGAAGCTTTGATTCCAAGCTTCCGCTCGAAGTCGACTTCACCAGGTCGTACGGATACGTTCGAGCTGGACTCTGATTCAACTCGTGGTCTTGGACCAAAGCCCAATGATCAAGGACAGTACCTTCCTGCAACTCGACGAGCCTTTTTCATTTTGGGCCACAGGAAGCGAAAGCTGGTGCCTGGTGCTTTGGGGTTGACATCGAGCTACTTGTTCTGACGTTCTGGATCTCTGCAGAAAATAAGTTGGACCTTAGGAAAATGCAAGAAACAGGCTCAGTTCATATGATGATGCATCCCACAGAGGAGCAACCGTATCACGATAAGATTTTCCCTGAATCCTCACGCCCGAAACCATCATGTTCCATTTCGCGATGCATTCCGTGAGGACACTCAAGACAATCAAGAAATTCTGGTTTGTCCATAATTATAAGATCGGATTTCTAAGCACTTCATTAGTATGAACTTTTTGGGGTGGGCGCAAAAAGTGTATGTACCTTCCGTCCCGAGAAGCAAGAGGTCTCAAGTCTATCTCCTGCTGTCATGAATTTCTCGTGACAAGTCCAAAGATCACGTATTCAGGTAACTTGACAACGAGGGTTTAGACAAGAAAGAACAGAGGAAAAAATTCATTTGATGATGCTGCAGATTATTTTCAAGACATGAAATTCCTAGTCGATCTCGAACTGCATAGGATCAAAGACTCAAAACTGTAATGGCTGCCGGAGCTTGAGAGAGAGAGAGAGAGAGAGAGAGAGAGAGAACAGAAGTGAAGCTTGAGTAAGATGGTACTTCCCCATCTCCCCTCGAGCTCGCCCAGCGACTGAACAACAACAAGGACGACAAATCAAGAACACCCTCCAATCCTCCAATCCCATCCGTCTCACCGGCGATCCAGCTCTTGCGATCACCGAAATGCCACTCCTCTCTCACCACCGCTCCTCCTTTTCTCCTCCGCCGTCATCCGCCGCCGTCGCCGCCCCCTCCTACACCTCCAAACCCATCAAGCCCCAGAAACCCGCCCCCGCTCCTCCGTACTCCCGCCGGATTCTCCTGGCCATCGTCGCCTTCTCGGTCGTCTCCCTCGTGATCGGCATCGCCGGAGTCTCCTTCTCTTTCTATGCTCTCCGGCGGCCCAGGTCCTCGCCCGTCTTCCGGTGCGGGAGGACCGTGGACGCTTTCCGGGCTTTCTATTCGGCTTCCCGTTCGAGGAAGCTTGGCGGTGGCGGCAACGGTGGGTTGGCTACGGCGGCGGATCGTCCCAAGCTTTTGGGTGTTGTCGGCATTCAGACTGGGTTTGACTCCTTCGATCGCCGAGCTGCTATTAGGAGCACTTGGCTTGCTTCTGACCCTGATGGGCTTTTGAGGTACTTGATCTTGGGTTCATGTAAAGTTTTCGTCTTTCGTCGATTGTGTGCTCAGGGCAGGTTTCAAAATCAGATTATGGGGATCGCAGTGTTGGTTTTTAGTAGTATAGCCTTGAGCTTGGTTTTTGGGATTTTAGTTAGTGTGTTCAGATGGTTGATTCTGTTGTTATGTGGTGATCCAGAGTACTTTACGGTAATTCAGTGTTCAGAAATAGCCAAGACAATGCTACATTACTTGTAAACAAGATCAGATTATGGGGATCGCATTGTCGGTTTTTTGTACTATAGCTCTGAGCTTGGCTTTTGGGATTTTAGCTAGTGTGTGAAGATGGTTGATTCTGTTGTGATGTGGTGACCCAGAGTGCTTTACAGGAAATCAATGTTCAGCAATAGCCAATACAATGCTACATTACTTTTAAACAAGTAGACTGAGGTTTAGATTACAACTGTCTCCTAGTTCATAGAGGAAGCAAATATGCTCTGCAAAATGTGTTCTTTCCCTGGGTTTTAGGAAGTGAAAGGCTTAACAAATGAAAATGTAGGACATTCTTTTTAGGAAGTTAAAGGCTTGACAAATGTAAATGTGGGACATTCTTGTACATTATCTGCTCATGGTCAAATGTTCGCAGGTAAGATTTATGTGTAGAATTCGATAGTTTAATATGGAACTCTGCAATTGGGGAGATCTCGGTGGAGTTTCTAAGCTATACTCAGCTAGCAGATAACTTGGTGCAAACTGCAAATAATATTTATTGTAGTTAGCTCTCAAGATGGCACTCTGTTCTCCGTTCATACTTTCTAGACAGAATCACACAATAAGTATTGCTTTACATTAGGAATTTCTTGTTCCCTACCGGCTTTTACTCTTTTCCTTTGCATGTTCCCATATATGGCATAGACTCCTTCATTGCTCTTATCCTTTTAGGTTGGAACAAGCTACTGGTTTATCTTTTAGATTTGTGATTGGGCGACCAAAGGATGTGACGAAGATGGCCAGACTTCAGAAAGAGGTCGATGAGTATAAGGATTTCATGCTCATTGATGTTGAAGAAGAATATTTATTGCTCCCATACAAGACGTAAGAGCTGCTACTTTTTATGTGCAGCGTGGTTGATGATTATGAATCATGAGAGCTTATATGGTAATGGTCTACCTGTCAGGCTGGCATATTTTAAGGCAGCATTTGAACTTTTTGAAGCAGAATATTATGTCAAGGCAGATGATGATATATATCTGCGTCCAGGTATATCTAAGTGAATCTCTGAGTATTTGTCCTTTGCTCCAATGCAGTTTAATGATAGATTCCCAATGTGTCAGATCGTCTTGCAACTTTATTAGCTAGAGAGCGAAAACATTCTCTTACTTACATCGGATGCATGAAGAAAGGGCCAGTCATAACTGACCCGAAACTGAAATGGTGAGTGCTCTACGCTCTACAGAGTTGTGAAATTTTTTCTTTTTGTATGGCTTGGTTGTGTTCAAGGATGTTTATTTGGGCCTCACCCTGTCTAGAGACTTTTTAATTTGTTAATATGTACCTTTCAGGTATGAAAAATCAGGCCATCTGATTGGAAATGAATATTTCTTGCATGCATATGGCCCTATATATGTTCTGTCTGCAGAAGTGGTAGCTTCACTTGCTACTGCTAGAAATAACAGGTACATCGTTTCAACTTATCTGTGCTGCCCGTTAGTTCTCTTAGTATTAATTTTTTTTCCTGCCATGTTCTTCTTCTTCCTTTTTTCTTTCCGATTGTCGAACTTCTCTTATTAGGTGAATTTGAGAGAGATAGTTGGATGCTCTACACTCTTTATTCACAGACTGGACTGCTTTACATTCATGTTATGATCTTGATGTATTTATGTCCCTGATAAACTTCTATATTCAAACGAAGCAGAGCAAAGAACTGTGGACAATTGCATTTCTGGTGGTTAATAAGCTTCTTTAGCATATGGAAATCCAATTTCCAGATAATTCTCTGTGTGGCTTAATTGGATTACCATCACTGTTCATATCGGACATGACGACAAGTGTGTCATCTTGGATGTACTTATCAAATTTCTGTATTTTCCTTGGATTTTCATTTCATTCTCCCACCACCCATTCTTGTCATTGTAGATTACATGGTTACGTGTCTCTTTCCATCTAGAGCAGCTTTTTGATTCTCGTCTCTAAGTTTCTTCTACAGCTGAGACAGTGCAATTTTTGGCTCTCAGCTTGAGAATGTTTAGCAATGAGGATGTTACTATTGGTTCATGGATGCTCGCTATGAACGTATATCATGAGGACAACCGAGCAATATGTGATCCTCGATGTACACCTACATCAATCGCAGTGTGGGACATCCCAAAGTGCTCAGGTAAAAGAGTTGCAATTTCATTGCTTGTTTTAGCGTCTCTTTTACCAAGGAAAAAAAAATGACCAAAGTGGGGAAATCTCCAGGTTTATGCCGTCCAGCCACTAAGATGAGAGAGCTTCACAAGATTGATGTGTGTTCTAAAAGCCCTACGCTGCCTTCGGACGATGACTGACTAGTAAAATCTGTGAAGCTTAAACTCACCATATCTTGGAGGATTGGTTTACTTGTTAGCCTCCATCAATCGGCCTTTCGGTATAGCCGCAACCCGTTTCTCCATAATGCCATTGTTTTGGAGATTATCCTTGTGGAGATGACCATGTCGAAGCCTCGCCTGCAACTCCATGAAACAGCAAACTCTTGGGTCTGTGGGAATTGCATTGAATACTGTATTCACACGAAGCTGTCAGGCTGCTATATATGACTAACGGACTAAATGTAACTATTGCTTGGGGACCGGGTCCCCGATGCCCCCATGGGAATGAAATTTATACTTCTGAAAACTCGAGAACAGCTTCGCGAGCACCATTCTTTGGATATTCAACCTCTAACACAGTGGTGCTAGTTGCAGCTTACTGTATCCCGTCTGATGGATCAGTACTCTCGGTCATGCGTTAGAAGCATTTGTTCTATCTCTCGGGGATTGCAACCTTGAATTTACAGGACGTACGTTTGTCTTTAATGATGTTCCCTCAATTACAATGATAAGTCATGATCAAGATGGTCGACATTACAAGAAAGACAAGCAAGGACCAAAAACAGAGTAGGTGTACGCATGATTATCTCATAAATGACACTAAGTTTAGTCTTCTGTTGATTGAAGAATAGTTGGATTCTGCATCATCTCGGCTGGCCCTCATTTTGACCAAGTGCTGGGATGCTTCCGATGCTTAATCAAGTGCATTAACATCTAGTAGTCCGACACCTATGAATGGTGTGAGTTCCCCACGTACGATCTTGCTGGCAGAATCAATGAGGATCGAGGAGTCATATCGTGTTTCTTAATGGAAAGGGCGGCAATGAAATTGAATGAAGATTAGTGGAATTGGAAGCCTGACTTTCAATTTTGCCTGTCTAAAAGTGTCTTGTTGATTTGAGGGGCCAAAAAGCATCATAATTCACAATTACATACCTTAAATGGAGAGTAAATGATTCCAAGTGAAGTCAATTATCATGGTGGGTGAAAGTTGAGCATCAATAATAGACCGATCTTTTCCCATTCCGAGAGTGATGGGAGCCAATGCATTAATACCGCTATAATCGCGCCCTTTTTCCCATTCTAGGACTGGTTAAAGAGTAAGGTAAAAGTTGAGGGTTGCTCTATGTCTAGCCAAAGTTGTATTGACTAAGAACCCACTCCGTAATTTTTAGCGAGTGAATATTGTAAATAGGGTTTTAATCAGTAAGTTATGTTCATCTTTCCATCAAATTGAAACTTAATTATTCATGCATCATCCAAAGAAACACAAACATTTGATATGTGAACTAATTATGAGCATAGTCGGGGATTTACGAACATAATGATAACCTCTAAGTAGATCAATGCTTGCATCGCACATTAGACTTGTGTAAACACAATACACATGAGCAATCAAATCATGTAAGTTTCACTTGGGGCCCAAACAAATTTGATGTATGCATCGCGCTCTCATATGTGGATGTGCTCGATTATTATTCACCAGGTGCTTGCTTGTTGGCTACTTTTGTTGAAAAAAAAATGGGTATTCTTGTAGTAGAGCTTTTCATATTTTTAAGGGATAAGTGCGTTAGAAGTCCTAAAACTTATCATGAAAATACAATTAAGTTCTAAAACTTTCAAAAAGTATAATTAAGTCATAAAACTTGTTATGAAAGTTCAATTAAGTCCTTAAACTTTCAAAATATTCAATAAAGTCCTAAAACTTGTCTCGAAAGTGCAATCAAGTTCTAAAACTTTCAAAAAGTGCAATCAATGGATAAGTTTTAGGATTTGATTGCACTTTTTGAAAGTTTTAGAACTTAATTGCACTTTATGACAAGTTTTAGGACTTAGTTGCACTTTTTAGAAGTTTTAGGACTTAATTGTATTTTCATGACAAATTTTAGGTCTTCTAATGCACTTATCCCTATTTTTAAAGCAATCTTGACAATTAATTTTGGGGAAAAAAATAAGCGAGATTTAATAAAACTCGCACCTAACTCATATTAAACGATAAGGATAACATTTAAGATTTTGTTTGAAGTGATTTCTACGTTTTTATTATTTTTGTTCAAATCTCCCGAGGTACGTAGTTAGACTTTTTTGAATGGATGGTCTTGATAACAAATGTCCACCAGGCACTTATCAAGCATACCATATACATAAATGTTTCAATTATTTAAGACATCGATTACACATAATACATGAGAAAAGCACTACATTAATCTGTAGTGTTTTCCTTATTTGAGTGCTTAACAAAGTGTATGAAAACCCACCCTTCAACAATCTCCTACTGTATATCATATAAATTAAGGATTGAGAAAATAAAAAATATTTTGAGAAAAATTATGTAAATTATCTTTGAAATTGGACTTAATATGCAAAGTGGTCTTTATTCAATGTGGTTTCTGAATTTCAACTTAATGCGTAATGTTGTTTATGAACTTTTAATTTATTCAATATAATCCATGAAATTATTATACGTATTTAATTTAGTCACTGAACCCGGAAAATTTGAAAATTAGATAGAATTTAGGGAATTAGAATGAACATCTACAAAAAGGTCATGGACCACATTGGACCAACTAAAAATTTAAGGATAACATTATATATTTAGTTAAAGTTTATGGTTCACGTCACACATTAAATAAAAATTCAAGTTCCTTATGCAATTTTCTAGATAATTTTTGGCTTTTAGTACAATCAGGCAAACAAACCCTAATTTTTTTTTTTAAAAAAATATTAATTGGGAGCACCTGAAATTTTCCAGCTTTTGTTCCTCCTCTACCCCCCAGAGCAATCATACGCCTGACTCAAAGACCGACCTACTACTACGCCCCCCCTCAGTCCAAGTCGCGACAAAACAAGAACAACTCCGCCTGCAAACGCTGAAACATCATGTGATTCTCCACCACTGCATCTTCCATCGTCATTAATGACGCCACGTCACCCCCTCCACGGCCCCCCTCGTCCTACGTGTCACCCCCTGCGTGCCACGGTGGCACCCCATGCAGCTCGCCCTACAAAAAGTGCCGCGTCGCTTCCAGATAATCCTCGGTCTCCGCGAGTCGCTCTCTGCTCTCTCCCTCTTCCCCTTCGCCTTTCTGCGCACGCACGACGGGCATGGAGCCGAGCCCCGAGATGAGGCCGGATCCCGAGGCGGCCGCCGGCGGCGGCTTCGCCGGGGCCCTGACCGGGTTCCTCGCGGACTCCGACGAGGAGGGCGGCCTCTCCCCGGAGCTCCCCATCGAGGAAGAGCTCGTGGAGAGAGTAATGCACGAGCTGTACGAAGAGATCGCCGGCCGGAACGACTCCGCCGGCGTCCCCGCCGCGCCGCCCCCGCCGCGGCAGCCCACGTTGGTAGAGGAGAAGGGCAAGAACGGGAACTGCGGAGCGTCGGTTTCGGAGACGGCGTCCACGGTGATGGCCGGGGTCCACTTCGCGTGCTGCGCCGGGGAGCTGGGCAGCAGGCCGTCGCCGTCGCCGTCGCTGCCGCCGCCTTCGGGCGTTGGAGAGGGTTCGGGGGAGGCGGACGGCGACGGCGGCGGCGACGGGGTGGAGATGGACGACGAGTGGCTGGAGAAGGCGCTCAGCTGGGTCCCGCTCATGGAGGGTCTTGGAGGGTACTAGGGCTCGAGCCATTGCAGGAGCAGTTTCGTAGCGTTTACTCTTTTCCTATTTGCAAATCAATATGTGTAATATTTTACGATAGTAAATGGGAAAAAAAATGAAGATGAAGCTCTCTTTTTTTCTTTTTTTCTTTTTTTTATATGTTTTTTGCTTTTTCAAGATGAAGCTTGAGGTGCGAGTTGGTGAAGGTAGGACAGAAAGACTTAAATCCTTTTTCTTTTTTTTCTTTTTTTTTTTGGGTAGGTGGGTTCCTTTACATTTTGCTCAGATCAGTTTTGGTATCATATTCCTGTGCAAAAGACAAGAGTCCATGACACATTGCACTTAAAAACCCCACTCCCTACTCCTCTTTATTCTCCGTAACACTCGTTGTATTCTCGTCGTCGGTCGCTCTACCGATCTCCATGTACCTCTCTCGAGTCTGTACTTGTAGAGATTGTCTAGAAGAATGTGCGAGGGTGATGTACCTATGTCTTGTTATTTATCCCTTTCTTGTCTTGTTGAGCAGTTCTAGAGTGCGAGCACCTTGCACTTTGGAAAAGCGCGAAGGCTTTCTCAAATTTAGACTAAGTCGACATATGATATGATAAATGTTATGGAATCACTAGTAATTGTTCTATGAATTTTAGTTAGTGATAGGAGAGATGGAGAAGAGACTAAAACGATTGGAATTGCTTTGGCTCAAAACCTCCTACTTTAATTATTATGTGAAATTTCCTAATATTGCTATCGATAGGGGGTGATTAGTCTTGGTCGGTTCCCATCCGGGGACTTGGAATCTAACCAGGCAATGTCGATTTTCAACTTTTGGAATTGGGAAGTGGCCCATTTGATCATTAAATTGAACCGACTAGTTCAGACTGATTCCAGAATTGATTTAGGAATCGGTGGTCATTTCCTTCTTCTTTTTTTCCTTGTATTCACTACAAGTGAAAGTTTTCCAACATTAAAAGAAATAAAAAAGAGAACATTATTTTCGATTTATTCATTAAATAAATGTTTGCATCAGTTTTAGGAGCATGATTGTTGGGATGTGTTTATGGAGCACCAGAACAAAAGTAACGTTCATATTTGCCGAAAGACACACATCTGCTGCGGGTGGGCTTTTCCCAAAAAGGTTAACAAGTGCAAGAGGTCCGATGTAGCTTTAATTTAGAAAATTAGGAGAATAAATTTTTTTTTTCTAAAAGGCAAGTTAAGGCATATTTGGTCCAGTCCGGTCCAATTTTTTGCGCGGAACCGGGAACCAAATTGATTAGGAACAGGATTGGTGCCCATCGAAATAATCCAAAACTGGTCATTCTGTCTAATCTGATTTGATTCTCGAGTTGAATCAGAAATGTGCTCACCCGTATCTTCAATTGTGCTAATATTAAAAAAGTACTTATTTTTCGTATATTTATCAAACCGAATTGAGATTCAACCATATGACAAGGAAATCCATTTACTACTCGAGTAGCCTTCAGCTCATCAATTCTGGAGCTGGATACCACACGAGTCAGAATGACGATCCAACTATGCCAGCATTAAACTAGTATTTCACTTAGACGGTCCAATAGAATCGCATAAATACCTTTTGCCTAGCTCATGTTCATTGGTGAAAACTGCCAGTGCTCTAACTCAAACCTACAGGTCAAATATCTGTAGCTACTAAACCAGTCTCTATAATTACTCTGGAAGTACAACCGCTTTAATGTCAACATCAACCGAGTAATCGACATTGGACGATGTGACAGCTTTTAATTGGATGTGTACAAAATTCTACTTACCTAGACTCAGTCAAATAGTCTACCTAGATCATTCTTTTTCAGAAAAATGAACTTCATATTGAATTTTCCAAAAGCTCAATTTCACTCGATTCTTTACTTAGAGCATTTAGTTTTGATTTTTCTCAGACAAAAGGCCATGTTATTTATTCCCCCCAAAGTAACTGCTTGGTGGCCATAAGGCTGCTCGTAACGATTATGCTGTCTTTGGATTGATTTTTCCTTTTAATTTATACTCAAGCAATATTTTTTGTGACAATCACAGGTTGATTCTTTCCTAAAAGACCCAAAAAATTCGAAATTTTTAAAAAAAATCTATGTGAATTTTTGAAATTTGAACAGTATATTAAAATTTGATAGGAAAATGAAAAAAAAAAATACTTTTACTTTACCTCAAATAAAAGGGCCGAAAATATAAAGTTTGACCCTCCATATTTAAGTCAACCCATGATTTATGTCTTTTCATTGTATATCTGTTGGAGTAATGTGTGCGTATGTATTAATTTTTTGTATATATCCTAGAGGACAAAATTAATTGCAAGCAGGATAAAGGAAAATATTTTTCTCAGTGACAGATTTGACCTAGCCATGATCATATGGAGACCACACTATCTTCTGTTTGGACTATAGCTTGTAGTAGCTAGATGCAATGACATGGTCCCACCGATATTAATTCTGGCGAAAAGCAAGGTGGGGATTGGGATACAAGCAAAGAATATAATCAACTCCTAATGCTACACATTTCATAAAATTGACTAGAAGGATTACTTTAAAATTTGGCACAAAATTAAAAAAATTTAAAATTGAATAGATATTCGTACAATAAATTTATAACTGATTAGATAATTTTTAGAACATGTTTATATCTTTATCATCATTCTTGTTGAAAATGAAGACCTATTCCCAAGATAAAAACAATAACATTAAGTGGATGGACCTTACATACGAAGCTAATGATTATTTGAGGATGGATTTCAGGTAATTAATTGAGAGACTCGTGGACAATACAAGATTAAGAATTGTTGCAAAATAGGGTCGAGCAGTTCACACGAATAGTGGGATTAAAAGAGATAACAAATGAGAATTAGATAAATGAACACAATGAGATTTATGACGTTCATTCTGGAGTTTAGATCTATATCCACGAGAAGACAATATCGACAAATCTACTATGAACACGGAGATTACAAGCTTAAATTTATGCATCTCTCAGTCCTAAGTCTCGAATACACCCAATCAACCCTCATCCATTATTTAAGACAATTTCTCACAATCTTTTACTTCACAAAGAGAACCCTAGAAACACTCTCAAGATACTTTGACGTGTGAAGCAAGTACAACCCTAAAAAAAATAGGCTTTGAAACGAGTCCCCATTGAGTCCACAGCATCTCCCAACGGCCCTGCTAGACCAGTGCGGCCGCTTTTATGGCTAGTGCGCTTGTGCGTATCTAAGTGCCTAGCCGAGGCATGCCGGGCAACCAGCAACCTGAGCATATGTACCTTGGCACCCAGCCAGTGGCCCCGACCCCGACCCCGACCCCGACCCCGACCCTCCTTGTCTCCTCCCGACACCTTGCCAACCCTCCCCAGGCATATCCACATTTTCGGACTTTAGTCCTCACTCGAGTTGCCGTCCAAAACTCAAAGATACATTAATCGAGAACTACCACCACTTTGTGATTATTTTAGGCCGGTAGCTAGAGTGTAGTTAAGGGGAACGGGCAGGACAAATGGCGTATTTCACGCAGAAGGAGGACCTCAAAATTAAAGGAACCTATGCAACTTTGGTACTTTCCATCTACTTACGATCTTCATTAAAATCCAACTCCTTGAGGTGACGTTCCAACCAACATTATCAGGCTGACTGTGCCCTAGTGTTGTACAAGCTATGAAGTTTATCAGGATGCTAGAGTGGTTGCTCAATCCCTTTATTTATTTATTTTGGATATCGCGAGCGGTGCTGTAAATATAGATTTTAATGCTTCAGGAATTATATCTCCAACCTACTTTGTGCAGTAATTATGAGGCGCCCACTTCCAAAGATGGAAAGCGTATGCCGTGGCCGCAGCTTCCATATTAACACTATACCACGTTGTGATTTGCTACCAAAATTTTGAGGATTCACCTATCACAGAATTTAAAATCAGCCATTAATTCATCGTATGGATGCTAGTTCAATTATAAATTTTTCAATTTTATCAATTTAATTAGAAATATTTATGCGAAATTCTAATAGAGTTTTTACGATTAACTTTATCATCAACGTAGCGGTGTGTCATATAAGGCAGTCGGCAAAAACTGAATCAAAAGAGCTACATTACGAATGAGTTTTGTTAACAAGTTTCCTATAGCACCAACTAATAGTTATTTGTGGAGATATATTGAGAATGAATATACATGCGTTACCAAAAAATTAAATCTAACCACTACAAGAAAATTCTTAATTTTGTAGAACAAGAGTGAAATGAGATTCAATAAACTTCTTAAGAGCACTCCCTATACCTGACCAAGTGATTATGGATCTGACAGCAGCTAGAATTGAAGCACGGTTCGGGCGGGCTTGGACAAGAGTACTTCCTCTTGGAGCCGGGCCAGCCCGCTTAGGCCTGGTTAGCACCGTCCATGCCCGGTCATCTTATGAAGAAAATATAATATTCATATGTCATGGGTGAGTCTGGACAAGGACTTTTTGGACGAGTGCCGATCTCAACCTGCCGTCGATCCAATCTAGCGAACCTTAATATTTTTTTTTTTTCAAAAAAATAAGTTTCTAAGACAACCCCCGTCCACCAAGGGCCTATATGGTAACGTTTCGTTTCTCCCAATTTATGTTCTTTTGTTTCAAACAAAAAAAAACATAAATTTGTTTAGTAAAACTTTTGTTTAGGGAACAATTTCTATTTTTTTGTTTAGGGAACATATTTGGAAACAGAAATAAGAAAAAAAAAAAAAAAGTAGCTTATTATTGTTACCGGAAACAATTTCTAAAAATAAGCCAATTTTTTCTTTTCTTTTTTTCTTTTCTTTTTTTTGCTTGTTGCAACCTTGGGTGGCCGCTTGCCAACCGCCGGCCACCTCCGCTGGCCGTGGCCACCGTCGGTTGGCTGCGGCCACCTTGGGCTGGCCGTGGCCACCGTCGGTTGGCTGCGACCACCGTCGGCCGACCGCCGGCCGTCATCGACCATCGTCGCCGCCGTCGATCGTTGTCGTTGCCGCCCATAGTCCACTAGCCACCCTCAACCTCTAATGACCGCCACCGACCGTCGTTGCCTTTGCCGACCGCTGCCGTAGGACCGCTGATCGCCGTTGTCGCCACCCCTCGATCGCCGTTGCGGTCGTTGGTCGCCGACTGTCGCTGTCGCATGATCGCCGCCCACAGCCCACTGGTTGTCACCTCTCGTGGCCGCCCGTCCGCCTTTGGCGGTCGGCGGCGGCTAGTGGGCGGCGATCAATGGCCGACGGTCCCGCAGCGACGGTTGGCGGCGGCGGCCGGCGGCCGACGGTCCGTGAGCAAGAATAACAAACAAATAAATACAAAAAATAAAAAATCATACCAAACACATTTCTATTCTTTTTCTATTTCAAGAATAGATATTTTGTGTAGTTACTAAACACCTTATTTTACTCAGAAATTGTTTCTCGAAGTAAAAATAGCAAAGAACTATTTCCGAAAAAAAATTGTTCATCGGCCAAGAAGCGTTACCATGCGCATCCTAACATGTATTATCAGCCCACTAAGCCATTGGGCTGAATTAGCTGCACCATGTTGGGCCATAAAAGCCCTTCCTGCTCTATGATCGTTTCCCTTTGATCGCCTGACCAGTTTTTTCACTTCTCCATTTTGATTCATAGCAATTGAATTTATCTTGTTTTTGCCCAAAGAGCAAACCTTATTTGTATTGTTTGTCTTTTTTTTTCAAAAACCAATGAATAATCGAAGTGGGAGTGTCGCAATTTGAATTCTCGAATTAAATTCTACCAACATATCGAATCATATCACTTGTCTAAAAATCTTAAAATGGGAGGATGACAGTCGACATATATAAGTTTTTCGTTTGGCTAGTCGACACAAATAAATGCTCATTAGGGCACGCATGCACATAATGCATGCATGCAAGTAGTTAGAACTTGTTTTTCCTTGTGCCCGCCTTGAAGATACTTGTCCATGCTCGCTTATGCTTGGAAAAATCAATAAAATTTCTCTAGAGTGTTAACCTGAGGGGCCAAGGTAGGCAGGCTGGACTCAAGAACAAGAACAACTTGCCTAAGCCCGCTCATTTTGTGCCGAGTGCTAATCTAGTCTGCGCCAGCCTGGCGAGTCTCGCCTGTTGATCAGGTGAAGCAAGTAGAAGTTGATATATGGATAGTTATTTATTGGGTTAATACCACAAAAAACTTAAAATTTGTATACATGTAACAAATTTATCTCAAATTAATTCTTCGATTATTATAAACCTTAAATTGGTACACTTGTGACAAAATTAACTTCAAACTAATTTTTTGATCACTAAAAAAAACTTCAAACTTTGTGAAAAATTTATACAAACCAATACACATGTGATAAACAGAAGGTAAAATTTCAAATTAGTACATCTGTTAGCTGCCACATGTCATTCAACTGGGTAATTTTGAAGGTAAAATTCAACAAAAACTAAAGAAAGGTAAATTTGTCACGGATGTACTAGTGTTAAGTTTTTTATTATCAAAAAATTATGTGCACTTTTTTTGTATTTTTTGGGCTGTTAACTTTGCCACGGATGTACTAGTGTGGAGCTTTTTATTATCAGAAAATTATGTGTACCTGTTTTGTATTTTTCGAGCTGTTAACTCTTATATGTTTGAGAGAGAGAGAGAGAGAGAGAGAGAGAGAGTGGGCCAATGGAGTTGGAGCTGGGTCGCAAATGGACCCAGTGGCGAAGCAAAATCCAAGGAGGGTTGAAAACAACTCCTCAAGCACATTCTTCTCTCCAGTGTGATCTTGTGGCTTATGTCTTTGTCACCGTATCTCTCTGCTAATCTCCCCTCATCCGAAACATGCCAAACCCCAATTGTGACTCTCGCGACACCAACGTAGCACGCCTCTTCATCACCACCCGAATTATCTGGTCTCTAAACTATCTCTGGTCAACCAAATTCTATCTTTTTAATCAGTACGCGATGAGATTGACGTTCAAACGCATGCGAGAGTTCTCTTGCGTGTGGTGCAGATTGCTGCTGATAATCACTTCAGTCTTGTCTTCACTCCGAGGATATGCAAGGGCAACCAAAACCAATCAGTGCTAATACTTGGAGATCGGCCTCTGTAGCGAGGATAAAGTTTGGAACACGTTTAACTCCTTCTGAAGATTTGGTATCTCAAAGCATCTCCTGAAAAGACATTTCGCATGAACCGAATGAGGCTTTGGATGATCTTAGCTCAGAGGAGAGGATAACATTTGATGCATGAAGCATAAATAAATCTTGGTGAATAGGTTGTGATTGGCGGCCCATTAAGGACTCAAGGATTGAGACCCTCCTAATTTAGAGCGTAACATGTACAAATGGAAGGCGGTCTAAGGCCGGACGACCTCTTATTCTTGAACGCTCCTAGAGTATGGACCATAACTCGAAGCTCTATATCTGTATCAAGGTAGAACCCTAGTTTTGCATCTCTGGGCACCACCTAGCTCACTTGCCTGTTTTGGTATAGCATTACATAAAAGGAAAGCATCACATCATCATTGTGCAGCTCTTTGCCATTGTTTTCTACCATCTCTTTATTTGAGCCTATACATCTGTTCACTGAGGAAATTAAGGAAATAAAAGACAAAAAAATCCAAATGACAGATTATCAAAATCTATTCATTCCTTTTTCACGGCAATGTCTTTTGAAAATCTTCAATTTTTAGTGCTTTTTTTTTTGTTGGAAATATTTTGTTTTCTTGACTTTCTCTTTCGCTGTTTTGATGGTAATAGGAAGCAATAAGACGGTGGGGGACTGGAGGAAGGCTGTCCCTGTCCATTAGCCTGCACAAAACATTATGTGTTTTTGGCAAGACTAAGGTCAGAGATTGCTTGCCCCATGCATGAAGATCTCTCTACCCATCTTCATTTCATTTATCTCATAGATCCTCAATATTTCATATTTTATTTACATCACCGCGAGAATTTTTCCTCTAGTGAGGACACATGAGAATTACTCAACAAGGGTTAGATCACCAAGATGCCAACCTACTGATGCAAAAATAAGCAAAAGGCTATTTAGATGCATCAAAGTGGACTTTGATATGACAGATTATTTTATGACGGTAAGGCAACACTATGATCAAGATGTGTTCATTTAGTAGGGCTCGGTCGTGGAGGTAGAGGATGAAAAATTCACTATATAGGTATTGAAATACACAACAAATCAGAAGTTCTCTCAGAAACCCTAATCTTACGTATTACACAAATCCCATGCACTCCAAAAACCCAGAAAAAGTTTCACAAATTCAAACCTTCATAGAGAATGGACTACATTCTCCTGTCTCCAATCTAATCTCTCTGGCTTGATCATCATAACATGAACTTTCAGAAAAGCTTCAAATTCGGATCTTTCTTCTCAAAATTCATCGGTGTGGGATCACAAGTGATACTAAACTTTCCAAGACCATTAAGTTCCCAGTCCAGGTAGCCAATTAACACAGTCACCACGTGATAATAATACCTTGATATGCAGGTTTCTTTTTATTTGCTCATCTGCTACACCCAGCTATAGGAGAGAGCTGTGCGTGGCTCTCAGTGGAATTTCTTTTGCAGTAGGCCACCTTGTGCCTCGGAAATCTGATCTTCCGGGATCTTCATGAAGCCGAGTCCCAAGTTGTGGAAACGGAAAAATGAGAGTAGAGAGAGAAACGCATTGATTGATTTTTGATCAGTTAGTGTGGGGACTATAGGGCCAGATAGAAGCATGTGATCATGTGCAGGAGGGGTAAAAACCAAATTGTCTCTGAAGATCATGATGAAAGCAAGATACATGTTGCATATTCTTCTTTTGTATATTTACCAACGGCCATGAAAAAAAATTGGGAATTGAACTGGTGGGGATGAAACAGTAGAGATAGGGTTTTGTCATACTGGCCACTGGGGCCTGAGTAGTAGCATTCTACACCTCCTTTATATTTGTCTTTCTCTGTATCCTTTGTTTCTTTGGGCGACATGAAGTCACGTGAATGCCTTCAGGCCCGCTTCTTAGCTGCCTCCCTCCCTCCTTGACAACCTTCTTAAGAAAGAAGAAGAAGAAGAAGATATTTTTCTTAGTATTTGTATTGTGTGACAAGCTGATATTCATTACTAAACTAATTAATCATGTATTCACCTTTCAGCTGTAGAGAGAAAATTAACTTAGAGACTTATTTATGTAAATATGGGGTGCTGGACAAAGTGATTAGACCGTAGAGATTTGTGGAAACTTGTGTTTCCGTCGTGGGACTCGATCTAAGTCTCAAGTCTCCTTTTTTTTTTTCTTTAAATGCAATTGACTTGACCTAATAAAAAATTGAGTTTACACGATAGAACTTCTCATAGTATGATAGATAGCATGTTCCAAAACTGTGATAGGTTCGAGCCATTGCTTGTTTTACATTAATGATGCAAAGCTCAACATATCACTTGAGTGTTAAACGGTATTATTCCTTTCTCAACCATAGAACACCTCCTCTCTCTCTCTCTCTCCTTTTGCCGTATATAAACTGGAGGGTTTTTAGACGTTAATGGATTCAACTGTCTAATATCCCTCGGCATCCACTTTGCTTCTGGGGTACAAAGGTCATCAAGTGATACATCTCTCTCTCTCTCTCTTTCTCTCTCAAAGGTCATCAAGTGATACATCTCTCTCTCTCTCTCTTCTCTCTCTCAAAGGTCTCTCTCTCTCTCTCTCTCTCTCTCTCTCTCTCTCTCTCATGAATCCTGGATACCTGAACCCTCCTGAGGTTCCTTCCTTTCCTCTTTTGGAGCGGAAAGAAGATCAGACCTTGCAGTTCTTCATTTCATCTCATGAAGAACCGCCATCATCACCACCTTCTTCCTCTATGCTATGTGCTTCTCTTCCGAATGGAACTGAAGATCAAAGTCACAGTCCATGTGGAAGATCAGAAACTCCTGTGGAACAGGCAAGCAGTATTCTCAGCACTTCCCTATTCAATTTAATTTTTCAAGACTCTTTATTTACTTTTGAACAGCGAGTCTACATATACAGCTGATCCATATAACTGTGATCATCTTTTATTCGCTTACAAGTAGCAGTTCATGATCGGCTTGTGTGTTACGTTCCTATATTTGTGATCCCTGAAAGCTTGATGATTTGCTTACAAAGCAAAAGAAGAATCACATATACAACGAGGGATTTCATCTTCTTATGTTTTTCCTTATTCTGATTTATTTTAATCTATAAATCAATTAACTGGTTCACAAGAGCTGGTTAATCCTTCGTTGTACCAATCCATCCACCTTGAAATATATAATTACTTAAACCTATGCTTTCTTCATTTTACAATCCATTTTTTTTTTTTTGAATTACTCGGTTTCTTGAGTTCATGATCTTTTTCATAACTTTTAGGCCGACCGACATGGCGCATCCAAACACATGCGGCTCTTCTCATCTTCGTCTTTGCTCCAGCCGATGGTTAGTGAAAGTGAAACTAGCAATCGAGGACAACAAAAATCTTTTTCCTTCAACGGTGAAGATGGGGAGGAGGACAACAGAGATTTTGGCATCAAATGGATGCCTTTGAAAATGAGGATCCTGCAGAAGATGAAGAACACAAAATATGGCAACGGATCTACAGAAGATGAGAGTATGCAATTTGTGGACGAGTTTGCTAAGAACCATCATCGACAAGATCGTACTGAGATTAGGTTTTCAAGCAACGGCAACAATGCCACAAGAGTTTGTTCGGATTGCAACACAACTACAACCCCTCTTTGGAGGAGTGGTCCTCGAGGCCCCAAGGTTATTCTTTTTGCCCCCTTCACAGACCAATTTGGAATCACACGATTACATGTTTTGCGGCCAAATTTGTAAGCCAAACAAGTAGAGATTTGTCACATCCATGCTTGTTATGTTACTAAGTGTGGTTGGATTAAAGGCTTCACAGTAAAGTTTCATTTCTACAATACACGATCGAGTGAATGTCTACATATATACGGATCATTGTTCAAATCAAATTTCAGCTAGGTTGTTTAGTGTGCATGTAACTCCATTTAGTAGTCTTATATTTAATCAATTATGGGAATTCTGGACTATGTTAATCACCCTGGGTAAGACATTGCTTACGAAAAACATGTTAGAAGTTGCCTCCTTGCTATTAATTTAACAATTTTTATTAGTTGCATTTAATTGAAACTTATACAAGATACAAATACGCATTATACAGTGAGGATAGATAACTTCGTCATGTGATTACTTTTGTATCTCATCGAAGAGAAGTCAATTTTTGATAATGTTTCGCTAGTGCAGTCTCTTTGCAATGCATGCGGGATTCGCCAGAGGAAGGCAAGAAGAGCCATGGCAGAAGCTGCTGCAGCAGCCGCTGCTGGAGGGGCAGCAGTTGCAACAACTGATCCAACCTCAATGCGGTTGAAAGGGCACAACAAGGAAAAGAAATCTCGCCCTAGTCATGATGGACAAATATGCAAGAAACAAAGCAAGCAATTCACCAACCAAGCCGATTCTTCCTCTCATGGTGAAAAGAACCTCTTTTTCGGGGATTTCACCCTAGGGTTGAGCAAAAGTTCGGCATTTCTACGAGCATTTCCACAAGATGAAGCCGAAGCTGCAATACTACTGATGGAATTATCTTGTGGCTTTGTTCACGGTTAATTTCTGCATTTATTACTAGATTTGTCTTGTTTTTTGTGGATTTGTTTGGTTGTGCTATTGTTGTGTCTTTTATAGACATTGAGAGGGAGAGGGAAGAGAGTTCCCTGCATTGCAAGGCAGAAATAGTTTTGTCTATTTGAGTTTACAAGATTGAAATAATGGATATGCACTTAAAATAAATGCAATTTCTATACTTGTTTGAGTTTGTATTAAGAAATTGAGCGTCAATGCAAGTTTCTTTACACTTTTTTAAAACTCTTTTTCCTTCCAATAGGAAGAAGCTGATTAAGCTCCTGTCAAGATGCGAGTAGAAGTCCTAATATTCGATCTTGCCATACGAATGTATTGTGCAGTACTTAAACTCTTTCTTCAAAACAATGTTTTTATTACTCGCAAGAGAGTTTGGCATTGTAAAATTATTATTCTCAATTCGACAAGCAATAAGATAGACGCAGGATCTAATGATTTTGAAGATTGTGGTTTGATATTGTTTCTTTATTTTGAAAATCTTCAGAACGTTAAATAGTATTTTGAATGTTAGGCATTATGATTCATTTTCTTAAGTAATAATCTGATTAGGTAAAAACTTATTTCATTAGAATTTTTTGCTTTGTCTTTGCTCATTAGTTTTCTAGTTAGGCTCTAGGGTTTCGCAAATAAGGAAGAACTTCTTGAGAATTGAGCTTCGTCTCTATTCTTGCTTTTCATCCTCGTGCAACATAAGCGAATTCTTCGTAAGATCTACGTCCATCTATCTTCGTTTTAACCAAAGTCAATCCGTATCAAAGTGAGTTTGCAGGTCGGAAGATCAAATCCGAGGCAACACATGTACGAAAGCTCAGACACAGCATGTGCAACAAGGTTTTACTGAAAGATCGCGAGGCTTCACAAGTTTCCAAAGCCATACATCTGATCGTGACACTGAGTACCTCAGCCTGTTTCTGAAAGAATGATGACGGCGTTCTTTTGGGTCGACTCCGAATCACAGTTGCACAATACACCGACAACAGTCTGAGGTCCTTTTGATCAAATCTTGAGGAATTCGATTCGAAGCATTCGTGGAGACAAGCCGAAGAAGTAGGACTTTGCCGTGTTTCAGGCAATAATGTTCACGCATACTACTGCTGCTCATTCAGCAATAGAAAAATCACCTTTACCCTTCACTTCCTAAACATTTCTGTGTTCATGCATATTCACCGAGATGAGAAGTTGTTATATCTTGAAGGTCTGGACCCAACTCAAGAGTCTGTTTTTCCCCAAGTGGAGGTGTTTGATGCAGAGGTTATTGCTGATGACTTTTTGAAGAGATGCGAACGGGCAGAAATTAATAGCGCAAGCCGCCAACAAAAATTCGCGTGTTCTTAAGTCAATAAGCCTTTTTTTTTTTTTTTTTTTTTTTTTTTTTTTTTATCAAGAGGAGTTATGAAACTAGAACTAATCCGAATATTATTTGAAATTGTTTCCCCCTCAAAATCCACCATTTCATGAGTAGGATTATTTTCTAATTTTGGTCTATTTAGGATCTATTTAGCAACAATTCTGTCCCGGAGAATAATTTATTTTCATAAATAGTCTTCTTTTTTTTTATATTTCTATTTCCTAAAATAATTTTTGAGTAAAAGAACATGTCTAGTAATTATACAAAATTTATATTCTTGGAATAGAAAAAAAAGTAGGAATATGTTTGGTACGACTCACAAATTTTTTTGTAATGTAGAATGTTTTTAGATTTTTCTTTTTTCCTTCCCCTCTTCTTCTTCTTCTTGCTCCTCCTCTAGTTGGCGGTGGTGGCGTTTGGTGGCCAGCAATTGGTGGCCGTGTGGCGGCGACCGGCGACCAACGGCAACCGACAACCGGTGGCGGGAGATGGCAGATGGCGGGCAGCGAGAAAGAAGAAGGAAATAAAGAAAATGACTTGTTTCTAGAATATAGTCTAGGAAGTAAGAAGCTATTCTTTTCTACTTCTTATTTATGTTCCAAATCTATTCTCCTACTACTTTTTATTTCGGGGAATAGAAAATTTAGTTAACGTGACCAACAAATTTTTGTTCTTTTTTTATTCTGGAAAACAAAAGTACATAAATTGAGAAAAATAAGAGTGTTACCAAATGGACTCTTAATTAATTGTTTCTAGACCACTTGCTTTTACTTGTGAATTTTGGATTTCGTTATCAATTAGGGTTAATTACGAACTTTTTTTTAGGATTTTGTTTTGTGTAAATATGTACTTTATTTGTTTTGAAGCAAGATAGCTCGAAATCATTATTATTCACAAAACAATGGAGAAATTTCTAAAGTTTGCATGTTTTACACCGTTTCCACTATAGAGGAAACACTTAAGAGCTTTTGTTCCACTATGCTGGCTAGTTACTATGGTTCGATTAATTGAGAATATAACAAGTTCCATGGTATGCATGATAAATAGAAGTAGAAATTTGTTTGGCGTGAATTGGGATTTAAGAGACATTTTCTTCTATGAAGTGAATTAAAAAAATTTAAAAGAAAGTCTGGCTCGATAATTCCCTTCAACAAATATTTTTCTCTAATATTTTCTTCTTGCATTAGCGAATTCAAATGAAGGGATCATTTTTTTTTTTGGTCAAAAAAGGAAAACAAATGCAAAGGTAAGATTTATATTAATATTTATTCAACGTTAAAATGAAAAAGTAAAGATAATCAATTAAGCTCACACAAGCTGGTTTAGTGTGATGGAGAGGAGATGTAGTAGAAATTCAATACCTTCATCCGGGAAAACCATCGAGAGAATTTAAGTCCAAATTCATTAACATATTTAGTCAAACATCTTCACTCAACAATTTAAGCCAATGAATTATATATCAACTAAATACATTAATTATTTTATCTCACATCACACCCATGATATGAAACGTTTTTTGTGTAACACTCCCCCTCGCATGTGAGTCTCTTGCATAAAGACTGCTTCCTCTTGATCCAGGCATTCTTTCTGCACTAACAATATCACAACTTGAGTTTCCATCTTAGCCCAGCCAGCTTTTGACAAATGTTGTCAAATTTTGGTGTGGACAATATCAATCCTTTGAACTCCACCTCAATCACCTTAACACAACTAAGCTTCGTGGGAAGTTGGGGAACACCTGCCTGCCTCAATTAGGGAGTCACACCCAAGATTCCTTCCTTGAGATTTTCATCATACACCAAGCTACAAAAATTAGGTTGGGCCCACCTAAGTCATCAGCTCTAATACTACTTGTTAGAGAGGTGCGGCAAAAGATACTTTCACTCCGGCAAATCAACAAAAGGAAGTTCAAATCTTGAGTCTGTCAATATATACAGTTCAACCCACCCTTACTCAAAAGGTTAAACGAATGAGTTTTATATCAATCATAACATATTAACTACTCAACCTTACACCATAGTCTTAATGCAGATTTTCTTCGCTTACATCCTTGCAAGTGCACCTCAATATGGAGCACATCATAATATCATTTAATGAAGGACTTGAATGTCCGAAAGATATTCCTTTTCCAAGCGTGTAATAACAAAAAATAGATCTCGGAAATAATTAACGCTCCGGTATCGACCTCCTTAACAGCAGTCTTGAACGAAATTCATTCCGCAATTAATCAAAACCGAACATAATGCTCATTACCTACCCTTTTTTGCGTTTGGTGAGATGTGATTTTATGTTCCTCACATTGCATGGCTCTTTTTAATTGGTTCATCCTAAATGTTGTTCCTTTTTGCTTTAGGTATCTGGCGACAATCTTTGGATTTCGGTGGTGGAAGCACCAGCTGCTCATAATGTCACTCAGAAACTCCTTTCTGAAAAGTCAGCTAGAAGTTTGATATATACCAACTCACGAGGAAAATAGCAGATCTTGAGGAGTCTTTTTTTTTTTTTTTTTTGGGTAAAAGGTAAAAAGTATATAGACTTTTGCACAAAGAGCTATACAGTTGTACAACAAGGGGACCTCGGCACCAGCTTACACTCAGAAAGAAGGAAGTCTAAACGAGTGGAAGGGGGCTAGGGGGGAGAAAAGGGAAGGGAAGAGCTACGAGAGAGATACAATGCAAATAAAAGCAGCAGCAAAGGAAGGCCAAAACAGCGGCCAACAAAGGAGACGAGGGGGAAGAGCACACAACATTGTGGCCCGCACAAGGAAAAGACACAAAAAGGAACAGAACAGGAGGGACACCAAGCTGGAAACACAAGCCGCACCATCAGGGAAGACTCGGGAGAGCTCCATCAGAAGCATCACCCAGCAATAGCGAGATGGGCAGCAATGTAGCAAAGGAGGCGATGAGCAGGATGACGCAGAAGCTTCACCAACCATCACATCAAGCTTCACCAACCATCTTGAGGAGTCTTTTAACTCTCATGATATCATTTTTCTCGTTCTTTTGGCTAAACGGTAGGTGCTGAAATTAGCAAAGTTTGACCTTATTTGGCGTCCTCATTCTGCCTAATTAAACCAGGCCTTTGCTAGTATCCAGTTGCACCTATATCCTCCTCTAGTTGTTTTAGTACTTATAGCAAATAAGCACAAGCATTGCGTACGCGTACAAAATGTTATTTGCAAGATTTAGTAAAATCATTTTATTGCTATATATTTGAATTATTATTTAACGGAAAGTAAGTATTGATAAGAGAACACAACATACAAAAGGAAATGTATAATAATATGCGGACAAATATTAATATGTGAAGACTTAAAATCCCATTAGGAAGGTTGTTTTTGGATAAAATAGATTGACAGTGACACGTGTGAGATATTAAATAAATTCATTAGCTTACTCATTTGTCAAAGGGTGCAATGTTTGTGAAATTAGTAATTATGGACAGCCTGGAAAGAAAATAAAAATTGAGATCTCCTGAAAGTAAAAAGTCTTCTTTACTTTATACAATAGTATACATAGAAAAAAAGAACAAGGAGATTCTAGGACCATTTTAAAAAGTTAGTGTAGAGAGTAATTCGCCAAGCTCCTCTTAGTGCGTCCACCTCACTTTCAATACTAAATTATAATTTGTTGCATCACTTATTAAATCAAATTTACGTAAATGTTTTTCACTATTCTTGGTATTTCTACTACAAATGAAACCAAGTTAGAGGAATATATCGACATCAAGCTTTTGTACAAAAGTTGTAAATGAAAGGGCAGCTTATTAATTTTTATATGATGGATTTATCATACTTGGTCGGGATTATTATGAAGATTCACCTCCTCTCTTCTATAATTAATTCTAGATGTTTTTTAGCGGGAATGAACCACTAATCTTTAGAATAATGTTAGGGTGGTGAGCCACCTATGAACTAAGGGTAGTGAACTACCCTCTTGTGAAGGCCAAAAATACCCAAGTGTTCTCATTTATGTTCTTGTGCTTGGCACCCATTTTAATGTGTGTAACTTCTCCAACCAATTTCATAGAGAGTGCTTCTAATTAAAGATTGTGTTTCCTTTGGTTGTGTTCGTGATCTTTCTCAACAATTAGTATCGTAATTTCTGCTGTGCACACCCAACAAGTTAAATGATTTATTTATCATATCTAAATTTTGGGTTTAAATATTCTGCATTCCATAACTATACAAATCCATTACATCAAATAATAAAATCTAAAATTTTTTCTCTTGCTTTATACATTTAAAACATCGTTTCACATTTTCTGTGCGTGCTTGTTTGTGTATTTCTATTTTATTTTTATTTTGTCTAGCTAGTTCCTAGAAATGCCTAATAAAAATACTAAAAGTCCCTCCTCATTTCTGACTCAAAAATCACTTTCAATCTCCTATTTTAAAATTTCCTAATTTGCATCATAGAGCTACGAGATGAAATGACTAAATTACCCTTAAACCACCCTCCTCCCAAGTGCCTAACCTCAATCCATTGCCATATGCAGCTGGTGGCCACTACCCCCTCCACCTCCAACCGTTAGGGGTGTGCAACCGGACCAGATCTATCCAAAAACTAGACAGATTCATTCGGAAAAGAGGGCTGAGAACCAGTTCCCAAAATTCAGGATCGGTTTGAACCGGTCCAGTTCTTGGTTTTGAGTGAATACCCACTTGAGAACCGGATCAACTGGACCTATTTGGGAACTGGTTTTTAAGCGATTTCTAATCTTACTCGCACGGCATTTTTCCTCTTACGAGTGCACACGGCGCTCCTCCTTCGTTGTTCCTCTTCCGCAATCAGGCGGTCCTCCAGATGTCGTCCATGGATCCTGGATCTTCTCCTTCTTACTCCTCCTCCACGCTCGCCACATCGCGATGTGCCCCTCAAGTTCGTTGATTCTGGCTCTCGTTTCATGTTACAAGCGGTTAAGTGGAAAGGCAGGAACCTGGGTGTGGATGTTGGTTTCTCGTTTTGGAAGTGTCGTTTGTGTTGAGGAGTGAGCTTTAAAATGCGGAAATTGGAAATGGGATGAGTGGCTTGGCTTCGTGTCGATGCATTGATTTGCTAATCAAATTGGTGGTTTGTTAGAATCTTCGTTTTCGAATTTGGAATTGGATGCGGACACGGTTTCTCTGTTCTTGTTGTCAGAGTTTCACTCCAGCACCATATTTATACTAAAGAAGGGTGAATTGATTATTTTGCGGGGAAATAGGCCTTGCGAGTGTGCAAGATTAGGAGGGAAGTATATTGTGCACAAAAGGGGAACTGGTCTAGTGAAAACAGCGTTAACCCTGGAATTGGACCGGAAAAATATTATGGTTCCAAAACATGGTCCAGTGCTAATAGGGTCAAGTATTAGGTTTAAAAAAGGAGAACCAATTATAATAAGGTTGGGTACATGGTTCAAATTTGGAATCTACCCATCCTAAACTCGATCATCCCTACCAACCACCATCGTCCGCCGCATCGCTACGTCCCTCCGTCCCCTCTCTAGAGAGAGCTTGGATTATTGCCAAGGGGTGGAATGGAGGAGGTAGGTAACCCAAAGGCCGCGATGGTGGTGGCCGTCGACACGAAGGAACTAGCGGTGGTCAAGCTAAGGTTAGATGTTAGGATCTAGACTTTGTGAATGAGGGTTTCTTGGTAGATGGAGTCAAAGAGCAGTAAGGGTACTTTCGAAAAGTAAATGGTAATTTTTACTTATGAAGCCATAATGGTAAGTGTGAAAAAATGAATTGTACGTTCCAAATTGAAGGTTTCATCTGTGATGCAAGGTTTGGTGTGAGGTGAAGATGGTTTTTGTGGTTATTTGCAAGGTCCTAACTTTCATAGATGGGATCTATAATAGCTCGGTTAATCTAAGATGACGCTATTTTCATTCTTTATATGATTAAAATTCACTTCATCTACATTAAAAATAACAAAACTATTCTCGATCATTTTTTTATAATTTAAAGTGATGGCTACATTCCTTCTTCATTATATATATTGTTTCTATTTAAGATTTAGTTCTCATAATTAAGCATTTTCACATTTTTTTTGTGTATTGAGGAATTTTTTTTTAATGACTTCTTAGATATTCCTAATTGTTTTACGTTTTATATTAGATTTTATCTAAATTATATATTGGCCATCCTTAGCGAAAGGGAGAGGTGGGGGTTTTATCAGGGGGTTAAATTATAGTAACTAAAGGCGGGGGCGAATCCCCACCTTCTCCGGGGAAGTTGGGGTGGGGATCATAGTTTAGTGGGTTTTAACAAAAGCGTTAGAATAGGAATAGAGTAGGGCCTGGCTAAAAAAAAAAAAAAAAAACAAAACAAAACAGAGAGAGAAGTTAATAAATATGGGGTTGCCACATTATATTGCAAGTTAATGATTGAGGGAAATTTTTTCTTTTTATCGCCACAGATGATCTGATCAGTTGGATCACACAAGACACTTGCGTACTTCAACGGTTGATGATATGGGTTACGGTACGCTGGAAGCACACGAGTACTGCTCTCCAGAGCGAGGACAGGAAGTCCGAGTCAGCAGCAAGCTCCATGTAGGTACATGCCACAATGTCGGCCACAGACATTTACACAGGATAAGATTTTTAGGGCCTTGAATATCCCGCATTTGATTACCATTCACCGAATAAATAACATAAATTCGATATCTTTCTTAGTTAAAAAGTCAATATTATTATTGAAAAAACAAGAAAATCTGGAGGGAAAAACCCTGCAAAGGAAGGAAAATCAGGGGAAGGAAAAGATCAATGCACGTCCGCCGTTTTCACAATCCTCCCTGAAGGCTAATACGTGTGAGGCGAGGCTGGGGATAAGCTGAATGTGTAAGAGAAGCTGCCACCGAAGGTCTTCTGAGATTTTCCCAGGAAAAAAGCTGAGGCATTTTCCGGGCCAGAAAAAAGAAAAGGAAAGGAGGGATTTTCCTGGCAGCCCACTTTCTTGGGATGGCTTGGGAAGCGTTTTGATCCATTGAAACTCAATCCGCTCTCGCTTCAACGCCTTCCATTCGTTTTATTTATCTCGTAGCATGCAAAGGGTATCGTTAAAAACTGTCCTTTTCATCTCAATGGGTGTGCCCAGTCACCCACCCACCTTCTCATTGCCACCACCGGATCTTGGAAATCTGAATTCTTGAATATTTTGTTTACTGTCGTTCTTATTTATACTTCATTGATTACATGGTATTCCCACATATTCCCTTCAAAAACCAGCACACACCAACCAGCTGAACGTAAGCCCGGTTGCTTCGTCCTCGTTCTTGTTTCGAATTCGCGAAGAACATGGAACGTGCGAGGCGGTTGGCGAACCGGGCGATCCTCAAACGCCTGGTTTCCGAGTCGAAGCAATACCGGCAGGACGAATCTTTGTTGAGCTCTTCGTCACCTGTAATATTCACGCCTTCGAGGTATGTCTCGTCGCTGGTTCCTCACGGTTCGATGTCCAGGAGTTCTAGATCAGATACGTCGGTGGGTAGGCACGTCTCATCCAGTAGTACTAGTTATGGTGTCGGGTCTCAGGCTAGATCAATTTCCGTTGAGGCACTGAAACCAAATGACACCTTCCCTCGCCGCCACAATTCGGCAACACCCGAGGAGCAAACGAAAATGGCGGAGTACTGTGGGTTTGATAATCTTGATTCTCTCATCGATGCGACTGTGCCGAAATCGATCCGTTTGGATTCGATGAAGTTTTCTAAGTTCGATGAAGGGCTGACCGAGAGTCAGATGATTGCGCACATGAAGAATTTGGAGTCGAAAAATAAAGTTTTTAAGTCTTATATTGGGATGGGGTACTATAACACCTCTGTTCCTCCTGTTATATTGAGGAACATTATGGAGAATCCAGCTTGGTACACGCAGTACACGCCTTACCAAGCTGAGATATCTCAGGGGCGTCTAGAGTCCTTGCTCAACTTTCAGACAATGATCACAGACCTCACTGGATTACCAATGTCGAATGCTTCATTGCTCGATGAGGGGACTGCTGCTGCAGAGGCAATGGCTATGTGTAACAATATTCAGAAGGGAAAGAAAAAAACTTTTATCATTGCCAGCAACTGTCACCCCCAAACATTTGATATTTGTAAGACAAGGGCTGACGGGTTCGACCTCAAAGTAGTTTCTGCCGATCTGAAGGACATCGACTACAAGTCAGGAGATGTTTGTGGCGTTCTGGTTCAGTACCCTGGTACTGAAGGAGAAGTGTTGGATTATGCAGAGTTTGTGAAGAATGCGCACGCTCATGGGGTTAAAGTGGTTATGGCGAGTGACCTGCTGGCTCTAACCATGTTAAAGCCTCCTGGTGAATTTGGGGCTGATATTGTTGTGGGTTCAGCCCAAAGATTTGGTGTACCAATGGGATATGGAGGTCCTCATGCTGCATTTTTGGCAACTTCTCAAGAGTACAAGAGAATGATGCCAGGAAGGATTATTGGTGTTAGTGTTGATTCTTCTGGAAAACCTGCTCTGCGTATGGCAATGCAAACTAGAGAGCAACATATCCGCAGAGACAAGGCTACTAGCAACATCTGTACTGCTCAGGTATGGTATCTTTGACACCTTAGAATGTCTGTGCTCCTCTCTCTCTCTCTCTCTCTCTCTCTCTCTCGATTGTTGCAGTAGAGGTTTTGAGTTTGAGGAAATAATCTAAAGTTTGTTGGCCTAATATTTATGGCGAGGCTTACTAGGTAGCTTGCAATTTTGCTTTCTGATGCACAGCTTTTAAAAGTGGCTCTTTTTTTATGAAGTAATTTTGACTTCTCTGATTAATTCTCATCCTGTCTAGGCATTGCTTGCGAACATGGCTGCTATGTATGCTGTTTATCATGGTCCTGAAGGCCTCAAGACCATTGCTCAGCGAGTCCATGGTTTAGCCGGAGCACTCGCTCTAGGTCTAAAGAAACTTGGGATGGAAGTTCAGGAGCTTCCTTTCTTTGACACAGTGAAGGTTAAGTGTGCTGATGCCAATGCAATTGCTGATGCTGCTTACAAGAATGAGATCAATTTGAGGATTGTAGATAAGCACACTGTGAGTATCTTTCCTTTGCTGCAATCCTCTAGAGAAACATATTGTACTTCCCTGTGAAGTTTATTGGAGTTCTGTTGTATTTCAGATCACTGTTGCATTTGATGAGACCACCACCTTGGATGATGTTGATAAGCTTTTCAAAGTTTTCGCTTGTGGCAAGCCTGTGAGTAATTTATCGAACTTCTATTCTGACATCTGAGTAGCTCAAGTTATTTTTTATTCTTTTCATCTTGTTTAATCATTGTTTCCTTATCCACATTTTCTCACAGGTCCCATTTAGTGCTGCATCTCTTGCACCAGAGGTTCAGACTGCAGTCCCATCCGGGCTGATCCGAGAGAGTCTTATCCTGTCCCATCCGATTTTTAACACGTATAAACATTTTCATGTAGTATGCACTACTTGTGGCTAATAACTTTAAGCCATTCTGACTATTATATCTTCTCTACATTAGGTACCACACAGAGCATGAGTTGCTTAGATATATCCACAGATTACAATCAAAGGATCTCTCCCTGTGTCACAGTATGATTCCATTGGGATCTTGTACAATGAAATTGAATGCTACCACTGAGATGATGCCGGTGACTTGGCCTGGTTTCACTGACATTCACCCTTTTGTCCCGATTGAGCAAGCTCAAGGTTATCAGGTACATATTAAGTAAATAAATTTGTCAAGCAGAAGTTCACAGCTTTCTCAAAATGTATTGATTCTCTTTCCAAAAAATTTATTGCAATCTTTTTTTTTGTTTCTTAAGGAAATGTTCACAGATTTAGGTGACCTGCTTTGTGCCCTCACTGGGTTTGATTCTTTCTCCTTGCAACCAAATGCTGGTGCTGCTGGAGAGTATGCAGGACTCATGGTCATCCGTGCATATCACTTGGTACTGTCTCATCTATCACTGTGCTGGATTCCTCTTAAATGTCAAGCAGACTGCAGATGCTAGCGTTGAGATGGCTAATTATTGACTAGGAGAATGATTTTTAAATAAGGCAAAACTTCTCCTATTGCCCCCTTTGAACTCTCTTTACCAATATTAGTGTCATTTGCTTGTTCTATCTCAGACATGCTTTGACCTGGAGCTTAAGCCTCAAAGTTATTAACATGCATTGTTGGCCAGTCATTGATAATACAAATTTAAGTTTAGGGGACTCTCTTTTCTTTACTCTAGTCAAGGACAGAGAATCAGTATGGTTTCTGGGAAAAAAATGCTCGTTTTTAAATATGGCGAAAACTTTATTGAAGGCATTTGGCTAACCTTTTGGAAATATCATTTTCCTTAGACTCAATTTTTAGCCTATGCGATTCTGCATACTGTTCTACTTCTTTTGAAGGTCATCAGCTTTTGGAGTAGAGGACATACTTTGTTGCCACATATAGTACAGGGCAACGTGAGGCTATAATATTACTATTTAAAAGTGCCTGAGGATTATACTCTGTCTTTTAATCTCAGCTTATGCATATTCTTCCAACTTTCATCTGTGCCCCCTCGAATTATTGCTCTTGCATACAATAAGGCTTATGCATATGTAGATCAGGCTTAAATCAATGCACCGAATGGATGTTGCAGGCAAGAGGCGACCATCACCGTAATGTGTGTATCATACCTGTCTCAGCTCATGGGACAAATCCAGCAAGTGCTGCGATGTGTGGCATGAAAATAGTTGCTGTAGGAACCGATGCCAAGGGCAATATCAACATTGAAGAGTTGAAGAAGGCTGCTGAAGTAAATAGGGATAACTTGTCAGCCCTTATGGTCAGGATTTTCATGCAAAATGAAACTTCTTTTCTTTTGTTCTTTTCTGTAATCATCATATGGTTCATGTGTTGACCCAATTTTTAATGCGAGTTGCATGATAAAAATTCAGGTTACTTATCCTTCCACTCATGGTGTGTATGAGGAAGGCATTGATGAGATATGTAAAATTATTCATGACAATGGAGGTCAGGTGTACATGGATGGGGCTAACATGAACGCACAGGTGCATTCTCTTCTTTTTGAACCTAACCTAAAATTTTCGCACTTGACAATTTACTATCCTTTTAAGCGTTTATCAGCTCCTGATATTTTCCAGGCTTGGGGATGGAAGCCGGGGATGGAATCTTCTCTCTTTATGCATATGATTTTTTTCCCTTCTGTCTATTTGCATCAGTCATAATGCTCCCTCTCAAATTCTAGACAAATGCTTGCAGGTGGGTTTGACAAGCCCCGGGTTTATTGGAGCTGATGTTTGCCATCTCAACCTCCACAAGACATTCTGTATTCCTCATGGAGGTGGTGGTCCTGGGATGGGCCCCATTGGCGTAAAGAAACACCTGGCACCATTTTTGCCTTCACATCCTGTTGTAGGTTTCTGTTTGGATACTCAATTTCAGTATCCTCCTCAAGTGTGTGATAAGGGCTAAGTCTACCTTTTCATATTGTAGGTCCAAACAGGTGGTATACCCGCCCCAGACCAGACCAACCCGCTTGGAACAATTTCTGCTGCACCATGGGGCTCTGCATTAATCTTACCAATCTCCTACACTTACATTGCCATGATGGGCTCTAAGGGTCTTACTGACGCATCAAAGATTGCTATTTTAAATGCAAACTATATGGCAAAGCGCTTGGAGGTTCCTTATCCTCCCTTAATTATTTTAATTGACTTCCATTTCATTCCATCCTAGGGAAGAAGGTGGAAAACAGTATCTGTTCATATTCATTATTGTTGATTACCAATTTGATATTCAGTTATGATTTTGTCATTCAGAACTACTTCCCAGTATTGTTCCGTGGAGTCAATGGAACAGTTGCTCATGAGTTCATTGTTGACCTAAGAGGCTTTAAGGTAGTCCTCTGCCCTATGGTTGTTACTGTCAATCATCTGTTTGATTTGTTTTTCTGCATATGACTATCTTTTTTCTTTTTTTTTTCTTTTTCAGAATACTGCTGGAATTGAGCCTGAAGACGTCGCCAAACGTCTTATGGACTATGGATTCCATGCACCAACCATGTCATGGCCCGTACCTGGCACGCTCATGATTGAACCCACTGAAAGTGAAAGCAAGGTATTAGCAGTGTATGTGTTTTTATCCTCTTTGTAAAAGGCTTAGTTAGTGCATAATGCAGATGAATCTTCTCCTTTCTTCAGGCTGAGATGGACAGATTTTGTGATGCTATGATCTCGATTAGGGAAGAAATTGCCGAGATCGAAAAGGGCAAAGCTGATATCCACAATAATGTCTTGAAGGTGAGATTCTTTATCTTTACATAATCTAGGCATATATAACATATGTGGTATAAAACTGGACCTATCTAACAAATTACACTAAGAATAATACTGTAGAATGTTTTTTTTTTGGGTAAAGAATAATACTGTAGAATGTTCATAGAGCTGAAAAATGAAAAATGCAGGGAGCCCCTCATCCACCATCATTGCTCATGGGAGATGCATGGACCAAACCATATTCTCGGGACTATGCAGCTTTCCCTGCTTCGTGGCTCCGTACTTCCAAGTTCTGGCCAAGTACAGGTATATTTGGGAATAAAACATTCGTATTAATTGATTATATTTGACATGGTTAAGTAAGTCAGCATAGTCCGCATGAGCCATTCTTCTGTTGCATGCATCAACTTGCTCACTAGGCAGAATTAAATTTTTTATAAGTTCAACAGTCATGACTAAGCAGCGAGAAATGCCGAAGTTTGCAACTTTTCCTATTTTGGGTCTCTAAAATGAACGCACAATAGATAGTCGATGTTGCCTGAGATACTAACCATTATAGGGTGCTTTGATGCCATAATCTCTTGCTCATGGACTGTTTGATCCTGTGATAACCCAAAAGTTTCTTTAGATTGAACTTCACCTGTTTATATTTCCTGCTGGCAGTTTAAACTTAAATACTAAGAAATTTCTCAATCCCCAGGCTAAACTATAGACCTTAATTCAGTTTTTCTTATCTTCCTATGCTCACCTTAGCTCCGTCGTTGACATCCCTGTAGATCTTGTGATTAGGACTTGGGACAAGATTGGTTTCCAAGTGTTGACTCATTCTTATAATCAGCATTTTCCCTGCATCTTGTTGTAAGAGATTTTGTTATTAAACTGCAGGACGTGTTGACAATGTCTATGGAGACCGCAACCTTACCTGCACCCTCCTCCCAGCATCACATTACACCGAAGAGCCGGCTGCAGCTACCGCCTAGAAACTCGGCCCTCCTGTGCTGTCAGCAGAATTTATTTGAAACCCACGAAAGATGGGTTGAAAAGGCTGAAAAGCCAAACAAAAAAAAAAAAAAAAAAAAACTCTTATGTATATAAACTTCTCATGCCCTCATCTGCTTCTACTTCTATCTAGCTGTCATTGATGGTGATGATGATGATGATAATTCGATACATTCTCAATAACAGTTGTTGCAACTAGTAAGTTAAGCTTTCTGCTGTACATGCTCTTCCTCTCTCCAACCCCTATTCCGTGTTTGGCTGTGCCGATGACCTAAATGTCCATGTAAGCAGATGCATGCAAAGCAATGCAGTAGAATCTGCTCTGCAGGATCTCGTAGCAATATGATTGGCTTTCCGAGGGCACTAATGGTCATGTTTACTTAGATTTCCTTCTTTATCAATTTCATATATTTCATGTCATCCATTATCTGAGCTTGAGTTCTGTGGAAGCATCATGTTCCGTTGCCTTTTCTTTTATGGCCTAGAATAAACCTCTTCTATCTGGCTTAAAACTTTTGAATGCATCTCTGGCTGACTCTCTAGAGTGAAATGCATGAGGGACGTGGGTAGCTAGTATTGCACTTGAGCTGAAAGTCAAGTGAGTGGCTCTGGCTGCTTAAGGAAGTTCACTGTCACGGCAATCACAATGAGAAGTAGCACTCCATGAAACAATGATCTGATCCTTCTGCATCAGTGTTCTTAAATACTGATGAAGATGTATAAAAACAAAACAAATTAGAGTTTAAAAGGTTCGATGCATGATAGGACCAGTTCCGGAAAAGCCACATAAACTCTATCTCTCGAACAATGCCAGGTGTATTACTACTGATTTACAAATTCAATATATCGTTTGATGCGGTAGACTCTTAATGAAGTTTTATATAACTCATTTATAGTTTGCTACATCATTTAGTATGCAAATTGTGTCCGAAAGTCTTAAAATACCCAACATCACTCGGCACTCTAATGAATATTCCGATTTATCGCAGTATATTTGGATTTGATCCGTGCTTAAATAGTCCTTATTTGCATATTCAATCATTTTAATACTAGTTCAACATTCGAGCTCAGTTAAGAAAAAGAAAATTGAAATTCAGACAACATAAGAGTTGGGCGACTTTCAATGGCCAACAAATTCACCGATGAATTTTCTTACCAATAGATAAATTGACAATCCACTAAAATGGCTCAGCTATTTTTAGAGATCAGAAAAAGGACTTTGATCATCACCACCCTTTGTGAAATTCCAAGTATTGTTGCCACTCCTGCTTATTCCTTTCCATTATCTATGTGTTCTAGTGAGGGTGATGGCCATGGAAAGAGGCCACAACATGGGCGTTCTTCTTAGCAAGAATTATTGTAGTTGGATAATGACTAGGAGGATTTAAAATGCATTATGGCATTAAGATTTCCAAGGTTTAACCAAGGCTTAACTCAAGATCTCACTATTCGTCGTATTTTGTTTGGTATTGTGACAATTCATGACTTTGATAGTTATGATGATATTATTGAGAAACGTCTTTATCAGGATATTTTTGTCTCTCACTTTGAATAATTAGCAATAATTTTTCTACAAAGTTGACTGCCTCAGTCACCATGAACGCCTCAATCAATATGATGAGATGTGTTTATTTATGTATTCAAATGAATCTCAAATCGATCAAATCCTCAATTTCAAGGAGAGTACTCAAGACGCACGACACAATAAAAATATCTGCACGGAGGAGCTTATCCAAACCTCTGACTCCGAGCAAAACAGACACACTGACACAAATCTGACAGAGTCACAGAGCCATGGCCATCACCCTTCACCTCTCGTCAAACCAGCCTCCACGCCAACCAACCCTCTTCTTTCCCTCCACAAACACCCCCACCACCCTTATCTCCTTCATCAGAACCTCCAAGCCCTATCACAGACTCCACCGAAATCAAACCTTCCTCCCACGAATACCCTCCTCCTCCTTCAGAAATGGCAGAAACACCCCTTCAGAAACAGAGTGCCCTGTTCCCCTGGAGCAACAGCCCATCAATGAATACCAGAACCTCGCAACTTCCTTCCCTTTTTCCTGGGCTGCTGGTGATTTTGTTGAGTATTGTTCGAGATTGTTCGTGACAGGTGCTTCTTTCGCACTCTTGGTCGGATTGCCGGTCGCGTGGCTAGGGGCTCCATCACCCGAATCTGAGGCGGTGAAGCGGATTCTGGGTGCGGTTTCAAGTGGGTTTGTGGTGGTCACTTTGGCTGTTGTGAGGATGTATCTGGGTTGGGCTTATGTTGGGAATCGCTTGCTCAGTGCCACCGTTGAATGTAATAGTTGCTCTGTTCTCTCTCCTTTATAGTCTCTGTCACGTGGGTAGACTAATCGTAGGAAAGTTAGGACAAAATCAGGAGAATTATCAATCGGCGGAGAAAAATCTGCTGGCATGGAAGGTGGTATTCACATAACGATGAAAAAGCCGGTATAATTACTTGAAAGAAGTAGAATCTTTTTATAATGAATTGGGGTTGTCTGGTTTCTTGGAAATTTGCTGCAATGAACTCCTGTGCCTTCCAGCAAGGACAGTTAAATTCCATTGGGTGCTTGTTGGTCGTGCTGAGAAAAGTCTATAGGATGTGCTTGTTTCCATTTCTTCTTGGAAATCTTGTGCAGGCATAGTTAGTCTTGTAATTTGGTTTCCAATGACGTATTAAATTGGTGAACTAATGGTCTATTTGCCTATTTACACTTTCAGATGAGGAGACTGGGTGGTACGACGGCCAGGTAAATGCCCTTTTCTGTGGCAATGTCGATGGGAATCATTATACGTAATTGCATCGCCAGCATGAAATTTTGTTCTTTTCTTTTCCCCTTTTTCTAAGAAGTATGCAGTTTCTTGTGGTAGAGTCTGTCACATTTTGAAGCGGCGTCGTACAGAAACATATTTTAGCATCCTAGCCTATTTTTCCGATCTTATGAAGCTGAAGGTGTGAATCAGATGTTCATTCCGGAGAAGAAACCTGCTTTAAATGTTTCTAGGGCAACTATGATAAAGTAGTGAGTGATACATTTGTATATGATCTTGGATAATAGTAGGCCATAGTTGACATGGAGAATTCTAGCTTAGCTGAGATATAGCATTATGGGCAATATTTACATGGCGGTTATGAGTGGTTGATTCTCATGACTTTTCCTGTTAGTATTAATGCAAAACTCGAGTGAGAAGTGCATTAAGCGATAGTGGCTATCTGCTAATTTGAGAAAGAATGCAGAACGGGATAAGAGTTCTTTAGCGTCGTAAATAGCAAAACAAGTCAAATTAGCTTGTTGTGAGAGATCATTGTGTTTTGGTCCTTTCAGGCGAGAGTGCAGTCACCGTGGAGTTGAATTGCAGGTCTAGTTGAAGTCCTGACTTCTCAATAGTACATCAGGATCAAGTGAAGCTGTTTCTCTATCACTAACTTTCATAAACGAATAGGATTGAGCTGATCAAATTTCTGTTTTTCTGAACAGGTATGGGTGAAAACAGCAGAAGTCTTGGCTCGTGACAGGCTTCTCGGTTCATTTTCGGTGAGTATGTACACTGACATCGTGCAACTCACTGGTCTTTCTCATGAATTTTTGAATGTCTGATCGACAAAAAATAAGCAGTCCATGCAGTCACACGCATGCCTGCTCAATGGTTCAGATTATTCTCATCTAGTTTGTTGGGGTCGGGCAAACGTGGTGCTTTTATATCTCTGAATTATCAAATATGTTCATGTTCTCTTTTCTGTGTATCCAAAGATGCATTTGATCAACTGCTGTCTTATTGAAGAATAGCAATAAGCAAATCTTATAATCCGTCACTTAGAATACATCGTGATGTTTGATCGTGCAGGTGAAGCCCGTGCTCAGTAAATTGAAGTACACTCTCGTGACACTCGCGGTGAGTTTATTCGCATGCGTCTTCCTCCTCATCAACATCGACGAGAGCCAAAAGGCTTACAACAGGAGCCTCGAGGAGAGCAGAGAAAGAGCCATACCGGGAGTTTACAGGGAGGAGTCAGCCCGGTATTTTGAACCAGACGCGTTCTGCGGTGAACCCGGTGTTCCATCAAGTGTTGTTGATTGATAAGTATCATCATCCCTAGTAGCATAGAAACTGTACATTGTAGACACTTCTCTGCTGGAATTTATACATGGTATATACAGTTGCCTCCAAGTAGTATCCCTAAATGAAGGGAGATGATGGAGCCAAAGAGGACAGAAGATGCACATCTCCAAGAGCAAATGCAGCTGATGCATGAAAATTATTCACAGAAGTGAACGGGCTTCTTCTTCACTGATGTTTCCATCAGGAATTTAAGGTTTTCCGGTGAGCAAACTTTTAACCGAACGAGGGGTCCATGATTTACCAACAAGTTTAGGGCGTCGCTAATGGAAAAAAAAAAAAATGAAAGCAATCAACGTGAAGTTAGTAACCCGTTTAAGAAATCATCGTCAGTTGTAGCCCTACGGGAAATTATCGATCGTGCAATAAAAGTTCGTGGTTGTTCGTCGGATTTGAAGGACTTTGCTGTTCTGACCCGACATGCCGCCTTCCATCCAATTAACAACAAAGTATCAAGTTGTCAAATTGGTCTTCGAACGAAAAAAGTTATGATCGTATAATCGAATGCTGAAATGAGCTTAATGATGGTCAAATAACCATCGAAAACACATGTTAATTACTCTAGTCAGTGAGGATACCACTCATGCCAGGTCTAAATTCAATGCTAATGTCACAAAAGGAAAAAAAAAACTCAAAATTGATATATTTGTAATAAATTTACTTTAAACTAATTTTTTGACCAATAAAAATCTTAAATCAGTACATTTGTAACAAGTTTATCCTCCGTTAGTTTCCGTCAAATGTGGCAGTTAACGGTGTACCAATCACAATTATACATGTTCATAGTCTTTCGTGTTATTAATTCAATTTGATGGAAATTAATGAAAGTAAATTTGTCATATATATATATATATCAATTTTAGCTTTTTGAGAGTCTTTTCCTTCCTTTTTTGTCGGTTAGCTTTTTGATAGTCAAAAAGTTTGATCTAACATAAATTTGTCCCGATCTTAACAATTTAGGATTTTTCATATTTTTAAGACCTAGATTCAATCCACCTAGTCATTGGATGACTATATGCAGTCGTGCACGACATGACTTCAAATCGCTGCAAAGCAGCATCGACCGGAGAGAAACGTGATTCACCTGACATCAGCGGTGCTCACCCATGGGAAACGCCGAAGCTTCTCCGGGCGGCGGCGAAATGACCGTTCCGCCCACCGCCTCCTCGCCCGCTGCTTTTCCACCGTCCCGACCACGAATTCCTCGTCCCCCGTCCTTCTCCCCCCCTCCTGCACGCACGACCGACGACGCTAATCAATCCGACAAGCCGCTGATTTGCAGGCGCCGGGGAGCCTGTAAAAGTGTGCCCGGGCGGGGCCCGCCTCGGGGAGGTGGAAATTACCGAAATGGGCCCCGGTTCATGCACCTTCCCCCACTCCTCTCCGTCCGTCCTATTTCGAGAATTGAATACGGGGGCGACCACCTCCCGTGATTTAAAGCGCAGCCGATTCTGGATTTTTTCATCTGGAATTTGGCAAGTTCGGGAATTAAGTTTCTTTCGTGGGTTCTTGTTCGTTCTCGCTGAAATCCCAAGGCGAGGGGGCTTGTCCTTTTCTATCTCGTTCTTGGCGGGATCTTCGTCGCCATTGACGGCGGGAAGAGTAGCTTGCGGCCGCGGCGAGAGAAGGAGTTCGTCGTCGGCTTTTTTCGCGTCGCGGGCAGCGTGGGTTCTCGTCATTGTCGGCTCTGATCGGATCGTTGTCCCAGGAAGGCGAGGAGCGCGCCGCCGTTTCTTGTGAGCAGTTCTTTTTCAAGATTCTTGATTTGATTGCATTCCGTGAGGAGTTGTCCTGATTTTGTGTGTGTGTTTGTGCGTTATGAAATGCGTGTTGCCTTTCTGGGTTTTGATCTGATTGCCGTGAAATGAGACGAGTGATGCTAAAGTTTGATTCTTGAACACTCTTTCCTTTGCGCGATCGATGACTCTAGAGAGAACAAGAAGTGAGGAGAACATGGTGACATAACAGAAGACCAGGGGTCGTGTTTGTAATTATTCAGCTAGAAAACTAGAGCCATTTTTTGTGGTCTCGCATTCTTAGTCAAAGAGAGTCCTGTTTTGTGGGCCTAGGCTTGTCAGTCGCTGGATAAAAATTGTCAAGGGCTGCACTGCAAAAGAAAAAGGCGTCTGTTCCTGGTCACATTTTGGAATTTCTCAAGCTACGCGGAGTCTTTGCACAGAATTGTAAGTTGCAGTTTCCTTTTAGATAGCTGAGTATATTTCCCGTAGTTAGCGTCGGAATTACCAATTAGAGCCGGTTGATTGCTATTTCCATTAATGAGAACTTGTGTTCGTTCATGGTTATTTCGTCCTTGGTTGGCAGATGAAAAGAGCTGGTTGTTCTTTTCACTAGAGGAGATCTTACGTGCATTTGTCATTGTTGTGTTGTAGTTAATCCTAGAATTAACTTGTGATGAATTTTCAACTCAGAGCAGACATCTATCAACCTTGAGTGTGATTCAGTCTGAGGAGGTTAAGTTTGCAGAGTAAATCAAACTAGTGTGATGATCTATGCATCTTTTGTGTTGGAAAAACCTTGAGCCTACAGCAGAGTGAGAGGCTCAGTTGATGAGATGCTTATTGGAGCCATACTTTACATCTCTGAGGTGTTATCTATTCGGAGAAGCTGGTGGATACAGACAATAAATTACCTAGGCCAACTTCTTGGTGTTGTGATGGTCTGCAGGATCCTTTTCTCTGCAAAAAATATGGCTCGGGCATTTGGGATGTTAATATTTGCTGTCATTTCTCTTCCTAAATCCCAAGTCAATCTTTCATGCAAGGACAGAATCATTTCCTGAATTTTTTAGTTTTGGTTGAGATTATCCTTCTAGACGCTGAAAATGTATATCTAGCAGTTCATTCCTATAAAAAATTACTCAAGCAGGAAAAGTGATGCATATGTTTATAAATTTTGTTACTATGGATTTATTTCAGGTTTCACGAGGTTTAGATGCTGTGCAGACCTCTATAAGAGTGGAATACTACAGGCTATTTGCAAGTTCACATGTCGGGTGCTGTTTTTTGACGAAGGGATTGTTCGGTATGGATACACCAATTCGCCTGCCACATGTGACATATTCTGCATCTATGGAGCTCAAAGCCGCTTTTGATATCGAGCATATGGGTTTGCCACCCGGGATTCAGCATGAGCTCTGGCCATTGGATGAAATAGATCCTACAAAGGACAAATTTCCATGCTGTTTAGTTTGGACACCACTACCGGTGGTCTCATGGTTGGCTCCTTTCATCGGACATGTTGGGATTTGTCGGGAAGACGGAGCTATATTAGACTTTTCTGGTTCCAATTTAGTGAATGTTGATAGCTTTGCATTTGGTGCAGTGGCCAGGTACATCCAACTTGACAGAAAACAGGTATACTTTCATTCTGTACTTCGATAAAACTACAAGTGGTCGTATTATGTGTGAATAAAATCAAAATTTGACAGAAAACAGGTATACTTTCATTCTGTACTTCGATAAAACTATAAGTGGCCGTATTATGTGTGAATAAAATCAAAATTAGGACCATTTTCAAAGTGCTGCCTCGCACAGTAATTTTTCCTTTTTTATAATGAGCACTAGTTTTGGAGATATGCCTATGTTATTCTCATTTATTAATGCTTCAAAAGTATATTAACTTCATGCTGTCGACTTGAAATCTTGAAACAGTGTTGCTTTCCAGCGAATCTAGCTGAACATACATGTAAGTACGGCTTCAAGCACGGAGAATATGGGGCTGCAATTACTTGGGACGACGCCTTGCGATTGAGCACGCGCCACTTCGAGCACAAAACATACAACCTCTTCACCTGCAACTGCCACTCATTTGCAGCCAACTGTTTGAACCGTCTCTGTTATGGCGGATCGATGGAATGGAACATGATAAATGTGGCAACTCTGGTGCTGTTTAAGGGCCAATGGATCAGTGTAATGTCGATCATGAGAGCTTTCCTTCCTTTCATGTCGGTGCTTTGTTTGGGTTTAGTGCTGGTAGGGTGGCCATTCATAATTGGCCTGTTCTCATTCTCAATGCTCCTTCTCGGGTGGTTTTTGTTGGGTAACTATTGGTTCAAGGGTTTGATAGACCTTTAGCATCACCAATATCGACCTCGCCTTATAGAGGGAAGAAAAGGTACAGAAGATTCAGAGTGTAAGTTTCTCATGTCCACAGTAAAGGATTACGTGTTGAATGTGTCTTCCTGGGTTCGTGTTGATGGACGGCAGATGACAAGGCCTTGTGAAGAACTGAAACTACGATATACTTAGATTTTTACGGCTGAAGCAAGAGTTCCATTTATTTATTTTTGGAATAAATCCTTGAGTCTAACTAGACCAACATGATGGCCTTGGCTTTGTATAGCAGTTTTAAATTTAAAAAGAATAAGACTTCGAAAATGTTTTGAAAATGTGAACGACTGCTTATTGTGAAAAATCATGGTTCACATAGTTTGCAGTAAGCAAAGTCGAAGGTGTGAAAATGCGATATGCGATATTCGTGTTGGTATGAAAAAGTTTGCTGTACTAGAAGATGAGTACTGCGCATTTTAACCACCTGATTCACTTGAACAAACACATTCCGCAGGAATATGCAAAGACACCAGCTTGGACTTTTATTCCGCTTCTTCTAAGCCGATATAACTTGCAATCATCCGGTGTTTGTTGCACAGAAACTCCTACTAAATCCAATCGTGCCCATTGAGTTAACATCCGACAACATGTTTGCAAAGAGAAATGTTGCAGGTTCCATTGAAGAACATGTTTTTTTGGCAACGAAAATAGAACATCTTGACGAGCAGGGAACTTTCCCATTTCCATTACCTGGGAAGGAGAAGTTAAGAACTAAAAGACTAATTGGAAGGGAAAGAAAATGGTCAAAAGGAGAGTTTCATCCTCGTCTTCTGGCATACATCTAGATTTTGGAGTCCATCCCATAAAAATGGACTTTCCAGATGATCTATGTTCAAGCCCCGTATTTAGGAGCCTTCCAAAGCTTAAATGCGATCTCGTGCAGAAACCTGTCCGCAGGTATTACCAAATTGCCACCATGCTGCACAGAACAGGAATGAGCTAGACACATCAGGAAATATGAGGAAGGGTAAAATGGTAGTACCAAGCAAAGTTGAGGATAAACTCCAGCAAATGAGGTTAAATTTGAAGATTGGAGAGAAAAATCCATGCAATTCTTCTTCTTTTTTTATGCCAAATTATTTTCCGCCTCTCAGTCTCATCATCTTTAGCCTTCGGGTTCTAGTAAAACCAAACGTTGAGTAGTGGGAACACCAGAATAACCTCCATGATAAATTGAATGAAAAAGGACCACTAACTTCTAGTTCTTGATTGTTACCTCCTTAAAGTCCTCAAATGAGAATGTCTCAGCTGCATCCCTGCGTGTTACCGCATCCTGCCATTGAGCAATTAGCATAGGGCAATGGTGCCTGTTGATCAAAATTTAGGGTTAGAAATGGAGTGTCATAGTGGCAACACCAAATACTGCTGGCATGGTGGGGACCAAATTGCAGATACCTGACATCCTCCCTCGGTTTCTCTCCTCTCATAGTATAACTCTGACGAGGGAACAGTCTCAACAGACGAGAGTCCGCATTGTCCTTAGACACCAAGGTCGATAAATGGGAGCAATCAAATTTTGAGATATCTCCATAGCTCATTACAACGGACAAGTGCAGGCGGGAATCGATTTCGGATCCAGGTTGAGCAACATGCATTAAACTACCAACCAAAGCATTCACATACTCTATGCCATAGTTAACATCCTCATCTGCCTCCCCATCCACCGGTTCACCAGCTCCAATATGCACAAATACAAGATCAAAATAGCCTGTATCCATCAACTTCCCCTCTTGGAATCCAAGCAACTTCAGCAATCCATACGAGACAGCATCTATGGGTCCTTCGGCAACAGAGTGCTTTTTGTCTATCAGTTGCTCGAATTGCAAAACACTGATACCGAGCTTGTTGCCAAAAGATCTCAAACTTGGATCGCTTGTCACTAAAGCAGCCTTCATCCCCATAAATCTGAAATCAGGAAAACTACAACTCAGGGTCACCTCTACAATATCTGTCGATATATACTATCAATAGTAGAATCAGTAGAAAAAGTGGAGCATCAATTTTGCCTTTCCGAGACTGTTGGGATCGATGCTGTCCCCTGACTCCCCGAATCACAATCGCTTTCCTTGCCCTGAAAAGTTTAACAGGAAAAACAATGCCAGTCGCGATCATGGGAAAACAACCGTGCTTCGAATATTCACCGAAATCAACAGGGCTAACATCACGGTGATGTAAACATTACCTTCTGAACATAAGCGTCGAATGCATCCAGAAGAACGGCGAATTCTCTAACGACTCTGTCATCCTCACTTTCTGCAATCTAAACCCATGTAAATTGCAGTAATCATCACTGCGGCAAACCAGCAGAACTCAAAAGGAAAAAAGAAAGAAAATTTAGCAGAGTGGTCGAACAGAATCAGTAGGATGATGAGTTTTAAAAAAAATGGGTACAAGAATCCATTGGTTCACTCTCGCCGTCTCGAACGTCCGAGAAAAGGAAGCGACCCTTCACTAATTGAATGTCTAAGAATCATCATCTAAGCTACAAAGAGACGCGTAGGTGGCATCAGCGCGATCGTTCTCAAAAGCCATCTTCCAGCTAGAAAAAACCAATCCCCCCGTGCACGAAACCAGCTGAACAGCCGACCCAGATACGAAAAATCCAACCTTCTCCTCCGCGAAATGAAGGGACGCCATCATCTCCAATCAATCACAGATGAGATTCGTAGAGAGAGAGAGAGGGAGGAGGAGGACCTGGGGGAGGGGAATTGGGGAGGCTCAAGAAGCCGCAGCAAGCCTTGGAGGCGAGCGAATGGAGATGGGCGTGGGATGCGTCGACGGACGGAGCGAGGCCGTCGCCGTACACCACCAGAGCTCGGCTCGGCTTGTCCGCCATTGCTGCGTCGCGCAGAGACAGAGAGAGAGAGAGAGAGAGATTTTGAGCAGTATGCAGCAGCAACTTAGCGTGATGTTGATGCGGTCTTTTCATTTTTATACACTTCTCTTTTTAACCTTCTCTTTTTTTTTTTTTTTTTACCATGTTGCAGAAATTTGTTTTCTTTTCTAACATGGGCAATTGGTTTACGTCTGCTGCAAATTGAGGAAGGAGCTAGATCTCAACATATTTACACTATGATATGGTACTATGAATGTATTTATAAGACTGATCAATTATAGATGGATCGCACATATTATTTGGCATTGTAGTGGCTCTTGGACTAAAGGAAATTGTGTCGAGTCCCTTAAATGTAAATAAGAGCATACCGAGGATTTCCAATTAAAAGCTTCGGTTGAGATGCATGTTTAGTTTGTGTTAGATTAGTCTCACATTAGAGAATTGGTTTATCATAAAGCAATTCATATGTCTTAATTAATTGATCCAAAATTCTATTTGAAGATATTGGCTTATTATGCGCGCTCCTAGCACCTCATTCGTTACTCCTAAGGCTTGATGCAACAATCGCATGTGGGCGAAGTGCAGGAAGGACTTGCACATGCGATTCTATAAGGGCGACCTCTTCTACCTCGGCACTCGACCATCCCCCTTGAGCGTATCACTCACGGTCACGGCGTAAAGGAAAGTCCTTTCTTTGTGTAGGCATTTTTGTATGTGATTGTCATTGATCAATGTTATGACATTCCTAAAATAACTCATTCGAGGCATGGTTTGTTTTGGCTCACCTCAGGTATACACACAGATATTTTTCTAAGAAACCAACCACCCCAACTCTTAATATCATTTTAGTTATAAATATGATCCAAAATCGCTCTTTCTCTTTCCCTACTCAACTGTAATAATTCATTCGTTCTCTCTTGGCTATCCTAAAAGGCTACCAAGATTGGTAGGATTGTACAATTAGATCAATTGGGAACCAGATCGAACTATCCTAAAAACTAATTCAGTTCTTAATTCTAAGGTTTTAGAACTGATGACAATTGGTCCAGTTCTTGGTTTAGAGTGAAAAACCACTCTAGAACCAGACTAGTTGGATTGAAACCAATTTTACAAAACTTAAATACCCTATTTTTCTCTTGGCATCTTTTTTCCTCTTTTTGGTATTCTCTTCTACCCCACTCAAAACACTTTAGGACTCTTGCTCGCTCGCTCGCTTGTGTCTCACCTTCCTCCTCGCTCGTTCACATCTTGACCTCGCTCATTCGGGCCTAGCAACTCTCACTCGTTCCTTACTCACCTTTGCTCATTCACCATCGCTGGTCTTTTACTTTGAACCGTTCTGTTATTCATATTATTTTGTTATAAGAAATCAAACAAAAGAAAAAAGAGTTCTGAAATAAACCCTAGAACCAAACTGAAAACATAAAGACTGATTCCGGGCAATAGGGCAAGTCCCAATTCACGAAACGGGAAACCGATTCTGACAGAATAGCCTAAAACCTACTCACCTTAGAACTAATCACTCCTAATGCCAAGAGCCGCCACTCCCCACTATTGGCCTGTGTCATTGTACATGCATAAAATATATTGTATTTGGAAATTCGAACAGATGTTCTGAAAGATCATTCTAAATTAAGCATACTAAACAAGTGTTTCGAGTTCTTGTTAATAAGACCCTCACCACCATACAGTGCACCAAAGCCTTTAGGTGCTGCAGAAAACATACTCTACAATGTGAGATACAAAAAGCAGACCTATCTAGAAAACAGCCAATTTGGTGAAAATCATAAAACCCCAGCAAGAATGTGATCTCTCCCGACTCCCAATTTTTCTTCAAAACACTTTTAAATTAAAAAAAATAAAATAAAATAATTTGCGGTGCTCAAACATCACCTTCGCTACCACCCCTCCCAGAATTTCTTCTTGATTGCCAGTAACAAAACATGCAAAAATAATCTTTGCTTTGCTTCTGACATAGAAGCGGCAGCTGCATTTGTCGGTCCCCTTCCAAATGCCATAGCAGTCTTTACTTTCGAAAACCTCCAATTTGCCAGTTCTGCTGAGCCCCAATCTGTCTGCCAATCATCTGGACAAGTCAAGAAAATGGCAAAAGATGTTCCCTACCAGTCGGCCATTCATCAGCAATTATCTATCCTAAGTTGCCATCACAGCCTGCTTTACCTCAATCTCTGGGAACACACATCCCGGTCCCCAGCAACTCTGCAGAAAATGCAAGTCGGACTAAAGTTCTTCTCAAGCCTAATTCGAACTGAGATTCTCATCGCAGCTCTACCCTGTTGAAATGGTCGAATGTGCGAGATAATGTGTCGTAAACACCTTACTCTTCGACCTCAGTGTTGAAGATAAAACTTGGGAATACAGTGGTGATGTCCCTGAAAGTCATACAAAATGGTATATTCTAGAGTAAGTGCTTACAGATAAATTAAGATGGTAAATGCAATTAATTTTAATTCTTTATCATGAAAAGGATGTGATGAAAGGAGTTCTTAATTGAGACAGCATGAACTCGTACAGATAGAAAGAAAGGGATTGCATACTTCAGGTAAGGAAGAGTCATATTTTTCAACAGAGAAGGGTTGCGAAGAACGAAGGCTTTCCACTCTTCCTTATTGATCTTGCCATCCTCGTCTGCATCTGCATCTGCAAATGTCTGCAAAGGGCACGAACGCCCAAAAAGGAATAGAGAAAAAATGATTTTAGGAAATGGTATGCTAAGTAATCTGGCATATGGTTATTATATGTCGAAGATGACCCATTAAATGTCCACTCACGCTGTCACATCACTTGGTACACCTACTTTGTAGACCAATTTTACCATACCTAGTATTGGCCTAAGAATTATACTCTACAAAAGAGGGAACAAATTTTCAGACCTGAACTTACTCGATCAAGTATAGCTTCAAGAAGTTCATCTGATAGTTTCATCTCAGATTCCATCATAATGGCAAGAACCATTTGCCTAACCTGACATTCAGATAAGACTAGTGAGTGTTCTAGTAGATTCTCTTAACATCAGAATTTGATAGTTTGCACAGAATACTCACTTCCTCTCGCTCAATGAACCCAGTTTGTCGTAGATCATACAGCCTGAATGCAACTGCAATAAAAGGACCATTCATCAAATAAATAACAGCCCACCTGTACTAAATTGATTTAGCAAACTTTTTCCAAGCCCTTACAGCTTATTTTCTCTTCTACAGGGGCATAGGGATGGAAGACGCTGAGAGCACGGACAAATTCTTCAAATTCTATGACACCATTTCTCTTCTCATCAAATAGATCAAAAACCTAAATGCAAAAGCATAAAAATGAAGTTAACATCAAATTATTATGACAACATTCACTAACGAAGCCATCAAAGTGAATTTCTACCACACATCTAAACAAAGAAAGCATGGGCTCCCTTGGAAACCAATCACTCGTGTGTGTGTGTGTGTGTGTGTGTGTGTGTGTGTGTGTGAGAGAGAGAGAGCGAGGTGCTGAGCCTGAAGATAATCCAAGATGTCCGATAGACAAGCAGCAATTTTTAAAGAATAATTCTATACCTATTATAAAAGAACATGAAGAAACCATTTGCATTAGCTTTCTTCACAAAGGAGTCAGCAGCATTTTATTGTTCATTTGAATGCCTTTCTGACTTCTGGAAAAGAACAAAACACCAGGGAGGAACCAAATAACTATTTGGCCAAAAGTCCCTCCGCATTGTTTTTTGAATGATTTTCAGATCACACAACAAAAGATCTCCGGAAGCAACAGAGGCATACCCATAATTCACCCATCCAATTTTAATAAGATGTGCAGATCTCAGAGATGAAATAGAACAAGACAGAAACTTTCGTCACGTAATCAGTGTGTAATATGCTCTATCCCCCGAAGTATGGACCCGTAAGTGCTATCAGATTATCAACCAGATGTCCTTACATTGCCATGATCCATGAACAAATCAATTGATCCATCTTTCGTGAAAAATTATAAGTAGTGCCGTACAGATGAAGGAGATGCATTACCCGATCTAGGAAAAGATTCTCTCCCTTAGGAGTGCTGAGTAGTGCCAATTGAAGCTCTTCCTGCATGAAGACAGTCATTAAGTGACAAAGGCAAGACTAGATCCCATCACCAGCTACATAGCTGGCAAGCCCAGTCAGTTTCTCACAATATTTCGTTTGGTATTTGACACACATACTGAGTGAAAATGAGCATATATCCTACCATCTACCTTATCAAGTACCAAGAAGAATCACCAGCTACTGGCACATGAAAGTAGATATCAACCATGTAAGAGAGGAAATTACCATCAACTGCTGGTATGTAATTTGGATTAAGTTGAAACTACCTTGTGAATTAGGCCATCGTCAATAATTGAACTGCTCAATTTCTTGAAAAGCTCGAACAGCGCTTCGACTTCATTACTCGTAACTGCAACCCACGAAGTCAAACCAGAAAATAAAAGTGAAGATCCTCTCCTCCAAACGACCCAAACCAACCAAATGCATCGCAATCTCGAGAAATCACGAAGCCTGAAAACACATAATCGACTCTCATTTCCAGGATTGTTCAACACAAAATTTCGAATTTTCCAGCAAAATCAACCGGATCTTTCTGTTCCTCCGCAAGCTCCAATAGCGTTCTCTCCATTTACTATAACGAAGAGGTATTTAACCATACATTCACACCGAATTCTCTCCGTCCAGCTTTAACAATAAACACGGCAACAAAAGGCACTCACATCTCGTCTCGCTGGCGAGGCGGTTGACGTCGCCGAACCGGTAGCAGCGACCCTTCTTGTCGCGCTTCACCCGCTTCTCGCAGCAACTGCCGACGGCGAAACCGACGATCTCGGCTATCGACACGAGCGGTATGCAAGCGGCGCAGATCCGCTCGCCGATCGTCAGAGAGCTCGATCTCTGCCCAGAAAACACCAACATCAAATCACCGCCCGTTACAAAAAAGAACGCACCGTCCCGCCAAAAGGGCGCTACCCATTTCGCAGGAAACGGAAAACGAAGCGGAAACGAAGTCAAGTCCGGATTTTTCCGCCGGATCGACAGCACGGAACGGAGCTCGGAGCCGGCAACGTACCGACGAGTCGCGGCTGGTTCTTCGGGCCTCCATTCGCGGTCGCGGAGAACCATCAGCTAGAGAGAGAGAGGAAGGGAGGGCGCGTTCTCGGGAAGGAGATCTTTTGCCCTGCTCTGCGAGAGCTTGTGATGGAGAACGGACGACAGAGAAAGCCACGCGGGAAAAGGACAAGAACGTCAAGAAGATGGAGATCGGGACCAATGATGTCCCACGCGACAAGCGGAGGCCGACATCCTTGGCGCCCACATGAATAATGCACCGCCTCTCGACCTTGGAAAAGATGGATCTTCTTTCTCTCTTTGTTTTACTTCTTTTGTCGTTTACGAACGTGTTTGCATCTGGCGTGGCAAGCGAAGCGGACGGATGACTATTTGGATTACCACCATCTTAGAGGACTAGGCCCTATCAATTTCAGGTGTAAGTTTCAAATCCCAAACTTTACGAAAATAAAAATAGAAAAGTCTAATAATGAATTGAGAATTAGAGTAGGACAGATAAAAACATAAAGACAAACGATGCGAAAAAGGATAAGATGGAACGATGTGGTTTCGAGTTGATCAAGAGTCTTCGAATCGAAATAGTTGGGGTTTTCAAATTGAGCACGTCTTGCCTCAAATCAAGAATTGCAAGTGAATTTTGTCAACATTGCATGGATAGATTATTTAGCTATTGATTTTTCTATGTCAAGAGTTAAAGTTTGTGCATCTTTTTTGGTTACTTGGAAAAGGGGGATATTTAACCATATATGGGATAGAATATTATATGATTTGAGATGTGGTCAGGATAATATTATCATTATTTAAATCTAATCAATTGTGCTATGAATAAAAAGAGTTTATATATTATAAAAGGGCCGTTCAAATTATACTATTTGATGGGAACGCCATATCTGGTAATTGAATTTTGTTACTAGCTTTTGTTATCTATGAGAAATCACAATAATACTATTTTATCTATATGGATTTGAAATAAAAAATTATCCTATTTTGGCGGCTTATGAATTATAGCGGTATAGATGTTACACTATTTATTGTCCTGGCAAAAGACATTAATTATGTCTTCGGGCCTGTTTCTCTGCACTTAAAGAAAAGCAAAAACTTGCTTCCCTTTCAAAATTTAAAACATATTCGAAATTCAAATGATTATGAAAATTAATATTAATTTTACGTGTCAATATTAAAATATCAAAATGCATGAGCTACAATATTTGAAGTAAATATGAAGTAAAACTAAATTCAGACAGGCACCAAAGATTTCTACCTGAGTATAATACGACATATATTTTATATGTATATAATTTATTTTACTCATGAAGAACGAATATTTTTTTTTATGTTAGCAAACAGACCGTCTTGCTAACAAAGCAAGCGATTACTTGATTTAATCCAATAATTGACTTATGCATCTTTAAGTGGCTTTATACGTTTCTAAACCTCTACTTTGCCCAACTCCTTTCAAAAGGAAAAAATTAACTTTTCGAGCCTTTATTTTGACTCTTTTCTAATCAAATTCTTCACTTTTAGTTTGTCTTCAACTCTTTCATCTAGTCCTTCCAACACTAAATTTAGCCGAATTCAATTGGCATGGATATGGACGACTTTATCATGTTACATGGATAAAATATTTTCATTACGAACATCTCTGTTAGCTAAATTTTATCCACGTCACATTCTAATAATGTCTACATTGGCTAAATTTCTCCATATACGTTCACGTGGCTGTCCACCCATCCTATCCGCACAATATTTTGGCATCACCCGACAGCCATATCAACTAAATTTGGTCAGATTTGGTGTGGGGCTAGTTGATTAAAAAAATCATCAAAATAAAAGGATTTTAGTAGACAAAATTAGATGTATAGGAGACTTGATTAGGGAAAGTCCGAAAGTTCAGGGAAAAAAAAGAAGTAGAAATTTTGTGTTCTGTTCTTTTTTTCTGTCTTTTTTAAAGGGAGTCATTGGCCAAAGCCAGCTAAGCCAAACCTGCTTGTTTTGTCCAGAGATGTCGCAAGAATAATGAATTAGCAATGATTGGCACGTTAGTCTACTACAAACACGAATATAATTAGACTGCATGTGGAAGCAAGGAGGGCGTTTTGTCTGCGGCTCCATTTGATTACGACTTCTAGGGCGACTAAACTGACATGGTTTCCTTGAATTTGGTACGCTTATCTATTAGCTTGTATGCCCAAAAAATAAATCAATTTAAAAATATTTTATAAAATAATTGTTACATGTCACTTAAAATAATTAATTAATAAAAGTATTTTCATTATCGATAATGATTGATATCTAAACATTATTTATTCGTACATTTTCATAAACAATGCAAACGATCATTTTTAAGAAAATATTTATTAAGTAAATAAATACACCCAAATGTTTGATTAATCGATCGGCCCCTTAGTCAACATCGTAGCAAGAACAAAACTTGAACGACGTCACGCCCACGAGGCATGTTGGACCTTTCTTATCGTCTCGTTCCTTTGAGGTGAAGTGTCGGATTCGGATTTAGAGGGGGCCTCCGGGAGGACGAATCTTGCCCTCACGCCAACACCCAAATTCAAAAAGAGGCTCGTGGGTACGCTTTCTCCATACGTTACTGACGAGAAAGTGGAGCTTTATATCTTTTTGAGGCCGTTGCGGAATCTTATATGCACCAGTCCTCTAATTAAAGGCTTAAGATTATTGAGCCGTTGTCGCCGGAATTGTTCCTGCAATGAAATATGTTTAACTGAACGTCGTTCTTCGACTTTTATTAAAAGGGATTAGGGTCCTGCACGAACTTCAAATAGAAGATATCTCATACAAGAAATGATCAAACTTCGTTAATCCTTGATATTATACAATCCCCAACCAAGTTGGAATTTAATTGACGACAAGACTCAAGAGTTATAAAGTTGGTATCGAACTATGTCAAAACTTAATCAACGTGATAACTTGAGAATATCAATATACGATGTCAGAATTTAATCGATAATGTGGTATCGAGATAAAGACATGCCATAATCTAATTGATCATGAATCTAAAAGCTACCGCTAAAGAAATTTAAAGTACAGTACAAGAAATGTAAAGATAATTGAAATATACCATTTTGCTTAATCTGTGCGAGGGTCCTTTGTTGGATAATTGGCGGTGTTAATATTGTAGGTGTGGTAATCATTCCTCGACGATGTTCAGTGGTTGTGTTTCTTCAAGTAACTTCCATACCTGTACTCATCATGTGTTGATAGTTTGTAGCCATCGATGATTGTTCCATGACTTGCAAATAGGAAGTTCTCCCTCCACAACGTGCATCCTCAATACTAACCGTCTTGATGATTTCAAGTTTTGAATGGTATTCGAAATACTTTTAACTGCCAACTGTCTGTTATCGTATTTCAATAATTGGACATGTGATATCAAAGATAATCATAATCGATCGTCATGTGTTAGCTCATGTGCCCATTGATAGATTAATACTACAAGATGGTGCTCATGTGCTATGCACGTGACTGTTTTCATCTATGCTCAAATGCCATGTGTTTTCTCACTCTCATGCCAGGCACATGTGCATCGATGACTAGATTATTTTTTGGTGTCAACACAATTTTAGAAATGTCAATAGGTCGGTTCAATTTGGTTAACACAAACAATATATAGTTTTTATGACTTGAACCATATATAACCCAACTGAAATGACGGTTCGGGCGTGTTCAATTTGGGTTTCGGCTTGTGAGATTTTGTGGGATCACTTAGCTTTTAGAGCAATTAACAATAATCTCACATGATATCAGAGTTAGAGATTCTGAGTTCGAATCTTTCGTAACCTCATTTACCTCCACAATTAAATATATCCATACTTAATACTACACCAAAAAAATCATATTAAACATGAGGGGAGTGTTAGAATATTTAAATAATAAACCACACCTTTAATTAAGACCTTAAACTTTTAAAATAGTTAGTAGTAGTTTCATCAAATCTCACAGAAAATTGAAACATTCCCAATTCAGAGAGAGGCAAACAGATTCAACAAATGAGAGAGAGAGAGAGAGAGAGAGAGGGCCTAGACGATGCTTGAAACTTCTATTGGATGTTCACGTTGATCTGGAGGAGGCGGAACTGCTGGTGAAGATGGAGGGGATCGTGGCAGAAAGGGGAGGAGGTCGAGGTGAAGAGGAGGGAGGGAACTCTTCAGAGTTTCAAGGTTTCCTTTTCTAATTTATATTTAATGTGTTTGCAGATCGGTTCGGGTTGGGTATTTTTGACACCCTTAATCAACATTCTTGGTATGCCCAACCCAAAAATTTGGTATGCGTGCTCCGTGGACCGGATCATCAGCACCGGCATCGGCTTCAGTCCTTCCTCCAGGGTCGATGCTCTTCTTTATGGTCCTGGCTTTTCAGCTCGCGCATTGTCTCTCCATTATTAGCACACTGCTCCATATTTAAAGTAAGGTTTGTGTACTTTGGATTAATACGCGGTCCTTGTTGAACGCTTCTTCATCTTCTACGTTGGGTGTGTCAGCGAAGATGAAGCACCATACAGCACTAAGTGTTTACGCAGCTTTCGACTAATCACCATGAGGTCGCATTCCTACTTCAAACAGCCAAGACCACCCCTCTCATTCTGCGTGGACAACTTTTAATAATATTTTTGAATTTTTTGAATTTTTTGAATTTTTTGAATTTTTAAATTTAAATTTAAATTTTTTGTCTTCTTCCTCCGGCCGGTCACCGAGGTCCGGCCGCCGAGCCGGAGGCCGGCGAGGGCGAGGCCGACCTCGCCGGCCACCTCGCGGGCGAGGCTCGACCTCGCCGTCCGGCGAGGGCGAGCCTCGCCCATGGTCGGATCCGGCGAGGTCGAGCCTCGCCGGCCATGGGCGAGGCTCCCCCTCGCCGAATCCGACGAGGCGAGCCTCACCCATGGTCGGCGAGGCTCGACCTCGCCGAGATCCGGCCATGGGCGAGGCTCCCCCTCGCTAGATCCGGCGAGGTGGCCGGCGAGTTTGGCCTCGCCCTTGCCGGCCTCCGGCTCGCCGGTCGCCGGACCTCGGTGACCGGCCGAGGAAGAAGACAAAAAAAAAAAAAAAAAAAAATTATTATTAAAAGTTGTCCACGCGCACCGATCATGCCACATCACCGGCCGGCGTCTAGTCAAGAAAACCGGCCAAATTGGCCGGAAAGGACTAAATTGGCACAACGTAAAAATGTTTAGGACTGAATCGGCACCAAAAAAGGTTTATGACTAAATCAAAGACAAAAGCAAAAAGGTTTAGGACTTTTTGGCACTTCTCCCTCTCATTCTTGTTCTCCTTTTTTTTTTTTTTTCAAATTTAAACCAAGGAATTTGCATAATCCAAAAATTTATTTCAAAAGATCTTGCTTGAATTGTCCAAAGTAGTGGAAGAGCTAGAGAGGTTTGTCAAATCGTGCAAACAATATGGAAATAGATGTTTAAGAGCAAATTGAGGTTTGTCAGATCGTGCAAACGATATGGAAATAGATGTTTAAGAGCAAATTGAGTCAATGACAATGCTGCTGCTGCTGCTGCTACAAAAGATTGCACGATATGGAAATAGATGTTTAAGAGCAAATTGAGTCAATGACAATGCTGCTACTGCTGCTGCTACAAAAGGAAAGTTGCCCGCTCCCTCCCTCAGAAAATCTTGAAGAGCAGACCACCGTGAGTAGTAAAGAAGGGAGCAAACACAAGCGACTCGACTAGCATTAGCTGGATGAGGATGTTAAGTGGTGGGCCTGAAGTGTCCTTCAGTGGATCGCCAATGGAATCTCCATTTTGAACGGCCCTGAGAATTGATCCAGGGTAATGGGCGTACTCGGTCTTTGCGTACACGGAAGCACCAGCCTGGAAGCAAATTCAGGATATTAAGGAAAAATATATGTTAAGTCAGACTAGTTTTCTTAGCAGGTCACTGAACCACCACAGACGAGTATCATCAACAAAAACTAGATCAATACATTCAAGATGGTGTTCATGTGCTATGCATGTGACTATTTTTATCCGTGCTCAAATTGTAAGAAGGTGAAGAAAACAAAGAGATTGAAGAACACGAGAGTGGAGAGAATATTTTGTGTATTCTATTGTCTTCAATGAATAGAATCGATGTACATCTTCGGTAATTATAATACTAGAGTAGGAATGTAGAAGGAAATTAATTATCCTACAAATCAATATATTCTAGATTCTAATCTTAATTGATCTATACAAATAAGATTAGAATCAATCTAATATTCTGTCAAGCTGCGTATCTTCCAACACCCCCCCTCAAGCTGGTGGCTTATATATGTCTAAGACACTTAGCTTGTTCAGAAGATATGTATGCTGTCTTTGACACAGAGGTTTGGTGAACATGTCTGCAGGCTGTTATGTTGTCCCAATTCCTCTTGCTTCAACGACTCCTTCTAAGATCTTGTCTCGTGTAAAGTGGCAGTCTACCTCTATATGCTTGGTTCTTTCATGCACTATGGGGTCTGCTGAAAGTTTCAACGCTGCATCATTGTCATAGAATAGTTTTGTTGCCCCTTGTACCTGTATTCCAAGATCCTTAAGAAGACCCCGAATCCATACTATCTGACAAGTGGTTTTGGCCATAGCTCGATACTCTGCTTCAGCTGAAGATAAAGAAACAGTGGGTTGCTTTTTAGTTTTCCAAGCGAGTAAAGAGTCTCCTAATTTGATACAATATCCAGTGACAGATCTTCGACTCATGGGACAAGTTGCATAGTCTGCATCACAATATGCTGTCATCTCCATGTTGCATTTTCTGGATAAGAGTATTCCAAGACCTGGGCACTTCTTCAGATATTTCACAACTTTAAACGCAGCATTCAGATGTGACTGCTTTGGATTATGCATAAACTGACTAAGGGTCTGCACTGCATAACATATGTCAGGTCTAGTCATTGTTAAATATATGAGCTTCCCAACAAGCCTTTGATAGCTTGAAGGATCTTCCAAAATAAGATCATTTTCTTGAGAAGTTCCCTTATCATAATCTGCGGTTGTCAATTTAGTGTTCTGTTCAATGGGAATAACAGCTAGCTTGCAACCTGACAAACCTGTTTCTGAAATAATCTCCAATATGAATTTTCGCTGATTAAGTGAAATCCCTTGTTCAGAACAGGCAATTTCAATACCAAGAAAGTACTTAGGTGCTCCTAAGTCTTTAATGTAAAATATTGCATGCAGATACTTCTTAAAATCTCCTATGGCAGTCTCATCATTTCCCATAATGAGAATATCATCAACATATATCATCAAATAAATGGATGACATACCTTCAGTCCGCGTGAACAAGGCATAATCATGTCGGGACTGTTGGAAGCCTGTTGTTGTGAGAGCGCTTGTAAATTTGGCATACCACTGCCTGGAAGCCTGTTTCAACCCATAAAGGGATTTTCGGAGGCGACATACTTTCTTCTCCCCCCGTCTCCGTAATCCTTGAGGAACGTCCATATAAATTTCTTCATCTAAATCTCCATGGAGGAAGGCGTTGTGAACGTCCATCTGGTGTAAGGACCAGTTACGAACAGCTGCAACTGTAAAAAATGATCGTACAGTGACGTCTTTGGCAACATGGGAGAATGTTTCGTGATAATCGAACCCTTCTCGCTGAGTGAAACCTTTGGCAACCAGACGTGCCTTGAATCTTTCAATGGAGCCATCAGCTCGATATTTGATCTTGTACACCCATTTACAGCCAATTGGTTTACAATGTGATGGCAATGTAACAAGATCGACAAGATCCCAAGTCTTATTGTCAATCAAGGCCTGTAATTCTGCTTCCATGGCCTTCTGCCATCTTGGATCAGTAGAGGCTTCATTATAGTTGGTAGGTTCCTTATCCTCCGATATTCTACTGATACAGCATCTATGTTTTGATGACAAATTATGAAAGGAAACATAGGATGAAACTGGATATTTGATACCTTGTGAGTTGAGAGCAGAGCATACAAAATCTTTGGTCCAGGTAGGAGGTCGTGTAGCTCGACCAGAACGTCGTGGAAGATCTACTCTCGGAGGTGAAGATGTTGTTTCCCAGTTGAAGTGGGAAATGTTTCTTCCATTTCTTCATTTGCAGAAAAAACTGGAAGTACATTCCCTGAGATATTTTCTGGAACCTGATCCTCATCAGAAATAGGATTTGCTATTGAAGGATTCATTTGCACATAATGATTATGAGTAGGTACCGCTAATGGTATATAATCAAGATCCGAATCACCTGACACAGGGCAACGGGGAATGCTCACTGTACTGAGTTCTTCATGTGAGAGTGTTGTTTCATTGAAAGGAAAGACATTTTCATGAAATAAAACGTCTCTACTTACAAAGAATTCCCTTGTAGATAGCTCCATGACTCTATATCCTATCTGAAGGTTGGGATACCCCATGAATACACAGCGACGTGCACGAGGATCCAGTTTGTCTCGAGGGCCTAATGTAGCTGCATAACGAGACACCCAAAACTTTGAGATGTGTCCGCGGTACCTTGCCAAATAATACTTCAAAAGGTGTCTTCCCATTTAATACCCGAGTAGGCATTCGGTTGATAAGATAAGTTGCTGTAACAACACATTCTCCCCAATATTCATCTAGAATTGCCGCTTGAAATTTCAGAGCTCTAGCAACTTCCAGAAGATGCCTGTGTTTGCGTTCAACTACCCCATTCTATTGTGGGGTGTATACACAAGAACTTTCATGTTGAATTCCATGAGATGAAAATAGTGAGATACAATCATGGCTGAAGAATTCCTTGCCGTTATCAGTTCGGATCCTTTTAATAGACTTTCCGAATTGATTCGTTGAAAGAGTAATGAATGTCTTTAAATGAGAATAAGTCTGGCATTTAGACTGCATTAAGAAAATCCATGTTGCACGAGAGCAATCATCTACTATGGTGAGGAAATAACGAGATCCATCATGATTTGTTGTATGGTAAGGTCCCCAAATATCCACATGAATCAAAGATAAAATTTCATTTGTACGAGTATTCCCTAAAGGAAATGGACTACGAGACTGTTTGGCAAGGGGGCATATGGAGCATTGTGCATAAGGAAAGAAAGTACTATGGCCCATTCTTAAGTGCATAATGAAATTCTTTTCATTGGTAGTCAAATTACACAATGATGTCTTATTAAAAAATGCACTAGAAAAACTGAAATTACTTGGAAATTGTGTCCAGAAATAAAGGCCTTCAGAAAGACTACCCAAGCCTATCAGTCTGCCAGTCGAAAGGGTCTGAAAGAAGCATGTGTCAGCATCGAAAAATACTCGGCATGAATTCTCCTTGCATACTCTCGAGATAGAAATAAGATTAAACTGGAATTCCGAGACATTAAGAACATTCTCAAGTGTAATTTGAGGACTAAGCTTTACTGTTCCTGTCACATTCACATGTGTGACATTGCCGTTGGGTAATTGCACGGTGACAGGAGAAATTGATGCCTCATTCAGACTTGTAAAAAATGCCTTATCACAAATAATGTGATCGCTAGCACCTGAATCAATAATCCATGCCTTTCTTGAAATCGAATTAATGAGACAATGTGAGATACCTGAAAAACTGCCTCCTTTGTTTGAAGTTTCGAATTTCTGTAGAGCATGCATCAATTGTTGATATTGACCATAAGAGATAGCTTGGTCGGTACTTTGGCCGGTAGATCCAGTCACTTGATAGGCAAGCGATATTTTTTCTCCTTTTCTCCAGGCCTTCCATGTAATTTCCAGCAGCTGTCAATCATATGGTTAGAGCGTTTGCAATAATCACAAAACATTTTACCCTTTGCCTTGAAATTTGGCCGGAAATTCTTTGTTGTCATGGCAAATATCTGGCCGTCTACTCCTTTAATCGCGGAATCATATCCACCGTCGGATCCATCCGCGCCTTCAGAGCCAAGAAGACCGTCCGATCCGCGCGCACGATCTGGCCCGTTCGATCCGCACCCACGATCTTGCCCGTCCAATCCGGAGATTAGATCTCTGCTATCCGATCCGCGGATGAGATCTCGGCCGTTGATGCCGTCCCTTTTAAAGGAGCGGGCGACATCTCCTCCAAACCCTAGTCCGCCTCCAAACCCTAATCCACCTTTGTTTCTCTCTCGATTTAGGGTTTTCACGGACCCGTCTCTTCATTCGCCGCGGGCTGCGAGGGCGATGCTGTCGCCGTTCCTTGCATGCTCCGGCGACGCGAGACGTTGGCTCTCCTCCTGCATTGCCAACTAGTAGATCCGTCCGATCGGAGGGACAAGATCCATGGCCAGGATCTGTGAACGAAAGGTAAAGTAAGTCTCGTTCAAAATCAGTAAGAAACGTGTAGCCTTTTCCCTTTCTTTGATCGAACGATATTGCTGTAAAGTGGGTTCTGGTCCCTCGAGTTTTTCCTCTACGGCTTCCAGTTCGTTCCATAAAGACGATAGCTTGTTGAAACAAGCCGTGACCGTCATGTTTCCCTATTTTAAATTGCTCAGTTCCTGCATGAGCGAAAAATTTTTGGCACGGTCGAGTTTGCCGTACATTTCTTTTATATTCTCCCACATCCTTTGCGCGTCTTCTGTGGGTGGTAAACTGGCTGCGACCTCTGGGGAGATGTAGTTGCCGATCCAAGTTCGGACGAGCTGATTGCATTTCCTCCAGTGGCGCGCTAGCCGCTCATTCGAAGGAACATCGATGAATCCATCCTTGTCCTTAGTCACCAACGCTTGCCGGAATTCCTGCGACCACCTGGAATCGTGCTCGGTAAGTTGATGGCTGATTAGCTTCAGTTCAGGTCCGTCGGCGGTGGAAACAAACAGGGGGTCGCCGAATTCTGGCCGTCCGGTGAAATTGATCCAGGAAACGGCAAAAATCCAGTTGAGTAATTCGGGTAGGGATTCGCTCCCATACCCGAATTCGAACCAGATCCATGACCCGCATCTGTTGGCCCCGTATTTGCTCCATCCGACCCGTCGGTCACGCTTGCCCCGTTTATGGTTGGTGGGCTGCCGGCGAATTGGCCAGAGAACCATGGTCCTTGAACTCCTGGCGATGATGCATTCTGGTTAGGCCCAAATAGCCATGGGTTGGGCTGCATACGAAATGATGGCCCTTTGGTAAGGATGGCCCACTATTGGTTGGCCCGAATTGGGCTAAACCGAGTAGGGTTGCCCCAGAATTGACTGAGCTAGAGGATTATAACTTTCTTGAGTTCGAACAGGTTGTTCGTGAGATCTGGCGGCATCTCTAGCGGACATAGTGTCCCGGCTTTCTATAGTTTGCTCGGGATTTTCATCCTGTAGACGCTCATCAGAGGCAGAAGGTAAGTTATTTGTCATGATAGAAAAAGAAAAAATACTGAGATGTCAATTTCGTGCAGGATTGACGATATCGACTGAAAGAGGGAATTTGGAGTTCTCGACGGATGATGAGATAGAGAAAGCGGAAGCAATTCAGAACTTCATTACTGCTCTGATACCATGTAAGAAGGTGAAGAAAATAGAGAGATTGAAGAACACGAGAGTGGAGAGAATATTTTTTGTATTCTATTGTCTTCAATGAATAGAATCGATGTACATCTTCGGTAATTATAATACTAGAGTAGGAATGTACAAGGAAATTAATTATCCTACAAATCAATATATTCTAGATCTAATCTTAATTGATCTGTACAAATCAGATTAGAATCAATCTAATATTCTGTCAAGCTGCGTATCTTCCAACACAAATGTCACGTGTTTTCTCACTCTCATGCCAGGCATGTGTGCATCGATGACTAGATTATTTTTTGGTGTCAACACAAGCTTAAGAGTGTTCAATTTGGTTCCCACGGTCACCTGAACACAAACGATATATAGTTTTTATGACCCAAACCATACAGAACCCAACTGAAATGATGATTCGAGTTTGTTCGATTTGGGTTTTGACTTGTGAGATTTTGTGGGATAACTACTAAATGTTCTAAAAGCTTAAGCTTTTAAAATAGTTTGGCGATAGTTTCATTAAATCTCACATAATATCGTAGTCGGAGGTTCGAGTTCTAATTTTCTAGGTCCCATTTACCTCCCCAATTAAATATATCCAAGCTTTTTTTTTTTTGTCGACCCTACGCTAATTCTATTCTAACACTCACTCTCGAGACTTTTGCCCGCCTCCTTGCGCGGGCGTGGGAGTCGAAACCCACTCGAAATGAAATCGTCCCCACCCCAATCCCCCCGAGAAGGTGGGGATTTGAACCCAACCTCCCCCTTCCAAGATGGAAGGGTGGCCACTAGGCGAACCCCGGTGGTTTAATATATCCAAGCTTAGTACCAAGCAAAAAGATCATACTAAGTGTGAGGAGGAGCGTTAAAATATTTAAATAATAAATAATGCATTCATTTAAGAGCTTCAGTTTTTAGAACAGTTAATAGTGATCTTATCAAATTTCATACGGTTCACACTCCTTTTTTCCCTTTCCTTCCTTCCTTTATGCCCCTTTGGATCCTCTGTCACAAGCTTACAACAAAACAGAAAATTGAAATATTCCCACTTCAGATTCCTTGTGCGAGGCAAAATTCGATAGATTCAACAAACGAGGGGAGAAGAGGAATAAATATATATATTTTTTTTTTTTTGGGGGAGGGGGTGTTGGTGTTGAGAGACAGAGAGAGACGGCCTAGACGATGCTTGAAACTTCCATCCGATGTTCACGTTGATCTGGAGGAAGCGGAACTGTTGGCGAAGATGACGGGATCGTGGCGGAGAGGGTGAGGGAAGAGGTATATGTTCGCAGGTCAATTCGGGTTGACTATTTTTTAGGAAACACAGACACTCTCCCGGGAGCGCCCGTATCATGTTAGACACTCTTACACGTGTCCGACACTTTATGACACCTAATTAACATATGTTGAAAAATCCGACATCTAATCAACTATCCCGACACTCAAATTGGAATTCCGACATGTGATTCCAACACGCGAGACTAATTTTAAAAATTTTCAATTAATGAGGGTCAAAATGTATATATATGTAAAAATAAAAATAATAAATGGAAAAGAAGAAAAACATTGTCTTCTCTTCTATTATAAAAACAATTCACTCTTGAAGTTTTTTTCTTCTCTTCCAACACGTCTAACATGCAAGGCCAGAATGTGAATTGTTTTATTTATTTATTTAAGTTTTAGTATGTTTATCCAAAAACTTGATACGCCTGCTCCGTGGACTGGATCATCAGCACGGGCATCAGCTTCGGCTTCAGTCCTTCCCACAGTCAATGCTCTTTTCTGTGGTCCTGGCTTTCGGCTCGACATTAATCATTTCATGAGATTGATTCGTCCTTGTTGAATGCATCTTTTACGTTGGGTGTTTTAGCGACGATGGCCTAGACCACCCTCTCATTCTTGTTCTTGATGTTGTTGTTGTTGTTTTTTGTCGTTTTTTTAAATTTAAACTGAGTAATTTGCATAATCCAAAAACTTATTTTAAAAGATCTTGCTCGAATTGTCCAAAGCAGGTGGAGGAGCTAGAGCGGTTTATCAGGTCGTGCAAACAAAATGGAAATAGATGTTAGAGCAAATTGAGTCGATGACGATGCTGCTGCTACAAAAGGGAAGTCGCCCGTTCCCTCCCTCAGAAAATCTTGAAGAGCAGACCACCGTGAGTAGTAAAGAAGGGAGCAAACACGAGCGACTCGACTTGCCATTAGCTGGATGAGGATGTTGAGTGGTGGGCCTGAAGTGTCCTTCAATGGATTACCAATGGGATCTCCCTCATCAGCTGCCCTGCGAGTCCTCATTTCAGGGTGGGTCTTTAAGTACTCGGAAGCACCAGCCTGGGAGCAAATTCAGGAAATTAAGGGAAAAAATATGTTAAGTCAGACTAGTTTTCTTAGCAGGTCACTGAACCACCACAGACGAGTATCATCGACAAAAACTAGCTTTTGAGCAGTTGGGAGAAGCTGCATACCCTAATGGACTTCTTCGCTTTCTCCCATGCTCCACCAGTTTTGGATGCCGAAATTGCAATCTGTTGAAACCAAGCCCAACAAAAAATATGCATCACGAGATTAGTTATGCATAGATATGATGATATAAGCATTAATCATCAGTTCGCCAACGTACACAAATTTTGTTCAACAATGAAGAAACCACAATATCTCAACCCCGTTTAACCAGCATTCCATACATCTTGAGCAACAAAAACCATCAAAATAGATTGACATGGATTACTTTGGTAAAGATTACCCGAACAACAGAACCAAGAGAGCCAGCCAAAACACCAGACAGCATCTCTACTCCAAAGAAGGTCCCGACGATAAGTGGTGTAAGCATGACAAGGGCACCAGGTCGAATCATCCCCTTGAAGGATGCATCAGTTGAAATTTTTAAGCATCTAGCATAGTGAGGGTTCTCATCATACCGGTGTTTCCCTGATAGATGTTTGTTAAACGTCTGGGGGGCCACCTTAAACATCTTCAATGCTGCAGGTCCCACTCTTTTCATGGTCATAGCAGAGAACCAGTTAGGAAGCATGGCACCCACAATCGAACCCATGAACACTTTTGGTGTCAGGACATCAACCGGAGAAATTGCTGCACGACTCACAAATGCACCAAACAGAGCGATAGACACCAGGGAAGCTGATTCAATGGCGAATTCCTACATACCAGATAAGTAACGAAAAAAGGTCCATCTGATATTAGATTTAAATAACAGGAAAGTAGAATTTGCGTTATCTAAATAGCACCAACATCAATATACAATACGACACAACATGACGCGCCGACATATCATTTCTCAAAAAATAGAAAATTCTGGCATGTTGTATTTAAATGTATATTTTATGTATAAATGATAAATTATCATTTTTATGATTATTTTAATCAAATTAATTTGATTCAAATTCACGAATAAATATATTAAAAATAAATAAATTTATACTAAAAATATTAAAAATTGTTAATAGAATTCATTGTTTCAAATTGACAAAAAATAAAACTTAAAGAAAAAAAAACAAGTAATCCATATTCTAGACTTCGTGTGTCAAAGCGTGTTAGAAAAGAAAAAAAAAAAAAAATAAACTTAAAAAGTGAATTATTTATCACGAGAATTGAGAGTCGGAAGAGAATAGAAGACTGGATTTTTCTTCTTTCTTCATCTATTATTTTTGCTATTTATTATTTAGGTTTTTATATATTTACATTTTGATCCATCATTTATTAAAAAATTTTAAAATTGACCCTGTACGTATCGAAATTCCGAATTTGCATGTTAGAATTATAGACTTGCGTGTTAGAGAGTATCGGGATAATTGATTAGGTGTAAGGAAATCCAACACCCTTTGACCGAGCATCGAAGAGTGTCAAAGTGTTCCGACACGATACTCTCAAAAAGTTCGGAACAATCTCGATGCTTTATTAAGAAAGATTTTGACCAAAAAAAAAAATTAAGAAAGATAGATGAAAGGCAGCACTTAAAGGAAAGAAAAGTGATTATAGCCAAACATCATGCCACACCAGCAAGAATTTAAAAAGACTTACACAACTAACGTCATGTTTAGTCATTTATGGTGAAAAAGAAAATAATTGGATAATGTGTGTAAAATCTAGATGACATGAACGTAATTTCATGAAAAGTTCCTACGCAGACACCCTCTTCTCTGCTATGTTACGGACTTAAAATAAGATACTAAAAGGACGACAGTACAGGGTCGATACTATATTTGCATGCAAGGATTGCCTTTACCTTTCCAATGGCGGCTGTAGTATTGCTTGACGAGGCTCTCCCGTCAACCGGCTTAGCGATTCGTTTAGCATTGTCGCTGATGGGACTGTAAGCATCTATGGCCAATCGAGTGGCAATGGTACTTAGCATCCCAACGGCAGCCACAGCAATTCCATACACGGAAGCAATTCTATAACTCAACAAAATGCTAATGGCAGCAAAAATTGGGATATTGACAAAGGCAAGGCCAAAACCAACACTGTCGGCGGCAAAATCTTGGAGAAGGCTGCAAAAAAGGATCATTAAGTGGTCAGCACCTTAACCATCAATAGTCGTAAAGATTCATATCATTCATTTACTTCAGCAATTTTAACACCTGATGTCATCGTTGGTGTATAATTTAGTGATAAACCCAATGATTAGCCCAGCCCAAAGACCAACACCAGCACAGAAGCACAGCTGCCTGCAAGATCATATCAATAATTAGCGACTACATTTGCTCAAAGTTTTGACCCAATCCAGTAAAAGTCCGCTGACATTAAAGCATGTCACATGACCAACATTAGAAGAAAGCAGCATTTAGGATCAGAAAAAGATAAGTATCATCGAAGAGTTTACCAGTTCTTCACAACTTTCTGCGACCCAAAGTTGTAAACTGTAAATGATGAGGGCAGAGCAATCCAGCTAACAATAACAATTCCAAAAGTCATTAGAATTGTGGAAATAATAAGTTGCTTCCTCAATGCAGGCTTGATTTCCTTCACTTCCTTGATTTTTGAGAAGTTGGCCGTAAAGAGAGTTGTCATCAAACAAACAAGAATACCCATAGAGCTGATAAGCAGGGGATAACACATAGCAGAGTAGTTGTGATCTTTTCCGAAAGAAGAGATGGAAGCAACAACAAGGACAGAGCAGGATGATTCCGCATAGGAGCCAAAAATATCAGTCCCCATACCAGCAATATCCCCGACGATATCACCAACATAATCATACGTCACCTGAATGATTAAGGTCAACCTCATTTATGACTACAAGTGAGTGATAAACTTAGGAGATGAGTGATAAACTTAGGAGATAGAGCTACAGTAAGAGAGTCCATACAGTTGGGAATCCACGATCTACTAGGGTAATTGGCCAAGTCTCTTTAACCAGATGAACACTAACATCAGTTGCCTTGGCATAAATTCCACCAGCGGCTCTTCCCAAGAGAGCCATGGAAGATCCACCAAGACCATAACCGGCAATAGCCTCGAAAAGACCTTCCCAGTCATTGCCATAGTACAGCTTGAACAGATTGATTGCAATATAGAGCACGAGAAGACCGTTAGCAGCAATAAGAAATCCCATCACTGCACCAGACCTGAAAGCAGAAAAGAAAGCTTTTCCAACACCACCCTTCCTCTCTTCCAAGGCAGTCCTGGCATTAGCATAGATAGCGATTTGCATGCCAAGGAAACCAGAGAGGACTGATGTGAAAGCACCAAGTAGGAATGAAACAGCACTGAAAATGGCAGTGGCAAGTGCAGGCTTGCACATGTTCGAAGGATCAAACTTGCAAGGCTGGCTTTGGGTGCTGAAGCTCTCAACAGAGCCAAGGCAGAGGAAGATTATGATCGCAAAAGCAACCATGAAAATCCCGCCATACCGGTACTCCATTGACAGAAAACCTTCCACACCTGTTCAATCACAAACGATCACTCAGGCTCTTTAAGTCTCTATCAAGCAAACAAAGCAACAATCTGATTCTTGACATTCTACTTATGGGTGATGAAAGAAGGTATAATTCAGTCAAATCCAGTTAATTCATTCCGTTGCCTAGTTTTGCGCAACCTAGTGCCAAGGAAAAAAAAAGCCTGACCTACAGCTCCTCCGAAAGAGAAACTTAGGATGATATGGTGTCTATTACAATTCACGTTTGGCAAGCTGGACAGTTCAAGTGTCAAATCCCACTGGCGGAAGAGTGACAAGAACATATTGAGTAGGACAAGAAGGGAAAAGGGATGAAAGAAAGTACACGGTTCTGCAAAGTACTTAATGAAATACAAAGAACTGAAGATTGAGGACAACGTCCCATAACCAGAATACTGTTGTAAATACATCTAAACATTACTTTAAAATTAAAGCATTACAAACAAACAAAAAAACTAGAAACGTGCTATGACCTACAACAAACAATAGAGGATTATGAAAAGAATCCAAAGATTGAAACTAGAAGAGAAGGGAGTATGGAAAAATCAAATCATAACTAAAGAAACATTGTCACATGAAAGGACTGTTGAGGAAATTTCCCAAATTGATTTTGAAGATTGACAAAATTTATCCGGCGTAAAGACTTTGATCATGATGATAAGTATTTTTCAGATAGAAAACTTGGCAGAATTGATATGATATTAATCTGAGTCATGGCTGAATTATTTCCTTCCTTATGTGTTCTGTCAATGGCTAGGAAGAAGATATATCGTCGTGCAATGGCTATTGGCAATTAGTTGGATTTCTTACCTTATTTATGAGGAGTTTCGAAAGAAAAGTTTTCCAAATATCTCTTGGAGATTCAACTTTCCTGGAACTATACTTAAGGCGAAACATTCTTTCCAAGTTGAAGCACTCAACTCATGGAAAGTAGTTTCCAAACTGCTATATGAGCAATAGAATCTACGAGAAGCTTTACTCTTAGCGTCCTTAAAACAATTAGATGTTCTAAGCAAAATCTAGGCCAACAGGCAAATTGGCTGGATAATCCTCTGAGAGATATATCCAACGGTCAGCTTAGGTAGGAACGAGTATAAAAGGAGGTCTCGATGCTAAAGGGAGTGAGAGCACAAGAGAATTGAAGCTTATAATTCCAAAGTCTAAAGAGTATTTCCGATCAAATACATTCGTCTTTGTGAGTAATATTGTATAATCACTTAGAAGTTGAGAGCGTGTAAGGAGTTATTCGCATGAATTTGAGTATTCACTGCTCAAATCTCTTAATAGTGGAATCCAGCTAATAGGCTGTCGTGCAAGAGAGCAGACGTAGACTTATCATAAGCTGAACCACTTTAATTGTTGTGTGTAATTTTCTCTATTCTTTAATCTTTCATTTATTCTGTTTATTGCACACTATAAAGTCTGTCATTAAATAGTTCTTCATCAGACATTGCAGAAGTTGTAGAAAATTTGATCACTGCAAAGTTTTTCATCAGACTTTGCTCTTTCATGATATTGAACTTGGTTTTTTTAAATTCCACTTTAATTGTTAATAATCACATGTTCACCCCTCCTCTAGGTGGAAGTTAGGAGAAGCAAGAATTTAACACAAAAGAGAACCTTAGAGAAATAGGTTGGTTACCCATGTATTCTTAACTAACATTATAGAATAAGTGTTTTGTCAAAAGTATGACAAATTAAGAATGACAATCTCACGAAAATGAGAAATGTTCTATGCCAAATCACAAAGTGTGATGATAAATCCTTTTAAAACATTCATTGATGAAGTGAAAGAATACATAAAAATTTATGGTTGTACATCCTCAGCAATTCACCTTTTTAATACAATATGCTTCTACTAAAGCCAATTACATAGAAAAAAAAATTATCCTAATTTTAATTAACTGTACCTTGTGTCAATAGTTGCACATACCAAGCTTCCTATAACAAACAAAAAACAAATAGAAGGAAGAAATTTACTGAGGCCCCATTTGTTTCATAGATAATTTGATTTTTCTAAAAATTGTGTTTGAATAAGATTTTTTTTTGGAAAATGACAATATTTTTCGGTGTTCGGCTAGAATTCAAACATAAATTGGAAATTATTTTCCATCATTAGAAAAAAAGAACTTGCTTTTATTTTTCTGAAAAGACATGCATTATTTGTGTGACACGAGTTGCACACGCTATATTATCAATTGAGATAAGTGCATTGGAAGTCATAAAATTTGTCACAAAGATGTTACCAAATCTTAAAACTTTTAAAAAGTGCATTGGAAGTACTAAAACTTATTATGAAAATACAATTGAGTTCTAAAACTTTAAAAAATGTAATCATAACCTAAAACTTTTCAAAGATTAATCCAATCAAATCCTTTAATTATTTGATTTTTGAAAATTTTATGACTCGATTGCACGTTTGTGACAAGTTTTAGAACTTAATTACATTTTTTTTTTTTTAAGTTTTAGAGTTGGATTGCACTTTTGTAATAAGTTTTATAACTCAATTGTATTTTCATGACAATTTTAGACTTGCAATGCAATCAACCCAAATAAAATTTTATTGAATCAAATTTTCATAAATAGATACTTCTATAAATCATAAACCAATATTTTTTTCTCTTATGGAATCCGACCTCCGATGCTTAGGCCCCAAGCCTAGCCTGGGGTACTTTAGCTTAGCTACCGAGGTCCTCCACCTAGCCACAAGGCCGAGCTTCACAATCAAAGTCTCGGGGACTTGGGCACAACTAGCAAAGGCCTAGGCATAAGCATCAAGGTCTTGGGCTCAACCTTAAGGGACCAAGGCTGTTAAGAACTCAGGCACAAACATCTCGCACCATGCCTAAGGGCCGAGATCTCTAGTTCAAACATTAATGTCTAGTCGTATTTTAGAAAATGATTTCTGACTTTTAAAAGCGGAAATCATATTCCTAAAATTGGGCATAGATTTTCCGTTGATTATAAAAAGATTTTCTATTTATTCATTTCCTAAGCTATCTTAATCTATCACATAGATAATTGGAAATTAATCAAATGTACAAAGAAAAATCCTATGTATGTACTCATAAAGAGGATATGAAAGATTGGGCTTATTAGACCTAGAATGCGTTGGTTTAATGGAAAACTTTTTGGTGGAAAGCATGGAAACGAGAGGGAAGTAATTTTCTGGTGTTTGGATTTTACTTCCAAAAATGTTTTTCTTAAGGATAGATTATGTAATAATATTAAACTATATGAAGGAAACTGTAAATTATAAAATGAAAATCCTATCAAAGCCAAAAGGACAAGAGCTACACCAGTCAACACTCCGCCCAAGAGCCATCTTCGGGAGAAGAGATCTACTCGAGTAAATATTATGCTACTGTACTCAGATACATCGCTCAAAGCCCTAGCAGCTGTTACAAACCCTAAAAATGAGTCGCCCCACGAGCAGCAGAAGCTCATGACTTCGCTGAGCTGTCATCAGATTACAAGACTCGAATCTGTCACTACTGCTCAGGCAGATGCGAGATTGACCCAAAAACAAATCTGTTAATGAACAGTTTTATAAAGCAGACAAGTAGTGAAGCTATAGGATCTTTACAAAATCACCTCCGGAGATCTCCCCCGTTATCAGATCACACATCATCCTATCCGCGTATAAGCACCGCTCTTCGTCGTCGAGGTAGTCGCTATGGCGCGACTTGAGGAACCACCGCGCCAGGGAGTAGGAGTACGCGATCCCAACGACGGCGCAAACCGGGATGGCGATCTCTGTCTCAAGAGCTGAGAGCAATGCCATCCTCGCCGGAACTCTAGACTTCGTCGCTGCAATCGCTGGACTCGACGCCTATTAGAGAGAGAGAGAGAGAGGAATGATTGACCTAGGCCATTCATGTCGAAAGCGAGAGCGTACAAAATCTTGCCGTGTACGTTGGACGCGTCAATATCTTGACTACGCCCACCTCAAGTCTTCGCCTGGAGAATACAATATACAACGCATTTATTTTGCAAAAATATTTTTTTCATTTTTTTTATTTTTAACTTTTTTTTAAAAAATAAATGAATAAAAATATTTTCCTATAATGAAAAAAAAAATAGTTTCCTAATCAACGGAAATATTTTCTTATAAAACTTAAATTCAGAAAAATAATTTAATAAGAAAATGTTTTCCAAATATATTGATTAACGAAACAATTGTTTTTATAAAGGTATATTTTGAAAAATTCCAATTTTAATTTTCTTATTTTTAAAAAAATCAAAATTTTTTAAATCGATTTATTTTAATTGTTTTCTTCCTTTTTTTTTCTTTTTTTTTTCTTCTCAGCCCATCGCCGGCCATGGTGAAGGCTGGCGAGCTTGCTCGAGGACAGTAATCATCAAGCCTTGCCTTTAGGCAAGCTCATGGCCTCCGGCAGCAAGCCTCACCAAATCGGGTGAGCTCATGATTGGCGAGCCTTGAGTCTCACTAGATCGGGCTAGTTCGTAACCTCGGGAGGCGAGCTCGCAGCCCCTGGCAGGGAGGTTGTTGCGAGGTTGCGATTGCGCGACTCAAGGAACAACCGCACCAGGTAGTAGGAGTACGCGATCCCGGCGATGGCGCAAACCGGGATCACGATCTCTGTAGCGAGAGCTGAGAGCAATGCCATTCTCGCCGGAACTCTAGACGCGTCAATATGTTGACTCCACCCACAGCAGGTCTTCGCCTGGAGACACTGGTATAGGATGCGACGTCTTGCATGCTCAATAGTCGATGCGATTAGTTAGACTCGATTGTGCTCGTTTCGCAAAATATTTTTGAAAAACTATTTTTCTTATTTTTATGAAATTGAGTCATCGAACACTATTTTTCTAATTAATAAAAAAGATTTTTTTATCAAAACTTAAATTGAGGGAAACGATTTCCTTTTAAAAGAATCGGAAAACATTTTCCAAATGTATTGGCTAACGAAACAATCATTTTTATAAAGATGTATTATAAAAATTTTAAATTTGATTTTTTTTTAAATTTTGATTTTTTTTTTAAAATTGATTTTATTTTAATATTTTATTTTTTTCTTTTGTTCCATTTCCTTTTTCTTCTTCTTAGCCCATCGCCGATTGCAGTGATGGTCGATGAGCTTTGGCCTCGCTAGATTGAGCGAGCTCGTGGCCTTCGGTGGTGAGCCTTGCCAAATTGGTTGAGCTCCCGCCCTTTGGCAAGGAGCAAGCGAGGTGCAAGCCTTGCCATCAAAGGCCGCGACCTCGCCCGAGACCAACGAGCCTCGAGTCTCACCAAATCGGGCTAGTTCGCGGCCTCTAGCAGCAAGGCTCGAGCTCGCTTAATGCTAGCAAGCTTGCAACCTCAAGCAGCAAGTCTTGAGCCTCGCCAAATCGGGTGAGCTCACTACCTCTAGCGGCGAGCCAGCCGAGGAGGAACTAGCGAGGAAGCAAAAGGGGATGGCGCGTGAGGCAGCGGAGGATCAATGGAGAAGAAGAAGAAGGTAAAAAGAAAAATTAATATTTAATTTTAAAATAAAAATAATTAAAAAATCGAAATAAAAAATAAAAATATTTAAAAAATTCTAATTTTTTTGACTAAGATAAAGTCATGAGATTGAAATCGCTTTCCAAGGATATCCAAATATTAGAAAACTTATTCAATCATACATTACCAAATAAAGGAAAATTAATCATATTTCTGGAAAATGCTTTCACTATATCATTGAGTTTTCCAACAAATAAATGCACCATTCATTGATCAATTCACACCATTAAGGAGATTTAGTAACTATATCCACAACAAGTCCATTTCCATTTTTATTTGCTGTATTATGCATTTGTTCTATGTCTACTGGCCATGGTCTTTCAATTTTTTAATCTCGGACAACATGATTTCTTTAATATCCGCATACCTCTCATAAAATACTACAGTAGAACTATTCACGATTACTTAATGTATTAATGTATTGCGGGTAGTGATGACGAGGGGTGCGAATCTGTTGCTGCTTCTTCGCTGCTTATTCATTTTCGGGGCGAAACATAAAAGATAAAATTTGAATTTTCTGGTTTTTATAATTAAAGAAAAGGTATGGCCCATCGGAATGCGAAAAATTCTTTGAGTCGAATTTTGGACCGACCAGAAAGCAACGCGACGCTTCTTCTTTTTCCTTTTTTATGTTTTATATATACATTATTATAATCAGGGGGACTTTTTGGTTTTTATAATTAAAGAAAAGGTGTGGGAATGCGAGAAATTTGTTCTTCTTCGAGTCGACTTTTGGACCGACCAGAAAGCAATGTGAAGCTTTTTCTTTTCCTTTTTTTATGTTTTATATGTACATTATCATAATTAGGGGGACGGCTTTCGGTGAGATTACGGTGAGTGCCATCGCAGCAAGTTTCCAAGAAATTCTATGAAGACACAATTAAATGTATTACTCACTTTGATTGTTCACATTTTTTTTTTTGGGAAAAGTACAAAAAAAAATCCAAAACTTATTACATTGTCATAAACATTTCAATTTCATCAATTTAATCCAAAATAACTTCGCATTGGTACCAATTAAGTCAATCTAACTAATTTATGTCAGAAAATGCTAACACGAACACCGGTTGTCTTATGTGGCATAATCGGTACTGACGTGGATATTTTTATACAATATTTAATTATCGTTTCTAATTTTTTATTAATATTTTCCTTTTCCTTTTTTTTAGTCCTTCTCTTCATGCTTTTCTTTTGTTTCCTTTCTTCTTCTTTTTTCTTTATTTTTTTTTTCCTCTTCCAACCTCCATGATGGCCGGCAGGCAAGGGCATCTCAGCCCTCACCAACCTTTGGCAAAGGCCGACGAGGCTTGGCAAGCACTAGGAAGCCCTTGTCAGCCTCTAACGAGAACCAATTTCGCCTAGACAAGGACCCTCACCAACACTAGAGGCCAATGAGGACTGGTAAGGACCAGTCTCGCCTGGATGAGGCCCCTCACCATCTGAGCAAGACCACCCTTGCTGTAAGGTCCTCTCGCAAGATCTGACGAGGGATGGCCTCGTTGACCCAAGGGTTTCCCAATGCTTGCTAGCACTTACCAAAGGCCAATGAGGGCAGATCTCGCCTATGGCCGACGAGGGCGCCTCAACCCTCGCCTTGCTAGCCATGACGAAGGGTGGCTAGGGAAAATAAGAAAGGAAGAAAAAAAAAAAGAGAAAAAGGAAAAAATCAATAAAAATTGAAAAAAATTGAAAAAAATTGAAAAAATAATTAAATATTAAAAAAATGTCCACGTCAACACCGCACATGCCATGTAGGACAATCGACGTTCATGTCAATAATTTTTTACATAAATTGGCCGGATGAACTTAATTGATACCAATGTGAAGATTTATGATTAAATTAATCCAATTAAAAAGTTTAAGGCTGAATTAGTACAAATGCAATAAGTTTATGACTTTTTTTGTATTTTTCCCCATTTTTTGGATGTCACTATTAACTGCAAATATATATATATATTAAAAGGAAAGACGATGAAAGCAAGCATGCACGCCCATGGCATGTGCTCAAAATCTAGTTCTAATTTAAATGGAACGGTTATTCCACATTTTAGCCTAAAGATTTCCCACGTATCCAAAATCAAGAATTATTAATTGTTGATCTCATCGAAATAATTATTTTCATGTAGCTAAGAATACTTAAGTTTGTTACTCCATGATTGACAAAAGGAAAATACATAATTATTATTTGAGTAGTCATAGTTGTTTATGTTAAACTACAAATTTATTTATCTCAAAACAAGTTTTTACATATTGTAATTAAATACTATAATAGAGAATAAGAGACTTCACTTATATGTTTATGTCTACATCTGCCTCAATAATTAGAATCCATAACACGAAATGACAATCTTGTTCACAGTTTATAATCTATAAAGATTAAGCTAGACAGTATTGTGATGATAAGGGATTCTAATGTTATTGTCGAAGAATGGACAAGGTGATCGTTGATGTTATGTATTAGGGATAAGTACATTAAAAATCCTAAAACTTGTCATAAAGGTGCAATGCAGTCATATAATTTATAAAAAGTGCAATCAAATCCTAAAACTTGTCAAATTAGTGCAATCAAGTCCTTCTGTTAACTCTATCTAATTAAATTAACAAAAAATGCTAACATGATTTATTTTAATATTTTCTCTCTCCTGCGTGACATTACCTTACTAAAACGAGATCGTTTTGGCCTAAATCCTAATTTTTTAGTCGAAATCTTAATTAAATTAGACTAAAAAATCAAAAAAGGAAGAGGTGTTTGTTTATCAATCACAAATGCAGACTTTCTTCAATTCATATCTCGTGTGACATTGATTTTTTTTTTTAAGTCCAAGTTAACTCTATCAAAATTTTACGTGAGGAATCGCCACTAGCCTATTGAGATCGATTAGAAACCAAGTAAGGCATGAGGGGATGTCTCACTTTCAACATAACTAAAGATCTAGTGCTCTTTTGATACTTAAACTTGATTATTCGTCAACTAAAATGTTCAAGCAATTTTTTTTACCAATTAAGAGTCTAATCTGCTAAGTGTCCATGCGATGTTTTTATTGAAATCCCATCCATGCCAAAATAGAAAACAATCAGTGAATTAAAAGTGCTCAAGTATGTAATCAAAATGGAAATGCGCAAACAGCAACCTAACATTTGTCTCTAACAGTGCAAAAAACCTATTATAAAGGCCTAAGATCTTGTTCAATCTTAAGTTCAATTTTTTTAGGGGTTTTCGCATTTTTAATGCAACAGTGGCTGGAAAACCTGCGGGAGTCAGAGAAACCCATCGTAGTGGAGCCAGCTGTTCTCACTCTATAAAGTACACGAGCGATCCCTTTATAAAGACTACGGACTAGAAGATGAACATAAATTGTCAATTGCCTCTGATTGTGCTCATGCGATGAGTAAAAAAGATAGATAAACAAGATAAGATAAAGGAAATTGGGACCTTTAGGGGTGAGACTTCCTCGTGTAGACAGAGTATGGATGATGAGATCACGATGATGACGCTGGACCTCTCTCTTCCTTCTGAATGTATCATCCGATTCTCAGTCTTTGCTTCTTTATTTGCCAAGTTGCTCCCTCATTATTCAGTCATGTGTGTTCCTTTTCCTGAATATGTCCAATTAGTCTAGTGTCCCTCAAGAATCACGCCTGCACAGTTTTATTTTCTTCTTTTCCTTTTTCACCAATTCTGACCCTCCACCAAGTGAATTTTCTTGACTGAGAGCGAATTCCCTCCAATGGCGATGGGTAGAAACGCCGGCGCAGGAGCTTGGACTTTGAATATCGCTGGGAACTGCTACGAAAAGGCCATCAGAGCCGGGCTGCTTCGCAGGGAAAGCGTCGGCGCAGGTTGAGCAAAGACAGGATCAAGTATGGCACGTCGTTAGCAGCAGCGTGCACAGCAGGAAGCTCACCGGTCACGGACTGGCGTTGATGGCTCGGTAACGAACGAACCAGCAACAAAGAGCAAGACCAAATAGCGGCCGAGGAGCGATGAACAGCACTCCGGTACGTGGGCAGTGGTCGAGGAAGAGGAGAAAATATTCAGTGGTATGTTCTCACCACGTCATCAGCTGACGTGGCAAGCATTTTTGGCTTTCATCCAATAGCAGCTCGACACGTGTATGATGTGGAATTAATCACAAAAATTGAAAACTTCATTTCCCTCTTCCTCTGCCATGGCGGCCACCGCCCCAGCGTGATCGTCACCGCCGCCCAAGCCACTGCAACCTCCATCCTCGAGCCCTCCACATCGTCGTGGCTATCGCACCCTTACTGATGGATTTAATCATGGGCCTAAGTTGGCCCGGCCACGATGGGCCTAAAGGCCCGGCCCACGGGAATTAGGCCCGTGGAAAGAGGAACCTATAAAAGGGATGAGAGAGAGAATGAATGCACCTTTTCGCATTTAGTACGTTCTCATTTCTCTCCCAAAAGCTCTCTCTCTCTCCAAGACGAAGAAGCGACTCCGTCTTCCCTTAAACGGCGAATCTTCGACATCGGATCGAACGGGACTGAAATCTCTTCCTCAATACGGCATCGGTGTCTAATCTGTGGCCAACAAGGTACACTCGAATCCGTGGTGTGCTTTTCGATCGGTGATACGTGACATTCTCGGGCTTATCTTCCGCATATGATTTAGGGGTTCGGTTTAGGTGCCGAATCCGATTTTGGGGATCCGACGATCCCGACATTGGTATCAGAGCCTCAGTTCACGTTTTTCCCGACCAATTTACTGTTTTTGATTGATTTTCGCAAAAAGCATTTCGGCCGTACAGATCGGGCGAGAAATCCCGACACCTCGAGCGTTGTTCGCCATTTTTTCTGACTTTTCGTAAGTCAAAATCAAAATCTGAATGCATAGGGAGGAAGACGACATCGAGACGAGTCCGGCGACACGTCGCACGTCGCCGGACGACGCCGCACGCGCCCCCACGCGCGGCCAGAAGGCTCTGCGCGTGGGCGCGACGCGCCCAGACGCGCTGGTTCGTCCAGCGTGTGCGAGACACGCGCCGGTGGCGAAGCCGGCGCATGCGCGCCGCCCGGCCGGCAAGCCGGCACGCGCCGGTCCACGGACCCGGCAGCGTGGTGGCGTCGGCATGGCGTCACCAACGGTCGGTAACCGCCGGGGTGACGTCATCGCCGGCCGTCGTTGGCGGCGGCGCCGGCCGGCGACCAACCCGACCCGACTTGCGGATGCTTGCATGGGCGCGGCACGTGCCGGCTGACGTATGCGTGACGTCAGCCCGTGCACGCGCGCGGCACGAGCGGTCGGCTCGTCCGAGCGGCCCGACCGGGCGGCCAGCCCGACCAGCTCACCAGCCCGACCGTTGACCGCGACCGTGAGCGTTGACCGTTGACTCCGTTGGCCGTGGCCGTTGACTCCGTTGACCATTGACCGTTGACCCAAAAAAAAAAAAAAGAATTTGTTTCTTTTTTTTTCAATTATGTCTATGTGGATTACATGTAATCCATTTTTGTTCTGCATTTGTTGCAGGAACAATGCCTCCCGTAAGCCGTGCGCATCGTGCGCACATTATCGATGAACGAAGGAAAGGCTTACAAGGTTGATGGCGATCCGAATGGTTATCGATGGGAGAGTGACGACATAATTGATCATGTCATAGAGGTCAACAACAAAATTCAGGAAGTCATTTGGAACGGTTATCCCATGCGAGATATTCAGATGATGCGATTCTTTATGAACACTCTTCCACAAGGATGGCAAGGAGTGTTGAATCGCCTACGGGAGGTCAAAGGATTTACTAGCTATAAGGAGCTAGTAATGGAATTCGTAGATGAATATCATCGGGTTGGAGCCACAAAGACTGCGACCCAAGGAATGACTTTGATTGGGCCATGACTGAATGTGCGTAGGAGAAATCCTAAGGGATATCCGTCTGTTTTTCCGTGGCTGTCAAGAATACCTGAAAATTTTACAGAGAAAAAGCAAAAGAAATTGAATAATGTAGCCTATTAGTTGTATGATGCCTTGTTTATAGATGTTATGGCTTGTCTTTACTTAATGTTCTTGGTGGACATCTTACGTAAAGTTAACTACCTGATTGTTGTTGTTGTAGCAACCTATATGTTAGCCATATTATGTGAAAGCATTTTTTTTTATATTGTATGTCAATTATCATTGCTTTCTGTGATTCTTTGGTTCTTTGTGGGTAGTTAGCTGTGGGTAGTAATAGAAGTTTTTGTAGCTTCATAGAATTGGTTTTGCATATGACAATCATATTAATGATAGTTTTTAAGTTAGGATTTTGGAGGATGATTAGAAACATAGTGACCTTTTGATTCGAAACCTTACTTAAAATTATTAATTAATATGATGAGTTTGTGCAAAATAGATGCATAAGTGATAGGCATTAATAACTCGTGCATATATGTCTTATGTGTTCAGATCAATGGCTTCAGCCACAAAGAGCATAGTTGCCGAGCTGAGCAAAGGTAAAAAGCTCAAAGGTGACAACTATGAAATTTGGCAAATGAAAATTCAATGTGTGATGGAAAAGCAAAAGGCACTAAAAGCTCTTGACCATGTTTTGGAAGATCTAGAGGATGCTATGCGCCACCTTGAGCTAGCAGATCATCGCCTCGAGGCATTAGAGCAGGAAACAGATATTTTCCGTGTTGCTTTAAGCTCAGAAGGGGCTTCATGCTCTAAGCGCAAGCGCATTGATTCGTTCAATATGTGGAAATGCAAGGGATCAAGTCCTCCTTGCAAGAAACCAAGAATTAACCAACAAAAAAGAGGAAAACGTCCTCATGTGAAGAATATCTCAATGGTGAAATGTTACAACTGTGACCAGAAGGGTCACTATGCCCGCGATTGTCGCGAGCCAAAGAAGGTACACACCCTTTGTACAATTGGGAACTTTGCATATGTGTCAAGTTCTGTATTCTTGACTGAATCTAATCCTCTGTGGACTGTTGATTCAGGAGCGACAGACCATGTAGCGAAGGATAGAGAATCTTTCGTGGAATTCCGACAAGTACCAACTGGAACTAAGTGGATCTATGTGGGAAACAACTCCAGAGCTGAAGTGAAAGGAATTGGCACATGCCGACTAAATATGCGTGGTGGACGCACTTTGTTCCTTCATGATATGTTGTATGCTCCGGAGATTCGTCGGAATTTAGTGTATGTTTTAGTGTTAGTTAAATTAGGTTTTAATGTGAACTTCCATAATAGAGGTGTAGATTTGTATTTGGATACAAACTACTATGACCATGGTTATTTTCTGGATGGTTTCATTGTATTAGATATTGATTATGTTAATGCAAATATTTGTTATTCCCTTCTCACATCTCCTAATTCATATGATAATGATGTGAATGTGTGGCATGCTAGACGTGGTCATATTGGCCAACAGCGTATGAATAGACTAGCCAAAGAGGGCTTGTTGGGCAACATTGAAAAAGTCGATTTGCCCATATGTAAGCATTGCCTATAAGGGAAAACGACATGGAAACCATTTGGAAAATGTAAAAGAGCTGAATTTCCTCTACATTTAATTCATTCTGATGTCTGTGGTTATGAATGTGAGAGGAAGGCACGGGGCTGTTTATTTCATCACTTTTATAGATGATTATACTCGATTCGGATATGTCTATTTGATTTCTCACAAATCTGAAGCAATAAGTTGTTTCAAAAGGTTTATGAACCTAGTAGAGAATCAATTAGACAAGAAAATAAAAGCATTGAGATCCGATCGAGGTCGGGAATATTCATCTGATGAGTTCAGAAAATTATGTGATGAAAAAGGAATAGAAAGACAGTTGTCTATTCCAAATACTCCTCAACAAAATGGTGTTGCGGAGAGAAGAAACAGAACCCTACTGAAAATGGTTAGGTCCATGATGGCGCATGCTAACTTACCTATCACATTTTGGAGTGATGCGTTGTTAACTGCTGCCTATATACTTAACCGAGTGCCTTCCAAATCAGTCACTTCTACTCCATATGAGTTATGGACAGGTAGAAAACCGGACTTAAGTTTTCTTAAGCCATGGGGTTGTGCTGCCTATACACATGAGTCCTCTCACAAGTTTGGGAAATTGGGTCCCAGAGGAAAGAAGAGTATTTTCATAAGATACTCGGAACACTCAAAAGGGTATGTGTTCATAGGTGAGCAGGAAAGTGGGAGTATAACTGAATTTGAATCACGGAATGTCACATTCTTAGAGGATGAATTTCCTAAGAAGGGCGAAATAGGGGAAGACAACACCATATTTGAAACCTCGGATCAAGATAATGATCTTAGTGGAGTTCATCCAAGTGGAAGTAATATGAGAAGTGATGAATTGAATTCAACTCATTCTCAATTGCAAGCACATAATGAGACGATATCATCATTATCTAATCCCAGTGGGAGCATAATGGGGAATGATGTGCAAAGTGTACAAACTCCCATACGGCGAACAAGTCGCTAAAGTATTCCCCGTCGACGTTTTGACATTGAAGGGGAAACTTTTATGATTGCTCCACAAGATGAGAATGAGCCTAGAAATATTAATGAGGCTCTGAATTGCCCTAGTAAGGAAAAATGGATTCATGCAATGGAAGAGGAAATGGAGTCGAAGAAATCAAACCAAGTCTAGGAACTGGTTGATCTTCCAAAAGGACGCAGAGCTATTGGGAACAAGTGGGTTCTCAAAATAAAGCGAAAGGCTGATGGCTCGATAGAAAGGCATAAGGCTCGCCTTGTTGCGAAGGGGTATAATCAACGGGAATGAATTGATTATGAAGATATGTTTTCTCTGTAGTAAGATTTACCTCGATTCGCATTATTCGGCAATAGTATATAATATGGATCTTGAGTTACATCGGATGGATGTAAAGGCGCTTTCCTCAATGGAGAATTAGAGGAATAAATATACATGGAACAACCTACTGGTTTCATAGTGAAATGCCAAGAAGAAAAGGTATGTCGATTTTTGAGATCGATATACGGCCTTAAGCAGTCATCAAGACAATGGTATATACGTTTTCACAATGCCATAATGGCATATGATTTCACAATGATTGATGAGGATCATTGCGTATATATCAAAAGATCCAAGGATCAATTTGTGATCATATCATTATATGTTGATGATATATACCGATTGCCGGAAGCAATGTGGAGTTTGTTCATACTTGTCAAGAGTTGGTTGTCTTCCAACTTTGAGATGAAGAATATGGGTGAGGCTGCATACATTCTTGGAGTTAAGATTTCAAGAGATCGTTTGAAGAGATCGTTGTCTCTTTCGCAAGAAACATATATAAATAAAGTTCTTGAACGATTTCGTATGCAAGATTGTAAACCCATAGACACTCATATTGCAAAAGGTGAAGGATTGAGCCATACACTGTGTCCGAGGACTCCACAAGAGAAGGAACAAATGAAACATGTTCCTTATGCTAGTGCAGTTGGGAGCTTGATGTACGCTATGATGTGTACAAGACCCGACATATGTTTTGCAGTTGGAATGGTGAGTAGATACCAATCCAATCCAGGTCCAGCACATTGGAAAGCCGTTAAGAGAAAATGCGAGGTATCTAAAGGAAGCTGATTATACGATGAGTTATCAAGGAAAGGATCTGCGACTCAAAGGCTATCCTGAAACTGTTTAGGGAGGAGGTTTAGACGAAAGGAAATCTACCTCTAGGTTTGTTTCCTTATTGAATAATGGCACCATATGTTGGAGCGGTAAGAAACAAACGTGTATAGCCTTGTCCACGATGGAAGCTGAGTTCGTGGCATTATCGGTAGTAATATAAGAATGAGTTTGGCTTAAGAGATTTTTGGATCACTTAGGTGTTATTGAGAAAGCTGCAAATCAATTATTAGTTAATTGTGATAGCCAAGCAGCTATAGCGTACACTAAAGATCCAAAATATCATGACAAGACCAAACATATAGATACCAAGTATAACTTTGTCAAAGATATGGTTGCACGAAAGGATGTGAACTTGCAGTACATATCTACGTATAGAATGGTAGCAGATCCTATGACAAAGCCAATACCTAGAGATGTGTTTTGTGGTCATGTAAAATCTCTAGGATTGCGTAGAGTCTAATGTACTGGATTGTAATTTCCCTGAGTTGTTCATATGTATAAACTAGTGTTGTTTCATTATTAATGCCTATGAATCTTTTGTTTGATCTTTATGCATCTTAATGCTTAGTGCATTATATTATGTTGAGAAAGTATGTCGAACAGATAAGAGATTAGCCCCCTCACACGGGTAATCGCCTCTATTTACTATATGATAAATATAGATGAGACGATTTTTAAGCTTATTATCTAGGTGATAATCGAGAGCTCAAGCTTAAAATATGTATGTCGCCTTAACTGAGTGTTAAGATGAGGACATAATACTTACAATGTTCGAAAGTAAAATAACTCACACATTTTACTTTATCTGTCTAAGATGCCAGATGTGAGTTCTGATTAATTTTGTGAATGAGTAAATACGTGATCTCAAGTTAGACATTGGGTATGTCTGAACTATCATATGTACGGTATTAAAAATATAGACATACACTCCATGGGAAATGAGTTAATACTGTAATACGTATTTGATACTACGTATGCATGAGACGACCTATAAGAGTGACAGAAGTTTGATCTCAACTTTTATGACATGTGAGACTCTTGAGGAATAGAGTTCCTCAATTTTTTTGTGCCCTCATGACTCTTACTTATTCTCAAGATTTCTATTTAGTGTTTGTTATCTTAGAACGTTGCCAATGGTCATGAGATGATTCGATCTAATGGAACATTTCTAAAAAAGCAAGTTGAACTGAAATTGAGAGTTTGAAGGAAAGAAGAAGATCGGATTTGTAGAATCACATTGTGGTTTTGTATTCACAGGTCGACCAATTATGACTGTCTTTGGGATAATCATAATTGTGAATACAATAAATATATCATTGTTCAAATGAGATTAAAGAAAGATATAAATGTGATCGATCGATCTAGGGTACTGCATACTATTTTTTCTCAGAAAATGATGCCCATTATGAGCTGCTATATATTCCTAACAGATGTATAGTAACGAGCTCTCAAAGTATGCTGATCGCACGGATTATTCACCGATATGAATGTTGAAAGAGGAAAAGAGGGATTTTCAGTTGATGGGCCTAAGTTGGGCATATCCGCCCATGTTGGTTTTTTGACCCACCATGTGCGAGTGGGAGATGATGGATTTAATCATGGGCCTAAGTTGGCCCGGCCACGATGGACCTAAAGGCCCGGCCCACGGGAATTAGGCCCGTGGAAAAGGGAACCTATAAAAGGGATGAGAGAGAGAATGAATGCACCTTTTCGCATTTAGTACGTTCTCATTTCTCTCCCAAAAAGCTCTCTCTCTCCAAGACGAAAAAGCGACTCCGTCTTCCCTTAAACGGCGAATCTTCGACATCGGATCGAACGGGACTGAAATATCTTCCTCAATACGGCATCGGTGTCTAATCTGTGGCCAACAAGGTACGCTCGAATCCGTGGTGTGCTTTTCGATTGGTGATACGTGACATTCCCGGGCTTATCTTCCGCATATGATTTAAGGGTTCGGTTTAGGTGCCGAATCCGATTTTGGGGATCCAACGATCCCGACACTTACCTTCAAGGTTCGCGGCCATGGACGATTCGTTATCACCAGATCTGTGAATGAGGAGCCATGGAGCCATGGACAAGCCAAGCTTGCGGCCATGGATGATGGAGGAGCCCTTCTAGCGTCACTCGCGGTCAGCTCGAGCAGCCCCTCCGGCTCCATATTTTTTCTATTTTTCTCCAACCTCCAGATCTGGGACCATGTCCTTTGTCCATGGTTGTCGTCACTTTCGCTGGCCTCGTTCTCCAAATCTCCAGATCTAGCCATTCATGGCCGAATGCATTCGGCCATCGAGGAAGACGAACAGTGGAAGACGAAGTTGAAGACAAACAAACGAACAAAGGAAGGCAAAGCCAAAGACAAACAGAGGAAGACGAAGCTGAAGATCAAATCTAGAGCCACATTGACAGCAACAAGCCAAAGCGACCAGATCTAGAGCCATGGTGAAAGCAGGAAGACGAAGCAACCAGATCCGGCCGGTGACCTGAAGATGAAGACAAGCAGTTGCTAGGAAGAAGATGAAGCCGAAGACAAATTGAGGAAGACGACGGAAAGGGTGACTTGGTTTGGATATGCAGTGACGCCGGCGACGATGGAGGTGTGGAGGTGGTGTGGATGGAGGAGGAACAGAGGAGGAAATGAGAGAAAGTGGTGGAATGAGAGAATTTCTTCTTCTTTTTTTAATTCCATGTGTCAAGCTGTAATTGGATGGAAGAAAAAAAGCTCGCCACGTCGGTGATGACGTGGCGAGAACAAACCAGTGAATATTTTCTCGAGGAAGAGAGAGCACTTTTTCTCTCTCTCCTCATAGAAAATATTGGCTATCTGAGTGTAGCCAACTCAGCAAAATATTAAACTATTTATCTTGTGACACGTGTCGTATCTGGGCCCACAAGTCAAAAACGTTTTCGCGGGCCCCATTCTCTATCTCTCCATTCGCTTTCGCTCCTCTGTTGTCAGACACCCTGTCTCTCTCTCTCTCCTCCATTTCTCTCTCTTCTTCACCGTCGCTTTCTTCCTTTTCTTTTTGCCTTCTAAGGCCATGGATGCCGCTCCATCGCAGCAACCAGCCATGGACGAACCACTCACCAGCATGCCGATGCTCATCCATGGCCATCGTTGCTTTCGTTGGATCCGGCAAGGGCGACCCTCGCCGAATCCGACAAAAGCGACCCTCGCCGGGCCTCCCTTGTGGCTGATCACTGGCCATAGGCCAAAAGGAAAGAAAGGACACACACACACATAAAAAAAAAAAAAAAAAGGGACAAAGAAACAGTGAAGAAGAGAGAGAAATGAAGGAGAGACGGGGTTGAGGTTTTCTGAAAAGGTGGGTTGCAAGCGACATGGTAATGGACTTGTGCATCGCTGAAGTAGCTACTCCAATTTCACCCAATATTTTCTCTATGTCCTATGGGTTTGGGGCCGAATTTTGATTCTCTTATGGGCTCAATCCATATGATTTAACTAAGCTCAAAACCATCCACCCCGGTTCGATCAAATGCATTTAAATGAAATATGCTTCCAATGACTATATGCAATTTAAATTCTTTTGCTAGGGGCTAGGGTTGATCCCGAATTACTAAATAAGACGTCAAAATTTAGGTATTAATAATATTTGAAAAATTAATTACTTGTGTTTGGCTTGCATTGAGGTATTTAAGTTCTTTCCCTATTCTAGCAATTTATTTAGGGTTAATACCCTAAAAAACCCCAAACTGGTATACATGTGACAAATTTACCCCAAACTATTTTTTTTACCATGAAAAACCCCAAACTGGTATACCTGTAACAAATTTACCCCGACTAACCGTAAGAAACCCTAAACTGGTACATTTATGACAAATTTACCTCAAACTAATTTATTTGACCGCAAAAAACCTCAAACTAGTAAATTTGTGATAAATATACCCTCCGCTAACTTAATAATTTGACTGTAAAATTTAACAAAAACTAATAGATGGTAAATCTGTTACAAGTGTACCAGTTTGGGGTAAATTTGTCAAAGGTATCTGGGTTTGGGATTTTGAAGGTCAAAAAAATAGTTTTGGGTAAATTTGTCACAGGTATACCAGTTTTGGGTTTTTTAAGGTATTAACCCATTTATTTATTGCTTTTGCTTATTAAGTGTTATTTTTATTGACTTCGCACCCACATAATTATCTTACATATTAGTAGCTAGTTTATAGTCAATCCAAATTGCTTGCGTAAATATTTTTGAAAATAAAAGAGAAAAATGCACGGAAATGGCGTTAGAGATTTTTAGTGCAATCAAATCTCATATCACAATATATGGTTTACAGAAGTAAAGTGCTTTCCTACATTTGGGTTTTTTATCGACCCATCAAAATAGATTAGGGACGACTTTGGAATAAAAAAAAATTATTTGCATGCTAATAATTTGAACCAAAGTTGCAAATTAGTTAGGTCTTAAGAGAGCCCAAGCTAAGTCTAAGTTTAGTAATCTATTAGCCAAACAACATGGAAATAGATGTTTAGGAGCAAACTGAGTCGCTGATGACGCTGCCACTAGATGGATGAGGATATAAGTGCTAGGCCTGAAGTGTCCTTCAGCGGATAGCCAATGGTCTCTCCACTTTTAGCAATTACGACAAGCTCCCGTTCTATCTCGAACGCAAGCTTTCATTTTATCTCAGCAACCTCTTGTTCTATCTCAGGGTCAAGTGTCACACCTCGGGACCGTCACGCAACCTTTCGTACTTTCTCAGAGTAAAGTGTCAAACCTCGAGACCGTGACGCAAGGGTCTTCACGTACTCGAAAGCACCAGCCTGAAAGCAAATTCAAGACGTTAAGGAAAAAATCTGTTCAGTCAGACAAGGTTTCCTAGGAGGTCACTGAAACACCATGGATGAGTATAATCGGCAAAAACTAGATTTCGAGCAGTTGGAGCAGCTGCATACCTGAATGTACTTCTGCGCTTTGTTCCGTGCTTCACCAGCATCGGATGCCAAAAATTGCAGTCTGTTTGAAACTAAGCCCAACAAATAATATTCATCAAGAAAATACTACAATCAAATGAGACAACCGATGTAAAGCTCCCACAATGCCATAGATACGATGATAAGAGCATTACTCAGCAATTCGCCAACCTACACAAATTTTGTCCAACGATGAAGAAACTACAATTATCTTAACCCGGTTCAACAAGCATTCTATCAAGAGACATACCTTCAGCAACGCAAACTATCAAAATAAACAGACAATGATTACTTTGGTAAAGATTACCTTAATAACGGAACCGAAAGAGCCGGCCAAAACACCAGACAAGGCAGCATCTCCACACTGAAGAAGGTCCCGATGATAAGTGGTTAAAGCATGACAAGGGCAAAAGCCGGAACCATTCCCCTGATAGCCGCTGCATCTTTTGAACTTTCGACATGTTCAGCATAGTCGAGGTCCTCAAGACCATCCCAGAGCACTAAACGGGGCCGAGCTGTCTTCAATCTTGCACGTTCCACACCTTGCATGATCATAGCAGAGAACAAGTACGGAATCCCGGCGCCGACGATCGAACTAATGGAGAACTTTGGTGTCAGGACATCAGCAGGAAAAAGTGCTGCACGACTCGCGAATGCACCAAACATGGCAATAGACATCGGGGCAGCTGATTCAATGGTGAAATCTTGCTTCTTTAGCGTAATTGTTATAAAATTCATAAGCCTCCTCATAAGAGTTAAACTCCATGGCCCGACTCTTGTTAGGTGTTTTGATTCTTCTCTCTCCTCAATAAAAAAATAAAAATAAAAAGCTACAAACTTAATCGATATAACACAAGTTCTATTTCTTTTGGTGTTATGAGTTTTTCACTACCGTATTTTCGGTCTCGTTTTGGTCGTTCGTGTTATTTTTATCAATCACTTTACCTTCAATACGAACTTCATCAATCTCAAAAGGGGTTTCTCAAAGAAAAAAATAATAATATATATATATATATATATATATATATATATATATATATATATATATATATATATGAATCAACACCTTATATTACGTTATTTGCAATAATTGGATGTCCCGCATTTTAATTTTACTAGATTAATCAACTGAAAGACGTCAAAGGTGATTTTTATTTTATTTTATGATATATTGAAAGGGCTATACAACATTTCGTAGTAAGTAAGCATAGAATTATTGTTTTACAAGTCCACCGTACATGAGAATTGTTCAATTAATGAGGAAGTAGGAAGAAAACAGCGAGCACAACACGTGGTCAAATGATTAAGCTTTTTCTTCGGAGTTAATAACACAAAAAACTCCAAATTGATACACATATAATAGATTTACCCCAAACTAATTTTTTATTCACCAAAAATCTCAAACTGATACACCTATGAAAAATTTTCCCCAAACTTACACTTATGACATATTTACACTTATGACAAATTTATCTTTTTTTAATTTACGTTAAACAGTCAAATTACTGAGTTGGATCACACACAATAATTAATTGTTATATCGGTTTGAGTTTTTACCATCCGTTTATCACATTTATACTAGTTTTATGACACCATCCACTAACAAAGCCATCAAAGTGAAGTTCCCCCGCACATCTAAAACAAAGAAAGCACGGGCTACCTTGGAAACCAAGCACATGAGAGAGAGAGAAAGAGAGAGGGAGAGGGAGAGGTGATGAGCCTGAAGATAATCCGAGATGTCTCATAGACAAGCGGCAATTTTTATAGAATAATTCTTTACTTATCCACAAGAACCAAATAAATATTTCGCCAAAACAAGTGACGGTCCCTCCACATTGTTTTTTGAAGGATTTTCAGATCACACAATGGAAGATCTCCAGGAGCGATAGAGGCATACACATAATTCACCCATCCGATTTTAATAAGATTTGCAGATTTCAGAGATGAAATGGAACAAGACAGAAACTTTCGTCACGTAAGCAATGTGTAATATGCTTTGTCCGCGCCCCAAGTATGGACCCATATATGCTACCAGATTATCAACCAGATGTCCTTACATTGCCATGATCCATGAACAAATCAATTGATCCATCTTTCGTGAAATATTATAAGTAGTGCCGTACAGATGAAGGAGATGCATTACCCGATCTAGGAAAAGAGAATTTCTCTCCCGTGGGAGTGCTGAGTAGTGCCAATTGAAGCTCTTCCTACGTGAAGACAGTTATTAAGGCTGCGCATGGTAACGTTTCTATTTCTTAGAATTTTATTTTTTTGTTCGGGGAACAAAAAAAAGAATAAAACCCATTTAGTAACGCTAAGTTGTTTTTATTCCCCGAAATAGAAAGTTAACTCGGGAATAGATTTGGAGCAGAAATGAGAAACAAAAAAAAAAATTGCTTCTGTTCCCGAGAACAACTTCTAGAAATAAGCTAATTTTCTTTTTTATTTTTCTTTTATTCCTCTCTCTTGCTACGGTCACCTCCAACTGCTCGCTGCCGCCGACGGCCATCGGTCGTCGGCGATTGATGAGTAAGAATAAAAAATGAATAAATACAAAAAAGGAATGTTGCATTACCAAACACATTTCTATTCTTTTTTATTTCAAAAGTAGAAATTTTGTGTAGTTACCAAACGAGTTCTTTTACTCAAAATTGTTCCCCCTAGGAATAGAAATAGAAAAGAACTATTTCTGAAAAAAAAAAAACTCTTCCCAGAATAAAAACGTTGCCATGCGCATCCTAAATGACAAAGGCAAGACTAGATCCCATCACCAGCTACATAGCTGGCAAGCTCAGTCAGTTTCTCACAATATTTCGTTTGGTATTTGACGCAACATACTGAGTGAAAATGAGCATATATCCTACCATCTACCTTATCAAGTACCAAGAAGAATCACCAGCTACTGGCACATAAAAGTAGATATCAACCATGTAACAGAGGAAATTACAATCAACCGCTGGTATGTAATTTGGATTAAGTTGAAACTACTTGTGAATTAGGCCATCGTCAATAATTGAACTGCTCAATTTCTTGAAAAGCTCGAACAGCGCTTCGACTTCATTACTCGTAACTGCAACCCACGAAGTCAAACCAGAAAATAAAAGTGAAGATCCTCTCCTCCAAACGACCCAAACCAACCAAATGCATCGCAATCTCGAGAAATCACGAAGCCTGAAAACACATAATCGACTCTCATTTCCAGGATTGTTCAACACAAAATTTCGAATTTTCCAGCAAAATCAACCGGATCTTTCTGTTCCTCCGCAAGCTCCAATAGCGTTCTCTCCAATTACTATAACGAAGAGGTATTTAACCATACATTCACACCGAATTCTCTCCGCCCAGCTTTAACGACAAACACGGCAACAAAAGGCACTCACATCTCGTCTCGCTGGCGAGGCGGTTGACGTCGCCGAACTGGTAGCAGCGACCCTTCTTGTCGCGCCTCACCCGCTTCTCGCAGCAACTGCCGACGGCGAAACCGACGATCTCGGCTATCGACATGAGCGGTATGCAAGCGACGCAGATCCGCTCGCCGATCGTCAGAGAGCTCGATCTCTGCCCAGAAAACACCAACATCAGATCACCGCCCGTTACAAAAAAGAACGCGCCCGTCCCGCCAAAAGGGCGCTACCCATTTCGCAGGAAACGGAAAACGAAGCGGAAACGATGTCAAGTCCGGATTTTTCCCCCGGATCGACAGCACGGAACCGAGCTCCGAGCTGGCAACGTACCGACGAGTCCCGGCTGGTTCTTCGGGCCTCCATTCGCGGTCGCGGAGAACCATCAGCTAGAGAGAGAGAGAGAGAGGAAGGGAGGGGGCGTTCTCGGGAAGGAGATCTTTCGCTCTGCTCTCCGAGAGCTTGTGATGGAGAACGGACGACAGAGGAAGCCACGCGGGCAAAGGACAAGAACGTCAAGAAGATGGAGATCGGGACCAATGATGTCCCACACGACAAGCGGAGGCCGACATCCTTGGCGCCCACATGAATAATGCACCGCCTCTCGACCTTAGAAAAGATGGATCTTCTTTCTCTCTTTGTTTTACTTCTTTTGTCGTTTACGAACGTGTTCGCATCTGGCGTGGCAAGCGAAGCGGACGGATGACTATTTGGATCACCACCATCTTAGAGGGGACTTGGATAGGGATATTAATTTGAGGTGTAGGTTTCAAATCTCACATTTTACAAAAAAAAGAAAAGGAAAGTCTAAGAATGAATTGAGAATTAGAGTAGGACAGATAAAAAAATAAAAATAAACAATATGAAAAATGATAAGATAAGACAATGTGGTTTCGAGTTGATCAAGAGCCCTTGAATCGAAAGAATTGGGATTTTCGAACTGAGCGCGTCTTGTCTACGATCAAGAATTGCGCGTGAATTTTGTCAACATTGCATGAATAGATAACTTAGCTATTGATGTTTCTATGTCTTGAGTTAAAGTTTGTGCATCTTTTTTGGTTACTTGAAAGGGGGGGATTTTTAACCATATATGGGATAGAAAATTATACGATTTGAGATGTGGTCGGGATAGTATTATCATTCTTTTTGACGTCCATAAAAAAAATTTAGATTTATTATCATGATCTACTCAGTTGTGCTATGAATAAAAAGAGTTTATATATTATAGAAGGGCCGTTTAAATTATACAATTTGATGGGAACGCAGTATTTGATAATTGAATTTTGTTACTAGCTTTTGTTATCTATGAGAAATCACAATAATACTATTTTATCTATATGGATTTGAAATAAAAAAATTATCCTATTTTGCCGGCTTATGAATTATAGCGGTACACATGTTACACTATTAATTGTCCTGGCAAAAGACATTAATTATGTCTTCGGGCCTGTTTGTCTGCACTTAAAGAAAAGCAAAAACTTGCTTCCCTTTCAAAATTTAAAACATATTCGAAATTCAAATGATTATGAAAATTAATATTAATTTTACGTGTCAATATTAAAATATCAAAATGCATGAGCTACGATATTTGAAGTAAATATGAAGTAAAACTAAATTCAGACAGGCACCAAAGATTTCTACCTGAGTATAATACGACATATGTTTTATATGTATATAATTTATTTTACTCATGAAGAACGAATATTTTTTTTTTATGTTAGCAAACAGACCGTCTTGCTAACAAAGCAAGCGATTACTTGATTTAATCCAATAATTGACTTATGCATCTTTAAGTGGCTTTATACGTTTCTAAACCTCTACTTTGCCCAACTCCTTTCAAAGGAAAAAATTAACTTTTCGAGCCTTTATTTTGACTCTTTTCTAATCAAATTCTTCACTTTTAGTTTGTCTTCAACTCTTTCATCTAGTCCTTCCAACACTAAATTTAGCCGAATTCAATTGGCATGGATATGGACGACTTTATCATGTTACATGGATAAAATATTTTCATTACGAACATCTCTGTTAGCTAAATTTTATCCACGTCACATTCTAACATTGGCTAAATTTCTCCATATACGTTCACGTGGCTGTCCACCCATCCTATCCACACAATATTTTGGCATCACCCGACAGCCATATCAACTAAATTTGGTCAGATTTGGTGTGGGGCTAGTTGATTAAAAAATTCATCAAAATAAAAGGATTTTAGTAGACAAAATTAGATGTATAGGAGACTTGATTAGGGAAAGTCCGAAAGTTCAGGGAAAAAAAAAGAAGTAGAAATTTTGTGTTCTGTTCTTTTTTCTGTCTTTTTAAAGGGAGTCATTGGCCAAAGCCAGCTAAGCCAAACCTGCTTGTTTTGTCCAGAGATGTCGCAAGAATAATGAATTAGCAATGATTGGCACGTTAGTCTACTACAAACACGAATATAATTAGACTGCATGTGGAAGAAAGGAGGGGGTTTTGTCTGCGGCTCCATTTGATAACGACTTCTAGGGCGACTAAACTGACATGGGTTTCCTTGAATTTGGTACGCTTATCTATTAGCTTGTATCCCCAAAAAATAAATCAAATTAAAAATATTTTATAAAATAATTGTTACATGTCACCTAAAATAATTAATTAATAAAAAGTATTTTCATTATCGATAATGATTGATATCCAAACATTATTTATTCGTATATTTTCATAAACAATGCAAACGATCATTTTTAAGAAAATATTTATTAAGTAAATAAATACACCCAAATGTTTGATTAATCGATTGGCCTCCTAGTCAACATCGTAGCAAGAACAAAACTTGAACGGCGTCACGCCCACGAGGCATGTTGGATCTTTCTTATCGTCTCGTTCCTTTGAGGTGAAGTGTCGGATTCGGATTTAGAGGGGGCCCCCGGGAGGACGAATCTTGCCCTCACGCCAACACCCAAATTCAAAAAGAGGCTCGTGGGTACGCTTTCTCCATACGTTACTGACGAGAAAGTGGAGCTTTATATCTTTTTGAGGCCATTGCGGAATCTTATATGCACCAATCATCTAATTAGAGGTTTAAGATTATCGAGACATTGTCGCCGGAATTGTTCCTGCGATGAAATATGTTTAAACGAAAGTCGTTCTTCGACTTTTATTAAAAGGGATTAGGGTCCTGCGTGAACTCCGAATAGAAGATATCTCATACAAGAAATGATCAAACTTCATTAATCCAAACGATACTATACAATCCTCAACCAAGTCGGAATTTAATCGACGACAAGACCCAAGAGTTATAAAGTCAGTATCGAACTATATCAGAACTTAATCAACGACATAACTTGAGAATATCAATATACGATGTCAGAATTTAATCGATAATGTGGTATCGAGATAAAGACATGCCATAATCTAATCGGCCATGCGAATCTGAAAGCTACCGCTAAAGAAATTTAGAGTACAGTACAAGAAATGTAAAGATAATTGAAAGATACCATTTTGCTTAATCTGTGCGAGGGTCCTTTGTTGGATAATTGGTGGTGTTAATAGTGAAGGTGTGGTAATCATTCCTCGACGATGTTCAGTGGTTGTGTTTCTTCAAGTAACTTCCATACCTGTACGCATCATGTGTTGATAGTTTGTAGCCATCGATGATTGTTCCATGACTTGCAAATAGGAAGTTCTCCCTCCACAACGTGCATCCTCAATACTAACCGTCTTGATGATTTCAAGTTTTGAATGGTATTCGAAATACTTTTAACTGCCAACTATCTATTATCGTATTTCAATAATTGGACACATGATATCAAAGATTATCATAATCGATCGTCATGTGTTAGCTCATGTGCCCATTGATAGATTAATACTACAAGATGGTGCTCATGTGCTATGCACGTGACTGTTTTCGTCTCTGCTCAAATGCCACGTGTTTTCTCACTCTCATGCTAGGCACATGCGCATCGATGACCAGATTATTTTTTGATGTCAACACGATTTTAGAAGTGTCAATAGATTGGTTCGGTTTGGTTTTAACACAAACGATATGTATAGTTTTTATGACATGAACCATACATAACCCAACCGAAATGATGGTTTGGGTATGTTTGTTTTAGGTTTCGGCTTGTGAGATTTTGTGGAATTACTACCAATTATTCTAAAAGCTTAAAACACTTAGCAGTGGTCTAATCAAATCTCATATGGTATTAGAGCTAGAAGTCTTGAGTTCGAATATTTCCAGATCTCATTTGCCTTCCCAATTAAATATATCCACGTTTAGTATTAGGCAAAAAAATCAAACTAAGCGTGGAGAAATGTTAGAATATTTAAATAATTAATCACGCATTTATCTAACTTTTAAAATAGTTTGCAGTGATTTCAACGAATTTCATGCGGCTCACACCCTTTTTTTTTGCCTTTCCTTCCTTTATCTCCCTTCAGATCCTCCGTCACAGGCTCACGACAAAACAGAAAATTGAAACATTCCCAATTCAGATCTTGTGCGAGGCAAACATCCGTTGGATTCAACAAATGAAGAGAGAGAAAGGGGGGCGGGGGTTGGGGTGGAAGGCTTTTACGATGCTTGAAACTTCTATTGGATGTTCACGTTGATGTGGAGGAGGCAAAACTGCTGCTGAAGGAGGTCGAGGTGAAGAGGAGGGAGGGAACTGTTTAGTGTTTCAGGGTTTCCTTTTCTATTTATATTTAATATGTTCGCAGGTCGATTCGAGTGAGATATTTTTGAGACCCTTAATCAATATTCTAAGTATTTCCAACCTAAAAACTTGATTTGCGTGCTCCATGGACTGGATCACCAGCACCGGCATCGGCATTGGCTTCAGTCCTTCTTCCACGATGGATGCTCTTCTTTATGGCCCGGGCTTTTCGGCTCGCGCATCGTCTCTCCAGTATTAGCACACTGCTCCATATTTAAAGTAAGGTTTGTGTACTTTGGATTGATTCGTGGTCTTGTTGAACGCTTCTTCATCTTTTACGTTGGGTGTGTTAGCGAAGATGGAGCACCATATAGCACCCGAGTGTTTACGCAGCTTTGACTAATCATCATGAGGTTGCATTCCTGCTTCGAATGGCCAAGACCAACCCTCTCATTCTTGTTCTCGATATTGTTTTTTTTTCAAATTTAAACCGAGTATTTTGCATAATCCAAAAACTTACTTCAAAAGATCTTGCTCGAATTGTCCGAAGCAGTGGAGGAGCTAGAGAGTTTGCAAACAACACGGAAATAGATGTTTAAGGGCAAATTGCGTCGATGACATCCTGCTGCTGCTGTTGCTACAAAAGGGAAGTCGCCCGTTCCCTCCCTCAGAAAATCTTGAAGAGCAGACCACCGTGACTGGTAAAGAAGGGAGCAAACACGAGCGACTCGACTACCATTAGCTGGATGAGGATGTTTAGTGGCGGGCCTGAAGTGTCCTTCAATGGATTGCCAATGGTATCTCCCTTATCAACGGCCCTGTGAATTTCTTTAGGGTAATGGGTCTTTGCGTACTCGATCTTTGCGTACTCAGAAGCACCAGCCTGGAAGCAAATTCAGGATATTAAGTAAAAAAAATATGTTAAGTCAGTCTAGTTTTCTTAGCAGGTCACTGAACCACCACAGACGAGTATCATCAACAAAAACTAGCTTTCGAGAAGTTGGGAGCAGCTGCATACCCTAATGTACTTCTTCGTTTTCTCCCATGCTCCACCAGTTTTGGATGCCGACATTGCAATCTGTTGAAACCAAGCCCAACAAAAAACATGCATCAGGAGATTAGTTATGCATAGATATGATGATAAGAGCATTAATCATCAGTTCACCAACCTACACAAATTTTGTTCAACAATGAAGAAACTACAATATCTCAACCCCGTTTAACCAGCATTCTATCGAGAGATGCGCCTTGAGCAACATAAACCACCAAAATAGATTGACATGGATTACTGTGGGAAAGATTACCTGAACAACGGAACCAATAGAGCCAGCCAAAACACCAGACAGCATCTCTACTCCAAAGAAGGTCCCAACGATAAGTGGTGTAAGCATGACAAGGGCACCAGGTCGAATCATCCCCCTGAAAGATGCATCAGTTGAAATTTCGAGGCATCCACTCATGTAAGGGGACCTATAAAGCCTGCAGTGCATTCTTAGCTGATGCATCCTGAGGTCCGCCTTAACCATCTTCAATGCGACAGGTCCCACTCTTTTCATGGTCATAGCAGAGAACCAGTTAGGAAGCATGGTGCCCACGATCAAACCCATGAAAACTTTGGGCGTCGGGATATCAACAGGAGAAATTGCTGCACGACTCACAAATGCACCAAACAGAGCTATAGACACCAGGGAAGCTGATTCAATGATGAATCCCTACATACCATATAAGTGACGGAAAAAGGTCCATCTGATATTAGATTTAAATTACAGGAAAGTAGAATTTGCGTTATCTAAATAGCTCCGACGTCGATATACAACACGACAAGACATGACACGCCGACATATCGTTTCTTAAAAAATAGAAAATTCTTGCATGTTGTATATTATATATATAATATAAATGATAAATTATCATTTTTATGGTCATTTTAATCAAATTAGTTTGATTCAAATTCACAAATAAATAAATAATAAAAAAAGCATAGAATGAATTTACACTAAAAACATTAATCCACCATTTATTAATATCATTCATTATTTCAATTCGACAAATTCAACTTCATTCCAATAATTCATAAAATTACAATCCATTTTCCTGACTTGTGTGTCAGTGCATCAGAAAAGAAAATAAAAAAAAAAAAACTTGAAAAGTGAATTGTGTGTCACAGGAAGTGAGAGTCGAAAGAGAAGAGAAAACTAAATTTTTTTTCCCAATTTTTTTTTTTATTATTTTTTTCATATTTATATTTTGATGACTCATTAATTGAATTTTTAAAATTGACCCCATACGTGTTGGAATTCCAAACTTGTATGTCGGAATTCTAGACCAGTGTGTTAAAAAAAGTCAAAAGTTGACCATGTGTCAGATTTTCCAACAACTGTTAACCGAGTGTCGAAGTGTCTAAACGAAAGAAAGGTGATTATAGCCCAACACCATACCACACCAGCAAGAATTTAAAAAGACTTGCACAACTAACGTCATATTTAGTCATTTATGGTGAAAAAGAAAATAATTGGATAATGGTGTTAAGTCTAGATGACATGAACATAATTTCATGAAAAGTTCCTACGCGCAGACACTCTACTCTGCTATGTTACGGACTTTATTTAAATAAACTACTAAAAAGACAACAGTACAGTGTCAATACTATATTCACATGCAAGGATTGGCCTTACCTTCAAAATGGCAGCTCTAGTATTGCTTAACGGAAGTCTACCGTTAAGGGTTCGCCGGTCAAAGTAAACAACCTTAGCAATTCGTTTAGCATTGTCGCTGATGGGACTGTAAGCACCTATGGCCAATTGAGTGGCAATGGTACTTAGCATCCCAACGGCAGCCACAGCAATTCCATACATGGAAGCAATGCGATAACTCAACAAAATGCTAATGGCAGCAAAAATTGGGATTTTGACAAAGCCAAGGCCAAAACCAACAATCGCGGTGGCAAAATCTTGGAAAGAGCTGCAGAAAAAGGATCATTAAGTGGTCAGCCCATAACCATCAACAGTAGTAAAGATTCATATCATTCATTTACTTGGCAATTTTAACACCTGACGTCATCGTTGGTGTATAATTTAGTGAATAACACAGTGACTAGCCCAGCCCAAAGACCAACACCAGCACAGAAGCACAGCTGCCTGCAAGATCGTATCAATAATTAGCGACTACATTTGCTCAACGTTTTAACCCAATCCAGTAAAAGTCCGCTGACATTAAAGCATGTCACATCACCAACATTAGAAGGAAGCAGCATTTAGGATCAGAAAAATATAACTATCATCGAAGAGTTTACCAGTTCTTCACAACTTTCAGCAACCCAAAGTTGTAAACTGTAAATGATGGGGGCAGAGCAATCCAGCTAACAATAACAATTCCAAAAGTCATTAGAATTGTAGAAATAATAAGTTGCTTCCTCACTGCAGGGTTGATTTCCTTCACTTCCTTGATTTTTGAGAAGTTAGCCGTAAAGAGAGTTGTCATCAAACAAACAAGAATACCCATAGAGCTGATCAGCAGGGGATAACACATAGCAGTGAAGTCGTGATCGTTTCCGAAAGAAGAGATGGAAGCAACAACAAGGGCAGCACAGGATGATTCGGCATAAGAGCCAAAAAGATCAGTCCCCGTACCAGCAATATCCCCGACAATATCACCAACAAAATACGCAATCACCTGAATGATTAAGGTCAACCTCATTTATGACTAAAAGTGAGTGATTAACTTAGGAGATAGAGCTACAGTAAGAGAGTCCATACATCTGGGTCTCGATGTACTCGGAAATCTGGCTCAGGCTGAGTTTCTTCAAGCAGATGAACACAAACATCAGCAGCCTTGGCATAAATTCCACCAGCGGCTCTTCCAAAGAGAGCCATAAAAGATCCACCCAGACCATAACCGGCAATAGCCTCAAAAAGGCCTTCCCAGTCATTGCCGTAGTACAGCTTTAACAGATTGATTGCAATATAGAGCACGAGAAGACCGCTAGCAGCAAGAAGAAATCCCAACACTGCACCAGTCCTGAAAGCAGAAAAGAAACCTTTTCCAACGCCCTTACTCTCTTCCAAGGCAGTCCTGGCATTAGCAGAGATAGCAATTTGCATGCCAAGGAAACCAGAGAGGACCGATGTGAAAGCACCAAGTAGGAATGAAACAGCACTGAAAACGGCAGTGGCAAGTGCAGGCTTGCACACGTTTGAAGGATTAAACCTGCAAGGCCGGCTTTGGGCGCTGAAGCTCTCAACAGAGCCGAGGCAGAGGAAGATTAGGATCGCAAAAGCAACCATGAAAACCCCACCATACTGGAACTCCGTCAACAGAAAATCTTTCGCAACTGTTCAATCACAAATGATAACTTAGCCTCTCTGAGTCTCTATCAAGCAAATAAAGCAACAATCTGATTCTTGACATTCTACTTATGTGTGACGAAAGAAGGTATAATTCAGTTAAATCCAGTTACTTCATTCCGTTGCCTAGTTTTGTGCAAGCTAGTGTCAAGAAATAAGAAAGCCTAACCTGCAGCGCCTCCAAAAGAGTAACTTAAAATATGATACGGTGTCTATTACAATTCACATTTGGCAAGTTGGACAGTGCAAGTGTCAAAACCCACTGGCGGAAGAGTGACAAGAACATAATGAGGAGGACAAGATGGGAAAAGGGATGACAGAAAGTACCCAGTTCTGCAAAGTACTTGATGAAATGAAAAGAATTAACTACAACGTCCTAGACCCAGAATGTTGTTGTAAACACATCTAAACATTACTTTAAAATTAAAGCCTTGCAAACAAACAAGAAACTAGAAACATATTATGACCTACAATAAACAGTAGGTTAGAACCAAAAATTAGACCGAGATTATGGAAAAACATCAGAACTAAAGTTAGAACTGAACCTATATGTTAGAACTAGAAGAGAAGGGTAAACTACTATAGAACTGATAATGCTCTAGTTCTAAAGATTCTTCAAATCAGAGTGATAAGTAATGGGTATGAAACATTGTCACATGAAAAGACTATTGAGGAAATTTCCCAAATTGATTTTGAAGATTGACAAAATTTATCCGATGTAAAGACTTTGACTATGATGACAAGTATTTTTCAGATAGAAAATTTAGTGGAATTGATCAGACCATATTAATCTAAACTAGAGTCATGGCTTATTTCATTCCTTATGTATTCTGTCAAACGACTAGGAAGAAGATAATATCATTGTGCAATGGCTAGTGGCAATTAGTTGGATTTCTTATCTTATATATGAGGAGTTTCGAAATGAAACTTTTCCAAATATCTCTCGGAGATTCAACTTTTCTGGAACTATACTTAAGCTGAAACATTCTTTCCAAGTTGAAGCACTCGACTCATGGAAAGTAGTTTACAAACTGTTGTATGAGCAGTAGAATCTACGGGAAGCTTTACTCTTAGCGTCCTTAAAACGATAAGATGTTCTAAGCAAAATCTAGGCCAACAAGTAGATTGGTTGGATAATCCTCCGGGAGATATATCCAACAGTCAACTTGGATAGGAACGAGTATAAAAAGAGGTCTCGATGCTAAAGGGAGTGAGAGCACGAGAGAATTGAAGCTTATAATTCCAAAGTCTAAAGAGTATTTCCGATCAAATACATTCGTCTTTGTGAGTAATATTGTATAATCACTTAGAAGTTGAGAGTGTGTAAGGAGTTATTCGCATGAATTTGAGTATTCACTGCTCAAATCTTATAATATCTTATTGGTTCTTAATAGTGGAATCTAGCTAATAGGCTGTCGTGCAGAAGAGTGGACGCAGACTTATCATAAGTTGAACCACTATAATTGTTGTGTGTAATTTTCTCTATTCTTTAATCTTTCATTTATTCTGTTTATTGCACACTATAAAGTCCGTCATTGTGTAGTTCTTCATCAGACATTGCAGAAATTGCAGAAAATTTGATCACTGCAAAGTTTTTCATCGAACTTTGTTCTTTCATGATATTGAACTTGGTTATTTTAAATTCCACTTTAATTGTTAATAATCACATGTTTACCCCCCTCTAGGTGAAAGTTAGGAGAAGCAAGAATTTAACACAAAAGAGAACCTTAGAGAAATAGGTTGGTTACCCATGTATTCTTAACTAACATTATAGAATAAGCGTTTTGTCAAAAGTATAACAAATTAAGAATGACAATCTCACGAAAATGAGAAATGTTCTATGCCAAATCACAACGTGTGATGATAAATCCTTTTAAAACATTCATAGATGAAGTGAACAAATACATTAAAAATTTATGGTTGTACATCCTCAGCAATTCACCTTTTTAATACAATATGCTTCTACTAAAGCCAATTACATAGAAAAAAAATTATCCTAATTTTAATTAACTTTACCTTGTGTCAATAGTTACACATACCAAGCTTCCTATAAAAAAACAAAAAACAAATGGAAGAAAGAAATTTACTGAAGCCCCGTTTGTTTCATAGATAATTTGATTTTTCTAAAAATTGTGTTTGAATAAGATTTTTTTTTGGAAAATGACTATTTCTCAACGTTCAGCTAGAATTCGAACATAAATTGGAAATTATTTTCCATCATTAGAAAAAAGAACTTGCTTTTATTTTTCTGAAAAGATATGCACTATTTGTGTGACACGAGTTGCACACGCTATATTATCAATTGAGATAAGTGCATTAGAAGTCCTAAAATTTGTCATAAAGATACAACCAAGTCTTAAATCTTTCAAAAAGTGCATTAGAAATACTAAAACTTGTTATGAAAATATAATTGAGTTCTAAAACTTTAAAAAAGTGTAATCATAACCTAAAACTTTTCAGATTAATCCAATCAAATCCTTTAGTTATTTGAATTTTTTGAAAATTTTAAGACTCGATTGCATGTTTGTGACAAGTTTTTGAACTTAATTACATTTTTTTGAAAGTTTTAGAGTTTGATTGCACCTTTGTGATAAGTTTTATAACTCAATTGTATTTTCGTAACAAATTTTAGACTTACAATGCAATCAACCCAAATAAAATTTTATTGAATCAAATTTACATAAATAAATACTTCTATAAATCATAAACCAATATTTTTTTCTTCTCTTATGGAATCCGACCTCCGATGCTTAGGCCCCAAGCCTAGCTTGGGGTACTTTAGCTTAGCTACCGATGTCCTCCACCCAGCCACAAGGCCGAGCTTCACAATCAAAGTCTCGAGGACTTGGGCACAACCAGCAAAGGTCTAGGCATTAGCATCAAAGTCTTGGGCTCAGCCTTAAGGGACCAAGGCTGTTAAGAACTCAGGCACGGACATCTCGCCCTGTGCCTAAGGGCCGAGATCTCTAGTTCAAACATCAATGTCTAGTCGTATTTTAGAAAATGATTTCCGACTTTTAAAAGCGGAAATCATATTCCTAAAATTGGGCATAGATTTTCTGTTGATTATAAAAAGATTTTCTATTTATTCATTTCCTAAGCTATCTAAATGCTAGAAAATGAGACAAATATTGTTTGATAAAAAAATTTCCACAAAACAAACGGGATCTTAATCTATCACATAGATAATTGGAAATGAATCAAATGTACAAAGAAAAATCCTATGTACGTACTCATAAAGAGGATATGAAAGATCGGGCTTATTAGACCTAAAATGCGTTGGTTTAATGGAAAACTTTTTGGTGAAAAGCACGGAAACGAGAGGGAAGTAATTTTCTGGTGTTTGGATTTTACTTCCAAAATGTTTTCCTTAAGGATAGATTATGTAATAATATTAAACTATATGAAGGAAACTGTAAATTATGAAATGAAAATGCTATCAAAGCCAAAGGGACAAGAACTACACCAGTCAACACTCCGCCCAACAGCCATCTTCGTGAGAAGAGATCTACTTGAGTAAATATTATGCTACTGTACTCAGATACATCGCTCAAAGCCCTAGCAGCTGTTACAAACCCTAAAAATGAGTCGCCCCACGAGCAGCAGAAGCTCATGACTTCGCTGAGCTGTCATCAGATTACAAGACTCGAATCTGTCACTATTGCTCAGGCAGATGGGAGATTGACCCAAAAACAAATCTGTTAATGAACAGTTTTATAAAGCAGACAAGTAGTGAAGCTATAGGATCTTTACAAAGTCACCTCCGGAGATCTCCCCCGTTATCAGATCACACATCATCCTATCCGCGTATAAGCACCGCTCTTCGTCGTCGAGGTAGTCGCTATCGCGCGACTTGAGGAACCACCGCGCCAGGGAGTAGGAGTACGCGATCCCAATGACGGCGCAAACCGGGATGGCGATCTCTGTCTCAAGAGCTGAGAGCAATGCCATCCTCGCCGGAACTCTAGACTTCGTCGCTGCAATCGCTGGACTCGACGCCTATTAGAGAGAGAGAGAGAGGGGGGGAGAGAGAGAGAGATGACCTAGGCCATTGATGTCGAAAACGAGAGTGGATAAATCTTGTCGTGTACTTTTTGACGTCTCAATAGCCAGAAGATATTAGGTACCTAAAAGGACCCCCTCATCTTTACTCTAAATCATTCGCACATCGACACGTGTCCTCAGACCCTCCACGTCAGCCACTTTGCCCGCTCTGCTCTCTCTCCTCCCTATCCTGATCCTGCGCATGCTCTCTCTTTCCGAGAAAATATTGGCTGGGTTTAACCCTCCACGTAGGCGTAGGGTAAGACTATTCAGAATTCAACACGTGGCTCCACGTAGGCGAGGGCGTCAGAAGTTCAAAATTTGCGCGCGCCGCTCCTGGGGCCCACCACTTTGACGCTCTCTCTCCTCTGCTCTCCTCTGCAACTGGTCGACTCGTCCTCTCTCTCCTCTCTCTCTCTTTCCCCGTTCTCCGTTCCGTTGCGGGGGGAGAAAAAAAACGCAGGTTGGATTGCTCTTCCCCCTCCTCTGCTCTCTCCTCCGCTGGTTGCCCGCGACGCCGACGCCCTTTCCACCTCCGCCGACGCCTCTGCTCTCTCTCCTCCGCTGGCTGCCCGCTCCGCCGACGCCCTTTCCCCCTCCGCCGACGCCTCGCTCTCTCTCCTCCGCTAGTTGCCCGTGCCGCAGACGCCGACGCCCTTTCCGCCTCCGCCGACGCCTCTTCTCTCTCTCCTCCGCTAGTTGCTCGCGCCGCCGACGCCGATGCCCTTTCCCCCTCCGCCAACGCCTTTGCTCTCTCTCCTCCGCGGTTGCCCGCGACGCCGACGCCCCTCCGCCTCCGCCTCGCCCCGACGCCCCTCCGCCTCCGCCTCCACTTCCGCCCCAAGGCCCCTCCCCGTCCTCTCCCCGTCGCCAACTCGTTCGCGTCTCGCTATTCCGTGTGAGTGCTTCCGATTCCTTTCTCCGCTCGCTCGCTCGCGACCGGCCTGAAAGTGAATGTGCTTTCCCGGGAGATTCGAACTCTCTATCGAGTGAACGTACCTCGAGGTGTCGGCGGAGGTTTGTGCTACTCGGTGCGCAATGTTTGAAAGAGCGGCGGCGGCTTTAGGTTCGAGACTATGCCGCGATATGCATTTTGTCTTTTGAAAATTTAGTGTGGACTTAGGAATGCTTGTGAAATTTGAATCCGTGACAGCGGTTGTAATGTATGATGGCTTGTGCCGACTTGATTGGGCTTGAATGGCGGTTTCGATATTAGGCCTATGTTAGCATCGGGCGTCGAAATCGTACATGAGCTTGTCTATCGTAGTTGCTGCCAAAATGTTCACGTAAGATTGTGAGGAACCTATCTATTGTTCACGCTTGCTTGATGTTTAAGGCATGTAATTGATGGTTTCGCTCAATGAGATGCCGATGAGAAGTGTCTCAGAATCGAGTGTTAAGTCATTTGTCCCTTTGCCTTCGGTCTTTTATTTAGTGCTGATTAAACAATGATGAACTTGGAGAAGATGAAGGATGATAAAACGGCATTTTATTCTTGCGTGCAACTAAATCTTGAAGAAACTCGTGTAAGTATCATACCATGCTTTTGTTATTGCGGAGGCATCACTCTTAAGTTGTCAGTTCCTCATGCTATAGTGTGAATGTTATGTTTCTGTTATGCTTCGTGTTGATACTTTTTGTTTATGAACATGTGCAGAACAAAATTGCTAGGGATTCCGACACCTTGAAATGCGAGGAGGAGGATCTAATTCTTTAAGTCGGCGAGTGTTTGAAGGCAAGAAGTTATCTATTGAGACTTGTTATCCTTATAATGTGGTGAATTTAGTCTCATCCAACCATTTAATGTGTGGAGTTCTTCCAAATTTTTGGGGGCTTTAGCTCAACTACTTCAATCTGTAGTCAGGCTTTAACTTTCTGCTATGATTGTGGCTGTTATTAGAGTAAAGCAGGAATTTCTTGTATATCTTATTGTAAGGTCTTTCCAGTAGTTACAGAAGGGCATTTCAATTAGAGAAACTAGGAGCTTGGATACAGTCTCGAGCATTATTTTTGCCTATTGGTTTTAATTCCCGTTGACAATAGGCTGAAGTTCTTTTTAACTCATCTTCTTCCCGCCAAGTGCTGCCTAAAGTAAAGATTGATGCTTAATTGACTTTTTTCTTTATATTCGGGAACGCGTTAAGGAACGTTCGTACATCCCGGTGACACCCCACATGGAACATCCAGTGCACCTTTCGTGGAGGTAAATCTAGCTGTAGCGCTGATTATCCTTCTTGGATTCTTACGAGTTTCTCTGTGAAGCCATTAAGTGCTAAATTTTTCATGTTAAATTCTGCCCAGGCTACTAGAAATAGGAGTGCTGCAGGAATAGGAAGCACAGTTCCTTTTAGCGATGATGAGGACACAGCAAAGATACTCAGCTCAAACTCTGCCACCAGAGTCCGGAAAGGATCATTGGGAGTTTCTAGATCCTCCCGTGCTACTTCAGATCTGGGAAGAGGGAAAACTTCTACAAGAGGAAGGGGCAGGGGAAGAGGATCTTCTAATTTGAAGCAAACTACTCTTCAAGATATCTGCAAGCCAGAATGTCTTCAATGTGATTCATATTACTCAACCTTCATGCTTATGTTGATAATCAAAAGTGTTGCCATGCACTATCCAAGACTACATAGCTAGTGAGCGAAAGCCAGACCTAATGCCTAAAAAATTTCACCATATATACTTACCTCATTGAAGTGTGCCTCACAACAAGGTTTGCTGAGTTATCCTTCACATCTTTGTCTATTTTCTTTGATTTCCTCCTCATTTCTTTCTACAATGTGCCCTGGCTGGTCATACAAATAGCAGGATTAGGATATAATACTGAGTGAGTCAGCACATTAGACTTTAAAATAAATTTTAAGGTGGATCTCAACCGACCGCCGAAAATTAATACTTGCATCCTCCAATTAACCATCCAGAAACAAACCAGGAAATTCTCATAAACGAATATATAAAACATGACTTCATCTTCTAGATTGATTTTATACCTATCAACCAACATATAAGATGATCATGCAAATGTGTGATTACTAGAATAGCAATCAGTAAGCAAGTAAGCATTATCCAAGTTGTAGGGAAAACAAGCATCTAGTGTTAAGAAATAAGTAATTGTCAATCCTAGCTAGTCTAAAAGGTAGCAATAGTTATCATATTGAAAGTGCGAAACCAATTGATAAATCGTTTCAAAAAGGAAACATTAAAACCTTAAGAGTTTGTTTGATTTTGAGCTCGATTTTTTTATCAATGATTTCCTCATACTTTAAGAGAAAATACCCCAAAAAAACTATTTTTAAAGCTTTTTCTGAATTTAGAAAAAGAATAAAAAATTCTTGGCATTTTATAATTTTTTTTAAACAAAATATGTAATAAAGACATTTTTTAATTTTTTCCGAAACGAGATTTGGGTCAGGTCTCTAGGTCGCACGTCCCAGCCCTCACATGAACTGGGCTCATTATATTGAGCCCAGTCCATCCCCAACTTAATAACGTAAAACAAAAGAACAAACCAGTCCAAATAGCGTAAACCAGACCAAGCCCAGATTCTTCTAACTCACATCAGGCCTAAGCCTACTCAAATATAACCCCCCCAAGCCCGACACAATTACATTAGAAATGAATTTAACCAAGCTCACCCGACGAACTAATTTTCCTCTTCCGCCTCTTCAATGTCTTCCACGCCCAGTTCACATTCCCAGAATCTCGACTTGTCCACAGCATCAATTCCCGTATATCAAACTCTCAAGCTCTCTTCTCTCTCTTTTCTTTTATATTTATCTCAACGTTAAGGCTTACAAAGAAAGCACCAAAAGAGAACCTCGCTTGCCCAAAAACACACGTTCGAAAACCATCACACTACGCTGGCCGATAAGCACGCGATGCCCCAAAAGGAAAGACGCCTCTAACAACGAAACAACAATTAGAAATTCAGCAGAATCACGTTCAATGACTGAAACACAATTCAGAACAAAACAGAAGCCGAAAACTGAATGATGCCAAAGCGAATCTGGTTCCGGCATTATGCCTAACGCCTAGTAAGTAGGGGTGTCAAAAACCGAACCGAAAACCGAACTGAAAAATTTGGTTTTTTTCGATTCGGTTCTTATTAAAAACCAAATTTTTTTAGTGGTTCAGTTTTTATTGGTTTGGTTAATTGAACCAAACCAATAGAATCTAAAGTTTTTCCTTTAAATATATATATATTTATGATTTTTCTTTTCCTTTTTCTTCTTCTTCTTCATTGGCCAGTCGCTGGCCAAGGTGGCAGCTGGCAACCGGCCAATGAAGAAGAAGAAGAAGAAGAAGAAAAAAAAAAAAAGAGAAAGAATAAAAATAATTAAAAATAGATTTTTTTTTTTTTTTAAAAAAAATGATAGAAAGGGGTATATATAGGGAAAAAAACAAACACAAGAGTAAAAATTGAAAAACCGAACCGAATTGGAATTTCAGGTCTGGTTCGGTTTCGATTTGGACGGATTTCAGTTCAGTTCAATAAATTTCCTTATCAGTTTGGTTCGATTCAATTTTTTTGAAAAACCTAACCGTATCATTTACACCCCTACTAGTAGGCATCAACCAAGGCGACGCATCCGGAGACATCCGAGACAAGAACCCAACTCGAAATGATCATATAGCTAACAAACAAAATGATCTCTTCACATTAGCGCGAGCATAACTGGCGAACGACAAGCCTTGGCCTTGGTCAAGTCGAGACAAACCGAGGGCATTATCACGGCAAATGGATGGCAAACTGGGAGATCTGTCGGGCTTAGTCTAGTCACCTCGCACGTCTCGGAGCCGGGATCATCGGGAGAACCGATTTGAAATGAACATAACTCGTTGGCTGCTCTCTCCTCATTCCCTTTCAAGCCGTGACGCCAGCTGTTACTAGACCGATCGTACCGTCCTCGCCTCGTTCAACAGATGCGGTACCGAGATAGAGACGCGCTCGGAATCTAATTGACTGCATGAATATGAAAACTAGAACTAAGAAAATTTAAAATACAGTATAGGAGAAGTAAATATAAATGCAAGATAACTTTTTTTTTTTTTTTTATTTATTACTTAAACCCAACCCCTTAAAGACACGAAACCCAAACCGAAATGACACTCGACCCCCGAGGGTCCGTTTGGCAATGTTCTAATTTCTTTATTTTTCTGTTCTTTTGTTCCTTAGAACAAAAAGTAAACAAAAATCTATTTGGTTCTATCAACTAATTTTTCTAATCTTGGAATAGAAATGTGGCTGAAGAATAGATTTAAAATAGAAATAAAAAGTAAAAAAAAGTAACTTCTTATTCTCGGGAATAATTTCTAGAAATAAGTTAGTTTTTCTTTTTTCTTTTCTTCTTCTTTATCACCCACAACCCCCCGCTGCCCCCACTATCCGGCCACCATCAGCCACCGCCAGCCAGTCACCAGTAGAGGTTGGCAAGGAAAAATAAGAAAAGAAAAAATCTTAAAATTTATTAAAAATTAAAAGAAATTTTACGTTACAAAAAAAAAAATTGTGGATTATACCAAACATATTCTTATTTTCTTTCCATTCCGAGAATAGAAATTTTACATAGTTACCAAACATGTTTTTTTATTCAAAAAGTTATTCTGGGGAATGGATATAGAAAAAAAAACTATTTTTAAAAAGAAATTGCTCCTTAGAACATAAGAATTAGGGAAAATTTCAATTTAGGGCCTAAAGTGGAACCGTTTTCTCAAAAAATGACTCAAAATGAACATTGTCTCAAAAAATGACCTGAAGTGACCAACTTAATTTCAAATAAGGGCCTCAACTTAAAAGCCAGCCAAATCTTATTTGCATCTAGGGGTATTTTCGTCTAAAGACTTTTCTTTCCTTCTTTTTCTAATTTATTTTCTCCTTCTCTTTCTTTTCTTCATCATCATCGTGCCTTCACCTTTTTCACTCTTTAGATCGCATTCTCCAAAGTCCATCTCTATCTTCCTTGCCGAATTAGCCATCAACGCCCTCAACCTCATTTGTCATTGCCCTCAACAGCAATTCCAGTACCTTTGTTGAAAGATGGAGGTCAATCCAAGCCCTAGATCGAGCACGAGTGGACCAAGATGTGACGCTTCAGCTCGATTCGATCCCCATATCTTGTGGTCGTTGTCAAGCACGAAGCATGATGAGGTGTAAGCCATTAGCTTGCTACCCTCGTTGTCATCGATGCTTGAATTCAAATCAGTGCTCACGCAGGCTATTATCAATCTTAGCAAGGAAAAGCCAGATTGAAGTGCCTAAGCCAAATTTATTAGAGGTTTTTGAGGAATCTCTGTGATACTCATGTGCATTGATTTGTTTAGTGAAATACGTGGTTTTGAGAATTTCTGAGCGATTTTGCACTTTTTTAATCTTGTTATTCTCTCTCAAATCTGTGTATATAATATTTCAAAGTTAGAGAGGCAAATTTGTTTGAACATGTGTAGACTCGAGTCACTCGTTTTTTAGATTGAGTGATGTCTGATTCGAATCACCACCAAAGGCGAGTATCTTCAATCATGGGTCAGAATGATTCAGCGGCTTTTGAAAATAACAAGCATGCACGACACAATTGGACCCTCTCAAGAAGCCACATATTCCACCTCAATGCGAGCTACATCTATGAATGTTATGAATAATCCAACCCGGACCCAATAAAACATTCCCAAGAAGCTACGAGTGAAAGTTATCATGGCATAGGCAATTTCATTGGCGGGGAGAGCATGAAACTATTATTTTAATTGCCATAATAAGTTTTTACAAGCTAAATTGAATAAAAACAAAACCCACTGATGGATATTTCTTGATTCTCAAGTTCATTATTGTTATCAGAGAAGGTGAGTGGTGGCGAATAACTTAAAAACCGGCTTATGCCGAAATTGATGAGTTCTTGGGTGAGGATGCAAAATTGCATAATGTAAAGAGCATGCGCTTTGAAGTTTGTTGATGGGGAGGCCGGAGAACTAAAGCACGCAATTTGCAGTTTTGCAAAACTACATAACTTCTCAAATATCTTTTTGTTTTCTTCTTTTCCTAAATTGTTTAAATTGTTTTGCACTTGTGCATGCTCGTGCGTGAGGATTCTGATGCATTTGTCAAGAAGGAGGTGAGCAAGATGAAAAAAAAAAAAAGAAAAAAAAAATCTTTAGACGAAAATACCCCTAGTTGTAAATAAGATTTGACTGGCTTTCAAGTTGAAACCCCTATTCGAGACTAAATCGGTCACTCGGGCCCTTATTTGATACAATGTCCACTTTTAGGCCCTTTTTGAGAAAACGGTTCCACTTCGAGGTCCTTAATTGAAATTTTCCGAAGAATTATCAAACGGAGTCAAAGTAACTTCATGTTCTCAGAAACAATTTTAAAAAATAAGTCATATTCTATCTTTTCTTCTTTTTTTCCTTCTTATTTGTTGCTACCCCTCATCCCCCCCCGCCATCCACCCTCTCCCCCAATTGGCCACCACCGGTAGCAATTGCCGGCCACCCGTCGCTGAGAAGAAAAAAGGGAAAAAAAGAAAAATCTAAAAAAATTATTAAAAAATTAAAAGAAATTCTAGGTCGTACCAAATGTATTCCTACTCTTTTTCCATTTCAAGAATAGAAATTTATATAGTTATTAAACATCTTCTTTTATTCAGAAATTGCTCAATGAAATAAATAAATAAAAAAAGACTATTTCTGAAAAATTTGTTCCCCAGAATATAAGTGATACCAAATAGACCGCAAGTGGTCAAAAAATGAAGCTTTTTCTTTGTTAATAAAGTTAGAAAATAAACATTTGAAAGGGGACGCAAAAGTACAAATGCCATTCATTTCAAAACTCGTCCAGTTACCTATTCTTTGAAAATGTCTTTTGTGATCAATACGTATGATTATCTAACTAAATAGAAGGTAGTTAAAATACATATACTTTTGGACATGTGCATACGTGTACGTATATTCATAGTTAAGATGGGATTGTGTGGGATTATAATTAGTTGCACGCTTGTATGTATATTGAATGTTTCATGCTCTCAAGACTAACCAAAAAAATTGTTAATTATTTTATTTGGTGCTCAATTTAGAGGGAGGCGCAGCTTGGCCGGTACTTCATTCAGAAGGAGATAAAACTTATTTTAAGAATATTTCTAAAGATTTCCCATTTATTCTGGCCAGCCATCAGCCATGCGACCGGATGATGCCCGGTGACCAACCAAAGAAGGAAGAAGGGAAGAAAAAAAGAGAAAAAATAAAAGAAAAGAATAAATAAATTCAAAAAATAGTAAAATACTATAAAAATTATCCGCGTCACTGTGACTGTGTTACGTAAAACAGATATAATTTGAGGTTTTTGTGTCACAAAAAAAGTTTGAGATAAATGTGTCACATAATATAATATTTTTTGTATCACAAAAATAATAATTAGTAAATATATCGTATGGGTATAATTTTAGGGTTTTTGTGTCATAAAAAAAATAAAGGTAGACGTGTTATGGTAAGTATAATTTAAGGTTCTTTGTATCTCTTTCCCTATGTTGCTTGAGAATTGAATTCAAGCCTTTTCATTCCATGGCCGGGAGAAATAAAACAAAGACAGCCAATTCTATTCAACCAGCTAACTCATTTTTAAGGAAAAATTATACTTTCCACAGCATATATTTTCATGCATTTTCTTATCTAATCCCTATACTTTTAATCGGTCTAATTAAATTCTTATAGTTTCACAAATTATCTCATCATGTCTCCTCGACACTTAATTTGGCCAAATCTAAATGGTGTGGCTATTAGACAACGTCGTTGTGTGATGTTGATAATATTTTCCTAAATTGGGCATCTGCATTGGTTAAATTCTATAGATGTAACGCTCCAACATTATCTACATTGCCTAAATTTTTCCTTACACATCCCTAATACTTTGTAATTAAAATTTATAAAAGTAAAATGATTTAATTAGACAAATTAAAAATACATGAATTTATTTTTGTTTTAGGGCCATGCAAAGAACAACGTGAAACTCGTCGATTTTCCCAGCTTTCATGATCAGATATCTTTGGTTTTCTTTTCTCTTTTCGTCGATTGACATCATTCTCCCTAATGAAAGTGTTAATCACACTTGTGGGTTGATATAGTGGATGGGCTTGGCCTCAGCCATGGACCTAGGCTTTTTTCCAAGATTCGTTTCAATCTACCAAATTGATATTCTTCAACAACTTATGCATTAAAAAATTAGTAAGGTTTAGACTTCATTTGTTTCACAAAAAATAAATAATTAAATCTTCATGTAACACTGACCAAAAAAAAAAAACTTCATATGACAAAATTAGATAAAGATTTTGGGCACCCTCAATGCGTAAGTAAATTTTTCGAGCACCTTCCTATTTAATAAGTCTCGATTTTTTTAAAAAAATTTGACTTTGAGCAATCCTCATCATTATATCAGCTCATACTGATTTCGTTGCGATAACACGAGTAATTTTTCTGAAATGGTTCAACAGTGAATAATTCTCGACATAAGATCGGCGCTCACAAGTTGGAGACAGTTGTTGCAGATGAATCAAAACCGAAAAATGGATTTAGCGCCAGAAGAACTTGCTTAATTACAACTAGATAACTACACATTATGGTCAATCATTGTGCATGAGCGCTTGCCAGCACAATTCTAGAAGAACTTGAACACATACATCCTTGTCTCGAGGCAGATCGAATTATACAATTACACATGGGATCGCACCGGTCCATCATCAACTCAACGTGTGACTTAGGTGACCCTAATCGAAGAGGCTTGATCCAACTGATGATTCGGGAAGGCGAGTGTCAGCTCCAGATTAGGATTCGAAGCCTGACGCCCGCTTGCAGACGAAGCATGGTTAGTGAGATTTGAACTCGGGAGCTCGCGATCACCGAACGAACATGTACGAGGAGAGGTTAGCAGTGCCATTCTCGCTCTGCTATCTCGCCGGGTTGAGCCAAATTGGGGCGAGAACAGACAAACTGGGGTGAAAGATTCAATTGGCTTGGGGATTTGTCCATGATGACGAGCACTGCATCTTTCCATCCCCACCTGGGGCAAAAAACACATGAATTAGTGCGCCAACAAGCGGATTACTATATTCCAAAACAATGAATAAACAAAAGTGGAGGATAAAATAATTAATTAGTAGCCGAAATCGCAAGACTTTGGGCATGAGAAATCGCTAATCGCGATTAATTATATCAAAAGGACTTGACTTGTGGCTAATTTAGCTTTTCTTCTAACTTGGAAAGAGCTTGAGGGGGGTCGAGATGAGTTACATCGAAGAGGCTGGGACGACGCTTGTTCCGTTTGTGGAGGAAGCTGTTCTGGCGGAGGAAATACTTCTGAGCGTGGCTGGCGACCTGGGTGGGCGTCCTGGTGCCGACGAACTTCTTGGAGATGCCTCTCCAGTCCCCCTTCCCGAGCGTCTCTAGCCCCACCAGGAACGTCCGATGCTCCTCCTCCGTCCACGGCACGCCTGTCCCATCACACATCACTTGATCTCATCAGAACATCAGTCTAGAAACCCTAATCATCCTGCTCTTCAAGATTCGTTAGAGATTGATGGTGGGAGTGAAAACCCGACCAGAAACTTCACGACTTTGCCTGATCAGATGGATCTGCAGAGCTGAGATGTTACGAATCTTTGCCCCCCGTGAAAAGCAAAGAATCCAAAGAAAGACAACAGTTGCATCATACGAGACAGGTCAGTGAGAGAGAGACAGACAGACAGACAAAAGCTGAGCTGACCTTTTTTCCTCTCTTGGGCTCGCCCAAGAAAGCCATCTGAGGCGTACCCATCATTACTGGTGCCGTTCGCCGCTTTGTTGGGACTCTCGTCTCGAAGAAGTCGATCTCCGACGTCACAGGCAGCGCGCAGAGAGAGAGAAGAATTGGTCGCGGAAGACAGCGGCGATGACGACGTGAGGACGCGCACGGACGGCATCAGGCAGTCCATGCTCAGGCTCTTCTTCAGTGCGAGACGCGACGGGACGCCACAAGGGTAAGCGGCCTCCAGCTGCACCCCGAACAGCTTGACTCTCCCGCCGCCGCCGAAGCTCGCGTCCCTGCCCCGGATCGACGCGCAAGTTCTTGAATTGTGACCCATGAATCCACAGTGCGAGCATTTCCTTCCCATTCTGCCTCTCCCTCTCTCGCGTCCACACAGGCAGAAAGAGAGAGAGACGAATCAGTATTTAGAGAGCATGCGACGAGCTTGTCGTTATATATAATTACAACATTAACGGCATAAAGGAGGAGTGCGAAAGCAAGCAAGATTTCCTTAAGCGTAATAAATATGTTCATACACCAACCATTTTGCAGCAGCAGCAGGACAGCCAAACAGTATGCGGGTTGTCCTACCCAATGCTCTATAAGGAACTTTCCGTAGAATCTATTTGAATATTAGGATACTGGTCATTATTTACCGGGTCCCATGGCGTTTTATAAGACATGCTTGGTACGAGATGTTAATTGATCGCACACGATATGAAAAGAAGTCGTTGTATCGAAAACCGTAGAAAAAAAAGAACATTTAAATAGGTTTCTTAGTAAGTGCGCAATTGGATGTAGAGTTCGAATGTTGATTTTGGTGACATAACATGAACACGAGACGGAATTGCTAATATCGCCTATAAGAAAATATCTTTTTATCGAGGGTGAATAATATTGATTACTCTTGCACATTTGCTGGAAATTCTAAAATGTTCCTCTACTCTCTATTTTCTTTTTCTTTTTTTCTATTTTCAGAAATACTCCTTAATATTGGTCACGATTTCGTATTATCCAAAAAGCGACCTCTCGGGAGTTACTCCCGATCTCCAAATTCCAGGGTGCACATGCAAATTAATAGACATGTACAAAACATCCACAAAACAACAACAAAGTATTCCACACGGCTCGGATTTACCACCGAACCCTATCCCCAACAATAACTTCATGCACGTGGTCCTTCAATTTATTTCGCTACGTTCCTACCCGTGCACGGGTACGAGATAGCCCGCCCGGAACCCAAAAGATCACCCGCCTCTCGATCTTCACCATCGCGACGTGGCGTTAGCGATGGAGAAGCCCTTTGCCTCCATCCGAATCGACGGTGCATGCCAGCCGGGCTCACATAATTCGAATGCACTCGGAGACTTTTTCCGAGGGCGATGACGTCGACCTTTTGAATCTGCGAGCCATGCGTAACCTAGATTTCCGAGGATGTGGCCTCGTGTGATCCATGAGTGTTGCTTCAGTCAAGCTTTTTGTCCTGACTCTTTTGCTTGCTGAAACAGAAAGCTGCTCTCTCTGCTTTCACTGCCTTCTGTCGTAGCCCTAGACAAAATGCCAGGGACGACCTATAAAAACAGAAATTTGAATGCCAGAAGCAAGTAATTTCTCTGGCGGATTTTCCTAATCTTATGTACCGATAACACTATCGAAAGGAAGAGGCAAACTTAATTTGACGCGATCGACCGTCGGCGCCGCTCTTCCACTGCATTTCTATAAGTGCGGTTGTATCTAACTTTGGTTATATTAATGGACGTGTGTACTATAGACATCACAAGAAGTTAAATTTCCCAAGAAAAAGAAAGAGAGTTAAAAAACAAGACCGACGTTCGATTCTAACCAAAATATTTTAATGCTTTTTTGTCTCCTCGTCAAAGCTGTCCGGTGGACCTAACAGGGGTCCTTTAAATCTCCCACCCTCTGGATGGTCCTCCTCTCATGGTGTCAGCTTCTTTTTAAGATTTCTAGGGACAAATGGACCACCACGTTTTCTTCCTGACCTGGGACTATGCTTTGTCTTGTTCGTTGTTTCTAATGATCCTTTAAGATAGATCCGCAGTTCCCCGATAATTATGGAACAAAAAAAAATTGGGTAAATCTCGTCAGCAAATCATGTAACTTTTTGCATCTTGTGTGTTATGACATTTTGTATAATAATTATGTAGATTTGTAGAGAGTTACCATTCATTACGCCTCAAAGATTCATCTCTCGGTATATCATAGAACTACCTATGCCAAAATTCTCCTTGAAACAATAACATTCTACAATTAATGGTTGGCTCCGTCTTCGATTGTACATGAAGAATATTCAATTCTCTTAGAAATTTTACTCAAGTTTATTTAATGAATTATGCTGTAATTATTGGATGAGTCGATGAAGGGTTGGCATTATTTTCTGTAAATCTTGTTGAGAGCAATTTTCTAACCCGGTTGACTTTATATTTCATGCGTTTCATACCTAACACGATCAAATCACCTGCCGGCTAATTTAGAAAGTTATCCCTTTTCATTGGTTCTTTCTTCACTTGCTTTTGTTTTGTTAAGTGGCATTATATATTTTACAAAGTGCCTTATGACATTTGATACGCTTCTTGATAACCAAATTACAAATAAATATGTTGAGAAAATTCAAGGATAACTTTGCATCTTAAACATAAGTTCAAGAACTAATATCAATTACTATGTATAAATGTATTATATTATATATTCTTAGTTCTTTTATGTTGAAGAAAAGTTTTAATTTGATAGTTTGGAAGTGCCCAATCAGATAAGCCATTTCTCTGTCTTTTTGCTTTTTATTAATTTACTTTGTCAAAGGTTTTTCATGTGCTAACATATTAGGAAAATGCCAGACTTAAAAAAACCGGTTTACAAAATTGATTTACTAAACGATATGTCAAGCATTATTGGTTCTTGATACGACTCACTTGTACACTCGTAGTACAACCCACACATCCGTAAACCGGTCTTGGTAAGTATAAAATTGGTAAACATATGGATTTTCTAGGCGTAGATTGTTCCTAGGTTTTTCTCCCAATTTTATAGGGTTACAGCAAACATTTCATTGTCACCGAATTTGGTGGAACGATGGGAGAGTGGTTGGTGAGGGAGAAATCAGCTGATGAAGCAGTTCAGGAGGAACTACAACAGGTCAAGCAAGGCCAAAGACGACCCAACCGCATCGCTCCTTTTCTTTAATCTTAGCAAACCCTAAATCGCCAATCAAGAGCACGAGTCGTGACCATTAGCACATCTTAAGGAAAGAACCCACGTGAAAATGGAACGAATGGATAACTGGACTTTTTAGGGTTTTGCGTGGTTTGGTGCTGCTACTTTTTATTATTCTTTAATCACAAGTAGGTGAACCACAACCGGCAGTGGGGAAGATGTGATTAGTGGGGGGCGGGCTCCTGGTTTTGGTAGCGAAAGAGGACGAAATACTACTAATCCTTAGGGCTCTTGTCTCATTCGATTTCTCATGATTTTCTTTTGCTGTGTACATCTCTCTCGAAGCTGAGGTTTCCTCCACTTCCGATGTGCCGTCTTTACCTTCCATGAAAAGCCTCGGCCTTTCCGGAAACCATGTACGACGATGCGCCAGAGGGACTTACGCGGGAGAAATCAATGGACTTGGTACGAATCTTAAAGACTGATTTAACAAAATCGGTTTGCAATGCGACGTTTTCAATTGCGAATAATCCTTAAAGTAAGTGGGTCATGGTCAAGAGTAGATGATGATTTGACACGTCATTTGGTAAATTAATCTTGTGAATCCCTTCTTAATGAGGCTAACATTTCCACGTGTTCATTATATGCAATAGACATGACTGTCTATGTCACACCCCGATTCGCAGGAAAAAGGGGCATGACACGGCCGTCCTTTTTCCAAAGGACGCAGCCTCAACATAACCAAAATACAACATATATACATCCACATATATATGTATAACAAAAAGGGTATTTGGTTACAATATCGAGTATATCTATAATCCACAAAAGATCAAAACATAAACCTTTTAACTATGCACAAGTCATACCCAAAATTTCACCACAAGAGTCCTCCCTCGAACGAACGCTCACGCCTACTCGCGACTCATTTGAAGAACTGAAAAGCAAGTAGATGAGAGGAGTGAGCTACCACGGCTCGAGTGAGTAACACATTTCTTCTAAGCGGATCGAGAAATCACTATGCACATTTTAAAACACAAATACACTCAAATACAGAAAGTACCAATGGTAGAGTCCATTAGTCAATCTCATAAAACACGTATCAATGGTCTATTCCATTGATTAATCTCATCAAATCACATCGATGGTCCATTCCATCGACTAAACTCAAATCACACGTCAATGGTCTACTCCATTGACCAATTCATGCTCAAATGTCTAACCATGGTCACGCGTAACGCCCTGTGACGAGGCACCAAGATTCCCCTTGGCAAGGTCTCCACCTATTATTAGCCGGTGGCTCGGCCCACAAGGATATCCTAGATTAAGTATGCGCATACCAACACACCCTCGGGGTTCACGAGAGCATTGAGCACCAACCACAAATCACAATATCCAGTAATCCAACGTCAAAAGAAAGTCATATCATAACTCAAGATTTGATATATATAAATATCAAAGCATTCTCCAAACCATTTCAAGATCCTTTCATAAAGAATTCCACAAACCATTTTCAACAACCATTCGAATTGAATTCGAAATATAACTCGATATTTCAAATAACGAAATGGCAGCAATAACTCGATCCTATTTTATGCAACAAAAGATGCATTTTATCAACTCATAAAGTATATAATTCACCATGTTTCTCAAAACATGAGTTTAAAATACAAAGAAGAAATAGTGTCACTCACCGTAGGGAAAAGCCAAAAATCAAATACGACGCTCACTCGAACCACGCACTCGGATTCCTAACAATTAACGGAAAAACAATATCAAAAGGCCGAGTAAAAAGGAATATTCTTACAACGACTCGCCTAAACTAGGCCTATTAGTCGATAAAACGACACCTACGCGCCACAAAAGCACACAAAAAGCAGAAACCCAACAATTTCAGCTAGGCACGGTCCATGCGCCAACTTCGTCACGCCATAACTCCCTCCACAAATTTCCGTTTCAAGCCATCTTGCAGTCTTTAGAAAGCTCTTTTAACATACAACAACAACCCCAACTCAGCTGTCCCAAAACAGAACCGAAAACGACAAAAAAAAGAGGCTCGAAGCTACTGCCGCTACAGTACCAGATTGCGTCCCCAACTTCAAAATTCCGTTCCGAACAAACCACAAGCTCAAATCACGATCCGTAAGATGCTATAGCTTCACAACATTCCAAAGTACCATTTCTATAAATATATACAGCTTAACGACTCAAAATCGGGCTTCGCCACACAAATCTCCAAGAACGAATTTCGAGCCCTAATTGCGGTGATTGCTTGAAGTAGGTGATTAAAAGCTTCGATTCCTTACCGGCGTTGCAAATCACACTTGAGTCGGCTTGATGAGGCGTTCGGATCACGAGCGCGCCAAAATTTTTCCCCTTTTTCCTTTTTCTTTTCTTTTCTTTCTCTCTTCTCCCTGTTTTTCGTTTTCGCCCTGCTTCTGCCGAATGCCTCTTTCTCTCCCTCTTTCTCTCTTTTATTAACCCAGCCGAAGCTTCCACATCTCTCCCTCAGCCTTCTTTTTTTGACTTTTCAACCCTTTCTTTTTCTTTTCTTTTATTAGAGAGCCCACATATTACATTCTCCCCTCCTTAAAAAATTTCGTCCTCGAAATTTACAGGTACGTCAATCATGAAACAAGTGAGGGTATTTGCGCCTTGCTTCCTCCTCGAGTTCCCAAGTGGCCTCTCTTTCCGTGTGATTTTTCCACTGGATCTTCACATAAGGAATAGTGCGTCGTCGCAACACCGATCCTTCTTATCGATAATACGAACAGGCTGCTCTTCGTATGATAAGTTTTCTCTCAAATTCAACGGTGTAAAATCCAGAACGTGATCGGGACTTGGCACATATTTCCGTAATAAGGACACGTGAAACACATTATGGACTCCGGATAATGCTGGTGGTAGAGCCAGTTTATAAGCAACTTCACCGATCTTTTCTAATATCAAAAATGGTCCCACATACCTTGGGCTTAATTTACCACGCATGCCAAATCTCATGACGCCTTTCATAGGAGAAACCTTCAAGAATACATGGTCTCCTACATTAAATTCTACTTTGCGCCTCTTAAGGTCCGCATAACTTTTCGACGGCTTTGTGCTGATTTCAAATTCTTTCGAATGAGTCTGATTTTCTCTTCGATTGTTGTATGTATTCGGGGCCGGTTAATCTTTTCTCACCAACATCATCCCAACAAACGGGAGTCCTACACTTACGCCCATACAAAGCTTCAAAAGGAGCCATTTTAATACCGGAATGATAGCTATTATTATAAGAAAACTCTGCAAGTGTAAATGTTCGTCCCACGAACCACCAAAGTCAATAACGCAAGATCGCAGCATATCCTCTAACGTCCGAATAGTTCTCTACGATTGACCATCCGTACGTGGGTGAAAAGCTGTGCTAAAGTTGAGTTGAGTACCTAATGCCCTTTGTAAACTCTTCCAAAAGTTGGACACAAACCTGGGATCTCTATCGGAAACAATACTCACTGGAACTCCATGAAGTCTCACTATCTCATTAACGTATCGCTTCGCCATGTCTTCAAGTGAAAGACCAAATCGATAAGACAAAAAGTGTGCAGATTTAGTCAATCGATCAACAATCACCCATATGGCATTCTTACCACTAGGCGTCCTCGGTAAGCCGATGATGAAATCCATGGTAATATGCTCCCACTTCCATTTAGGTACTTCAAGTGGGTGCAATTGGCCACTCCGGGTTTCGATGCTCAATTTTCACTTCTTTGGCAAATTAGACATTGGTCAACAAATTTCACAATATCCTTCTTCATATTGATCCACCAAAATTTCCTCTCAAATCCCTATACATCTTGGTGCTCCCTGGATGAATTGAGAATCTAGTGCTATGAGCTTCTTGTAATATCTCCTTTTTCAATTCGAATCATCGGAACACATAATCGACCACGAAACCTCAATGACCCATCTACGTGGATACTAAAGTCATCTTGTTTCCCAGCTTCTACACCTTCTCTGATCTTTTCCAATTGAGGATCTTCATTTTGTTTAGCCTTGATTCTGTCAATCAATGTTGGTTGTACTCGAAGATTAGCTAATCGAGCACCAAGCCGATGGACTAAAACCTCTAGGTCTAGCTTTCTCATATCCTCAAGAATAGGCTTTTGAGAAGTGAGCAATGCTGCCATATTTCCAGAAGATTTGCGACTCAAGGCATCGGCTACCACGTTAGCTTTACTGGATGGTAATTGATGGATAAGTCATAATCCTTTAGAAGTTCTAGCCATCTCCTTTGCCTCATGTTAAGTTCTTTCTGAGTAAAAATATATTTCAAACTCTTGTGATCGGTAAAGACTTCACATTTTTCACCATACAAGTAATGCCGCCATATTTTTAAGGCAAACACAACCGCCGCCAACTCTAGATCATGAGTAGGATAGTTCTTCTCGTGAGCCTTCAACTGTCTAGAGGCATAAGCCACAACTTTACCATCCTGCATAAGAACACAACCTAAACCTTCCTTAGATGCATCGCAATAAATTGTAAAGCCACTAGTTCCCGAAGGCAAAGTTAATATAGGAGCCGACACCAATCGCCTCTTCAACTCTTGGAAAACCGCGCTCACATTGATCTCGACCATACAAATTTAACTCTCTTCCGAGTCGGGCGAGTAAGTGGACCGGCAATTTTAGAAAACCCTTCTATAAATCGCCCGTAATAACCTGCTAACCCAAGAAAACTCCTTACCTCTCGTAACATTAGTAGGGCGATTCCATTGAACAACCTGCTTCAACTTTCTTTGGATCAACCGAGATACCATCCTTTGATATTACATGACCCAAGAATTCTATATGATCAAGCAGAAGGCACACTTACTAAATTTAGCATACAACTTCTTTTCACGCAAAGTTTGTAAAACAACTCTCAAGTGCCGTTCATGTTCTTCCAAACTCCTCGAATACACCAAAATATCATCAATGAATACCACAATAAATCTGTCAAGAAATTGCCGAACACCCTATTCATCAAATCCATAAAAGCCGCAGGTGCATTTGTTAACCCAAAAGGCATGACAAGAAATTCATAATGCCCATACCTTGTTCTAAAAGCAGTCTTTGGCACATCGTCAACTTTTATCTTCAAGGCGATGATACCGGAACGAAGGTCGATCTTAGAAAATACTTGAGCCCCTTGAAGTTGATCAAATAAATCATCAATCCGAGGTAAAGGATATTTATTTTTGATCGTCACCTTATTAAGTTCTCGATAATCTATGCAAAGTCTCATACTACCGTCTTTCTTCTTCACAAATAGAAAGGAGCTCCCCAAGGCGATACACTAGGCCCGATAAAACCCTTATCCAAAAGCTCTTGCAGTTGTGTTTTCAATTCACTCAATTCAGAAGGTGCCATCCGATATGGGGTCTTAGAGATGGGTGTTGTACCAGGCATTAAATCGATACAAAACTCTATCTCTCTATCAAGAGGCAAGCCAGGTAAATCTTCAGGAAATACATCAGGAAATTCTCTAACAACATGAACATTTTCTAGCTTTACCGGCTCTTTACTTGTGTCTTTTACACAAGCCAAATAACCGCAACAACCCTTTCTCAAAAGCTTTCTTGCTTGCATAGCTGAGATTAACTTTGGAAAAGTGCCTTCATAACTTCCCGAAAAGAGAATTCGGGTTGATTTGGAGGTCGAAAAATAACTTTCTTTGAATAACAATCAACAGTGGCATGATATTTTGATAACCAATCCATCCCTAGAATAACATCGAAATCTCGCATATCTAACTCCACCAAATCCACAGACAATGATACATCATCAATTCGCAACAAACAATTCTTGAAAACACGATCAGCAATCAAGAAATCACCAGTGGGAGTATCAATACGCAATTCATATTTTAGAAGCTCAGGCAATACATCAAGTTTCTTTGCAAAGTCAATGGAAGTAAAGGAATGTGTGGCACCGGGATCAAACAATGCATAAGCGAGGTTGTGAGGCAATAGAAATATTACCCGCAACAACCGTATTAGAAGCCGCCGCATCCTCCTGTCATCGTATAAACTTTCCAGTCATCCTTTGCCTTTGTTGGCCTTCTTGTGGCCTATCAAGCGGAGGCGCGGTCTTCCTCATAGAACAAGTATAGGCTCGATGTCCAGGTTGTCCACATACAAAACATACTCTACTATCTCCGGGGCATTCTTCGTGTTGGACACTCACGTGCCATATGTCCCATTTTTCCACAAGTGAAACATGCTCCTCTCTTGTGGTAACAAGGACCGCTATGTCGTCTCCCACAAGTAGTACAAGGGCTTGGATTATTCTGAATTCTAGGCTTTCCTGGCTGATTAAAAGCTTTCCTCTTTCCGCTGCCACCGGCTCCGCTATCCTGATAGTCAGTGAATCTCAACTTCTTATGCTGAGGTACGCCTTGCACGTCTCGCTCCAAAATCTTTTGTTCCACTCTGATCGCTCGTTCCAACACGTCTCTATAAGATGTCAAAGCTAGAGGTGTGAGTGCAGAACCAATGTCATACCGAAGCCCCCTCCCGAAAGTGATCAGCTTTATCTTGCTCATTAGACACATATTGCTCAAAGCAAATCTACTCATCTGATTAAAGCGAGCTGCATACTCCAAAACTGTGGAGTCACCTTGAGATATGTGTATAAAATCACTCTTCATTTTTGTCTGAAATGACATTGGGAAGAATTGGGCATTGAAAGCCTGCTTAAAGTCCTCCCAAGCTATAGCGCCACCCCTATCTCCAAGAGCTGGCCTCATTCCCTCCCACCAATGTTCCGCCTCGCCTTCTAAGTATCGGGAAGCAAAGCTAACCTTCTTGTCTTCGGGAACACCTTCAGCTTCAAAGATCCCTTCAATCTTTCTAGTCCACTTTGCTTTCTTTTGCAAGAGGATCGCTTTTCCATCATAAGTGGGTGGTTTCGCCTCTCCGATTGGGCAAAGGTGTATGAGCCAGCTTGCTCCATCTCCACTTAATTCCTTTGCCGACGATACCAATGAATCATGGCTTGCTCAAAGTCGGTCTGGGAAACGACCGTTGGTTAACTTCCACGACTTCATGTGAATCCGGACTTCCATCACGCCGATCCTCCCGTCTCCTCCTCAAAGACGCACCTCGAGAAGCTTGAGGCGTGTCTCTAGCACCAGGGGCGACAACTTGCTTGCCTTTACTATTTCTACGAAACGAAGCAAGTGTCTCCGAGTCACCCATGACCACCGAATCCAAGAACGGAGCTACAACTTAGTATCTAAAAGGCTAACGTGTTAAAAATCTTTTAAACAATCTCACAACGTCCCATATCTACCGAAACAAATCAAAATCTAAGCTCCGATACCAACAAATGTCACACCTCGATCCACAAGAACAAGGGCATGACACGACCGTCTTTTTACTAAAGGACGCAGCCTCAATGTAACCAAAATACAACATATATACATCCACATATATATGTATAACAAAAAGGGTATTTTGTTACAATATCGAGTATATCTATAATCCACAAAAGATCAAAACATAAACCTTTTAACTATGCACAAGTCATACCCAAAATTTCACCACAAGAGTCCTCCCCGAACGAACGCTCACGCCTACTCGCGACTCGCTGAAGAACCCGAAAAGCAAGTAGATGAGAGGAGTGAGCTACCACGGCCTCGTGAGTAACACATTTCTTCTAAGCGGATCGAGAAATCACTATGCACATTTTAAAACACAAATACACTCAAATACCGAAAGTATCAATGGTCGAGTCCATTAGTCAATCTCATAAAACACGTATCAATGGTCTATTCCATTGATTAATCTCATCAAATCACATCGATGGTCCATTCCATCGACTAAACTCAAATCACACGTCAATGGTCTACTCCATTGACCAATTCATGCTCAAATGTCTAACCATGGTCACGCGTAACGCCCGTGACGAGACGACCAAGATTCCCCTTGGCAAGGTCTCCACCTATTATTAGCCGGTGGCTCGGCCCACAAGGATATCCTAGATTAAGTATGCGCATACCAACACACCCCTCGGGGTTCACGAGAGACATTGAGCACCAACCACAAATCACAATATCCAAGAATCCAACGTCAAAAAGAAAGTCATATCATAACTCAAGATTTGATATATATAAATATCAAAGCATTCTCCAAACCATTTCAAGATCCTTTCATAAAGAATTCCACAAACCATTTTCAACAACCATTCGAATTGAATTCGAAATATAACTCAGTATTTCAAATAACGAAATGGCAGCAATAACTCGATCCTATTTTATGCAACAAAAGATGCATTTTATCAACTCATAAAGTATATAATTCACCATGTTTCTCAAAACATGAGTTTAAAATACAAAGAAGAAATAGTGTCACTCACCGGGAAAAGCCAAAAATCAAATACGACGCTCACTCGAACCACGCACTCGGATTCCTAACAATTAACGGAAAAACAATATCAAAAGGCCGAGTAAAAAGGAATATTCTTACAACGACTCGCCTAAACTAGGCCTATTAGTCGATAAACGACACCTACGCGCCACAAAAGCACACAAAAAGCAGAAACCCAACAATTTCAGCTAGGCACGGTCCATGCGCCAACTTCGTCACGCCATAACTCCCTCCACAAATTTCCGTTTCAAGCCATCTTGCAGTCTTTAGAAAGCTCTTTTAACATACAACAACAACCCCAACTCAGCTGTCCCAAAACAGAACCGAAAACGACAAAAAAAAGAGGCTCGAAGCTACTGCCGCTACAGTACCAGATTGCGTCCCCAACTTCAAAATTCCGTTCCGAACAAACCACAAGCTCAAATCACGATCCGTAAGATGCTATAGCTTCACAACATCCCAAAGTACCATTTCTATAAATATATACAGCTTAACGACTCAAAAATCGGGCTTCGCCACACAAATCTCCAAGAAATCCGAATTTCGAGCCCTAATTGCGGCGATTGCTTGAAGTAGGTGATTAAAAGCTTCGATTCCTTACCGGCGTTGCAAAGCACACTTGAGTCGGCTTGATGAGGCGTTCGGATCACGAGCGCGCCAAAATTTTTCCCCTTTTTCCTTTTTCTTTTCATTTCTTTCTCTCTTCTCCCCTGTTTTTCGTTTCTGCCCTGCTTCTGCCGAATGCCCCTTTCTCTCCCTCTTTCTCTCTTTTATTAACCCAGCCGAAGCTTCCACATCTCTCCCTCAGCCTTCTTTTTTTGACTTTTCAACCCTTTATTTTTCTTTTCTTTTATTAGAGAGCCCATATATTACAGTCTACGTGATTTATGGGATTGATGAGCTGGTAAAATTTAGTGTTTTCCGGTAAAATTACTTTGCGAATTTGATGCCACGAATTTTTGTTTATTGTGTAGACATTTTAATACTTTTTTGCTGTTCATCGCATTATTTTGGACTCTGTTGATCTAATAGATACTTAGAGGTTATGAAGGGACCAAAACTGTTGCAATTTTTTGATCACATCTCTCAAGCATCTCTACACTAATAGCATAATTGTTTATGCTTGTCATTATCAGATTCTATTATTTTGTCAAATCATGTCATTGTGTAAAATGATGTATTTTCATCAATTATACACTAAAGCTCATATATATATAATATATATATATATATAATATATATATATATATATATATATATGTTGAATTCGTGTCAACTCTATCAATTACGTATTTGCATTGCAATCGTGTCTAGACTTGATAATTCATATTTAAAATTGTCGGCCCAGCATAGACGTGGTTGATATTCCAAGCATTCTCACTTTGTCAATATATAATAATAGAAGCACTTCTTTTTGCCTATGTCCTGTAATTTGTTCTTAATTAAATTAAACGCAGCCCATTGGTTTCCATTTTCAACCAGAGAATGATGTCAAGAACTGTCCTTGTTTGACAATGTCGTCACTCACTATAAAAAATTAAACTAATTTTTTCCCATTAACATAACAGTCATTTGAGTGTTATGAAAATAATAATTTATTATGAGTTATAAATTCTTGAAGGAGTGGGTTCTATAAAAATTTATAATTATTTATGATTTAATTTTTTATGATTAAAAAAAAATTATTATTAAAAACGGTATATTACCAAAAAAAAAAAACTGTTATGTAATTATTTATCCTTATAAATTCCCTCTTGACTTTTGCTCGTCGATCTGTGTGCTATTTTGCAATATAATAATATTCTACTTTATAGATAAGATCATTATAACGAAAATTAAAATAGCAATAAAAAGGACACATTAGCTTTAAGACGCATTAAAACCGCAACGTAGGATTCATGCATGTGTCTCCCACCTTTTAAATCTGGAATTACAATAATGGTTCTTCATGGTACGATGCGATACAATGTTTGGAGAAAATGACGTGAGCTTAGCTGACTCAGAGAGCACTAGGCTACCTCACCATCCACTCTGTTTACTCTTTGAAGGCCGCTTGTTTTCTAGGTGACGACTGGTTATTGAAATGTATTTCTGCGTGGCGTTTTCAAATTTTCATGTTAATTTATGAGCTTGGAAGTACGACTTCTATTTTTGAACTGATTTTTTGGGAGATAAATAAGAGGTGATGTGACCATCCTAACATACAAGTTTCTTGAGTTACGTCACGAATTTAGCAACGAAGAAATTACAAAAAAAATCTTAAATCTATTTTACTATACTAATTCAGTTCTAAACATTTTAATTATGTCCATTTAATTTAAAACATTTTTCATGTTTTTACATTCAATTCCATGTAGCCAATTTTGACAGGAAATCGATGTAGTAATCGATGATCTTATATAACACGACTAAATAGGACGACCAACGCTAGCGTTAATATTTTCAAATAACTTTTTAATAATCTTTTGAAGTTTTCCAACAATTTTTTGGTCTTTTCTTTTCTCTTGGTTACTTTCTTTTTCCTAAGGGCCGGCAAGAGCCACTAGCTAATTCTCACTGGCCACAGGCAAGGCCCAGTGACCCTCGCTCAATGCCTCGCCTAGATATGGCAAATGCCACAACAACCAAATCCAATTAGGGCATCTTAACTTTAAGGCAAAAAAAAAAAGGAAGGTAAAGAAGTGAAAAGGAAAAGCCAAAAAAATTGTTAAAATATTATAGAAAATTTTCACATCAATGCCAGTCGTGCCACATAGAACTGGCGGCAACTATGCCATCAATTTTTGGCTAAAAGTAGACAAATAGACTCAATTGGCAAAATCTAAAAAGGTTTACAATTGAATTGGTATAAGTATAATAGATTTAGAACTTTTTTGATCATTTTTCTAACTAGCAACGGTATGTCTTGCAATTGATCTCTAGCTCATCTAGATTATTACATAATAAGCAATAGTATTGATGAGTTTAACCTGTATGTAATTACTTGTTCCACGATTCTAAAACGGCCTTCCCAAAACCGACATGCTCGAAATAGAATGCTGAGCTTGTTTCGTGTGGCTCGACCAAACTTTTTGTCGATGAGACAATGATCGCAACGATCCTTTTGTTGTAGATATTACTTGTTGTTAGAGTTTTTTAAGTTAGGTAATGGCCAAAGTTTAGTTAAAAGTTCAAACGCTTCGTTAGCAAGAAAATTTTTCGTGATGATTATTATGAGTTAATCACGTCGTTAATATAATAATCAAAACGAATTTGGGAACAGAAAAGCCCTAAGGGCCTCGATTGGTTGGGCCAACTCATGAAAACACTAACCCCTTGGACGAAAGATGGGCTTGCAGTGGGTCTAACATTGGGTTCTGGAGGGCCCATCTTCTAGGGAGATCCACAAAGTCATTATGCTTCAATAACCAAAAAAAAATGCATGAGAAAGATTAACAAAATATAGATATTAATGCAAATGTCTTTTGTTCTAATGAAGGAACTTGCATACAGGCACAAGTGTAATTACAGACAAAATATAGAAAATAATAATGAATGCATTATGGAAGAAAAGATAGATGGTTGGAGATTTGGTCTCTTTAAGAGGAAAAAAAAAACTCTCATCACATAAGGAGTTAAATTCCAAGTTTGGAAAATATGAGAAATTTTTAAGAATCAAATTATAGTTGTCTTGATTACTTTCCAATTATACATGATTTCGCTCCATGTTTGATAGTGTTGCATCATTATTATTTATCATTTGCACGAGTTTCATAAATTCTTTTCTTGCGAAATTTTAAGAGTCAAATTGGCCTTCGAATTTGCTTTCTATTATGATACATTGAATATAACACTTGAATGCTCATAAAAGCTTTTGAAGAGAGGCTTCCTTTGTTACTATCTTGATGCAAATATTTGTTTCATTGTCGAAACTATTATACAGTATTGGCATGTCACGTACTATAAGTATTGTACGAGAAGATTTTACTTTTGTGAAGCAAAGACCGTCCATTTGCAACATAGCTATCTTAATTCTCTCCCCTAGTTCTATTCTCTTGATCATTAGGTGAACTCCTCAAGTTGGTCGTTGGTTGGAGTGTCTACAAATTTATAGTTCAAGAACTTGAGGTCATAGCCCATTCAAATCTCACCAATCATTTGTAAGATGTTCTGACTCAGAACCACATGCATTTGTTAATTAGCCTTAAGTAGCCCGTGACACATACGGTTGTTGTATGGGATAGCAAGCCTATATGTTCATGCCGCTGAGAAATAAGAAGAATTCTTTTAGATATATGGTATACATGTGCGAAAGGGCAAAATAAGCCTCAAGAAAAAGTAACATAGGAATTTTTTTAGTGCCATAACTCCTCTAGTCTACAAGAATGAAGAACGACACATGAAATCATAGAATGGAAAATAAGATAATTTACATGGAGAAATTTTTCTTGTTCCGTGCAATGAATGTTGAGATGTGATTCATACTCCTCATTAACAGGATGGCATCATTACTAGGTAGATATGATCTTTTTTTCTCTTATAATTGACGGATGTAACATAAGGGTGCGAGTGCTAATTATAATGCAATCCTAATTTAAGGATGAACCAGTATAAAACCTTGTGTCTGCAATACTCTTTCTCGCTTATATTCTTTATTTCATTATGATTGTACGCTGAATCTTAACAATGAAGACTTCTTTGAATTTTTGAGCTGGCAACGGCACCGCCATTAATCGATGTAAGCGTTTCAAAACTTCGATAATTTTTTTTGGGAGAATGGCTGTCCGAGACCACCCAAATGATGAAAGGTCAAGATGAGGCCCCGATTCACCTCCATCGCGCTAAATCATGTGTACGTCTCATGCGAAACCGATCATGATCTATCCGTGTGCATGGCCCCAGGCGTGCGCGCGAGGAGGACGGCGTGGGGGGGCCGTGTGCGGGAGCGAAAAGTAGTGGAGGGTGTAGGAGCGACGAGACATCGCACGCACGAGAGTTGGTTGGGCCTCTCACATGATCCACGGATATCGCAGCTAATTTTATCCTCCTTCCAACTCTTCAACGACGGCGACAACTCTCCCTCTCTCTCTCTCGGTCTCAGTCTTCCTTCTTCTGCCTTCTTCTGGCTTCTTCCCTCTTTGTACTACCATCAAGAAACGCCCGCAAACACGCTCTCTTTTTCCATCTCCGAACTTCATTAATCCTATCCAAAATTCACGGATTGTATATGTAGGTTTTTGGTCAATGTATGATGCGCTTTAAGAAGTATCGTACAGTGTGGATGTTGCGTATTGCGTATCTTATCTTCATTGAACCCCTGAATAAGCAAGAATCAAACCTCTTCGTCGTACATGCAAACCTCAAACTTTTGTAAAGGTGTCGACTCGGATACAGAGAATCATCATGGATGGGAAGGAGGGCCGTTGAGATATTTTCACTGGAACAATAGTAAATACCCTAGAATGATGTGTCGGTAACATTATATAAGTCGAGTACCACAATCTAGGGTTTCTTTCTTTTCGCCGTGAAAATCAATTCTATCTTCCGTGCATGTGATGTCTTTCATTGTTACCATGCCAGATAGTCCACGCTTGGATTTAAATATTGATGATGCTCAAAGACACACACACAAAAAAAAAAAACATGGTAGGTCATCATGGTCATCGCCAACAGCTTGTCTGATATCATGGCTCAGGTTATTTTATAAATCTCTGAGACCCTCTCTATTTATATATAATATAATATATATTATCCAATCTCAGTGAGGTTATATAAGGCTGATGATGGGTCATTATTGGTCAACGGACGTGAACTGTCACCATCTCACTTCCTTCGATGAATAAAATACTTGCGACTCTTTAAATTTATCACCCTAAAGAAATGCAGCAGCGCCTCGGGGCCCCAAGCTGGCTAAAAATAAACATGGCCCGACGCGTCTATAATTGAACGATTCCCATTTGTCCTGTTCCAAAAGCAAACCATATAATAACCAAAATATGCCGCATCGGGCAGGCAAATTTCCTGTTATAGTTATGTCTGCGGCCCAAACCCGCCAATCATATTCCATCGTTTAAAAAAAAGAAAAAATTAATTTCAGGTCCGGTTTCCTAAGCGCAAAAAGAGAGGGAAAGGAGACGACAAACCGGCTGACGAGTTTGTAAATAAATGCGGTCCACGGGCGTATCTATCTGTCCGAAAGAAACAGCCCTAACCCTAACCATCTCCGCCATAAAGGGCTTCGTCTTCCTTCCTCTCCGGCGTCGTCTTCTTCCTCCTCCTCCTCTTCCTTCGTCCGCTCCTCTATTCTTACGCGCTAAGTCTTCTTTTGCTCCGATCTCGCGCCGGCGAGGGCGTCGGAAGGGAGACGGCGAGTGGAGGGAGGGAGGAGAAAGAGGGATAGAGATTGGAAGATGGAGCCGAACCGGAGCCGGAGCCCGAGCCCGCCTCAAGGACTGACCCCGGAGGAGCTCGCGGAGCTCGACTCCGTCATCCGGACCTACCACAGGTTGGAGCCCTTGCCCAACACGTGCACGTCCCTCATCACGCAGAAGATCGAGGCCCCCGCCCGGCACGTCTGGCCCCTGGTCCGCAGCTTCGACAACCCGCAGCGGTACAAGCACTTCATCAAGAGCTGCCACATGCGGGGCAGCGGCGGCGACGGCTCGGTGCGAGTCGGATGCGTGAGGGACGTCACGGTCGTGTCGGGCCTCCCGGCGTCGACGAGCACCGAGCGGCTCGAGATCCTGGACGACGAGCGGCACGTCCTGAGCTTCCGGGTCGTCGGGGGCGAGCACCGGCTGAAGAACTACCGGTCGGTGACGTCGGTGAACGAGTTCGAGAGGGAAGGGAAGGTGTACACGGTGGTGTTGGAGTCGTACGTCGTGGACATCCCCGAGGGCAACACCGGCGAAGATACGAAGATGTTCACCGACACCGTCATAAAGCTGAATCTCCAGAAGCTCGGGGTTGTGTCCGTGGCGTCCATGCATGGAGGGCACGGTTGATATGGTCGTCGAACGATCAATTATTTAGGTGAAATTCTTGTCTAGACCCGATTCCGCCCCGAGTGGAGGGGGCCGATCGCTACTAGGGATTTTCTTTTTCCCTTTTTTATCGGGTTCGTGCCGTATTGAGGTTTACTTTGCTTCCATGAGAGATATAAATGTTTGCTTGAGAAGGAGAGACCTAAGTTAAGTATGCTAGTAGTGATCAATGCTTCTTTTTTCTTCTTGGGTTTCTATGAAATGTTGAAAGATAGCTCAATTCAGCAACAAATCTGACTTATCTTGCCCTTATTTTCAAATGCTAAAGATCTCTCTCTCTCTCTCTCTCTCTCTCTGTGGACTTGCAGTAGCTGCTCTATCCATTTTGTGCCTTGTAGTCTCAATTTCCACCTCAGTTTCCGTGCACTCAAGTTTGAAAAGAGAGTGTGCAGTGAGGTCAAAAGCTTCAGCCTTTGCTTTATGCTCTCTTTGGGTTTGTTTACGTGAATTCGACGTTCCTGATTGCATCGGATTCTTCCATTTTGGGTCGAGGTAAGAATATTCCCTTAACATGACATTACATTTCTCTATCTCGAACTAGAATTGCATTTTCCTCCGTCGCCTGAGCTGTCACTGGAACCAGACTTTCGGACATTTGGGTTACACACATGGATATCGCCCGCATTTGCTTTGAATTAAATTTCAGGCTTGGATGGTGTTCATACACACGACCCGCAAATTAAAGAGTCCATTGGAAGGCAAAACATAACCCTTTGAGCAATTCTTGCATAATTTGGCTACAGACAAGGGGTCCAACACCATCCGGCGTCGATATTTACTGGGTGCATGAGCTTCAAAAGTGTACGGAATGCTTTTCATCCCGATTCCAAAAGAAAGAACTATCGATGCGGAAGACAAAACCAATACAAACATATAAAGTCTTACATGTTTTTCCAAGTGAGAGATTAATATGGATCTAGAGAGAGAGAGAGAGAGATGGGGCAATTGGATGTAAACACCTTTTTCAAAGTCGAAGTGGACGGGGCTCCATTGGGAAACTTGTGAGCGGGATGGAGAGAGAACATGTGACCTTGAAGCTTGATCGTATCTACTACCTACCTTTTGCAGCACGTCAACTTATCTTATCCACTTTTCACATTCAAAAAAGACTTTAAAGCTGCTGCGCCTCCCCTGTCCTCCATTTATTGTCCCCATCTTCTTCCTTCGGGCGAACCCCAAATCGCCACTTTTTCTACGGCGGTTTCCGCCCATTTTTTCAACTTACCACGGGACGAATTCTATCTACCTTGCTATCATCCATCCTTGCACTTCGACTTTACTAGTGGATGACACCGCAGAATGCATGTTTGACTGCTGTATGTATCGCTTATGCATGAATGCCAGTGGATCGCAAACCTTCCGACTTCTTCAATGAAATTGAGGGTCTATCTATTTGAAAAAATATAAATCGTTTTTGGACAACGGAAAACTTAAGAAAAATGTTTTCCATGCACTGAATGCAACAAGGTTGGAACAGGGGAAAATGACCTTCCCTTGATTTCCCTAAACCATCGAACAAATGAAAACTAACCATTTTCCCATTAAAACAATTTTCATGGAATATATTTTCAATTATCATAAAGTTTTTAGCAAAGCAAATGCACCCTAAAAGTAACTCTACGTGTTGTTTGACTGCCACTGGAAAAATCAGTGCCATCAAGGTGTAGGTAATGTAATGTCGAGAGATCAGTGTTCGTGACAGTCAAACGATGCGAGCTTCGGTTCTTCATGCTCACTACATCCCTTGATTTCTACTGCATCGGGATGGGGTGACCCGTGCGTCTTGGAAGATTTCGTCGGCTCGTGAACCTGTACAATGCGCCACGGGATAGGTTTCCCCGGAAAAAATAGAACGGAAGAGGAGAAACTTGGTCGTTGCTCTCTAATGTTCATCCTTCGTCAAATGATGGAAAATGTTCACAAAGACGGCTCTTCAATGGTCTGACCACCCGACCAAAAAAAAAATGGTCTGACCACAAAAAAAAAAAAGTATTCTATGGGCTTTTGGTTGACCGAGGCCCATGCTTGCGTGGGCCTGTTATCGGGTCAGAATTGGCCGAGGTCGCACAGGATGATTTATATGGACCTAGTGTCCAATGAGATCCATCGGGTCGGGTCAACAAAATTCACATGACGATAGGACTCTAGGGTGCCGAATTTATAATTGTAATAACTTCAATTATATTTTGTATTTACTGTTATTTGAAGTACTGAAATTATAAAGGTCTTCCAACGACATAGATTGAGGATTTAACATTTCGGTTTTTTTATTTTCAATTATAAGAAAAAGTGATGATTCTGAAATGTTTTTATCTAATTACTATGCTTTAATTTATCAGTTAATTGATTTAGAGTTTTAAATTGCGAAATGTGCAAGTTCTTCATTCATTAGTTAGATATATTCATTATGTGTGAGACTCTTAGGTTTGCAATTGTAAATTTGTTTGGTCTGGATTATTATTTTCAATTTTATTAGTCCATGCTGTACAAATTTATTTTTCTCTGATTTATTGATTCTTAAGTGCTAGGAAAATGGTCTTTCATTTTGTACTTGATCGTGCATACTGATGTGGAGATTCGGTTTCTCAGTGTACTCCTGCGCATCGCCAATGACAAAAGGCACCACGCACGAAAATTACCGTGTTATTTGACTAAACCTTCACTTCGCTTGTTTGTGTTCATAAGTCGCGTAAGTCGCGTGTGACATGTCAAATTAAAATTACATCATTAACTAAATCTATCCTAACACGATCCATTCAACGATTGTGTTAGAAAATTCAATCAGAACACGACTTATATATGAAATAGATGTCAAAACTTGATTGAACAAAGTGGGTAAATGGGTCAACCCAATCCAAACGTAGTTAAGTTGAAATAAAAGTTATATTTTATAACTTTTTTCATGAAATTGACATTCTTAATGTGTTAATTTTATTCTCAATGCAATCAGATAATGTTTAGACAAAAATCAATACAATTATGAACTATTTTCTTACTTAACCCATAGAAAAATTTGTTACCCATTCTAAACAACCTAAAAGAAATTAATAAGCGATGTCTCTATTCACTTATATTACAGTCATTACAAACAAGATGTATAAAAACGTAGCCAATTCAAATCAAATTAGTATAGTCTTCCCTAATACTATAGAAAAATCTATGTTAAATATCCATCCTTTTTCCCTTAATTACATAAGAAAGGTTTCTTCATTTCCTCTAAAACTCTTAGGCTTTGTTTGATAACTAGCCAAATAATGACTATTTCTATTCTTTTGTTTATTGGAACAAAAAAAAATCTGTTTTGTGACATTTTTGTTTTTGGGAATTAATTAGAAACACGATGAAGAAGTAGAAAAAGTTATATATTTGTTATCAGAAATAATTAAAAAATGAAGTAATTTTTTTTTCTTTTCTTTTTCTTCTTCTTCAAGCCCGTTGCTGACCTCAACGATAGCGGCGACCGGCCATATACCAAAAACCTCACCATGGCTGTGCAACACTCTACCTCACTTGGGGGTTGAGGGCCGACGAGGCTCTATTGAGGTCACCGGCTCTCATCTAGCCAAGGTTGGCAATTGACTAGAAGAGGAGGAAGAAGAAAAAGAAAAGGAAAAAAGAGAAAAATGTAAATGCATTTCTATTTGGGAATAAATTTTTTATATAATTACTAAATACTTTCGAATATTCAAAAACTTATCAAAAAAAGAGAATAAAAGAATTTATTTCTGAACAAAAATTATTCTTAATAACAAAGAATGAATACTAGACACATCCCCAAAACAATCTCATAAAAGAGTGTTTTGGATTTTTTTAACACCACCATTTACTTATGAATAAGAAACATAGGACACGGACAGAACTGAAAATGTTCTGAAACCTGACATAACCATTTCCTTCATCATGAGGAAAATCCGAGTTAGTCGTCATAAGTGCGTATGATAACGCTCGAAGCAATGAATGCACACTCGAGAGGTTTTCAGGGGTGAAAAAATTGTGCCATGCAGAAGTTGGGTGGAGCACGTTAATTGCCATCCCCCCTGTAAGTTCGTCAAAGATCTTCTCACCAGAGATTTTCTCTCACCATCATCCTTTCTATCCTATGCTTGCATCATCATCATCTGTCTCTGATCCATTTCTCTCACTGCATGACTCTCCAAAAAGTACAGCTGCTGAAGCTACAGAGCTTTCCCTCTTCTTTTTTTTATTATTCTTTTTTTTCTTTGGGGTGGGGAGTGGGGGTGTTTTGCTTTTTCTGCTTCTGTTTTTGTTTTGTTTTGTTTTTTTTCTTGCGTGTGATGGGTTTGGCTGTTGGATTCAGAGGAGAAAGCACGAGACTTTCGTTACCCCATTCCCTCACCTTTCTCATCAGCATGGGGTTTGTTGTCGAAAATGGCTAAAAAAGCAAAGGACTTTCCTTTTCATCTCCGAGGAGGGGTTAAAAACGGAGAGATGGGAGAGGGTATGGTGGGTGATGCTGAGAGGACCTGCCATGAACAGGAGTTGGAACAGAGAGAATCCAGATTGCGATGATTGCAGGAGGAGAGAGAAGAGAGAGAGACATGATGCAGCAGATGGTGAAGGGTTGTGAGGAGGACAAAGTTGATCAGAGCAAGGCTGTGATAGCAAATGGGCCCTCCAAAGCCTGTAACACATATGAGTGCCTACTGCAACCAACAGTAATCTCTCTCTCTCTCCAGTCTCTGTGAGAGTGTGTTTAGTAAATGGGTCCAGTTCATTCAACCCTGGTGCAGAAGCCTGCTTTTGGACTTTTTGACACTCCTTTTCTTCCTTTTTAAGGGGTTATCTGAGATTGAGTGTCTGTATAATTCAAAGAAAACCCATTTGTGCTTTTGGCTTGTTTTCTTGTGGGCAGGAGGAAAAAGAGTCGTCCTTAATGGCATAGAGGCTCTCAATCTTTTGTTTCTTGGGGCTTGGGTTTTTCAGGAAATCCTACTTCTCTCTCCATGCAAAGATTGCATTTTTAAAAGGATAAACAACCCCACTTTTTGTATGTTTCTTTTTCATCTTGAGGTGTTTGGGAAGTGGTGGGGGTGTGAAATTCTCTGCCCAGGTACAATCTATGTTCTCTTTTTTACCACTTTTCTGTTAATAAAGGAAAATAAAGTTGCACTGCCTGTGGTCTCGGATTGTGCTTTTTTTTTCTTTTTTTCAACTATGGAGAAAGGAAGGGGAGGCCAATAATTTCATGTGAAGGAGTGAGAATTTTGCATTGCTGTGACTGTTTTAGATTCCATGAGGGAAGCACCCATACAATGTCGATCAGTAAAATACAAACAACTTTTTGGTGGGATATACTGGTACAATCTGAGTATCGGGAATTATCTGGGGAAACTTAATGAGATCTTTACACATGTTGGTGTTCTCTTTGTGATTAGGCCTCGGGGACATGCATTCTCAACTTCATTCTCTGCTTTTTGGTCGAGGAAATAGCTACTCTGCAAGCTAATTGGAGGTTTGTCATGGTGAAGCTTAATTTAGTAGTTTTGACTATACCTGCTTGCTTAAAATATTTGTCGGTTTGACTCGATAGTGTGTTCTTCACTTCTCGGCACTTATGACTGCTCCAAATTCTGGTTTCTGCTTCCTGCATTTTCTTCAATTTACTGTAATAGTAGGAGAGGAAAACCTAGAAGAGAGATGAAAGATCAGTCTTGTTTGACTGTTTCTCACTTGCTTTACATGAAAGGCACTTTCTCACTCCATTTCTTGATTCTTCGAGGGGATGTGATTGATGAAGTGCTCGGCATAAGTTTCTAACTTTGAATTGGAAGAGCATCGAATGGGATATTTGAGTGTGCGATGATCTCTCTACAACCAGAATATGTGATCTGCACAGTTCTCTTGATGGGTTTAATGGTTATGATGTCATGTTGCATCCTCCACATTATTGTGTAACCGAAGTGACTTTGATGTTTTTCAGGGAAATGAACTTTGAGATAAGATGAATATCTTCATGAGCCAAGTTTTCGCATAAAGAAAAGGGTTTCGACAGGGTTGGGACTTAGCTCATCTTCATGAGCCAAGTTACGTGAGATCCTAGGATTGAAGATTTCCAACTGACCTTCGTCAGAATTGTGATGTGTTGATATTGCAATGGAGCATAATTTGTTTGATGTTTCGGTAGATATGTCGAACCGAGCCTCTTTCTTGCTGGATGGTGTTTCGGCACACGCATCTGCAAGCTCCTTCCTGCAGTCAGATATACTCAACAAGAATAACTCAGACCACACAGTCGGGTATCCAATACATTCGAACATTCAAGGAGAATCGATCAGTGATCTACAAGCTGGAATAAACGGTTCACAGTTTATTTCCGATGCGTCAGTTTCCTTTCATGGGATCGATGCCATTCGGAATGCTCCTGACTTCAATGGAGCAATGCCAATTTCTCCTGCTTCTTTTCCTGCAATTTTGGCCTCAAGAAGGGATCTCCAAGAAAATATAAATGGCTTGCCAATTTCATTGCCATCAATCGATCTGTTAGAAGTTGGGAATATACCAAATGATGGCTCTAATGCTTCGCACATGTCATTTGGAACTTGCAGCTACGATGAACCGGCCAGCACATGTAAGTGGAATGCTAACAGGTTTCAATCAAGAACTGTCTGTCCACCTTATCCTGTTGCCCGAAATACAAATACTGTTGGATGGATATCATCCGGGAACCTAAATATACATATGGGTTGTGCTTATTTTCCCCCTAATTCCAGTAATGAGCTCTCACTCAGCCTTGCCTCATCAAAGTCTTCAATAATTAATTTGCCAAATATCTCTGATCAGTGCTCAGAGATAAGCAATGCCGGTGCGAGTCACCATTTTTCAAATGAAAGAAGAGCATACAAATCAGAACTGAATTCCTGCAACAATAAGGAGCTTTCTCTATGTTCTGCTTCTTACGGGGCACCTCAGTTGTCACAACTCATAGCCGGATCCAAGTACTTGAGTGGAATTCAGGAAATTCTTGCTCAGATAGCAAGCTATTCACTGGAAAATCTAAACAAGGTCAGTTATGTAAGTAGCGGGCTCGGGAGTGGGACTAGCAAGTCGCAATTCTCATCAGACTGTCATGTCGATGAAGGACAAGAACTTGAAGTTTTTGGCCAGCGACAAGAAGTTGAAGCTAAGAAAGCCCAGTTGTTGACTCTGCTACAAGTGGTATGTTGATCTAACTTGGTCTATGATTAGGTTTTCGGGGATGACACTTGCAGGATATATCATACACATTAGAGTACTTGGCAGGAGATCGCATAAATCCGTAAAACAAGAGATGAAAATGATGCTCTTGAAATTGCATTCTAGCTCAATAATTTAAAGGTAGGTTCAGGTACAATTTATATCGAGCTGATTTATGCCTTTACAAATAGATGTCACCGGCTATTGTAATGTAACCATCCGATCACAGATCTCCATTTCTGTGAATTTATGCCATTCCGACAAGAATTTGACACCCATCTCTTTAAGCCATTAGTACAGTACACCACAAGTGATTCAGCATAGCATCTCTAGACATCAACTGCTATGTTAGTTAAGTATGGACTTTGACAGTGATGTTGCCTCAGGTCGATGACCGATACAACCAATGCTTGGACGAGATCCACACAGTGATATCTGCATTTCACGCGGCAACTGAACTGGACCCAAAGATACACACCCGCTTCGCACTTCACACCATCTCAATTCTGTACAAGAACCTCAGAGAGAGGATCAGCAACTATATCCTTGCGATGGGGGAGGATTTCAGCCACTCAAGCACGGGAGATCGGGCAAGATCTTTTGAGGCCTCATTCATACAAAGGCAGTGGGCACTCCAGCAGCTCAAAAGGAAAGACCAACAGTTATGGAGACCCCAGAGAGGCCTACCGGAAAAGTCCGTCTCAGTGCTACGGGCTTGGATGTTTCAAAACTTTCTTCACCCGTGAGTCCTCTCTCTTCACAGTACCTTTTTTATTGTTTGGACTGGAATTCACGGAATGTTAGGTAAATAGGAATTTTTGTTTGTCTGTGGAGATTATGCTAAGCACTCAACAAAAATCAGGTATCCCAAGGATGCGGAGAAGCATCTACTGGCACTCAAAAGTGGACTGACAAGAAGCCAAGTAGTCTTTCTTCCTCACTTTCTTAATTGGAATCTGCTGGCTCTTTGTTCCAGCGGATTTGAAGTAGCGTCTGCTTTGATCTTTCTCTTTCCCTGAATGTTGATGCTTTATTCGGGTTATGAACAGGTATCCAATTGGTTTATCAACGCACGTGTCCGTCTTTGGAAACCAATGATTGAGGAAATGTATTCCGAGATGAATCGAAGGAAGGCTCATCACAATGAGGATGGATGCAGTGGTGCTAACCAAATCCAGAGGAGCATCAACATCCAAAAGTTTCGCATGAATTAATTTGGAGACACAAGGCAAGTGAGCGAATCGAGTATTTACAGAATATTTTGCAATGAAAACATATCGTCGACAAGTTTTCGTTCGTGCATCCTCTATGCCTTAAAAGTTACCTCAGGCAATTGTACTGTGTTTGCTTATCCGTTGTGTTGGCTTGTTGCAGGACAATTAGAGGGATGCTTCTCGACACCTTCTAATTGAAAACGCTCTGGTTCGGCAGTTCTGCTGTCTGAAGGAGTGATTGCATTTGCTTAAGTGGTTATCGATCATAAAGAACGCCTTTTGGATTTAGTCACGTATCAACGCCGCAATGTATAGAAGGTATAGGCCAGCGATCCGCACGACATGTTTGCCTGCTGGAAGAGATCTCAACCCAAGACCTCGTCAGCTCGAAAGGTGTATACCTTAGGCATCCGACCGGGAAGAGAACGCCGAAGTCGGGAATTTCCATGGCTTTGCAACATCTCCTCCGATCCCATGCGAGGGATGCAAATCCCCTTACTCTATTGGTACTTTTTTTTGAATCCCCAAGTGCATGGACTGTTCAAGTGATATACAACGTGAGAACGCTATGAATTGATGCCTTTTTGGAATGGTGGGATGATTAGAGAATCCTATGAATTTGATCAGAAGAGAAAGAGGCCTCTTCTTCCTCTTGTAGCCTTGTTAAATTTGGAGGATACGACGTATGAAAATAGACACAGTACGGTGATGGTCCCTCAACGAGAAACGGTGCAAATGAGCGGGCCATCTTTGTTGTGTTCCTATGGAAAAAAGAAAAAGGAAAGGCTATTCACTTTGGTCAATGCTCTTGGTCATAAATTCATGGTCTCAATAAAAAATTTAGGCGAGTCCGGATAACGCCGAGAGCAAATAGAAAAACTTCTTGGAACCATTGAGAATTTGTTCGTGCGACAGATTTGACGGAAGACGAATCCCGACCCCACTTAGAACACGACAAATTGATATGGACGAACCAAGAAAAGATGAAAACTTGAACTCGATCGGTATGTGGCCATCCATATCGAATGTGGCGGTCCTTCATATTCTTGATTGTTGACCTTAACGATCGATAAGTTCCACAGATCGAGTCATTGTCCCGTTGGAAGGAATCCGAAGGGCAACGTTCCCATCTCATATATCGACCGAGGGCCCCATCACAAGGCATGCTTTTCATTTGAGATGACTTCTGAACAGCAATATACTCAAGAATGTCCATAGTTTATACAAAACGTAAGCAAAGCTTAGCGTATGAGAAAGAGCAAAATACCAGCAACCTCAGATGATGCCATCTTTGAATTTGCCGTCTTTTCTTTTTCTTCTATTCTCATTTAGCCTCAATGCTAAACGACTCCACAAATATCATTTACTTTCTGAGAAAACAGGACATGCTTAACTCGCCCATCAAAAAAAATATGGAACTTTCAAAACCCAAACATCTCAGGATTTTGATGCCGTAAGTTAGGGATGTAAAAAATCAGTTCCACGAGTAAAGTTGAGACGGTAAAGGGCTTTCATCGAGCAGATTCATGCCGTGTGCATATTGGTATATGGATTCTACAGTTGCTTGTGCGAAAAGTTAGACAGCGTCTGCAATGTAAATCCTTCAAACTCTCATGTTCTATCAACAAAACATAACCTTTCAACAAGAAGGTGTAGGATCTTGCTCAAAAAAAAAAAAAAAAACAAGAAGGTGTAGGATCAGATGAGAACCCATGTAAAAACTCGTTGTGCAGAACCAGTTATTTGCAATTTATTTGCTTGCCAAGATCCAGATAAGTGATTATTCCAGAGATTTACAGATCCTGAACCCCTCCTCAACTATCGGTTACGCTTACAAATGAAAGAATCGACTTTGTTCTTTCTTGCAAAATTTGCCTCCTGACTCTCTCTTCTTTCTCTTTATCTACACTCTAGATCCTATACCATTACAGTCCAATTCAAAGGAAAATGGGTACCCTTGAAGTATGTAAATTACAAAAAAAGAAAAAAGAAAAAAGGCAAGACAGCACCTTCGACCCCCCATCTCCTTTCAGACTTCCAGAGAGATCCGTGTTTTGATTGGTTTCAATTTCAAGCCCATGCTTTCAGGGGATAGGAGGTCCGGAGAAATGCACGACGGACTCAAAGGGCTCCTCGGACTGACGCTTACTTTTGAAGCCTTGTACAGGCCATATCCCATGAGAAAATACTCGAGCGGTATTAACATGGCATGAGGCTGCTCCTCAGTTACCATCGTTCCACATGCCTGAACCTGTAAATCCCAGAAAGTTGGAAACACATCAAGTTTTAATCAAGATCATTTCAATCAATCCACCAGGCTGGGTCCCGAGATAAGAGAGCCATTACATACCTCTACTAACGCGCTATATCTTCTATCCATCTTCGAAGTCATGTGAACTGCCTCCGAATGGAACGGAGAGTACTCACCTATAAAGATAAGCGAGCGACATTGCAATTTTCTTAACCCTTCACTTATGTCTGGCCTCCTGCAAGACAACATTACAACTTTAGGCCCAATCAAAATGAACAAGGTAAGAGTTCACATCAAACCATACTTTAGGTTCATTTAGTTTCAAAAGAAAATTTCACTTGTTTTTCATTGATATAAAGGTGATTCGCGCATTTAGTCAATGTAGTCAAATTTCTCGACATCGTGTGGTACTATAAAATGAATTTTATTTTTTTAAGAGTAAATATTGTTATCAAATACTTGTTTTCTAGCCAAACTATAAGATAGGTCATACTCTAATCCTCCATCTTTTCACTGATGAAAACGCTGCATTCACCAACACCAAAAAGTTACAATCACTTCGTAGCTTTAATTTTGACAAAACTTCCCAAACTTTTGTTCTCCAACCATGCCAAATGCATTAATAAGACTGTTTTCATTTAAAATGAAAGTGCAAATAGAAAAATTTGAAGAATTCTTGCGAATAAATAGGACCCTTTTTTCGTGACAGAATTTGCAAAGATGACATGACTTTCACCATAAGAACTGAGCCATGTAGACAATTTTATCCCAGAGGAAGTGACCATATTTTTTCATTATCCTTTAACTTGTGTGTTGACTATTTTCTGGAAAGGAATATATCTCTTGATGAGGATTATACCCATTAATTGCCTCAAGAAAGCGCCAAACGTTAGAACTCTGTCTCTCGTCCAGCAACTGCAATATGAAACATTGATACAACTGGTATCAGACGAGCATTACAAGCACAACTATTACAATAAAACAAATCCACACTTCCAAATCAATTGATAGTTTATCATCAACAAAAAAGCGAAAGGCTGGAGAAGAACATACCCTTCTGCAGGCTTGAACTACATCTGACTCTGGTACTTGGGCACAACCGCGCAACTCCTGACTCCAACAGCAAATTCCATCAGCACAGATAAAATAGGGAACCAAAGGACCCAAGGAACGACCATAAAGACCAATATTACCTTGCTAAAATATCTCTTAAGCAGTAATTCTTTGATCACTCCACACATGCCATAGAAATAAAGTAAATTTGACATCACCTAAACAAGTCACAAGTTCCAAGTCAGAGAACCAAAAAATCAAACATCAAGCAAAATTAGCAAACGGATGGAAAACAAGACCTTATTTAACAACCATTCTGTCCATGATGGTGCTGTGCATAGAGGAGAAACAAGTATAAGACCAATAACCCGGTGCTTGTATTTCATCTGTCAATTTGAGGACACCATTCAGGTTGAATATTAAAAACTTGAAAAGGGAAAATTTCCATATGCTACCCAAAAAAAAAAAAAGTATGCATCTTACAGCAAAAAGTGTTAGGATGTAAGCTCCAGCTGTAACCCCCATACACATCACAGCTCCAAGCCTGCAAGATAAGCTTTAAAGTCAACTAAGATGGAGCAATAGCTGTAGCCATTTCCTTTGTAAAGCATGCTACCATTGGAAACTCAACATATATGTAATTTATAATTACCCAAAGAAGTTGAGAACCTCAGCAACCTGATCTGCCAAGTCATCAACAGAGGGAACAGGATCATCGGGGCTCATAGTGGCAGCTCCTAACTGCAATGCCTCTTGAAAACTTTCCGAAATAAGAAACGGTGTGAATCATGGCATTCAATGAAACAGAAACTAGAGAAAGCCATGCATAAATTCCATTCAGACAGTGCCAGTGATTTGTCACGCACCTCGTGCCCAGGAGGGCTAATGTGATATATACAAAAGTTGTGAAGCAGTAGAGAATATGCTTCTGGGCAGAAGAATAGTCCTTGGAAACAAGACATATCTGCAAAGAACAGGGAAGAGAACAATGTCCACTTAGCTCTTGATAAGCAACAAAGATGCTAAGCAACAAAAAATTTGGCCAATATGAAGATAGCAAGTACACCATCACAATTCTTCTAATTTCTGACATTTAACTTTGTTGCAAAATTTGAAGAAACGGCAATTGTATCTTTTAGAAAAAGGCTGGATGAGATCATGAAGTACCCCTACATTCCAACGACTTTGCTTTCAAGCTATGTTTTCATGCACAATTCTTTTCATTTTCAGGGACAACTGTGAAGATTTCAGAGAGTAATAGATATTGATAATTTGTTTTCTTCTCAAACAAAGCTTTCTATAAAGAGCTTGCCTCGCTAAAAATGCAAAAACAATTTGGGAGAAAAGAGAGAGTATTTACTCAGACAATGAAAACGAAAATTCCATTTCACTTACAATTTAGTGCTAAATCAGGATAAGTCACGAGGGCTGGCTTGTCTGGATCTCCATATACTGCAACTGACACTAGACCTTGACTGGTTCTTACGAGGTGCTCCTGAACATGAATACCCAAGAAATGATGTCAATGAAATAATCATCTCGCAACAATGCATAGAAAGAATTATAATAGACGAGAGAACGAAATTCAGCATGATATAAAGAGATCCCAGTGATGAAAGAAAGAGACACTAGGCCCTTGTCTGGAAAACTAGTAACCTATTCCTAAAGCTAGCAACTTTTGTTTGCAATTGCATGCGAAACATGTTCCATTCGAAGAAACTGTAAATACATAGCTCATACTGATCTCGATCATTTATTCTATCAACACCAAAACGGCATAAAGCAACACCAGCTCCTTCCTATAGAGGAATTACACCCCTAAAAAAGGGCAGAGCCACGGACAATCACACAACAACACGAAACAAGGCAAATCGAATAGCTCGGAAGTCATCCAATCCCCCACCCAAAGCCGCAAGTCATCGCTTGAAGGGCATGCTTCGATCAAAGACCCAAGGAAGAGGCCACCATGGGCAACAACTATATTCCTTGCTTCCATCAAAGTAAATCCCCAAAGCCCATAAAAGTGGAAACTAATTCTAGACCCAAATGGCTCCTAATCCCATAAGGGTCAATCCCAGGAAGGAAAAATGCGCATTCTTTGATCATTCCCTCTCGGAAACCAATCCGGAAACTCACATAACGATCTTCAACGCTCTCGGGGGACTCCGTAAAACACAATTCGCAGTCAATAAAACCGGCGGAAAACCAGAAAATGCCACCCAGAAAAGCAGAGGGCCAACAAAAAAAAAACACGCGAAGCAAACGTAGGAAAACCGAGACCAGCCCACGACTCCCCACATCATCCTCGTCCAAAGCAAATCGCGAAAACCATCCCGCATTATCGAGGCAAACCCAAATCCAGAAATCGCATCCGACGCGCAATGCGCGACGGCAGAGACGGAGGAAATGCGGGCTACCTTTCCTCGCGGGGAGTACGTCTCCATGTCTATCGACACCGAATCGCTCGAATCCGCCATCTCCCTCCTCCCTCTCCCTCTCGCTCCCTCTCTCTCTTGATTATCTCTCTCTATGTGGGTACGTGTATTTCACTCAAATTGAGGACGCATTTGGCGAGGCGTCCGTGGATTAAATACCCTGTCCCTTTCCCTTCCCCTCCCTTCTCCTTCTCTCTCTCTCTCTCTCTCTCTCTTCTGTAAAGGCACTTCCTTCCTGCAGACACCAGCTCCCCCCGACTCGCCGAGTTGACCCGGCCCGAGTCACCGACGCTCGATTTCAGGAAGAGAGAGAGGGGGGCCCCGCGGGATGAGGATGTTGACCGGCGACCCCGGACCCCTGGTTAGGTGTCCTAACCGGGGTTAAGGGGACCGACAGCCCTGGCCCCGTATTTACGGAAATGCCCCCCGGGGCCCCCGCCGAGCCGATGTGGATCCGTATGGCGTGTCGGTACGCCTTAAGCGGGATTACGAGGAGGAGGGGCGCCCTTGGGGAATCGGTTTATACGGTTAATCGGGTTGACTTTTTGACTTTTTTTGTTTAGGGGGGCGTGGAGCCAATCACGGGTCGCCTCGTGGGGCCCATGCGCTTTGAAAAAAAGAAAGGGGGAAAAATTTTGTTACGTAAACCTTGAAAGGATTTCGAACATTGAAACCGTGATTAGATCGGGCGAGATTCACATGAGCGGGCCACTGGTCCCGATGGCCGCGAGTGGTCCAGCCTACTATGTTTCATACCTATCGAACAAGTTTTCTAGAGCTAGAGGCGACAAATCTTCTTCTTATTTTCTCTTTGTTTTTTTTTCCCTTTATTTTATTTCCGTTTGGTAAAACCGACCTATCATCAAATCATTGTCTAATTTGTCTAATTTGTCATATTTAAATGGCTCAAAGGCTAGATTGCATCATCGTGTTGTTAATAAATCAATATACAAAATCGTACTCCAATCTAAATTTTTCCTTTTCCCTTCAATCTTTTTTTTTAATGAGATTCTAATTTGGTGGGCATCCCAAGAATTATGAAGGGTTTAGTATTATAAATATTATTTCCATTATTATTATTATTGTTTTTTGAAGATGCCAAGTCTTCCTCGCAGGGCAAGCCGGATCCTTTGGTTGAGACATCATCCATCCGGGTTGGATTCAAGCCTGGGGTCAATTTGAAGGCTAGGGCATCATTTTCATTTGTTTAAGTTGGTATCCGTCATTGCCATTTACCAGACACTTCTCATTCCTCTTAATTAATCCACATTTTTCTTTCACTAATCCTGCCTGCACTTTTAATTAAAAAGAACACGTGCTTTCGAGCCCTTGGAAAGCAGGCCTTTCAGCAAAAGATCTGATGTGATTAGCCCAACAAAAGAATAAAAATCTCAAAACCCGAATCAATTCTTCTTTCTTTTAAATTCAATTCTTTTGATTTGCACACGATCCTAAGTTCTTCTAGTAATTTTTTTGAAATTGGGTCGATTGACCCGGAAGATACCAAGTGGTCCTATGGCACCCCCATTGATGAAATAGTTAATGCCCCCTCTTAATGAAGAGTGAGAATTTCCCACCCCCACATTAGGTCTACATCAATTCTCAGCTGTGGATTAGCGTAGGATCGACAAAAAAAAATAAAAAATCCTCACTTTTTTTTAATCGATTAATGAAGAAGGAGACACGCGTGGCTAGTGAAGATACTTCCTGCTGATCGAGACTTGCTGGAGAAGGGAAGGGTAAAGTATATAGGTTTTTGGGGAAATGAAGGATTTGATGACGATGATTATGCTAATGGGGCTAATCAAACTTTTAATTTTGCCCCCACATAAGCCTTGCTTTTTAGGGCGAAAACGACAGGATATACGAAAATCGACGACACGCGCACGGGTTCCGAATGTTGAATGTCGGTATGCCGACGTAGAGATCTGGATTCACGAAAAACGTTTACGGAATCCGTAATTGATTTTTAGGGAGCAGATCATCGTTAATATCAAGCGAATTCCGATCATGCTGTTAATCTTTTACGATAACTTTCGGGTTAGTTGGGAAAGTTGTCTAATTCATTACGATAGCAATATATTGATCAAGAAAAGTCAAGTCATGATGGGCACTAACTGCAATCATTAGCTTTCTAGAAATTTCCACCAAACTTTTTTTTCCAAAAGGACCACGTTTTTGGGATGTGGTAACTACCCATCTTTTAATCACAACATAGGTTTCAATGTACATCTCAGATTGAACCCACTACCTACTTGGACAAGACAATCATCTCCACTTTTTTTGACCTAACTCTTCAACCATTGCGAAAGAACTTACTACCGTCACGGGAATTTAATCGCACTCTTCGCATCTAATCACATCAAAACACTTTGGAAATTGTGGGATTCATCCTCCTCCAACCTTTTTTTTCCTCTAATTTTACTAATTAGGGACGCTAAGCTAAACATTTCATCTGTTTCGGGGGGGTCGGACCGAAAAAAACGACAGACGTTGTAGGGCCGTGTGTCATTGGGGGGACAACATTCGGAATCGATGGCCTTAAATTCAACGAGGTGCACGTGGGAAATCTCATTCCCGCCGGAGAAAAAGTGAAGAGACTTTCGCGCATCCTCCATTCCCAAACCATGACTGTCCCTCTGGCACTGTTGACTCCCATCACCGACACCATGCGCGTTCCCCGTCTAGGGTGTTGTCACTCTCTCTCTCTCTCTCTCTCGACCCTTTTAAGTGTAGATTCGAATTCAGTGTCCCGAAGCAGAAACCGGCCCGACACATCGCGACGACGATAAGCATTTGCCTACACGCGACATGCCATGTGTAGTCATTTACGCGTCGTGATGATAAACAGTGCGAGATAGCGAGCGGGATGTCATGCAGGCATATTGCATGACTTCCTATATAGCACTGACAACAACACACAATACGCAACAAGACAAGACGCGTCGATATGTTATTTTTAAAAAAATTAGAGAATTCTGACACATTCCGATACGTTATATACTAAATATATAAAAACATAAATAAATAATAAAAAGAGCATATAATTAATTTACACTAAAAATATTAATCCAACATTTGTTAAGATCATTTATTATTTTAAGTTGACAAATTCAACTATATTATCCATAAAACTTAGAGAAAAAACAAGCAATCCATATTCTATTATCTATAAAATTTAGGGATATGTGTACTACAAGTCTTAAAACTTATCGGGAAAGTGCAATTGAGTCATAAAACTTATCAAATTGGTACAATCGAGTCCTTCCGTTAACATCGTCAATTTATTTGATTGAAAATGCTGAAATCTTATTTAAAAAATAGTAAAAAAAAAAACTTCTAAAAAAGCTAAAATATTCTTAAAAAACAAAACTAGAAAAAAAGGCAGGTCTTGAAAAAAAAAAAAAAAGCATGTGGATGGCTGGGAATAATTCTAAAAAAAAACAAAATTGGAAAAAAAAAAAGTCAAAGTTGTGAAGGAAAAAAAAAAAAAAAAAGGCAAGGTCATGGGTGGCTGGGCATGCTGTTGCCACCGTCGGAAGGAGCTGGCAACCTATATGGTAGGGGGTGGGTGGCCCTCGCTGACCTAAGCGAGGTCCAGGCGAGAGTTGCCTAGATCTAGGCAACGTCAAGCCTTACCTGTGGCAGGTGAGCCTCCCGGCCCTAGGGAGGCCTCGTCGACCCCAGGTGAGGGCTAGCAGCCCTCGTTAGGCCCAAGCGATGACATGGCGTCGCCCAAATCTAGGTGAGCCTCGCCGGCCCTTGCCTAGTTGGTGATGGCCTCACCCGGTCGGCTAAGGCCACCCCCCCCTCGCCAAGTTGCCAACCCCCCGATGATGGCAGCGGCACCCAAATCCCCGTTTTTGTTTTTTCATATATTTACATTTTACTCCCTTAAGTATTGAAAAATTTTAAAATTGACCCCGTGCTTATCGAAATTCCGGACTCGCGTGTCGGAACGTGTCAGGGAGAGTTGACCATGTGTCGGATTTTTCAACACTTATTAACTCCATGTCGCACACGTGTCGGAGTGTCAAACACAACACAAAGACCTCCAAAGAGTGTCGGTGTTACATAGGTGACTTCTATGATTAATGATTAGGTCATATGACTTTGTGATTCCCCAAATTGAGTCTGAAGTCTGAATAAGATATCTACCCCTATCTACTTTTCCCCAACTATAGAGTCGAGTCGGTTTAAGCACCCAATCATATATAGTCTTAGGATATCGGATTTTGTCCACCTTTTCCTACGTTGAGAATTCTCCTTTTTCTTCTTTGATTCGAGCCCGTTTCCCATGTAAATTTTCTTTTTGCCTTATCCATCACGGACCTTTTACCCCTTTTTCCGTCTCGTTTCCATTTCGTCCCTTCTCCTTTTGTCCCTCTCAAATGCTTTTTCTCTGATCCGAAGAAAGTGGAAAGCGTCGGTCATGTGATTTCCACCTTAAAGAGCCTTATTAGCGTAATCAAGGGTTCAGCCAAACCGTTACCATTTTCACATCCAATCATTACGGTCTCGTCGGGATCGTCGTGCTTATATGAATTCTTTCGAGCCGGTTTGGAGATCGAGGACACGTCCGTGAGGGCGAAGGAGCCGTCGTCTTCGGAAAAGATTAGTCAAGTATTTGGAAAAATCTCGAACCCACTATTATGAAGGAGAAGAAGGGAGAAGAAGGGAATAAACATTTGAAAAATCCTATGTCCATTGTATGATGGTTAATCCAATCGTAAATTTTTTAGCTGTGCAAATTTAGTTCTAATTTTTTTTTTTTATGATTTGCTAATGTAGTCATTTCGACCAATTTTTGTCGAAAATCACTAATGTAGATGCCGGCGCTCATGTAGAAAATTTGTTGTATTTTTTTTTAAATTATGATTTAATTCTTTTTTTTTTCTTTTTCATTTATGTTTTTCACTATTAAGGGTTGATGAGGGGACAGGGGCTTGTGAGCCCTCGCTCAAGCCCTCCTCGCCAGATTTGATAACGGCACGGTAACCCTCGCCAAAGAAAAGGAAAGAAAGGACTAAAAATGAAAAAATTAGGAAAATTAGGAAAGAAATTACAAAAGTCATTCTATTGAGGACAGTCAATGTCCACATTAGTAATTTTCGATCAAACTTGATCGAAATGATTATATTGACAAACTTTTAAGAGGTTTATAAATTAGCCCACGAATGATAAGTTGGGAACTATTCAGATAACTTTCCTAAAAAGTAACATCCCTTCCTGAACCACCGAGAGCAAAACGAGGGGGGCTGTTTCCTTTTCCGATCCTTCGTTTCCGGACTATCCTCCCACTTCATTTAAGTAGATTGTCCTTATTGATGATGGCCTAGCGATCGGACACCTCCCCTCCCTCTAAAAAAACCCTCCTCCTTAATTTATCAAAGGGAAAGAGAAAATACCCAGTCGGCGAGAGATAGGGAGAGACCGGGGGAAAAGTGTCGGCGGCATGATTTCCACCAATGATAAGTGAAGGACCGGTAAAGTCCACTGACCAAAGCAAAATTAGAGGCGGAGGAGATAGATTTTGGTCTTGGCTTGAAATCCCGCGTCGAGACAAAGGCTGGTGAGAGATCGCTGTCTTGCCTCTCACGTCACAGCTTAATGGCAGTCACGGCCCGGCCGCCACGTGGCGGCCGTTGATGCCAACTGGGCATCTGCCATCTGTTCTTCTTTTTTTTCTAATCCTTTTTCGAGACTCGAGAGTCGATATGGAAAATTAAACTAGTCGTGTTCCGCATTGCTTGTGTTGCAGGGAATGGTGCGCAATCTGTCTTCCTGCTTCGGTGTCCCTCTGCAATACGTTTCCTCCTCTTTCCTGGGTTGCCGCGGTACTTTAATTTATTGAACCATAATGGAGGGGAGGGGAGCGTCAGATTGCCTTCGTTTCTGGACAAGTTTTGTAGCTGTTGGAGAGCTTCGATGAGGTAGATAGGGTGGGACGGGATCTCGGAGAAGGGGATGTGGTTCGGATCTTGCATGTGGGGAGATGCATGATCCATCCGAGAATTTAGTGCATGTTTCGTAAGGGTGATCGGTTCCCGATTTGGTCCGATTCCACCTGAGAATCGGGAACCAAATCAGGAGGACCGGTTTCCAATTTTTGGAACCGACCACTTAATAAAAAAATTAAAAAAAATACTAGAATTGATAATATTTTTAGGGTTTATTGCTAACTTTAAGAAATGAAACTATATATATATATAGAACTAGGAACTGGATCAAACCGGCCAAGTCAATTTGGTTTGGGTGGTCCCTAATTTGGGCGGTCCGACATGATCAACCTAATGTTTTGAGCTCCTGATCTGCTGATTCCACAGCGATCGGATGACAGTAGACGAGGAGTTCATGGCAGGATCTGAAGTTTGTCTTGAGCCAACCATGGCTGAAAAGCTTGAATGAGGGGCCCGGTCCGCTCTCCTGATTTGGGCCTAAAGGGCTTGTTCAAATTCAGTTTTTTATTTTAAATTTTGGAGGGGCCGGAAGTTCACTGATACACTCAGTTATCAGTTTCAACCGTTGCTCCAATCAGGGTCTTTCCACAGTCCATGACACACAGAATTGACAATTCAGTAGGGCTTCGTTTAGTTTACATTCACAGGGAATCAACTAACTCCTCAACATATGAGAAAAGAGAGAGAGAGAGAGAGAGAGAGAGAGCAAATCTGATTGTGTAAATATGTTCTTGTATTATCTATAGGTGTTACAGTAATTCGATTGGAATTGAAGACTGAGATCACATGCTCTCGAAAGATTTGGATTGCTCCTCCTAGCAACAAAATAGGAGAACTTCTCGATGCACTCATACTATCAGAGATCTATACCATTAACTAATAAGAAGGTCTGCCGAGAAACAAAAGTGCAGCCCAAGAGGAAGTATAGAAATGGCCAATCGAAGTGATCACAGAATGCAAATTATAGAACCTCTTCGAGCTCGAAGATAGAACTTTAGAGCCGGAACGAACATAGGTTGAATCAGTACCATGCTAGGAATATTTCTATGAGGAAGGATAAAACATCTTTTCCGCAGCTGAAGGAAGATGCAGTGGGAGGGCCTAAGCAAGCCTCTCGAGCTTGACCAAAAGAGAAGAATTCCAAACCAAAATTACACATCCTATAGCCTTTGGATGTGTCACGCCTCTTGAACTTAATGTTCCATACGTAATGGATCTTCCTGGAGGATGGGACTATACTCCTCATTCCTACTGCTTAAGCCATTACCAACACATGAGTGAAAGACATTGCATTTTGCTACATTCTCGTGAATATGAGATTTGAGGAATTTAACAGGTATCTCCCCTTCTTCCTTCCTCCCATCTTTGCGCTTTCTAGTACCATCACTTGTTAACACTACCGGACAAGTGTAAGCCATGAAAGTGGCATCCTCAGAATCAACCATATCCAGGTCAGCATCATCAATTGTATCCTCCACTATGCCCTCGTTATATGCATCTTCAAAATTGTCACCTCTTAGCTTGAAGACTGGGAGCTCATACTCTATTCTTGACTTGCAAACTACTGCCTTCGCATGAAGCTTCAAAATATCACTGTCAAAGACTCTAATCCCTAGATCCTCTACAATCAGCAGCCACTCTGAAATACGAGAAAATGTTTCAAATCTCTAACTTGTTTTAAGTCCTCTTAATGTTTACAGCTAAAACAGTCATTAATCACATATGTAGTCAACAAGTAATTCTGCATTAGAAGGACAATCGGACCGACCCTTGTAGCAACTTAGCACATAAAAGGTAGAAGAGCCGTAGCAGATAATGATATCGAAAACAGTATCAAAAGCAAATAAAGATATAAGAGGGACTCACTAATAAGTGCTGCTGGAGTCGATGCCGTTGGTCTGCTGGTTATTCTCCCCGGACCAGTTTGACAAGTCACCCATTTGAGCAATTGGGAAGGTAGGCAGGATTTAGAGACTGCATCCTTATAGGAGTCTACTTTGCTACGGTCACCATTTTCCCTACAGCCAGTTTAACACATCTCTCTCATGTGATGATTAAATAAGCAAGGGTAGTGAAGCAGGAGTGGTATTCATGCTCTCATACCTAATGAATTGCATGGCGCTTTCAGATACCAACAACAACAAGACAGCCAAGCTCTTCAAAACCTCATCATGAAGCTTTCTCCCATTTTGAGGGCTCAGAAATGGATAATCCACCATTATCAGGGCATCATATAGGACTTCTCGTAAGAGAATTTCATCCTTGAATTTCTGCAGAGAGAAAAATTACCAAGCGTATATAAGAAGAGTTGGACATTAGCTACGTCTCCATTAGCAAGAGCAACAGGATTTCTTCAGGCATATTTCAAATCCAAAAGTACCACAACAAGGTTATCTAGAGTTTTAACTTTAGACTGGTATAGCAAATATGAGACAACAGCCTATGAAGGGGTCCTTTACAATCCCAGTATCCTCAAATGTCATCCAAATAACCAGATTCTCCCACATAATCCGGTTCACACCATGAAGTAAAATATATTTATTAAAGGTTAAGTGATTGCAGTTCACCTAGGAAATCGGCAAATAGAGAGCATGAACAATATAGTTAACTCTCATAGATTGAGCCTCTGATCCTTTTAACTCATAAGTCAAGTATATCTTTCTCCAAAGTAAATCAACTGAGCAGGCATTAAAAGTCATTCGTCTAAAGAAGTGCTCGAGATCCTTTTATTTTGCATAGAAGTCTTAGTGCAAGCTAATCTGCACACATGAATGTCTTTTGCGCTGGAGCCAGCTCCATGAAGATAAAAACATAAGTATTTATCTCTTTCATGCAACTCAAAGGAGGACAAAAGGTCTGTATGACATGAATTGTGTTTTACCATCCTGATCAAGTGTTCTGTCTCCATTGGGATTTTATGAGACTTGATTTAACTTGAAATTTGCAAAGTAAGGTACATTAAAAGCTTCCTACCTCCTATCTTTTAAATTTAAGGGGAAAAAAACACTAAATGCACTTACTAGCAGCAATGTCACGGGTGTAACTGGATCCAAGAGCATGCTAAGAAGAGTACCTGACATCAAATCAAACGATGGTGGTATTGAATTATCAAGCAGGACAAATAATAGTGTATTAATTTGACAAAAATTAATGATTGATTGAAAAGGGACAAATACAGTATTCAACACAATTGAGTAGCCAGTGGATGCCACGAACGGAGCCTCAGACTAGTTCACGACGCATTAAATCAATGTTCTGTCGAAAATAGGAATCCTGCATGCACTATGGAACTCCGTTGAACGCTAATCACCTCAGGAATAACGTTCGGTCATAAACATATACAAATCTGAAAATGGTAAGACACATTACACCGACAGAGTGACGAGGCACTTTAATATTGCAAATGGAACTACAAGCCTGAAAAAAATCCAAAAACAAGCGAACCCGAAAACGTGTTTCTCACCGAAAAAGCAAAAGTTCCTAAATCCAGCAATGGTCTGGACGGCCCAGCTATGCATATCCCTCTCCAACTCGGCGTGCAGTGTCCGGGCGTCCAACTTCAAGCACAACCTCAACAAAAATGCCTCGGCCATAACAATCCCAGCCAAGCGCCCCATGCTGGTGCCGGAATCCTTACAAACCCCCATGCGAACGTCATCGCTGACGACCGGAAAGAACGATTTCGCGTCCTTCTTCGGCTTATCGACCATCCAGACACGAATCAAATCCAAAAAGCACGGACTCAAGGGCTCCAACTCATCCTCTTCCTCAAACTCCCCGCCGCTGCAGATGCTAATGTAACTAACCACGACCTCCAGCAAGTCCTCCACCTCTTTCTTCAAGCTCCGCCGCTCGACCACCAGAGAGTACAGCTCGTACACCACCGGGGCGAGCACGGCCACCTTCTTGACCGCGTTGCACGAGCTGTAGCACGTCACCAGCAGCTGGAACAGTTCCTTGACCCTCGACACCTGCTCCGAGGCGTCGGCAGCGTCCCCGCCGCCGCGGCCGGCCGCGGCCGACTTCGCGGCGTGGTGGGTCAGCGCGGCGTAGAACCAGACGGTCTCCAGGGGCGGGTCGGGGAGGCTGTGGAGCAGGCGGGAGAAGATGGAGGTGAAGGCGGAGAAGTCCGGCGATCCGCCCCGGTACTCCAGCAGGAAGCGGTCGACCGACTCCTTCAGCATGGGGTGGAGAGGATCGCGAGGGCTTCGGCCGGTCGATGTCGCCGGATCCATGTCGAGTCGGAATTCCGGCGGGATTCGAGCGAATTCGGGATGGATTTCGGGGGGCGATTGCTCGGTGGGGTGGGGGAAACCCTAATTTTGCGGGGCCTGCGCAGGGGAGGAAGGAAGAAGAAGAAGAAGAAGAAGAAAGGGGGAAGGGAAGGTGGGGGCAGAGTTCGGTAACGGGCAAATTTTTTGAATTCGGGCTTAAATAGAGAATGGCGTGTATTTTCCTTTTTTTCTTTTTTTTTTTTATGAGAGAGAGGAGAAAAATTAATTCGAGATCAATTTATGATAAATTAGATAATGGACCAACCTACCCATATATGTTTTCCGAAAGGACTATTATTATGAGGATTATTTTCACGAAGATTATTATCTCGAAAGATAATGTCGAACTTTTTTTTTTTGGTCGGAAAGCATTTTAAAGCTTTGAAAATACCACACAAAAAGATAACGGTTTCCTATGTCAAATCCTTTTCTGCAAAGTTGATTTTACTGCAAGACGCCATGTGTTGCGTTTCTATTGGCTGGCATCTCCAAGATGATGTGATGGAGAATATCATCGTACAATATCCCTTGTAATCGTGGCCACGACTCGGTACCTTCAAGATACGAAATGCACGAATGAACTTAATTAACTTGATTTGTTTTACCAAAAAATAAAAAAAAATCGATTTTTTTTCCAATAATCATTTCTCGGAAATGATAATATTTTTAGATATTTTGCAGAAATTTGTAAGTGAATTGAGAATTATATTTTCATTTTTCCAAAGAGACATGTATTATCCATGCATTATATAAGTTATATATGCATTATATTTTTTTATCGATAGATGGTTGAAATACATAATCAATGACCTTCTAGGGAAAATCTAGTGAAGGAATAATTTGAAGTGAAAAGTTGCCAATGTTCAACTTCTTTTTAGTGTAAAATCATCGATGCTTTGTGGGGAAGAAAAACATACACAGACAATGAGGGATTGCAGATACTAGCAAGTTAAAGTAAAAAACGCAATCTTATTAGGCGCCTCGCTAGGGAACTACCAAGGATGGCCTTCACAAGTGGCAATCCCCCGGTTATTATCCCTGCATTATGTAAGCTATACATGCATTATATTCTTTTATCAACAAGTGGTTGAAATAAGCGGCCTAAAAGAATAAAGAATTTGGTTTTCCTTTTATATATTGAAGCCGGCTTGCCTGTTCTTTGTTCTACTACCCAAAATATAATAAAACGAGACCTGAAAAATATCGGCGTATTAGAGCACGCCCAGTGAGCAGCAAGAAAGGAACCCAATGTACTTTTTTTTTTTGGAACAGCAAGAAAGGAACCAATGTACTTGAAAGAGGGACACAAGTAGGTGATTACTTTTTTCTGTATCTGATTTGACTGTGATGTGTTCGTTTTTTTGTTTTTTGAAATCTTTGACTTTAAAGATGGAAACTATTCCAAGTTCACCTCTTGCCAGAGGACATCCACATGCCCTAACACCCAACTTGAAACCTCTTGAAAGCCTCATGAGTTTAGATGCCACGACGGACTCGATCTTGGTTGTCAAGGTCTTGATGATTTAGGCATGACCTCCTTAGATCCTAGCACAAGGGCCAAGGTCTCGGGTCCAATCTCAAGAGACCCGGCCGCCACCAAGGTCCTAACACAAGTGTCAAAGGACCCCAGCCTAAGCATTCTCTACTAGGTCCCTAGCTTTGAGGGATTCAAGCCCAATCACTAAGGTCCCAAAGCCTAGGCATCAGGGAACCATATCAGGCACTAATGATTTGGGTGCAAGAGCTGGGACTCGACTACAAGCATGGGTACCAAGATCTTTGGCTCAACTTCAAAGGACTTGTAACTAGGGGTATGTAAAAGAACCGGAACTCGCCCGGACCGCCCGGAACCGCCCAGAACCGGTGGTTCTTGAGGGAACTGGTCCGGTTCCTGATTCCAATTTATGGGAACCGGTGGATACCGGTTCCGTTCCCGATTTCATTGGCGGATCCATCCACCCGCCCACTCGGATTGGACCGATTATATTAAAATAATATATTAATTTTTAATATTAAAAAAATTAAAATTACTAATTAATAAACCCAAATCAAATAACTAAAAAAATAAAGTCAAGATCGCGAAGAAGCGGGGCTGGGTAATCTCCAGTCAAACCAAATGGAGAGGTCCAGAAGTTAAAAAGTCCAAAGCGCACCTTGAGTCCTTGACAAAACACCGAGCAATGAGTGGGCAAAAGGCAAGCACGCGAAGAAGCAGGGCTGCAGGAGGAGGAGAAGAATAATAGGTCGAGCAAAGAACCAGCAATTTCGGTCGAAAACCAAAGTTACTTCGCGTCAAGATCGGAGCTTAACTTATAATTAGTTTTACCTTCTTTCACTTTCGACATTATGTTTTGATTTATAGTTATCGTAGCTTTTGGTTTCTAGTATATTACTTAATATGAAGAGTTCTCGTGATGAGATTTAGAAAATGATATTATTATTATTGTGAGACCGGTTCCATGGATCCACCCGGGAACTGGACCGAACCGGCGGTCCAGTTCCTAGGTGAATCCCGGTTTCAATTTTTCAGAACCGGTCCTTAGCAAACGGTCCCCGATTCTAGGTCGAGAATTGCTCGCTCGGACTATGCACACCCCTACTTGTACCTAGCTTATGAGGACCTAGGCTCAAACTCAATGGACTAGTTCCAAAAAGCTAGTGATTTGAGCGCGAAAGCCAAGTAATTGGACGTAGCTGTCAAGGTCTCATTTGTGGCTTATGTAAATCCAGACTCAAACATTAGGGTCTTTGTGTCTAACTATCGAGATTTAGTCATATTTTGAAAATTGATTTTTATTTTTAGAGAGGAAATCATTTTGTTGAGTTTAAGTTTTTCACTAATTATGCAAATACTTTTTGTTTACTTATTTTTAGCGATCCAAATGTAGGAAAATGATTTTGACAATAAATTTTTGGCAAATCAAACCAACCCTAAAAGTAAAAGCTTCGAAAATGATAAAAGTATATTCCTAATCATTATTCCATTGTATTGCCTTTGGCATAAGGGCGGGGATTCTTTTGGTTTGGTTGTTAAAGTATAATGGAATAATGATTATAAATATACTTTTATTTATTTGAACTAATTCATTTAACGCAAGAAATATTCTCATTAGAAACACCCCACCAACACTTTTCTAAAACCATAATTATATGATTGACGAAAGTTAGTAATTACGATAAACAACATTAATTGTTTCATTTAAATTTTTTTATATAAATGATTGATATTTAGCATATTGACTATATTATCAAAATTAAAAAAGAGCCCGTAACAATTTTTTTAGCCTATGCTTGCGGAAATAATCTTGATACAAAAAACAAATTTTAATCATTACAACTTTGAGAAGCCATGAGTGAATAGGTAACAGACTAACAGTAGAAGTAACGTCTCCACCATAATTGCTGGTCTAGTCTAGTAAATTTGATACTTCTATTAAGTAATTCAAAGGCATAAAACAACATAAAGTGGCGACGAATAAATATACATTTATCAAGCACATATACCGTGAGAGACGAATATGATGTAAATATGGTCACAACAAAGAATTGAAAAAACGACGATGCTTTACTGGGAGTAAAAAATAATAATAATAAGAAATTAAACATAATTTATATAGACATATAGACATGAATTGTGAATTTAATCCCATGAATAAGCAGGCAGTGGAGCAGTACTTGTTTTTTGTAATTAACATTTAGTTCCACATAATTAATGCACAAAAACCCTTCTTTTATTTATGCGACAAAATCGTGGTTGCATAAATGAAAAACGAAAATCTAATCCAGAAAATAGAGGGAATGTGATGTTTTGGTTATCTATTTCAATATTTTTGCCTCGTCTTTGTCTTAATCGAACAAAAAAAATATTTAGAAAATTAGTTCATTTTGTCGACTTTAAAATTGTCACCGCGATTAAAAGAAGTTAAGAAGAAAAATAAAGTTTCGTGAAAGAAATAATTGAGAGATTTTGACCATCCAACAACGCACCGCCTCCGCCTCCGCCTCCGCCGACCATCGTCCCCTTCTCCTTGTTGATCAGCCTCAAGGGCCCAACACGCCCCTTGAGCCCCCACCATCTCTCTCCACCGGCTGCCAATTAGATCCAAGCTCGGGACGTCGGATTTGATGCCGCCGAGCCCAGATTCGGCGAGGTGAGCCTTGGGTGAGCCGGTTGTAGCGCCGCCCAAGGCCGGCGAAGCCATTCGTGGTTTTTCCGAAGGTCTCGATCAGCACGGCTAAAGAGGACATAGAGGTAGGGGTGTGCATGGTCCGGGCGGGCGGTTCCCGACCTAGAACCGGGAACCGCCCGCTAAGGACCGGTTCCGAAAAATTGGAACCGGGATCCACCCGTTTGTTGCATGGATCCACCCGGGAACCGGACCGCCGGTCCGGTCCGGTTCCCGGGTGGATCCATGAAACCGATCTTGACGCGAAACAATTTTGGTTTTACAACATAGAATGGTCGGGTCTATGAGTTGGGAAGGAGGGGAGGAGGTCTATGGTTGGGTTTTCAACATAGAACGGTCGCAAAACAATTTTGGTTTCCGGACCGCGGTCCGGTCCGGTTCCCAAGTTTTGAGCTCTGAAATTCCAAGTTCCAATCTCCAAAAAAGTAAAACAATAATTAATTAATAGATTATTGCTCAACATTAAATAACAATTAGCTACACGTGAATGACAAAAAAAGCCAAGTGCGGTGGGGAAAAAACCCTCAAGATGACTCATAGGGTACCTCTACTTTTAGATGAGATGAGATCTAATATGGGTTTCTTTTAAAAAAAAATCTGGGTTTCTTTTAGTAATTTTTTTTTTAATATTAAAAATGTTCCGGTCCGGTCCGGGTGGGCGGGCGGGCGGATCCGCCCATGGAACTGGGAACCGAACCGGTACCCACCGGTTCCGAAAAATTGGAACAGCGAACCGGACCGGTTCCCTCAAGAACCGCCGGTTCCGGGCGGTTCCGGTCCGGTTCCGGGCGGTCCGGGCGGTTCCCGGGTATTTTGCACACCCCTACATAGAGGGATAGAGACGCGTGCATGTCAAGGACGCGACAAGCGGCGACGAGCGACGCCTTGAGGACATGTGCAGCAGTCGACGACGCGAGATGTGAGGCGACATCGACGGTGCTACATTGTGGAGCGGTGGCAACCTGCGACGGTTTACGGGTGGGAGAGACTGAAATGAGAAAAGGGAAGGTTGCATTATTCTTTTCGCAAAGCGATTGTGTATGGTTAAATGCACAAGTACGCAGCGAGAAATATCAAATGAACGGGCGACAATTGGAGAGTAGCAGTTAATTCTTACCTAAAATATCATGTGATATTGAATTTCGAGAACATACTAATTTACTACTCCTACCAAAAAAAAAAAAAATGGAGGATGCTTGTGTCACGGTCCGTGAATCCTCCCATACTCGCGACCTTGTGAGTGGAGCTTAAGGTTATCGAGTGAAGAGTGTGAGGCAGAAGGGTAGAACACAATTGGTCCGTGGGAGTGGCGTCAGGACGGTTGGTACTAGGAGTTCTAGGATAGAAGAATTACATCACTTTGGAGCTCTGAAGACGGGGTAGGCCTCCCGTGCACAAATTGGTCGGGAGCTGATGCCGCTCTCCTGACGAGGCCAAGGTAGGCCGAAACCAGTTGTCGTACCTAAATGGGTCTGCTGTCTCACTCGATGGACTAGACGCCCGAGCGACGCTAGGCTTGGTAGGATCTCATACGAAGGAGCATTCACCGTATTGTTTGCTGGAGCAGCTATAGAAGAAAGGTTGGCCTGGCGAATTCTGCTCGCTAGGCGCCCACGGGTCGTTCCGAGGCCGAGGAAACTCTCGGCCCGTGACACTTGCATGACCGCACTGTTACTTTTGATAAGTAGCGGTGCAACCTAAGCCATCCATTTTCTCTTATCTACTTTTGCAGCAAATCATGGTTTTGTGTTTGCGTAAGAAACGAATCTAATGACATTATTCAAGGAAAAGAAATCCAAGAGGTAGTTGACTACAAACTTTAGATGGTGAAATATTGTCCGAAATAAAATAAACGACATTTAAGAATTCATATATGAAGAATACTAAAAATACCCAATGGGCACGTAACATAAATACATTGGACTTTCATTTTTTTTTCGTAAGTTTATTTCTTTTACTGAATGGTTAGCCACGCACTCGATTTTTCTTCAGCGTCACTTCATTATCGTGATATCGTTGTCATGGAATGTTTGTATTATTGCAAACTTAAAAGAAATTAGTGATAGAAATACACCAGATATTTTAAGATTCAAGCTCATAGCCATGACTGCTTAGTTTGAGTTTGCAACAATCATGGGTTCAAGTCACGAAGCTCGAAGCTATCGTGTCCCAATAGATCTTTTCGAGTCATGAAGCTTGAGGTCATGATTGGTCGATTTGAGCTCTTGATCATAGTTACTCAATTGGTGATGGCGTGAATAATTACGAATTATAAAATTTATATAGTCATAGGTATTTTATTGATTTTATTCACGTCAATCCCTTTCCTTATTTATTATTATTATTTTTATCTTATAAGGAATCTCACTGTTAAGGATATTTTCCTTCCTAATTTTTGAAGGAAACCGACTAAGCAATTCAACCGGCATCTTTGGGAAATTGCTTGGCTGGGAAGGCACCGTCTCTTTTTTAAGAGGGATGGTGCCGTTACCCGAGCATTTAAAAAAATAAAAAATAAAATAAACCACATATAATTAATCCTCACAATAACATAAATGTTTATAATAATTTAACAACAAAAACTTATTGCAAAAGCTCCTATATAATCAATGCTGAGAACTCACTATTATATGTGTATGTGATCGGTTATTGATTCGGTCTGATCCCACTCTAGAATCGAGAACTAAATCAAAATCGGGGACTAGATTTGCCCAATCTAGTTCTTGGGTATCCATGGCCCATCTGACCAATACTCGATCACAAGCTCATCGAAAAATCCCATTCCCTTTTTTTTTTTTTTTTTTTTTTTTTGCGTTTGTGTAAGAAACAAATGTAATGACGTTATCAAGAAAAGGAAATCCAAGAGATAATTTACTATAAATTTTAGATGATGAAATATTGTTCGAAGTAAAATAAACGACATTTAAGAATTCATAGATGAAGAATACTAAATACCCAATGGGCACATAACGTAAATACATTGGACTTTCATTTTTTTATAAGTTTATTTCTTTTACTAAATGGTTAGCCATGGACTAGATTTTTCTCCAACATCACTTCACTATCGTGATATGGTTGTTATGGAATATTTATATTATCAAAAACTTAAAAGAAATTAGTGATAGAAATACACCAAATATTTTAAGATTCAAGCTCATAGCCATGGCTGCTTAGTTTGAGTTTGCAACAATCATGGGTTCAAGTCACAAATCTCGAGGCTATCGTGTCCAATAGATCTTTTCAAGTCACGAAACTTGAGATCATGGTTGGCTGATTTGATCTCATGATCATAGTCATTTGATTGGTGATGACATGAATAATTATGAATTTATATTGTTATAGGTATTTTATTGATCTTATTCACGTTAATCCCTTTCCTTTTTCTATTTTTATCTTATAAGGAATCTCACTATCATCCTATTAAGATATTTTCCTTCCTAATTTTTTAAGGAAACCGACTAAGCAATTCAACCGGTATCTTAGGAAAATTGCTTGGCTGGGAAGGCACCGTCTCTTTTTTAAGAGGGATGGTGCCATTACCCAAGCATTTCTCAATAAAATAAAATAAAATAAACCACACATCATTAATCCTCACAATAACATTAATGTTTATAATAATTTAACGGCAAAAACTTACTGCAAAAGCTCCTCTATAATCAATGTCGAGAACTCACTGTTATGTATGTATGTGGTCGGTTCTTGCTTCGGTCTGGTCCCATTCTGGAATTGAGAACCATATCAAAATTGGGGATTAGACTGGTCCGGTCTAGTTCCCAGGTATCCTAATGGAACCGGTTGAGTTTAAAGGAAAGAATGTGACAAATTCCATAAGAGGTGAAGGAGACTCGAAAAAAGAGAAAAATCGAAAGAAAAGAGCATGCACAAGTATCGTGGGGCGAAAGGAAAAGATCGAAAGAGGAAAAGAGGCGTGCGTGAGGCATTTATAAAATAAATAAAAAAAAACAATTGATTATCTGGACATCGATTTTACTTTTAAGAATTAGGAACGGGATCAACACTCTCAATTTTCGAACCTAATGGGCTAGTTCGGTTTGGTCTAGACGTTCCCAGTTTGATCAGTGTGAGTCTCGGTTCAAGGCCCAAACCCGATCTCCCGCCGGATCCGATCTACTCAAAAAAATCCATGGGCGCATCTGACCAACACCCGGCCACAAGCTCATGGAAAAAATCCCATTCCCTAATTTTTCTTTTCCCCCGAATATCTAAAATCTAAGATATAAAATAAAAATACCACTAAAAAGAACGATAAAAAATAAAAAATAAAATCTCACGGCGAGATCTACGCACCGTATATAAACCCCCACACCCCCTTCTCTCTCCTCTCATCTCCGTTTCTAGGGTTTTCTCTCTCCTCCAATCTCCCTCCCCAATGGCGGACGAAGCTCAGTACGCCTCCGATGCGGCCAGCAACAAGCGCAAGTACGAGGAGCAGACCGGCCTCTCCCCGCCCCCTCCCCGCCGGCCGACCGGATTCTCCTCCGGCCCGATCCCCTCCGCCTCGCCGCCCGACTCCGGCGGCGCCATCCCGACCTCCTACAAGAGCGTCCCCCGCCCCCTCCGCCGACGACGTGCAGGCGCAGGTCCAGAACGCGAAGCAGCGCGCCCAGGAGATCGCCTCCCGCCTCCTGTTCAACGCCAGCGCCGGGGTGGCTGCGGCCGCGGCAGCCGCGGCGGCCGGCGGCGGCGGCGGGTTCGATGTGAAGCGCTCTAGGGTTGAGAACGGGAGCGGATTTGATTCCATCGAGAAAGGTCTCGCGATTTAAGCTTATTGGAATTTTCTTTTTTCCTGTTATTTTCCCATTCTGTTGCGTTAGGCCTTTGTTTCTAATGCGTCTGGAATCGTATGCACTGTCGATGGAGGACCTCTAGATTTCAGTTGTGCGGTTTGAATGTCGGCTCTCGTTTCGCCGCATTTCGAGTGTAAAGTTCACTCGATAACGTTTCCAAATGCATGATTTCTCCTTTTTTTTCTTAACATATTCATCTCGGTAGCTTATATCATCCGTTAGAGCCTGTGAAATGATGCTTGTGCGGGACATCTATTCACTAGTTGTCTATGCTTCTGGCTTTTGTCTGATAGAAAGCTTGTGCACCATGTGCTGCTTCTGGTGCTTCTTTTCGTTGTTGTAATTTTCGTTGATGTGCTCCATCGTTCTATGAACATGTTTTATTCAAACGCTCGTGTGGTGACTTTTTGGCATCTACGACTTGTTTCAGATGGGAAGCCCATGATGAGTACACCATCAGCAATTCCTGTTTCATATAGCTATGGCCAGGGGACAAGCAAAAAGATTGATATTCCTAACGGCAGAGTTGGAGTGATTATTGGTAAAGCTGGTGAGACCATCAAGTATCTTCAGCTCCAGTCTGGGGCTAAAATTCAGGTCACTCGCGACATGGATGCGGATCCCAATTCGCCGACTAGGCCGGTAGAACTAATGGGTACGCCTGAACAAATTGCCAAGGCTGAGCAATTGATAAACGATGTTCTTGCTGAGGTGGGTTTTTCTTTTTTTTTCAGTTTATCACCTGTTTGTTATTTGCTGTTATTGAAGTTGTGCTTGATTGTGACCTGGAACATGCCCACAGGCTGAAGCAGGGGGCTCAGGCATAATCTCTAAAAGAGTAACTGGTCAGACTGGATCTGCTGATCAATTTGTGATGAAGATACCAAATAACAAGGTATATTTAAGTCTTTCGAACATCTAAGTGGTTCATGTATGTACAATTGCCATAGTATTCTATATGCGGCTTGTTCTCAGGTTGGATTAGTTATTGGCAAAGGTGGCGAGACAATTAAAAACATGCAAGCCAGGACTGGTGCTCGTATTCAGGTATAATATAAAATCTACTGCTCTATTCCTACTTAGTTCATCTTTTTTATTTCCTTATTTTATATTCGTTGCTTGTTTGTTAGATGTAAATTTACAGATTTTACCAGAAGTTTTTGCATTAGCTTGTGGTGATAAATTTGTTTCTTTAATGGTGCAATGGTTATGAACTTTCAAACTTTTGTTATATTCTATGCAGGTTGTACCCTTACACCTTCCACCTGGTGATCCAGCAATTGACAGGAATTTGTATATTGATGGCACAAGTGAACAGATTGAGGCTGCAAAACAATTGGTTAATGAAGTTATTAGTGAGGTATGTGTGGTCTATGATTGTTGCCATGTGGAACATGTCTTTCTGTCTCTTTATTTGGTCTATTTAGAAAATTTGCCACCCAGATTTGTTGGGCAATTTGGTTGTTGATGTAGACTACTTCACACCGACAAAAAATAGAGTTCAACTGGGAATGAAAGAGCTGAGGACTTTGTGCCATTTTTTCGTTCTTGCTGTTTAGAAGCTTAGTTATTTGCGCACTCTGAACAAAATTGCTAGCCCCTCTATGTACAATGTTTAATTTTTTCAGTGCCTTAAGTCATTTCATGAAGAACGGCTTCCTATGTTGGACAATCATATTCCATTCTTTTTGTCCATTATTGTAAGAGGATGGGATTTTAGCTCTCTTGTTAACCCCACCGCAGTTCTGATGAGGATAACAAGAGATAAATAAATAGATAAATATAAATAAAAAAGATGGAAAGCAAACAAGTAAGTAAGAAAACTCAAAAAGGAAAGGGAAAAGTGGCACTGCACAATTTCTTCTGTTGATCTGGCCTATTCAGTGGATGGTTCCATTTGTTGCTTTTACTTTATGGTTGCTGTGATATTGATCATTCTGAATGTCAATAGCTCTGTATACGAGTGTGCATGTGCGTGTATGGGTTCTGTGTTTTTTTGGCTATGGTTGAATGGGAAACCCAAGCGGTTGCGGACGAACCTTGTCTCTATTGGATTCTGAACTATCCCAGTTTTCTGATTGGGCCTTAGACTTTCAGAGCATGCTTCCTACTTTTCACAGGTGAAACTGTGACCATGTTCGTTGCAATGAATATCCATCTTCACTAACCTATAGCTACTGGGGAATTTCGTTTGAATTTTTGTACGTCTCTTACTCTGCATACTGGCTGATGCATTTTTTGGCAAACACTTTCAATTGCTTCATACGATCATTGGACTTTATAAATCCTGAAGGGTGCAAGGGGTAATAACTTCTGAGCAGGATGGTTTCGCCGTTTCAGGTCTTGGGTCATTCTTGTGTTTTGAAAAGACTTCAAGTGAGATTGAGTCATTGCCAACATCATGAGTTATATGCTTGTTTTTCAATATGGTTTGGGGTGTTAACGGGATTGCAATCTGCTGTCCAATCTGTTGGTATTTTGTAGCAGATGTAAATCTACGCGCTTCCTATTAATTTCATCTCTTAACCGTTGACTCGTGACTTCATGGATCAAGCTTGCCTGTTCTCAGCTGCTTCATATCATTGAGTTATAAGGTGGATTGCCGATAGATTATTGATGGACCAGTCTTCAATATTTTTATCATAATTTATTGATGAAGTGATCATAGAGGACGATTATCAAGATGTCTGAGGAGGATAACTGCTGCTTGGCGGATCAGTTTCTGGGGTATAGCTTTCATTTGTCTTAGTACTAGGGTTTTGCAGGTTCATGAAGTTCTGCGGATAGTGTAATGTTATGGTATACACATACGTGAGTCGTTAGTTGCTTCCTAGCTCATAATGTTGGGTTGTCATTTCCCAGCGCATGATATTGGGATATTTACCACTTTTAGCCTTGACAGTGCTTAGTAGTTGCACATAATATTTACTGATGATATTCTTGGGAAATATTGTAGGGTTTAGTGTCTTTTCAACTGTTGGTGACACCAACTTCGAACTCTATGTTGGTGTTTTTTCAACATTGCTCTGGTATGGTTCCAACCTCATTTTTAAGGAGTGCTACTGTGGGGGGAAGGTGCAAAGATCATCTTTTCGGGGATATTTGTCATTGGAGTTGACATCCAACACAATTGGATGATGAATCTTGAGCGTGGTTACCCTTGATGAAGTTGTCATTGGGTTGGGCTATGATATTGCTAAATGCATTGCTTAATTGTGAAGCCGATTGCCTTATCACGATTGAAGTAGCTATCCTCCTGAATTTAAGTCGTTTTCATTATATTTAGAGATATTCTCAGTATGCTATCGGTTAGTAAGCACGAATTGGAAACTAAAATGTCATACACATTGTTCATCACCGAGCTGTATTGCATTAATAATGCTGAGAAGTCTTTCTAATTTCCTTGTGTTTCTGGTCATTCTGTTTTCCGTCAGGTTAGTCCCCGAAACTATTTTCTCCATATCTAGTACTCATTAGTTAATTGTTTAGACCATCGGCTCAATTTCAAATATCTTAATCCTCTCAGTGGTAACTTTTCCAATGTTTTGGTTAGTTGCTGAGATAATATCCTGAGGTTCTGCATAAATTGTTGTGTCTTATTGGCTTCACAAGTTTTGCCATCAATGTCGGTATTGTAAAGCTGGCATTTTATGGCATGAATTGTGCAAATTATTACTTGTTTATGCTACTTTCTCATAATCCTGTGAAGATGCGTTTTCTTCCTGTGGTAACTACGGTAATCGCTGCATCGAGCACCATGCCTGCTGGAATGTCTGGTTGCAACACCTGGGTTCCATGGACGCAACAATTCTGCTCGTCTGGCAGAAGTGCAGCGGCACCTACTTGCCTGAATTTGCTCTTACAAATTTTAGCACCCAATGATATATAGCATCGTGATGTATAGGGTGTACTGAATCTTTTATGTCTTGACTGTGGGTTTAGGAATCTTTGATGATCACATTGATTAGAGAATTATACGACCTCGACATTTCTATATTGCTAAGAAGCTTATATATGCCCTTGCCTGTTTATTTTTAGCGGAAGTAGCTTTGTAGTTTTTGCCTTCTGTTTGTACCATTCCCTTTAAAATAGGGTGTGGATGGACTTCTGCTGGAGTAACTCAATAATTACAACCTCCATACGGTATGTAGGTGTCCACAACTCTCTCGATACAAAATGATCTTTAATGCTTTTACATTGTACTTTTTGCTTTTGTGTTTTATGCTTATATCTGCTGATTGTTACATTTTCCTCCTTTATTTGTGAATTTTAAGTTGTATATACAATGCCTTTCTTTGCCTTTGCATTCCGTGAGGATTGAAAGCATCAACCCTGTTCATATGAAAAATCCTTTTTCTTGCAGAATCGTATGAGAAATTCCTCAATGTCTGGAGGATACCCCCAGCAAGGTTACCAGGCAAGACCTCCTGCAAGCTGGGCTCCCCCTGGGCCTCCACAAATGCAGCAACCTGGTTATGGCTATGCACAACCTGGGATGTATCCAGGTGCTCCACCACAATATAACATGGCTCAGCCACAATATGGAGGTTATCCTCCACAACCAACTTCTGGTGGATATCCCTCGAGCTGGGATCAGTCTGCAGTCCCACCATCTCAGCACACTGCACAGGGTGGTGGTTATGATTACTATGGCCAGCAGCCTCCAACACAGCAACAGCAGACCCCAAGTGGTCCTACAGGAGGGGCAGATAGCTCGGGTTACAATTACAACCAGCCACCAGCTACTTCCTATCCACAGCAAGGGCAAGGATATCCACAGGATGGATATGGTGGTTATCAGGCACCTCAGCCTGGTTATGGTCAGCCTCCTCCTTATGATCAGCAACAAGGTTACAACACTGCTGCTGGCTATGGCACCAATCCAGCGCAAGAAGGGCATACTCCTTCCTATGGAGCTCAAGGGGATACTGCTCAGGCACCACCACCGGTCCAGCCTTCAACTGCTGGTCAGCCAGGATACGGTGCTGGTCAGCCACCAAACCCAACCCTTGCTGGCTATCCTCCCCAGGGAACTGGTCAAGCAGGTTATGGCATGCCCCCGACTTCTCAAGCTGGCTATGGCAACCAATCGACTGCGTATGCGGCGGGCTATGGACAACCCCAAGCCCAGAAGCCACCTGCTAATGCTCCGGCTTATGGAGGAGCTCAACAGTCTCCAAGCACACCAGGAGGCTATAGTCAGGCCCCTAGTGGGCAGCCAGGCTATCCCCAGTCTCAGCCACCATCGTCAGGTTACTCTCAGCCCGATGCTGCTGCTGCCCAACGTGGTCCCCCTTCAGGATATGGAGTCCCGCCTTATGGTGCAGCGCCTGCACCTCAGCCAGGCTATGGGCAGCAGCCACCTCCATATAACAGCTACAGTGGTGGTTATCCGCAGGCTCCTGCTTATGCTGCTGATGTTGGTGCCGGGGGTGGTGGTGCGCAGGGTGCTCAACAGAGCTCGTCCGCGAAAACATCGCCCCAGAGTTGATTACAAGTGGAAATGTGGGATGTCATGTTATAGTTTTGTTCCCATGCTCGCCGTTGTCTAAGATTAGTTAGTCTACTCATGGTTTTAGAACAACTTATGCTGTAGGATACTTTTGTGCTTTGTTCATTTTGGATTAGTTGTGTATGATGCATGCATGTTATGAGTACTCTTTTCATGTTATGAACCTTATGTTTTTTGTGACTGCTGTATTTCGGTAACCTATGCCGATGGATGAGACACTGATTGCGTATCATACGAGGATTGGCTTACAAGTGTTTTACGCGGTGAATGGATAAATGTTTTCAAAACCAACGGTCTGGCACGTTCTCATTTCTCGTGAATGGCCGTGGTTTGTAAATTTAAGAAAAAAAAATGTGGACGATTAGAGTTTGCTATACATGGGGTCTGCCTGGCCGTGGTTACGATGAAGCACGCCCATTTATTTATTTTTTTCAAAAGGGTTAATGAGAGCATAGGTCTTTATTCATGATAGAAAAGATTATACTTTGATCCAAGTGAGTCGCTGTACAGAGCAAAAGAAGAGAGGAATTTCCTGGTGGCTTCCAAAAGCACAACATAGAAAAAACAGGAGGAAAAAAATAATTTCAATTGCGACGTACATGGTTTCGAACACTGTACAAAATGAATATCGGAAATAACACCGCTTCGACAAAACGACGTCGCCCGGGTCAGGAGAAGCGTGCGGGGGACGCTTCGCTCCAGATTCACACGCTATAAAAATGGCACCACGAAGCGCTAGGGTTTTCTCAAGCTCCGACCTCCGTCTCTTTTTCTCGTTCGTCGACATCAGCTCCAGGCCGCCGAGCATGTGGTGCTCGTGGAGATGGCGGTTCAATTACAGGTGAGAAACGGGCGGTCTTGTCCATCGCTCCCTTTAGTAGTAGCAGTAGTGGTCTACGCTTGTGTTTTCATGGCTCCATAATCCGAGTCAACAGCGGGCACCCGTCCATGGTGGCCTGTCTGCCGCTTGGAGCCGACAGCAACCTTCGGCCGGTTGAAGATCCTTGGGACTCTTGTACTCCGTAGTCCCACAGACACAATACCCGGCCACATCCTCGCTCCGTACCGCACGAGCCCCGGTTCGCGCGTGCACTTGCGTGTCTTGATTCTCGGGGGATCTTTTCTGGGTCTCTTCACACTCGATCTGTTTAATCCCCTCGGATGCGCCGGGCTCGTGCGGATCGGATTCGCGGAGTCACTTTTGGGTCCGCATTCGATGCGTTTTTCGTTTCTCGTTTCCAGTGTAGTGAAAGTGCTTGCTCTTGTGATGTATGCGAGTCGGCACTCCAGTCAGACACGGGTGTTTTGTTTGACATTGAGAAGCAGAACACCTTTTGCATGGTGCCTACAGATTGCTGCTTCTCACGATTGGAGGGAACCAACCCTTAAATGGTTCCCTTCAAATTCGAAGTAGCTACATTTTCTTTTTGTGTTCTTTCTCCTTTGTCGCTGAGCGTGCGAATGATTTCATCGATGACTGAAGAATCTAAGTGAACATGGTACAGTTACAACAGGCCAGGGGCACATCTGATCTTTGCTGCAGGCCCACCTCCATGTGAATGATTCAAGATCCCATCTGCAAACCTTGGCATTTGAAAGAGAGCCCACAGTCATTAGACCAACTTAACATGAAAATGATCCTTCAGGATGCCACAGAGGTGCTAAGGATTGAACCATGAAGAGGTTCTTTCCATCCCCGATGACACACTTGACATGAGTCTAAATGTCTCCTTTCATATAAAAAGTGTTTTCTTCCAAAAATAAGAAGAGCTCGCAGCCGCAGGGACTTTGATGTTCCAAAAGCTTCTGCCTTTAAAACTATGCCTGCTTCACCCAGGCAATGGATTAAGCTCACTGACCAGACAAAAGCAGAGCAATGCTTCTCAATTCTTTTAATAGTCTTCTCCAAGAGAATGAAAAAACCACACCTTAAGAGACAATGCCATGGGTAATCAAATCGATGAGGTGAAGTCTACGAGCAAATGTGGATTTCGTCGCACTTGGACTCCGGATTCTGATACAGAACTTTATTCACCAACTTTAGGCTCTCTTAATTGAACCGTTTCATGTAGTTGAGAGCTCCAGACACCTGATATCATCTGCAAAAACCTAGAATGCCTGGAAAATCAGTTTCAAGTCAGACAATCAGATAAAGTGCCTGGAAAATGCCCCATCCCATCAGGTAGCATCAAGATATCATCTGCAAAATCCCAGATGAATCCACTTAATCTCGGAACACATGGGTTAGCCTTTGAGCTTCCCTAACTCTGCAGCCTGATTAATCATATCCTAGAATGGATATCAATAGCCATAACAAAGAGATAAGGGGAGACGTCGGATCCCCTTGCTGGAGACCCTCGCATCCAGGCAAATCACCTGTCCCCCACAATAAGAACAACAGAGGATTGGGAAGCAGTGACGGAAACTTTTGCCCATCTAATGAGCGGATCAACCGTGTCAAGGCCTACTTCTTTTCTACAATACCATTAATCTCTTTTAATCAGTGGCCGCCTGTGGTAATCCATCTCACATCGTGATGGTCCCGTAATCTCGTGATCACCCAAACATTTTCAAGTAATACTATATGTTTCACCACAAAGGGTAAAATACCCTTAAGAATATGGATAAATCAATTTGAGTCATTAGATGATGTGAATGGTCTTTTGTTGATTTTTGGACAGGAATATAAATGACGAAAAATTTTAAAAGTACAAATATTGAGAACAATTGTAAGTTATATTTGGAAGAGTAAAATATGTTGAAAGTAAAAATGAACAACATGTGCTCTTAAATTAATAGGCGGTCCTTCACAAAAAAATATAAGATAGACATTTATAACTCCAATTGACAATTACATCAACGGTTACTAAGAATTAAAAAATGCCCTATGTGGCTCCTTCTATTTAGCAATATTTATCTACGTATGGTTACAACATCCAAGGTTATTGACTTCGCAACCACTGGGGGTTCGCCCCAGTGGCCAGCCTTCCATCTTGGAATGGGGAGATTGAGAGTTCAAATCCTCACATTTTCAGGGGGGATTGGAGTGGGGATGATTTCATTTCAGGAGTGGGTTTCGACTCCCACGCCCTGCAAGGAGGCAGGGCAAAAGTCTTAGAGTAGGATTAGCATGTAAGGCGACGAAAAAAAAGGTTATTGACTTCGCTACTTGATGTGCTCTTTTTTCTATGGACCGAGTTGCTCACTTGGGGTGCATTTGGTAATCATTTTGTTCTCGAAAAAAATTTCTAATAAGAAATTATTCTTTTTTATTCTGTTATCGCAAACAATTTTTAAGCATTTAAAGACGTTTGATAACTGTTCAAAATTTCTATTCTGAAATATAATTGCGTTTGGTACATCCTCAAAATTTCTAATCCAAACTATTTTCTTTTAATTTTTTTTTAAATATATATTATATATATATATATATATATATATATATATATATATATATATATTCATTTTCTTCTCTTCTTCTTCAAGCTTTGGTCATTTGCTGGCCTCGGGATGGTTAGCAAAGGGTCGACGAGAGTCGACGACCTCTTCAATTGAGCCTTGGCTAGGCGAGGCCCGATGAGCTCGCCGGAGGCTTGCCAAGCCATTGGCGAGCTTCATCGACCTTGCCCAACCAGTTATTGGCGATCGGCAGTGGTGGACTGCAGCAGCATTATTTGAGGAAGAGAGAAGGAAGAAAAACAAGAAAAAAAGAAGAGAAAAAAAAAAAAGAAATTTGGATTGGTTTGATTTTGGAATTGTCTTGGGGAATAAATAAGTTTTTTTTTTTTACTCATTGATTCTATTACAAATCTACTCTCAAGAATAAAAAATTTATCAAACAGATGTTCTTAGGAACAAAAAATTTACTAGACGAATGTTGTTCCAAATCTATTCCTATACATAAAAAAAATAGAATCAGTTATTATATGACAAGTTGCCAAATGCGCCCTTGTTCTACCTGATTTTTCGACTATTTGCTCCGGCACTTAGTGTTGACATCTTTGTTGACTAAAATCGAGTCTTCGCAAATGGTGTTTGGCAAATTTTTTGGAGAGCTTTGGGAAGACATAAACTCAAAAGGCCTTTAACCTAAGGCATATCTAGAACTGCTTTGGGTTTTGAGTATTTTTTGAATGTTAATACATTTTTTTTCCTTTTAATTTTTCTATCTGTAAACTTTCATAATTCCATAAATGTCCTCCCCTCATGTTGCTGGAGATCGCGCGACCTCGATAACCCTCGACAACAATCGGCTCGACATAATCAAGCAAGCCCTCGGCCCATCTGGCAGTAGAGTCGTTAAACGGGTGAGTTGGATCGGGTCATTAATGGTCCGACCCAAATTGACCTATTAATCTATTTATGACCAATTTATGCATAATGCAAATTTTCCGACCCATACCCGACCCATCTCATACCCAACTCATACCCAACTCAATCCATATTAATAAAATATTTTCATATTTAACCAAATTAAAAAAATTTATTCCTATGTTTTTTTTAAAGATTATATTACTAAAATACTTCCAAGCTTATTTCTTATATATATATATATATATAATTTTTAAAAATTATATTGCTAAAATAGTTTTTATACAACACAAATTTAATGGACAATTTTTATAATTTTTAAAATAATTATTTTAAAAATCGATTTTTTTTAAAAAAAATTAAAATTTTAATTATTTTTATTTTATTTTTTAAATATACTTTTCTTTTTTTCTTCTTCTTTGGCCGGTGATCGGTCACAGGCGAGCCTCGCCTGATGCCAACGAGTTCGAGTCTCGCCGAACGTCGGCGAGGCCTCCGCCTCACTAGATTCTGCAAGCTCGAGGCTCGCCGATGTCGGGTGAGCTCGAGCTCACCCCTCGTCGGAACTGGCGAGGCTCGAGCCTCGCCCGACACCGACGAGCATGAGGCTCGCCTGGCCGGTCGCTGGCCATCGCCGTGCTGGTGATCGAAATGAGGAAGGAGAAAGAAAGAAAAGAAGAAAGAAAAAGAAAAGAGAAAAGAAAAATAAAAAAAATTATAATTTCGATTTTTATAAATTTAAAGAGGGAAGAGAGATTATAAATTTTTTGTTGAAAATGGGTTCTCAACCCAACCTATTTAAAATCCACTTAAGATCCAGTTATCTTAAATTTTTAATTATGAAACCCATTTAATTACTTTTTATAAAAAACAAGTAACTCATTTATGACTTATTTATGATTTAAACGGGTCATTTATGGATTTATGATCAATTTTAATACCTTTACCTACTGACCTAAAAAAAAAAAAAAAAACAACACCTTTTCCTGGCAGCACCGCCATGATCCGCCTCTCCTCCGCCGCCATGATCCGCCTCGCCGCCGCCGCCGCCGCTGCGCTCCTCGTCCTCCTCTACGTCTCCGCCGGCCGCTCCGCCGCCGGCCGCAACGTCGCCGGGGACGTCATCGGGCTGCCGTCCGACGCCTCGAGGTTGTTCCGCTCCGGCGGCGATGACTCCGTCGGGACGAGGTGGGCGGTCCTGATCGCCGGATCCAACGGTTACTGGAACTACCGTCACCAGGTGATTCTCCCGATTTTGCTGGGCCGCAGCTCGAATCCGACGACCTTCTTCCCTTTACGTCGGTCGAATTTATTGAATTTGCATGGGGAAAGGGAAGATTTTTCTAGGGGATGAGAATACAAAAGAAAAGAAAGGAAATTGGATTTTCATTGTGTGGAGCAATTAGGAAGAAAGCAATGTTTATTCTACCTTTCGTTGTCGAGAAATTTTGCTTCCATCAGGCAACTGAGCTCCCAAGTGTCTTTTAGCAAGGGAGTACTATTTTGTAGTACATTTCTTGGTTAAGTATTCATACAGTGCTACAGTGCAAGCACATGGAAGAAGTTACTTCTTATATTGCCTGGACTGCTTCAGTTGCTTTTCACTTTCTCTCTGTGCTTCTTCTTGTCATCTTATGGTATTTCTTTGGGCTGGCATATGCAGGTGAAAAAGAGGACGGCTAATGACAACACTGCATACGGTTCCCACGTCATGCAATTTGGTGACATAGGGTTAAGTAAGGAAAATCTCTTCCTGTACATGGGCACAAATCCTGCAAATGATAACTCTCCTTTTGTGGATCACAACTCCCTAAGGCCTCCTCAGAAAGGTGTTAGCCAGCGGGATGCCGGTCTGCTTTATTTCTGGCACGAGGTTTCTCTCTCCCTTGTCATGTTTGAGGCTGCACGCTTTAGATTTAAGTCATGGCACCACCAGATGCTAAATGTTTAAGGATAGATTCTTGAGGGTTTTGTCACATGCACCTGTCTGGTCAATTGCAACCTCTCTTAGATTGTTTCCCTAATGAGAATCACAAGATCAATCGAATTAAGAGCTACTAAAAGGGATTACTATATAGCCTTTTGAAGAAACTTGAGGGGTGGTCCGGCAAAAATTGGAACTGTAGAACCATAGGTCTATCAATGGATTTCTGATAATTGAAAGTCCTTAAATCTGCATATTACTTTGCTGAAAGTGTTAGTAGAAGTAAAAGGACTTCCTTAACTAGAGAGCCATCAGCTTTGACCTTTGACATAAAAGTAAGTGAAAAATTACGTCTCTTCCTTTCAACTCATCTTCTTATTCTTCTTTCACTATATAAAGAATAAATTCGGTATTGTCAATTGCCCTCACGTAACAGTTGTGTGAGCCTTGTGTAACCAAATCTGATTTTGCATCCGCCTTTGTTTCAGTTCCTTGATGCTCCTGAAGGCTCTTCTAGGAAACTCCAAGCGCAGAAGCAAATTTTGGAGGAAATGTCTCATCGGATGCATATAGATCACAGTGTCAAACTAATTGGAAATCTCTTGTTTGGAATTAAAAAGGGTCCAGAGGTGCTGAATGCTGTTCGACCTGCGGGACAACCTCTTGTTGATGACTGGGTTTGCTTGAAAAGCCTGGTAATTACACTACCTCTCAACCAACACATGTTTGATATATTTCTGTGATGCTGACATTTGCATTGCCATTGTGAACCTTTTACTATGTCAGTTTGATTTGTTCTTTATATTATTGATCTTAAATCTTATACTTTGGGGGAATGAGATTTTTTGACACAATGATTGAGTATTCTTTGCAGTCTTTAGTGTGATGATGACGATGCTTAATGCAGGTGAGAATATTTGAGACTCATTGTGGATCTCTCTCTGAATATGGGTTGAAGCACATGCGCTCCTTTATGAACATGTGCAATGCTGGAATCCAGACCGAGCAAATGACCGAGGCATCAAGCCAAGCTTGTGCTCGCATTCCATCATCTGGTCTTTGGAGCTCTCTTAGCAGGGGATTCAGTGCATGAGTGAAGTGTGAATCATTCCGAATAAGGATCCACTTGCCATGCTTAAATCTACTACATACATATTCTTGCTGTATATTTTGAATGGGTTGTTTGTCATTGCTTCGTTGTGAATATGACTCGAAAGCGCTTGTCACATAACATGCTTTGAATGTAGGATGATGTCATGCCCGTTTCACGCGATTTTAAGTACTATAGCTCTGCGGACTGGTGATACAAATGGGGAAGAAAGATTGATAGCTTATGAAAATAACTTGTGGTGCATGTGGACTCCAGTCTGATTCTAGTAATTGAAAATGGTATAGATCATTTGCAAGATGAGGTTATGAATTTGCCTTCACTCTTGTTAAGAGTGCTCTTCATTTGCTCAATCAATACTCAAGCCTGATTCCAAGGATTCGTGGGAGTCTGTCGTCTTTGCATGATGTTGTTGTACAACCTGGAATTCGTATTATCCCAGGTCTGCTCTTTCTCTCGTGAATTTAAGTGGTTTTACAAGTGTGCATTTAGTATGTCGATCGCCTATGATCTCTTGACCATGCGGGCACGCAAGCATCGTAATCCTCTTTCCACAAAGGGTCTACTCGAAAAATCATTCTGACAAGTCTTCCTTTGGAAAGAATTATAAATCTATTGATCTACGATGGAAAGATAAAGTATTGATTAACCCTTTTACGTCACGGGTTTTATCTTTATGTCTATAAGTCATGCGTTTTATCTTTATGTCTATACTAGGGTATTGTGTAACAAGTGTGCATTTCCTGAGAGAGCTTGCAATTGACTAGACAACTGCATGTGACAAAGCCCTCAAGAAATCTATCGCCAAACATTTGGCATCTGGCGGTGCTATGACTAATATCTAAAGCTGGCAACCTCAAACATGACGAAGGAAGAGAGAAAACTTGTCCAGAAATGGACCATACCAGCGTCCCGCTGGTTAACAGCTTTCCGAGGAGGCCCTAGGGAGTCGTCATCCACAAGAGAAAGGAATTTTGTCCCATATACAGGAAGAGATCTTTATATTTCTCACAATTTCATCCGGAAATAGAAATAAAAAAATTAATTTATGATCATAAATTGATTTTTTTTTTAAAGTAGTTATCATTTGTGCCATTGGTGATCCAAGAGGGACACTTCTCTGTTTTTTCCCCTATTTTTGTCTAATTAGGTTTTAATCCAATTGAATGACCAAATGAACTCCAAATTGAATAATTTCAATAGAAAATTAAAGCTTGAGAGAAGTCCCATTTTACTTTTATTAAGGTCATTTCCCTAAATCGTGGCCCAATTAACATGAATTAACCAATTAATACACCCTACTCAAATTCAATTCCTATTCCGACGAAATTCTGATAAAATTCAAAATAAATATTAATGGATTTTGTTAGCATAACAGTCTTTAAATTATTGTGAGAATAACAGCTTATTATAAATCACATATTATTAAAGAAACCGTTTCTATAATAATTTATAATTATTTATTATGTAATTTTTTGTGATTCAAAACCGACCGCAGACAGCTAGTTTTAGTTTTAGATGTGTTTTATATTTTTCAAGCTTCGAATTTTCGCAAAAGAGCCCTCCATCTTAGACGAAATTAGACGTCTTCCCCCGAGAACTCGAACAGTTTTAAAGGCCATTTCTGATCCTGTCCAAATTCACTCAGACTGCCCGCCCAAAACTTGTTCAAGTTCTATCGAAATTTCTATAGTTGCAGTTTAGGACTTTCTTGAACAACGTCTCGTTGTGTGATTTGCAGTCTTGTGACGGACTCGGAGCTAATCCCGGATTCGAACCGGAGGTCGGTCGGCGAAGCGAAAGCCCTTCAGCTAATCACTTCCGACTCGACTGATATCCACCCGTTTAACCGGTCTAATCAAAAGTCAATTAATAAAAGCGCGCCACGTGTCAGATACGACACCGGGCCCCTCATCAGCTCGGCAATCGATCGGAAGCATGCTCCGAAGTCACTGCGGCGCCTCCGAAATCGAGCGATCGCGATTCTCAGTCGAGCCGCGAGCGAGACAGAGTGGTGATGATGATGGAGGGAGTGGAGGGAGACGCGGCGGCGGCGGCGGCGGCGGCGCCGCGCTACGTGCTGAACCCGTCGCGGATCAGCAGCGAGGACATCCTCTTCTGCGTCGACGTCGACGCGGAGTCCCTGGTCGAGATGAAGGCGACGGGCCCCGGCGGCCGCCCCTTCGCCCGCCTCGACGCCATCAAGCAGTCCCTCCTCCTCTTCGTCCACTCCAAGCTCGCCATCAACCCTGACCACCGCTTCGCCTTCGCCACCCTCTCCAAATCCGCTGCCTGGGTACGCCCCCCTCCTTCTGATTTTTCGGGGAAAATGGGATCTTGATTGCGTTCCCGAGAGTTGGGGCGATTGCTAGGGTTTGGTTCTGTGGCGTGCTTTGATTTTGGCTTGCGAAATGCGACTCTGATAGTGGTGTTTCGGTGCGTTTTGGGGTCGAATTGGTTCCCTCTAGAATGAGGTGATTTGCTCCATATAGTTTTTGAATTTGGAAAAATGGGTGCTTGGTTGCGTTCCCGAGAGTTGTGGCAAGTGCTAGGGTTTGGTTCTGTGGCGTGCTTTGATTTTGGCTTGCGAAATGCGATCCTGATGGTGGTGTTTCGGTGTGTTTTAGGGTTGAATTGATTCCCTCTAGAATGAGGTGATTTGCTCTATGTAGTTTTCGGATTTGAAGGTCCACTAGATCAGTAGAGTAAAATACATCTTCCGTATTGGAAGTGGGAGAATGATGGAGGTGCAGAGGTGTGGTAGCATATCCGTTGGCGGCTTCTGAGAAATGCTGGTTTCGATTGCTTGTGCTCCCCGTCCGATTCTTCTTTCGAATGCTAGCGTATCGGAGCTACGCGAGTAGCTGAGAAGCGGAAATGACTTTGGAATAGAACACCCGATTCCCTGCAGCCATTGAAAATTTCTTTTGGATTGGACTCTAGGTTTTTCCTCCTTTTAGCTAATTTTTCATGACAAGGAGTGTAAACATGCTTGCTTGATGCTGTTATTACAATGAATTTTGGTAGATTGCGTCATATGGGGCGATCATAGGATTTTACGATTTCATGTTTCTCATGGATGACTGACGTTCTTGCTCGATTTTGGACGTCACATGCATAAACTCTTTGTACACTCAAACTGAGAAGTTCTTGAATGGAAACACTGATGTTTGTGATCGCATGTTCTGCATATTTTGAGCCAGATGAAAACCCATGCCTACAGAATCATAGAAAAATACCCAACACCCCAGAATGCCTCCATTGGATAGTACTTGGTTCCTGTTTGCACCGCTGATCCTTGTTAGAAAGCATTCTGGTCTGACCATTCATGTGTGTGTATTTAGCTGTTCTCTTGTCAGGGAATGTGTGGAGGTGGAATGAATTACCAAATTATGATATCAAAACGGTGAATGTGCCTGCTACTGCTGCTGAGGGATGAGGTGCTGTAGCTAATTTATATTAGAATACCCTCAGGGAGCTGGGGTGTTTGATTGATGAGAGGGAGAGCCATTTCGTACTTGTATGCCATGCTTGAGATAATGATAATGAAGCCCAAAATTAGATTGTGCAGTTAATAATAAGGCTACTTTTAGCACAGAGCTGCTTTTAACCCAGCCATGACATTGTGACCTGACTGTGTTTTGGAGTGCTATGTGATATTGTTGTAAAGTATCCCTTACATAACTCAAGATGCAGTATCCATTCAAAGTAACTATTATGTAGATCAAGCACGTAGCCAAAGCAAAGACAAAGCTGGCAATGAATGATCAAATCCTTTGTTTAATATTACAATATAATTACTTGTTTGATCTTTTTCCCTTGTTTTTGATTTTGAAGCTCCGTAAGGAGTTCAGCAGTGATGTAGAGTCTGCAGCTGCTGCAATTCGGAGTCTTTCAGCCACCTCAGCTTGTGGTCATGCAGATTTAACGCAGCTATTCCGAATCGCAGCTCATGAAGCTAAGAAATCTCGCATGCAAAATAGAATTTTCAGGGTGGTAAGTGATGGCTGGTGATTGTACCAAGCAATAGGTGCTTATCCTCTTGCTTAATCGATGCTAGGCATGTGTATCAGTTTCCCTTATATTAATTTGTAGCATAGAGCTGCTTTGCAGTCTAGTAAGTTGCCCAAATGTCTACAAAAACTTTTTCTCTTGTTTGTTAGGGCCAAAGTCTTTAAACTGCTAGATTTCTTTCTGCCATATAAGCTCGTGTCATTTTTTGATCACCTCCTATGAGAAAAGATTTGTTGTGAAAAGGAAGGCTCATTCTCTTCTTTTTGTCCCTTTTGGAACATTATTCTTACTAGCGATATTAAGGATTTTCCTTCTTATCGAGATCTAACGTGGCTACGGTGTTTTTGTTGCGTCAGATTCTCATATACTGCAGATCATCCACACAGCCTCAGCACCAGTGGCCAGTTAACCAAAAGCTCTTCACTCTGGATGTCATCTACCTCCACGACAAGCCTGGACCAGATAATTGCCCACAGCAGGTGTATGATGCCCTCGTCGATGCGCTTGAACACGTGAGTGAATATGAAGGTCACATCCACGAGAGCGGTCAGGGCCTCACACGCATCCTCTTTCGTCACATGTGCATGCTACTGTCACACCCTCAACAGCGATGTCCTCAAGACTACCTCGACATTCCCAAGTCCCTTGTGAAAAAATCACCTGGTGCCGACTCCGCACCTGCTGAAGAGAGCGCGATTGTGCCCCGCCAATGAGAGCAAAAGACCGTTTGTGGGTTAGTGATCGGTACTTAAATGTTTGGCTTTTGCAATGTGTCTGAGAGCTTTTATCTGCTGTTGGTCTTTCTGGAAGTGAATCTGCAACTGCAATTAGCTTGATGACCTTCAGCTGAGCTCCGAAGTTTTCCCGACGACTCCCCCTTTGTGAAGTTATGTATATTTACGTTACAGAACCTGTGAATTTCAATTGCAATGTCCTGATCGTGTTTAGTCATGGGTCAGATCGTATCTCGGACGTCCAGTGTTCTTTGCAGGTTTGCCTTTGGTAAACCTATCAACTGAATGTCTTGTGCCTCCATGATATGTTATTACAGCTCCACATGAACTATGCAAGCTACAAATATCTCCGTCCCTGTCGATCATTTTCGGGTGATAACGACGTGAATCAATGCGTTATGCGATTCTCGTGTTGCTCAGACACAAGACACACAAGCACTTGTTTGATCTCGCTAATCCTTGAGTGTTACCATGAGCTACTCAATCAAAATTTCGCGTCGAACGTCGTTATCACCCCTCCGGCAGCTAGCTTATGAAAAGGAAGAGTGGAAGGGACAGGCGAAGAGGAGTGATCCGAGCGACAAACCTTCTCTTGTATTCACGCAATTTGTCTTCTGCTCAATGATGATTTTGCTCTGTATGCCACTGCTGTTCGAAGATTTCACATCAACCCGATTAAGGACGTCTTTGTTGGCGTGCCCATAAAGCCAGTCGATCGAAAGCAAATCAGAGGAAGGAATCTTTCCTTGTCCTTTTATGTTGGTTTCCTTGAGATATTTCCCCTCTATCTCCGCACAATTATCTGCTCCAAAAGAGAATGAAAATAGTCCCCATCACCGTCCTCCAAAATGTATCTAGACACAAACCATGAGACATCAAGTTTCGAATAAATTCAAGATAAAGCTATAATCTCACTCTTTAAATCGTATCCATATGAAAAATTAGCGATTACTAATGTGCAATAGAAATGAATTCGGGGAAATGAGAATTGAAACGAAATTTGAAAAATAGTTAAACGCGAGTTGAAAAGCGAAAATCAATCTAAATCCTCCCAATCGGTGATCTATTGGGTAGTTCCAATATTTTAGGGGACTTTCATCAATCGGTCAAGCCTACAAATGCCCGCCACCTGCTCGTTCCCGATCTAACTTTCTTGCCCGGAATGTTCCGTCGAGCGCGGGAATCATCTCGTGGGTCCCCCTCCTAGGGACGGCGCTCGCCACTCGTCCCATCTGGACCGTCCGTTCCGTTCCCCATCGACGGATTGGACGGAAAGCGACCCCCACGGCACGTCGTCCAAAAAACCTTTGAGGTGGGTCCCGGCGCAGCCCCGATCGCAGCCGTCGATGCGGCGAATGATGAAATCCCACCAATCACCGCTTTATCCAATCCCATACCCTCTCTTTCTCTCACTCTAAAATATAACCATCGGCTCGACGTAATCGCAAGCAACCCCTCCCCGGCCCACCAGCAGCGCCACCATGATCCGCCTCGCCTCCGCCGCCGCGCTCCTCCTCCTCCTCTCCGTCTCCGCCGGCCGCGCCGCCGCCGGCCGCAACGTCGCCGGGGACGTCATCCGGCTGCCGTCCGACGCCTCGAGGTTCTTCCGCGCCGGCGACGACGACTCCGTCGGGACAAGGTGGGCGGTCCTGATCGCCGGATCCAACGGTTACTGGAACTACCGTCACCAGGTGATTCTCCCGATTTGCTGCTCCGCACCTCGAATCCGACGACCTTCTCCCCTTTACGTCGGTCGAATATAATGAGTGTGATCGTGGATTTGACTCGATTTGGAGCTGAATCGCGAGGTTCTGAAATGATGAAGTTTCGTTTCGGTATTGTTTTTTCTGCGAGTTTTGTGTATGATCTTGCGAGGAGCAAGTTTGTAGGTAATATCGCTAGAATTGACCCAATCTTAATCGTTTGTGTTTGATGGTTTCTGAATCACCTACTAGTGAAGAATCTTTCTTAAATTCTAATTCCGACGTATTCCGATTTCGGAACTCTGGAATTTGGATCGGAAGCAAAACTGACGCGTTTACTGTTGTAATGATAACTCTTGCGAATCGAATAATGATTTGAATAGAAAGTCTTGTGGTCCATTTACGTATATCTTTGTCTGCAACTGCCGGCGAATCTCAAATTTGAACTCTGCAGTCCGTATGAAATTACTTAGATTCCTACTATGTTTGGGGGCCAAGGAGGGAGATTTTCAATGTTATTGCCTCTTGTAACTTAGGTCATCGATGCTGCTAAAATGATTGCATATGGGCTATTTTCGTTCATTTCCTTGCTTTGCCATTACTTAATGGACAAAGAGTAGTACTAATTCCTTGTATTAGTTCGGTCTGCACGTGAGTATCTGAATTTGGTGGGCGTTGTGTTTGGCAGATTGAATTTATGGGAAAAAGGAAGATTTTTCTAGGGGATGAGAATACAAAAGAAAAGAAAGGAAATTGGATTTTCATATCTGATTACTAAGTAGGAGTGAGTGAAGCAGAAGTGATATTGTATTTTCTGACCCACAACCTTTCTGCTTTATAAGTGAGTCTTTAAAGCTTATCCGGTGATATTTTTCTGTTTCTTTACTTTCCCTGTCCTTTCATGGGCCAATAAACATAGTCCCAAAGGGGATGCTAGTTTAGTTTACTATTGTATGAATCTGCCAAAGGGAGGTAGAATTTTATGTTGTTTTCCTCTTCTATCAGACTTAAATTGAAGGAGAAATTTTTCCATATAGTCCTTTCATGTCTTTCTCATATTCTTCTAGCCCTCGAATATAAACTGCTCCTACAGTTAAAAAAGGAATAGAGTTCTTTACATTCTGGGTAACAGCTAAAGCTTTTCAGTGCCATTAGAAACAAAATTGGATTCCTATCTGCCTTTGCTTATTTCATTTGTCCTGCGTTGGGATTTTTTACTGTTGTTGATAATATGCTCCATTCATGCACTTTGCTTTCAGGCCGATGTTTGCCATGCATATCAGCTCTTGAAGAAAGGAGGGTTGAAGGATGAAAATATCATTGTTTTTATGTATGATGACATTGCTAACAATGAAGAGAACCCTCGGCCTGGAATTGTTATTAACAGTCCGGATGGAGATGATGTTTATGAAGGAGTTCCAAAGGTCTGTTTTCAAATGCTTAGTCACTAATTTAGGATGAAATTTTTTGTTTAGATTAGTTGAAAGTCTGTTTTCAAAGGCTTAGTGGTTCAGGGTGAAAAATTGTTCTCTAGAGGTCTGTTATCAGATGTTGAGTCACTAGTCACTTTTCTGTTGGCAGGATTACACTGGAGAGGATGTTAACGTTAACAACTTTTTCTCTGTTATCCTTGGAAACAAGACTGCTCTCACAGGAGGCAGTGGAAAGGTTGTGGAGAGTGGTCCGGATGATACTATCTTCATCTACTATACTGATCATGGTGGCCCTGGTGTGCTTGGTTAGTACTTGATAGTTGCACAAGATGACCTCCATTGGTTGTAGATTGTCTTTTGTGTGTTCATATGGCACATGTTGAGCTGAACTGAAATATCTGTAATAAAGTCATAGAAGTTGGATTGGGTTCCATATCTCATTTGCACCCCTTCCCCAATTTAGAGATGATTTATCCAACTGTCTTCATATCAGAATCTCACGGTTGACATTGATCTTTAACAGGAATGCCCACCAGCCCTTTCCTATATGCTGACGATCTGATAGATGTCTTGAAAAAGAAGCATGCGCCTGGGAACTATAAAAGCTTGGTAATTTTAAGTTCACTAAAGCAGTTTGCTTCATACAGGAAGTTGTCTAAAACTTTCCATTTTGTTCCCTTTGTCTTATAAACACAGGTATTCTACCTTGAAGCTTGTGAATCGGGAAGTATTTTTGAGGGCCTTCTTCCAGAAGGTTTGAACATATATGCAACAACAGCATCTAATGCAGAAGAGAGCAGTTGGGGCACCTATTGCCCTGGAGAGTATCCTAGCCCTCCAGTAGAATACGAGACATGTCTTGGTGACTTGTATAGTGTCGCCTGGATGGAAGACAGGTAAATCCCAAATCCTTATTTTCTCATTCATGACTTTAGATGAGAAACACATACCATTTTGACTTTGTTCTTTCTAGATTAGAAGTCAGTGTTATAATGGGGACTTTTTCTCCAATTTGGGATTGATACTTTATTTTGCCGTGCATCATGGGCAACTCTTAGTGCATTAGTTGAATGGTAGCAATGTGTATGACCATAATCCATGTATTCCCAGTTTTTTAAATTTTATTGAATGATCTGATTTTGGAATGTTTGTCTTGCAAATCAAGAACGGAGGAATTGAAATCACAGTTGAAAAGCCATGATTGGGTCCATTTATCATTGTTTAATTGCAAAGATCGAAAGAAAGATCGGAGATATTTTTCATTAGCACATTCTCCTTTTATATTATTTTGAAAATGTAGACAACAACAATTTATTGGTTAAAGAGGCAGTCAATTACGTGCAATTTCCTTGATTTGATGCTTGGTAATTAATATGTATCGTAGTTGCTAATTATATGCTATTAAGATTTTCGTACATTTCTGATGTTGGGCTTTTGGTTTAGATATAAGTAATCCTTTGAATATTCGAATTCCTTGGTTTTTAAGGACTCATCCACTATTTAACCTTTTTAGCATGTGTGCTCTTATCTGAATAGTAAGTTTTTGCCCATGTTACATTTTTGGGGCTTGCTGATTGGTATCTTCTTTCCATGATTATAGACTTATCTACTAATCTAATTTCATAATAAGTACCGCATAATTTATTATTGAAATTTTTTAGCTTATATGGACTTTGAGGAAGCTTTTCTCTTTTCTAAGCATGGACTTTTGTGTACTCGTATCAAAAAGCATTTCCATTGCAGATTGCTAATCTGTTGGCAATTAAGAATCTCGAAGATCCAATGTTTGCAAATTTAAATAGCCGAAAACAAAGAGAGGAGAAAGGAGGAAGGACATGACTTCCATATTATCAGATGGAACTTGATTGGATATTTCTTATATTGCAACTCGGGATATGCATATTAAATTCATGCTCAATGTGATTCCAGTTGTTCTTGTACTGGTTTACAAGCCTCTGTTCCCTTGTAATAGTTGGATCAGGTTCATATGTTTTGATTGGCCCTTGAGAAATCAAAGCTTATGTTTAACAACTATAAAGCCCATCATAACCTTTTTTTTTTTTGGTCTGTCTTTGTGAACAGTGAGGTGCACAACCTGCGAACCGAAACTCTGCACCAGCAATACCAACTGGTAAGGACATTGATACCGTCATTGTGTGGAGCAATTAGGAAGAAAGCAATGTTTATTCTACCTTTTGTTGTCGAGAAATTTTGCTTCCATCAGGCAACTGAGCTCCCAAGTGTCTTTTAGCAAGGGAATACTATTTTGTAGTACATTTCTTGGTTAAGTATTCATACAGTGCTACAGCGCAAGCACATGGAAGAAGTTACTTCTTATATTGCCTGGACTGCTTCAGTTGCTTTTCACTTTCTCTCTGTGCTTCTTCTTCTCATCTTATGGTATTTCTTTGGGCTGGCATATGCAGGTGAAAAAGAGGACAGCTAATGACAACACTGCATACGGTTCCCACGTCATGCAATTTGGTGACATAGGGTTAAGTAAGGAAAATCTCTTCCTGTACATGGGCACAAATCCTGCAAATGATAACTCTTCTTTTGTGGATGACAACTCCCTAAGGCCGCCTCAGAAAGCTGTTAACCAGCGGGATGCCGATCTGCTTCATTTCTGGCACAAGGTTTCTCTCTCCTTGTCATGGTTGAGGCTGCACGCTTTAGATTTAAGTCATGGCACCACCAGATGCTAAATGTTTTAAGGATAGATTCTTGAGGGTTTTGTCACATGCACCTGTCTGGTCAATTGCAACCTCTCTTAGATTGTTTCCCTAATGAGAATCACAAGATCAATCGAATGAAGAGCTACTAAAAGGGATTACTATGTAGCATTTTGAAGAAACTTGAGGGGTGGTCCGGCAAAAAATGGAACTGTAGAACCATAGGTCTATCAATGGATTTTTGATAATTGAAGGTCCTTAAATCTGCATATTACTTTGCTGAAAGTGTTAGTAGAAGTAAAAGGACTTCCTTAACTAGAGAAGTCAAACTGTGTAGCCATCAGCTTTGACCTTTGACATAAAAGTAAGTGAAAAATTACGTCTCTTCCTTTCAACACATCTTCTTATTCTTCTTTCACTATATAAAGAAGAAATTCAGTATTGTCAATTGCCCTCACGTAACAGTTGTGTGAGCCTTGTGTAACCAAATCTGATTTTGCGTCTGCCTTTGTTTCAGTTCCGTAAAGCTCCTGAAGGCTCTTCTAGGAAACTCGAAGGGCAGAAGCAAATTTTGGAGGCAATGTCTCATCGGATGCATATAGATCACAGTGTCAAACTAATTGGAAAGCTCTTGTTTGGAATTGAAAAGGGTCCAGAGGTGCTGAATGCTGTTCGACCTGCGGGACAACCTCTTGTTGATGATTGGGCTTGCCTGAAAAGCCTGGTAATTACTCTCTCGTGACCTCTCAACCAACACATTTGATGTATTTTCGTGATGCTGACATTTGCATTGCCATTGTGAACCTTTTACTTTGTCAGTTCGATTTGTTCTTTATATTATTGATCTTAAATCTTACATTTTGGGGGAATAGGATTTTTTGACACAACGATTGAGTATTCTTTGCAGTCTTGACTAGTGTGATGATGCCAATGCTTAATGCAGGTGAGAACATTTGAGACTCATTGTGGATCTCTCTCTCAATACGGGATGAAGCACATGCGCTCTTTTGCAAACATGTGCAATGCAGGAATCCAGACTGAGCAAATGACCGAGGCATCAAGCCAAGCTTGTGCTCGCATTCCATCTGGTCCCTGGAGCTCTCTTAGTAGAGGATTCAGTGCATGAGTGAAGTGGGAATCATTCCGAACTAAGGATTCACTTGCCATGCTTAAATCTACTACATACATATTCCTGCTGTATATCTTGAATTGTTTGTCATTGCTTCGCTGTGAATATGACTCGGAAGCACGTATCTCGACTTGCTTGTCACATAACATGCTTTGAATGTAGGACGATATCGTGCCCGTTTCGCACGATTTTAAGTACTGTAGCTCTGCGGACTGGTGATACAAATGGGGAAGAAAGATTGATAGCTTGTGAAAATAACTTGTGGTGCATGTAATTGAAAGTGGTATAGATTGTTTGCAAGATTATGAATTTGCCTTCACTGTTGTTAAGAGTGCCATTCATTTGCTCAGTCAATACTCAAGCCTGATTCCAAGGATTCGTGGGAGTCTGTCGTCTTTGCATGATGTTGTATCACCTGGAATTCGTATTATCCCGGGTCTGCTCTTTCTCTCGTGAATTTAAGTGGTTTTACAAATGTGCATTTATCATGTGGAGCGCCCGGACATTGGAGATATGTTATAGGAATTACAAAATAAGTGGTTTGAGTGATCATTAATTAATTTGTCAAAGGAACATGCCTATGTTCTCTTGACCACATGGGCATGCAAGCATCGTAATCCTCTTTCCACCAAGGGTCTACTCGAAAAATCATTTGGACAAGTCGTCCTTTGGAAAAAATTAAAAATCTATTGATCTACGATGGAAAGATAAAGTATCGATTAACCCTTTCACGTCATAGGTTTTATCTTTATGTCTATACTAGCGCATTGTGTAACTCGTGTGCATTTCCTGAGAGAGCTTGCAATTGACTAGACAACTGCATGTGACAAAGCCTTCAAGAAATCTATCGTTAAACATTTGGCATCTGGCGGTGCTATGACTAATATCTAAAGCTGGCAACCTCAAACATGACGAAGGGAGAGAGAAAACTTGTCCAGAAATGGACCAGACCAGCATCCCACTGGTTAACAGCTTTCCGAGGAGGCCCTAGGGAGTCGTCATCCACAAGAGAAAGGAATTGTGCCCATCTACAGGAAGAGATCTTCTTTATTTTTCTCACAACTTCATCCGAGAATAGAAATAGAAAAATCAATTTATGATCATAAATTGACTTTTGAAGTAAAATGGTTATCATTTGTGCCCTTAGTGATCCAAGAGGGACACTTCTCTGATTTTTTCCCTATCTTTGTCTAATTAGGTTTTAATCCAATTGAATGACCAAATGAACTCCAAATTGAATAATTTCAATAGAAAATTAAAGGTTGAGAGAAGTGCCATTTAACTTTTATTAAGGCCATTTCCCTAAATCGTGGCCCAATTAACACAGATTAACTAATTAATACACCCTACTCAAATTCAGTTCCTGACACATTTGATAAAATTCGAAATAAATATTAACGGATTTTGCTAGCATGGCCGTCTTTGAATTATTATGAGAATAACAGCTTATTGTAAGTCACATATTCTTAAAAAAACGGGCCCTACAATAATTTATAATTATTTATTATTTTTTTTTTTTTTGTTTTAGACATGTTTTAAATTTTTCAAGCTTCAAATTTTCACAAAAGAGCCCTCCATCTTCGACGAAATTAGACATTTTCCCCTGAGAACTCAAACAGCTCTGAAGGCCATTTCTGACCCTGTCCAAATTCACTCAGATTGCCCGCCCGAAACCTGTTCAATTTTAATCGAAATTTCTATATTTGCAGTTTAGGACTTTCTTGAACGTTTCGTTGTGTGATTTGCAGTCTTGTGACGGACTCGGAGCCAATCCCGGATTCGAACCGGAGGTCGGTCGACGAAGCAAATGCCCTTCGGCTTCGAAGTTGGGACTTTCCCGGTGATGCAACAATCTTCATCGGAATTCCTTCGTCGTCCGATGTCTTTCCTCCTTTCTCGGCGGCCGTCAAGCATGGCTGTGCATATTTGCTCTCGAGAAAGAGAGCTGATTTAACACGAAATCTTTTGGAAGTTTTCTGGAATTACTTCGTTGCTACTGAGAACCGTGCTTCATCTCTCTCTGTTGTCTTTGAGAGAGATTCTTCTTACTTATGATTTCGATATCTGAGCAGATGAACAGCAAGGTGCTGTTCATGTGGATTCGTCTTGGAAAGAACGAGCCATCTCGGACGTTGTGCCTTGAGCTCCTCCTCTTCTTCTTTTCCTGCATGTTTCTTGAAATTTAACCAGAGCTGGCCAGAGATTTTCTTGTTCTCTTTCTTTCCCATATTCTCTCTCCAAAGTTGAAGCCATTTGGATTTGTTACCATTGGTTTGGACGATGCCTGGTTGAAGTTTCTAGCCCATCATCATCGCTCGCTCGCTCCTTGACTTCATGGTTTTCTTCTGGATGAGCTCTGGAACTTTTCTCTGTTGATAGATGACTATCGGATCTCTGTTGATTGCTGTCAGTGGCTGTTTAACCGTTCCCGCCACCTCAGGTACCGCCGCCGCCGCCGCCTCTCTCTCTGTGTGTTTGTGCTGTGTTTCTATAATGGATCGAAGCTGTGGTGCACTGGGCTCTGTTCTTTTCTTTTTCTTTTTCGAGGGCGGAGGTGGACATGGCGGCACCACTTGCACTAAGTAGTGGTGGGAAGGGGGCACGATCCGAAGGACGAGAGTTTTTTGTATCTTCGAGTGGGCGAGGATGAGCCAAGAAAGGATCACTGAGATCTAATTCTATCTTTTGTGGGCTCTTTTGTGGTGGTCAAAAAGGCATGTTTTCTTGTCTCTCTTTTTGTCCATCTTGTCAAAGCGTTAAGAAAATTGGGGGCGCCGTGTTGTTTAACATGCGGTTTTACCGTTTACGGACTGACCCAACATCATCCATCGTTACCTCCACGACATTACGTTTTCTGTTCGAGAGATCGAGACAGAGAGAATCTCTATAGGCCACCGGGCAAGAGCGTGTTGTAGTTCCTCGTAAATAGGCCAAATCGGGAGGGGCAAGTAGTTGAAAAAGGCATATGGGTATTGTGTGGTGGATTGGCGTTTTAGCCGTTTGTTTGAGACCCCGACATGTTTGGTGGTGCGCAGATCCAACGTTTGATCTGTTGATGATTTTTGTTTCCTTTTCTTAAAGCGACATCTTTTATGGAATCTTGAATTGCTTAGGGCGGCCCTTTTGTCCTTTCTCTTTTCGGTTTTGAGGGGATGCATTTGGACAGAAAAAGAGGGGATCCGCGGTTATAAGTGGTCCTGGATTTCAAGATAAAAATGGGCCTGAACTTGCGGCTGGAAAGATGTTTTTTTTTTTTTTTAATAAATTATGTTTGTATGGAGGGGGCTTTATCAGAAGAGATCTAATTATTTCATGGAGGTGTCGATGATGATGAGGAGAGGCCCACCTTCAAAATCAATTTTCATCCCTACTTTTTCATATGGTATATTTCCGTTTCATTTTCTTCTTGTGGTTGGACCTTCATATTCTCGTACCCTCAAATTGAAATTGCTTCAACAATAAAGAAAGGAACGGAGTGCTTTAACTTCTGGGCAACAGCTAATCTTTTTTTAATGTCGTCCGAAAACAAATTTGGATTCCGTTCTGCCTTCGCTTGTTTCATTTGTCTGCTTTTTTTTTTTTTTAACAGTTGTTGATATCGTGCACTCTTCGTGCATTTTCCTTTCAGGCCGATGTTTGCCGTCCATATCAGCTTTTGAAGAAAGGGGGGCTGAAGGATGAAAACACCGTTGTTTATTATTAACAGTCCAGTTGGAGATGACGCTCACGAAGGAGTTCCAAAGGTCTGTTTTCAAATGCCTAGTCTAGTCACTAGTTTAGGATAAAAAGATTTGTCTAGATTTGTCAAAGGTCTGTTTTCAAATGTTAAGTCGCTAGTTACTTTTCTGGTGGCAGGATTACACTGGAGAGGATGTTGAAGTTAACAACTTTTTCTCCGTCACCCTTGGAAACAAGACCGCTCTCGCAGCAGGCGGTGGGAAGGTTGTGGACAGTGGTCCCGATGTTACTATCTTCATCTCCTATACTAATCATGGTGGCCCTGGTGTACTCGGTTTGAACTCAGTAGTTCCTCAAGATGACTTCCATTCGTTGTAGATTGTCTTCATGTGTTTATATGGCACATGTTGAGCTGAACTGAGATATTTGTACTAAAGTCACAGAAGTTGGATTGGGCTCCATATCTCATTTGCAACCCTTCCCCAATTTAGAATTGATTTATATAACTGTGTTCATATCAGAATCTCACGTTTGACATTGACGTTTAACAGTAATGCCCACCAGCCCTTTCCTATATGCTGATGATGTCTTCAAAAAGAAGCACGCGTCTGGGACATGTGAAAGTTCGGTAAATTTAAGTCCACTAAAGCAGTTTCCTTCATACATGATGTTGTCAGAAACTTTTCATTTTGTTCCCTGTGTTATAAACACTGGTATTTTACCTTGAAGCTTGCGAATCGGGAAGTATATTTGAGGGCCTTCTTCCAGAAGGTTTGAACATATAAGCAACAACAGCAGCTGATGCAGAAGAGACCAGTTGGGGCACCTATTGCCCTGGAGTGCATCCTAGCCCTCCAGCAGAATATGAAACATGTCTCGGTGACTTGTATAGGGTTGCCTGGATGGAAGACAGGTTTAAATCCTTTCTTTCTCATTCATGCCTTTGGATGAGAAACACGTACCATTTGGACTCTTATTCTTTCTAGATTAGGAGTCACTGTTTCAATGGCGACTTTTTCTCCAATTTGAGACCGATAATTTTCATAAGTTGGATCACAGCAATGTGTATAATCATGGTCCATGTATTTCCAGTTGTTTAGATTTTATCAAATGATCTGATTTTGGACTGTTTGTCTTGCGAATTGAGAATGGAGGAATCGAAAGCACAGTTGAAAAGCCATGATTGGGTACATTTCTCATTGTTTTATTGCGAAGATCAAAAGAAAGATCAGAGATAATTTTCATTAGCACAATCTCCTTTTATATGATTTTGAAGATGTCAACTACAAAAATTTATTGGTTAAAGAGGCAGTTAATTATGCACTATATCCATTTTTACCAAAAAAAAAAAAAATTATGCACTATATCCTTGACTTGATGCTTGGTAATAAATATGTATCTTAGTTGCTAATTATATGGATTTAAGATCTACATTTTCTGGTGTTGGGCGTTCGACTGGTATAAGTTATCCTTTGAATATTCGAGTTGCTTGTTTATAAGGACTCACCCATTATTTGCCTTTTTAGCCTGTGTGCTCTTATCTCAATAGGAAGTTTTTCCCCGTGTTAGATTTTTAGGGCTTGCTGATTGGTATCCTCTTTCCATGAGTATATAGTTACCTACTAATCTAATTTATTGATAAGTACTACATGATTTATTAATGAAATTTTTTGGCTTATAGGGACGTTGAGGTAGCTCTTCGTTTTTCTAAGCATGAACTTTGTGTACTTGCATCAAAAAGCATTTCCATTGCAGATAGCTAATCTGCCAGCAATTAAGAATTTTGAAGATCCGACGTTTGCAAATTTAGATAGCTGAAAATAAAGGAAGGAGAAAAGAGGAAGGACATTACTTCAATGGTATCAGATGGAACTTGACTGAATATTTCTTATATTTCAAGTCCGGATGTGCGTATCAAATTCATGCTCCATGTGATTCCAGGTGTACTTGTACTCGTTTACAAGCCTCTTTTCCATTGAAATGGTTGGATCAGATTTATGTGTTTTGATTGGCTCTTAATAAATCTAAGCTTAAGTTTCACAGCTATAAAGCCAGTCATAATTTCTTTTTGTTTATGTCTTTGTGAACAGCGAGGTGCATAACCTGTGAACAGAATCTCTGTGCCTGCAATGCCAACTGGTAAGGACATTGCTACCTGTATTGAGCAAATAGGAAGGAAGTAATGTTTATTCTACCTCTCATTTTTTGGAAGATTTGCTTCCATCAGGCAACTGAGCTCCCAATATGTTTTCGGCAAGGGAGTAAATTTTCCAACATGTGCAATACTGGAATCCGGACCAAGCAAATGACCGAGGCATCAGGCTAAGCTTGTGCTCGCATTCCATCTGGTCCTTGGAGCTCTCTTAGCAAGGATTCAATGCATGAGTGAAGTGGGAATCATTCCAAACCAATGATCCACTTGCCATGCTTAAATCTGCCACATACATATTCCTACTGTATATCTTGAATGGATTGTTTGTCATTACTTCGCTGTAAATATGACTCGGAAGTGCGTATCTCGACTTACTTGTTACATAACATGCTTTGAATGTAGGACGATCTCGTGCCCGTTTCACACAATTTGAAGTACTGTAGACCTGTAAATAACTTATGGTGCATGTGGACTCCAGCCTGATTCTAGTAATTGAAAGTGGTATAAATTGTCTGCAAAAGAGCCCTTCATCTTGTACGAAATTAGACAATTTCCCCAAAAAACTCAAACTGGAATAGTTCAAGACCCACTTGAAAGCAAAGGCTTTTCAGCTTCAAAGTTAAGCATTTATAGTGAAAAATAATTTTTCCCTGGAGCTATCTTAGCAGGGGATTCAATGCATGAGTGAAGTGGGAATCATTCCAAACCAAGGTTCTACTTGCCATGCTTAAATTTGCCACATACATATTCCTACTATATATCTTGAATGAGTTGTTTGTCATTGCTTCGCTGTGAATATGACTCGGAAGCACGTATTTCAACTTGCTTGTCACATAACATGCTTTGAATGTAAGATGATTTGGTGCTCGTTTCACACGATTTGAAGTACTGCACCTCTATAAATAACTTATGGTGCATGTGGACTCCAGCCTGATTCTAGTAATTGAAAGCGGTATAGATTGCTTGCAAAAGAGCCCTCCATCTTGTACGAAATTAGACAATTTCCCCCAAAAACTCAAATTGGAACAGTTCAAGACCTTTTTGAAAGTAAAGGCTTTTCAGCTTCGAAGTTAAGCCTTTATGGTGAAAAATAATTTTTTCCTAGAGCTCTCTTAACAGGAGATTCAGTGCATGAGTGAAGTGGGAATCATTCCAAACCATGGATCCACTTGCCATGCTTAAATCTACCACACACTTATTCCTATATATCTTGAATGGGTTGTTTGTCATTACTTCGCTGTGACTATGACTCGGAAGCACGTATTCGACTTGCTTGTCACATAACATACTTTGAATGTAGGTTGATCTCGTGCCCGTTTCACACGATTTGAAGTATTGCAGCTCTGTAAATAACTTATGGTGCATGTAGACTCCAGCCTTATTCTAGTAATTGAAAGTTGTATAAATTGTTTGCAAAAGAGCTCTCCAACTTGTACGAAATTAGACAATTTCCCCCAAAAACTCAAACTGGAATAGTTCAAGACCCTCTTGAAAGTAAAGGCTTAAGCCTTTATAGTGAAAAATAAATTTTCCCTAGAGCTCTCTTAAAAGGGGATTCAGTGCATGAGTCAAGTGGGAATCATTCCAAACCAAGGATCCACTTGCCATGCTTAAATCTACCACATACATATTCCTACTGTATATCTTGAATGGGTTGTTTGTCATTGCTTCGTTGTGAATATGACTCGGAAGCACATATCTCGACTTGCTTGTCACATAACATGCTTGGAATGTAGGACGATCTCGTGCCAGTTTCACATAATTTGAAGTACTGTGTTCTATAAATAATTTATGGTGAATGTGGACTCCAGCTTGATTCTAGTAATTGAAAGTGATATAGATTGTCTGAGATGCCTAGTAATTACTCCCTCATGACCTTTCAACTAACACATGTTTGATATATCTCTGTGATGCTGACATTTGCATTGCCATTGTGAACCTTTTACTATGTCAGTTCGACTTGTTCTTTATATTATCGATATTAAATCTTACACTTTGGGGGAATGGGATTTTTTGACACAACGATTGAGTATTCTTTGCAGTCTTCACTAGTGTGATGATGCCAATGCTTAATGCAGGTGAGAACATTTGAGACTCATTGTGGATCTCTCTTTCAATACGGGATGAAGCACCTTTGCAAACATGTGCAATGCTGAAATCCGAACTGAGCAAATGACCGAGGCATCAGGCCAAGCTTGTGCACGCATTCCATCTGGTCCCTAGAGTTCTCTTAGCAGGGTTTTCAGTGCATGAGTGAAGTGGGAATCATTCTGAATTAAGGATCCACTTGCCATGCTTAAATTTGCCACATACATATTCCTACTGTATATCATAAATGGGTTGTTTGTCATTGTTTCGCTGTAAATATGACTCGGAAGCACGTATCTCGACTTGCTTGTCACATAACATGCTTTGAATGTAGGATCATATCGTGCCCGTTTCGTGCGATTTGAAGTACTATAGCTCTGGCGATTGGTGATACAAATCGAGAAGAAAGATCGATAGCTTGTGAAAATAACTTATGGTGCATGTGGACTCCAGTCTAATTCTAGTAATTGAAAGTGGTATAGATTGTCTGAGAAGCCTGGTAATTACTCCCTCATGACCTCTCAACCAACACATGTTTGATATATTTCCGTGATGCTGACATTTGCATTGCCACTGTGAACCTTTTACTATGTCAGTTCAATTTGTTCTTTATATTATTGATTTTAAATCTTACACTTTGGGGGAATGGGATTTTTTGACACAACGATTGAGTATTCTTTGCAGTCTTGATTAGTGTGATGATGACAATGCTTAATGCAGGTGAGAACATTTGAGACTCATTGTGGATCTCTCTCTCAATAAGGGATAACGCACATGCACTCCTTTGCAAACATGTGCAATGCTGGAATCTAGACCGAGCAAATGACCGAGGCATCAGGCCAAGCTTGTGCTCGCATTCCATCTGGTCCCTGGAGCTCTCTTAGCAGGGGATTCGGTGCATGAGTGAAGTGGGAATCATTCCCAACCAAGGATCCACTTGCCATGCTTAAATCTGCCACATACATATTCCTACTGTATATCTTGAATAGGTTGTTTGTAATGACTCGGAAGCACATATCTCGACTTGCTTGTCATATAACATGCTTTGAATATAAGACGATCTGGTGCCCGTTTCACACGATTTGAAGTACTGCAGCTCTGTTAATAACTTATGGTTCATGTGGACTCCAGCCTAACTCTAGTAATTGAAAGTGGTATAGATTGTCTGAGAAGCCTGTTAATTACTCCCTCATGACCTCTCAACCAACACATGTTTGATATATTTCCGTGATGCTGACATTTGCATTGCCATTGTGAACCTTTTACTATGTCAGTTCGATTTGTTCTTTATATTATTGATCTTAAATCTTACACTTTGGAGGAATGAGATTTTTGACACAACGACTGAGTATTCTTTGCATTCTTGACTGGTGTGATGATGACAATGTTTAATGCAGGTGAGAACATTTGAGACTCATTGTGGATCTCTCTCTTAATACGAGATGAAGCACATGCGCTCCTTTGCAAACATGTGCAATGCTAGAATCCAGACCAAGCAAATGACCGAGGCATCAGGCCAAGCTTGTGCTCGCATTTCATCTGGTCCCTAGAGCTCTCTTAGCAGGGGATTCAGTGCATGAGTGAAGTGAGAATCATTCCCAACCAAGGATCCACTTGCCATGCTTAAATCTGTCACATACATATTCCTACTGTATATCTTGAATGGGTTGTTTGTCATTACTTCGCCCTGAATATGATTCGGAAGCACGTATCTCGACTTACTTGTCACATAACATGCTTTGAATGTAGGACGATATCGTGCCCGTTTCGTGCGATTTCAAGTACTGCAGCTCTGGGGATTGGTGATACAAATGGGGAAGAAATATTGATAATTTGTTAAAATAACTTATGGTGCATGTGGACTCCAACCTGATTCTAGTAATTGAAAGTTGTATAGATTGTCTGAGAAGCCTGGTAATTACTCCCTCATGACTCTTAACCAACACATGTTTGATATATTTCCGTGATGCTGACATTTGCATTGCCACTGTGAACATTTTATTATGTCAGTTCGATTTGTTCTTTATATTATTTATCTTAAATCTTACACTTTGGGGGAATGGGATTTTTTGACACAACGATTGAGTATTCTTTGCAGTCTTGACTAGTGTGATGATGACAATGCTTAATGCAGGTGAGAACATTTGAGACTCATTGTGGATCTCTCTCTCAATACGAGATGAAGCACATGCGCTCCTTTGCAAACATGTGCAATGTTGGAATCCAGACCGAGCAAATGACCGAGGCATCAGGCCAAGCTTGTGCTCGTATTTCATTTGGTCCCTAGAGCTCTCTTAGCAGGGGATTCAGTGCATGAGTGAAGTGGGAATCATTCCTAATCAAGGATCCACTTGCCATGCTTAAATCTGCCACATACATATTCCTACTGTATATCTTGAATGGGTTGTTTGTCATTGCTTCGCCGTGAATATGACTCGGAAGCACGTATCTCAACTTACTTGTCACATAACAAGCTTTGAATGTAGGACGATATCGTGCCCGTTTCGTGCGATTTCAAGTTTGCACTACGGGGATTGGTGATACAAATAGGGACGAAATATTGATAACTTGTGAAAATAACTTATGGTGCATGTGGACTCCAGCCTGATTCTAGTAATTGAAAGTGGTATAGATTGTCTGAGAAGCCTGGTAATTACTCCCTCATGACTCTTAACCAACACATGTTTGATATATTTCCGTGATGCTGACATTTGCATTGCCACTGTGAACCTTTTACTATGTCAGTTCAATTTGTTCTTTATATTATTGATTTTAAATCTTACACTTTGGGGGAATGGGATTTTTTGACACAACGATTGAGTATTCTTTGCAGTCTTGACTAGTGTGATGATGACAATGCTTAATGCAGGTGAGAACATTTGAGACTCATTGTGGATCTCTCTCTCAATACGAGATGAAGCACATGCGCTCCTTTGCAAACATGTGCAATGTTGGAATCCAGACCGAGCAAATGACCGAGGCATCAGGCCAAGCTTGTGCTCGTATTTCATTTGGTTCCTAGAGCTCTCTTAGCGGGGATTCAAAGTGCATGAGTGAAGTGGGAATCATTCCTAATCAAGGATCCACTTGCCATGCTTAAATCTGCCACATACATATTCCTACTGTATATCTTGAATGGGTTGTTTGTCATTGCTTCGCCGTGAATATGACTCGGAAGCACGTATCTCAACTTACTTGTCACATAACATGCTTTGAATGTAGGACGATATCGTGCCCGTTTCGTGCGATTTCAAGTACTGCAGCTCTGGGGATTGGTGATACAAATAGGGAAGAAATATTGATAACTTGTGAAAATAACTTATGGTGCATGTGGACTCCAGCCTGATTCTAGTAATTGAAAGTGGTATAGATTGTCTGAGAAGCCTGGTAATTACTCCCTCATGACTCTTAACCAACACATGTTTGATATATTTCCGTGATGCTGACATTTGCATTGCCACTGTGAACCTTTTACTATGTCAATTCGATTTGTTCTTTATATTATTTATCTTAAATCTTACACTTTGGGGGAATGGGATTTTTTGACACAACGATTGAGTATTCTTTGCAGTCTTGACTAGTGTGATGATGACAATGCTTAATGCAGGTGAGAACATTTGAGACTCATTGTGGATCTCTTTCTCAATACGGGATGAAGCACATGCGCTCCTTTGCAAACATATGCAATGCTGGAATTCAGACCGAGCAAATGACCGAGGTATCAGGCTAAGCTTGTGTTCGCATTCCATTTGGTCTCTGGAGCTCTCTTAGCAGGGGATTCAGTGCATGAGTGAAGTGGGAATCATTCCCAACCAATGATCCATTTGCCATGCTTAAATCTGGCACATACATATTCCTACTTTATATCTTGAATGGGTTGTTTGTTATTGCTTCGCTATGAATATGACTCGGAAACACGTATCTCGACTTGCTTGTCACATAACATGCTTTGAATATAGGACGGTATCGTGCCCGTTTCGTGCGATTTGAAGTACTGTAGTTCTGGGGATTGGTGATACAAATGGGGAAGAAATATTGATAGCTTGTGAAAGTAACTTATGGTGTATGTGGACTCCAGCCTAATTCTAGTAATTGAAAGTGGTATAGATTGTCTGAGAAGTCTAGTAATTACTCCCTCATGACCTCTCAACCAACACATGTTTGATATATTTCCGTGATGCTGACATTTGCATTGTCATTGTGAACCTTTTACTATGTCAGTTCAATTTGTTCTTAATATTATTGATCTTAAATCTTACACTTTGGGGGAATGGGATTTTTTGACACAACGATTGAGTATTCTTTGCAATCTTGACTAGTGTGATGATTACAATGCTTAATACATGTGAGAACATTTGAGACTCATTGTGGATCTCTCTCTCAATACGAGATGAAGCACATGCGCTCCTTTGCGAACATGTGCAATGCTAGAATCCAGACTGAGCAAATGACCGAGGCATCAGGCCAAGCTTGTGCTCGCATTCCATCTGGTCTCTGGAGCTCTCTTAGTAGGGGATTCAGTGCATGAGTGAAGTGGGAATCATTCCCAACCAAAGATCCACTTGTCATGCTTAAATCTGCCACATACATATTTCTACTGTATATCTTGAATGTGTTGTTTGTCATTGCTTCACTGTGAATATGACTCTGAAGCACGTATCTCGACTTACTTGTCGCATAACATGCTTTGAATGTAGGACGATATTGTGCCCGTTTCATGCGATTTGAAGTACTGTAGCTCTGGGGATTGGTGATACAAATGGAGAAAAAAGATTGATAGCTTGTGAAAATAACTTATGGTGCATATGGACTCTAGCCTGATTCCAGTAATTGAAAGTGGTATAGATTGTCTGAGAAGCCTGGTAATTACTCCCTCATGACCTCTCAACTAACACGTATTTGATATATTTTCGTGATATTGACATTTGCATTGCCATTGTGAACCTTTTATTATGTTAGTTCGATTTGTTCTTTATATTATTTATCTTAAATCTTACACTTTAGGGGAATCGGATTTTTTGACACAACGACTGAGTATTCTTTGCATTCTCGACTAGTGTGTTGATGACAATGCTTAATGCAGGTGAGAACATTTGAGACTCATTGTGGATCTCTCTCTCAATACGAGATGAAGCACATGCGCTTGCAAACATGTGCAATGTTGGAATCCAGACTGAGCAAATGACCGAGGCATTAGGCCAAGCTTGTGCTCGCATTCCATCTGGTCTCTGGAGCTCTCTTAGCAGGGGATTCAGTGCATGAGTGAAGTGGGAATCATTCCCAACCAAGGATCCACTTGTCATGCTTAAATTTGCCACATACATATTCCTACTGTATATCTTGAATGTGTTGTTTGTCATTGCTTCGCTGTGAATGTGACTCGGAAGCACGTATCTCGACTTACTTGTCACATAACATGCTTTAAAAGTAGGACGATATCATGCCCGTTTCGTGCGATTTGAAGTACTGTAGCTCTGGGGATTGGTGATACAAATGGGGAAGAAAGATTGATAGCTTGTGAAAATAACTTATGGTGTATGTGGACTCCAGCCTGATTCTAGTAATTGAAAGTGGTATAGATTGTCTGAGAAGTCTGGTAATTACTCCCTCATGACCTCTCAACCAACACATGTTTGATATATTTCCGTGATGCTGACATTTGCATTGTCATTGTGAACCTTTTACTATGTCAGTTCGATTTGTTCTATAAATTATTGATCATAAATCTTTCACTTTGGGGGAATGGGATTTTTTGACACAACGATTGAGTATTCTTTGCAGTCTTGATTAGTGTGATGATGACAATGCTTAATGCAGGTGAGAACATTTGAGACTCATTGTGGATCTCTCTCTCAACATGGAATGAAGCACATGCGCTCCTTTGCAAACATGTGCAATGTTGGAATCCAGACCGAGCAAATGACCGAGGTTCTTGTGCTTGCATTCCATATGGTCCCTAGTGTTCTCTTTGCAGGGGATTCAGTGCATGAGTGAAGTGGGAATCATTCCAAACCATGGATCCACTTGCCATGCTTAAATCTACCACACACTTATTCCTAATGTATATCATGAATGGGTTGTTTGTCATTACTTCGTTGTGAATATGACTCGGAAGCACGTATTCGACTTGCTTGTCACATAACATACTTTGAATGTAGGTTGATCTCGTGCCCGTTTCACACGATTTGAAGTACTGCAGCTCTGTAAATAACTTGTGATGCATGTGGACTCTAGACTTATTCTAGTAATTAAAAGTGGTATAGATTGTCTGCAAAAGAGCCCTACATGTTGTACGAAATTAGACAATTTCCCCCAAAAACTCAAACTGGAACAGTTCAAGACCCTCTTGAAAGCAAAGGCTTTTCAGCTTCGAAGTTAAGCCTTTATGGTGAAAATTTTTCCTTGGAGCTCTCTTAAGAGGGGATTCGGTGCATGGGTGAAGTGGGAATCATTCCAAACCAAGGATCGACTTGCTATGTTTAAATCTGCCACATACATATTCATACTGTATATCTAATAGGTTGTTTGTCATTGTTTCGCTATGAATATGACTCGGAAGCACGTATCTCGACTTGCTTGTCACATAACATGCTTTGAATGTAGGACGATCTCGTACTTGTTTCACACGATTTGAAGTACTGTAGCTCTATAAATAACTTTTGGTGCATGTGGACTCCAGCCTAATTCTAGTAATTGAAAGTGGTATAGATTGTCTGAGAAACCTGGTAATTACTCCCTCATGACCTCTCGACCAACACATGTTTGATATATTTCCGTGATGCTGACATTTGCATTGCCATTGTGAACCTTTTACTATGTCAATTCGATTTGTTTTTTATATTATTGATCTTAAATCTTACACTTTGGGGGAATGAGATTTTTTGACACAACGATTGAGTACTCTTTACAGTCTTGACTAGTGTGATGATGACAATGCTTAATGCAGGTGAGAACATTTGAGACTCATTGTGGATCTCTCTATCAATACGGGATGAAGCACATGCGCTTCTTTGCAAACATGTGCAATGCTGGAATCCAGACCGAGCAAATGACCGAGGTATCAGGCTAAACTTGTACTCACATTCCATCTTGTCCCTGGAGCTCTCTTAGCAGGGGATTCAGTGCATGAGTGAAGTGTGAATTATTCCAAACCAATGATCCACTTGCCATGCTTAAATCTTTCAGATACATATTCCTACTATATATCTTGAATGAGTTGTTTATAATTGCTTCGCTGTGAATATGACTCGGAAGCACGTATCTCGATTTTCTTGTCACATAACATGCTTTGAATGTAGGACGATCTCGTGCTCGTTCACACGATTTGAAGTACTGCAGCTCTGTAAATAACTTATGGTGCATGTGGACTTCAGCCTGATTCTAGTAATTGAAAGTGGTATAGATTGTTTGCAAAAGAGCCCTCCATCTTGTACGAAATTAGATAATTTCCCCCAAAAACTCAAATTGGAACAGTTCGAGACCCTCTTGAAAGCAAAGGCTTTTCAGCTTCGAAGTTAAGCCTTTATGGTGAAAAATAATTTTTCACGCATTGGAATAAAAAAATAATAGTCATATATATAAAAAAAAAAAATAAGTAGCTTTGTTTGTTGGAACCAAAAAAATAAATATGAGAAAATGATAACAATAATATAATAATGATCAAGTCAATGTTTGTATTAATCTTTACATATAAAGATACTAAATCACAACCCAAATACAAAGCTGTTTGATTGTAACAAAATTTATTGGAAATTTAATAGGACGTGAGGTATGGCTAATCGAATCTCTTTAAGGCGATTAGTTTTTGCCAATGGTGCTAAACAGCTTCATGAACTATGCCTCCCAAGATACAGTACCTCAAACCTGTTTGTATTAACACTATACAAACAAGACTCTGTCAAACACTTTTAGAAACCGGCACCCTTGAAGAAGTGTTTTTCCAAAGAGGAATTTTAATATTTGAATGACTCTATCTACCACAAATTAAAGAAGACTTAGGGTGTGTTTATTTCACGAAAAACGTAACGTTTTTCAAAAATGTTTTTCGGGAAACCATTTTCCAAGAAAACGGTTAGTTTTCCTTTATTTGGTGATATGTGATTGAAAATATTTTCCGGTGTTTGTATTGCATTTGAAAAATGATTGAAGGTGTAGAAGACACTGATGAAGAGGAAGAGGAGGGAGCGAAGCCAATGGAAGTGTAGGAGGTGCTAGGGTTGGAGAAGGCAGTGGTGACGAAAGGGAGGGGGTGAAGGAGAAGGAGAGAGGGGAGGAGAAGTTAGGGTTTACGTTCACAGGCAAAGAAAAAAAAAAACAAGAAAAAAGAAAGAAAAAGAAAGAAGAAAGAAAAAAAATATATATTATAATAACAAATTCAAAAAATTTAATTAGAAATTCTTTTTAATAATAAATTTTTCATTAAGTAATGACCTTAAAACATTTTGGAAAACGTTTTCCGATTCTTTCAAAGGGGAAATCGTTTTCCTAAATTTAAGCTTTGGAAATAAAACATTTTCCGTTGACTAGGAAAGCATTTTTCGTTGACTCATTTTCCTAAATGAACCAAACGCTGGAAAATGAGGAAAACGTTTTCCCGGAAATTGTTTTTCGCAAAACAAACACACCCTTAGAAGATACTCATTTTCGTAAGCCGATGATTATCTAAGAATTGTTGCGGAGTGACTGTGGAAGATCCATGATTAACACATTTCTTAATGCAAGTAAAATCTATTGCTTGAAAATTAAGGAATTCACCCTTTAACATGTCCATCCATCAATTCGTCTATAAATGCATCACGAAAGTGTTGCAAAACTGCTGCATCAAGGCTGAAGAAATTCATTCATTAACGCATTAATTAATTCATCCATAACATTGTTCCAAGACTGATGCATGAGGGCTGGAGGAAGGAATGCCTCCATTAAATCATCCATTAACGCCGAAGATTGAAGAAGAAACATTTTGGTGAGCCATTAATACCATTAATTTCAACAATCCCCCACATTAATGGCTCAACAAAATATTTTTATTTGACTTGCAAAATTTCAAGTGTGTTTGTGGAGATAAACTGCATCAAGATAGGTAGCTTTCACTTTGAACTGTCTTTGGTGAAAGCCTATTGGACTTACTTAACTAGTCAATGGACTAAGCCTTAAATTGCCGGTTGTTGTTGTAAGCCCAAACAATAAACCTCACACAAAGTATTGCAGAGTCAAAATTGGTTCTCGGTTCTGTTCATTCTTTCGGCCCTGAACCTCTCGAGATTTATGTGTGTTCTAGAAAATCTAGCCTTTAAAGATTTTCTGGAGTTGGCTAGCTCCACACATATAGGTGCATTCCTACCAAAGGTATCCTATCTTGTCTTACTAGAATTTTGAAATCCAAGTTATATGAATCATTAAACGCATAGCGTATCTTTAAAACGCTGTAGGAATCACTTGCATCATATGAGTGGGGAATAGTGTTCACACTAGAGTATCCACAATTTGCGTTGTCTTATTGAACCTAGTCCGGAACTTCAATTGCTAAATTAGGTTTTCACCTTGAAATCTCTTTATAACTAAGGCTTTTAACCCCATTCCCCTCGATGTGCAATTTACTTGCTCTCTCGACAAACCTTTTGTCAGCGGATCCAAAATATTTTCTTTTGACTTTACAAAGTCTAAAGAAGTCATTCTATTCCAGAGCAACTGCCTTATGGTATTATATCTATGACAAATGTGTCTAGACTTACCATTGTATATTATATTATGTGCCCTTGTAGTCGCTGCTTGATTGTCACAGAATGCATGCTCGACCATAGGTTTTGGCCACAATGGAACATCCTCTAAAAATTGTCGAAGCCACTCTGCTTCTTCATTAGCTTTATCCAAAGTTACAAACTCCGATTCCATCATGGAGCGTATTATTAAAGTTTGCATTGAAGATTTCCAAAAGACTACGGCACCTCCTAGCATGAACACACATCCACTAGTCGATTTCGATTCATCAAAATCTAAAATCCAGTTAGCATTACAATAGCCTTCCATAATAGCAGGACATTTGGCATATTGCAAATTATCGTCTTTGGTTCTTTTTAGATAACCTAACACTCTCGATAGAGCATTCGAATGCTCATGATCAGGATTATCAGTGTATCTACTTAGTTTTCTAGTTCATGATGTACATGATGCTACTGATTACTTGAGAGTACTCCAGCTATCTAATATTGTCTCTAGTATTCTTTCGTAAAGTTAGGTGTGGAAGACAAGGATTATTCGCATCTTTAATGCTGAACCCTTTAAACCTCTCAATTATCTTTTTAATGTAATGAGATTATGTTAAACCTAGACCATCAAAATTTCTTTGAATTTTGATGCTGACTATAACATCCGCAATACCTAAGTCTATCATCTCAAAGTTCTTCTTGAGAACATTTCTGTTGTTTTTGATAACCTTAATGTTATCTCCAAGAATCGGCAAATCATCAACATATAGACAAATGAGTATACATCCAATTAATGTGGATTTAGTGTACACATATTTGTCACACCTCATTGATTTTATACCCATGTTAGATCATCAGACGGTCAAACTTCTCATGTCATTATTTAGGAGTTTTTTGAAGTCCATATAATAATTTAACAAGTCTGCACACTTTGTGTTCTTGTCCTTTGACCTTGAATTCTTTAGGTTGTTTTATATAAATCTCCTCATCAAGATCACCATTCAAAAATGCAGTTTTCGCATCCATATGATGTACTTGCAAATTGTATAGCAAAGCTATAGCAATTAACATCCTAACTGATGTTATTCTTGTTACTAGTGAATAAGTATCAAAGAAATCTAAACCCTTTTTCGTCTAAATCCTTTGGCAACAAGTCGTGTTTTATACTTATTTATGGAAGCATCAACTCTACGCTTCTTTTTGAATATCAATTTACATCCAATTGGTTTATTTTCTAATGGAATATCAACTAATTTTCAAGTGTGGTTACTAAGGATAGAATCAATTTCATTATCAACAATTTCTTTCCAATAAGGAGTATATGAAGTTGACATTGCCTTTTGAAGAGTTTTGAGGCTCACCTTCTTACATGTATGTCAGAAAGCCAGGTTCGAAAGATTTTTCAATCCGTGACCTCTTGCTCCTATGAAGTTCAGCTTCTTTGACCTCAACTTCATCATTTTCAGATTTTGATTTTCTAAATCTTTTCTGAGATGATTCACCTTGATTTATTTTCAAAGGATATATATCCTCAAAGAATTCAGTGTCCCCTGATTCTAGAATAGTATTGACATGGATTTCCACATTCTCATATTTGTGAACCAAAAATCTGTATTCACTACTATTTTGAGCATAATCGATGAATATGCAATCTACCGTTTTAGGTCTTAACTGAGTTTGTTGAGGAGGATAAATTGCTACCTTGGCTAGGCACCCCCACACTTTCAAAAAATTATAGAATGGTAATCTTCCATTCCATAACTCATATAGAGCTTTACTTGTCTTTTTATAGGGTATATTATTAAGAATATAGTTCGTAGTTAGAACTGCCTCCCCCTACAAGTTTTGAGGTAAATCTGAACTTAAGAGCATGTCATTAGCCATTTCCTTAAAGTTCTATTTTTTCGTTCAGCAATTCCATTGTGTTGTGGAGTATAAGTGCAATTGTTTGAAGAATTACCCCAAAACTAGCACAAAACTTCTTTAAATTGGTAGAATTGTACTCCTCCTTTGTCAAACCTAAGCACTTTGATCCGTTTATTAAGTTGATTCTCGACCTCATTTTTGTACTTGATAAATATGCTCATAGCCTCATCTTGGCTAATTAACAAATAAACATAGCAATATTGAGTATAATCATTTATAGAGGTGATGAAGTACTTCTTTCCTCATCAACTTTCTATGAACTTTTAAATCATATAAATCACTATGCATTAGTGGTAGAGGTTCACTTGTTCTTTTAATCAATTTGAAAGGTTTCTTCACTAACTTAGCTTCAACACAAGTCAGACACTTGTAATGGGCATCCAAGTCAAAATTAACCATAAGTTTGCTATCATTTTCATTATATTGTAGTTTACGTGTACTAATCTACCATGCCATAAAAAAGGAGACATAATAATATAAACTGAAGACTTTTCTTTATTAATAATATTTGAATACAAGAATTTCGAGTTTACATCAATGACAATCACATTAACTTTGAACAAATCATTATAGAAGTACCATTTCCTCACATACATCTCTCTTTTAGAAAGTATAAACTTATTAGGTTCAAAAACAATTTAGGAGCCCTTCTTAAGTAGTATGGAGCTAGAAATGAGATTCTTTCGGATTTTCGATACATACAGAACATTTAATAGGATAATTTTTTTGCTAGAGGTGAACTTCAAAATCACTTTTCCTTTCCTGGCAATCTTTACTAATGTAGAGTTAGCCATGTAGAGCTTAACTTCTTCTTCAGCCTTCTCGTAAAAAGAGAACATGTGTTTATCCACAAAAATGTAATTTGTGACATCTGTGTCTGACCACCAATTGGTATTATTCAACACTAATGATACCTCAGACACCACCATAACAGTCAATTTCTCATTATCTTTATCTTGTGTCAAATTCAGCTGCTTAACTCCACCACCGCCCTTGCCTTTTATTAGGCGCTTCTTGCAATCCTTAGCATGATGGCCAGACTTATTGCAAATAAAACACGCCCCTTGGAATTTATGCATTGTTCCTTCTACTTGTCATTTCCTTGAAAAAAATTCTTCCTCTTCATATTTTGTTTAGAATTTGAAGACTCCACAATGTTGGCCTTTGATTCAATAGAAGGGTTTGCATTCCTTATGTTGTCCTCTTCAATTCTAAGATACATAATGCTATCTTCAAGGCTCATCTCTTTCCATTTGTGCTTCAAATAATTTTTGAAATCTAACCAATTCGAAGGTAGCTTCTCAATAATAGCCACCACTTGGAATGACTCACTAAGTAACATTCCCTCAATAAAGATGTCATTTAGAATTATTTACAATTCTTGAAATTGATTTATAACATATTTAAAATCCACCATTTTGAAATCCAAGAATTTGGCAACCGTGAATTTCATGGTGTTTGTGTCCTCAGTTTTATATTCCTTTTCTACGGACTCCAATAATTATTTAACAGTTCCAATTTTACAATAAACATTATAAAGGGAATTTACTAAACAACTAAGGATATAATTTTGGCATGGGAAGTCCCCGTGCTTCTAAGCCTCCAACGCCTTAAGGGTAGTGACATCTTGCTCATCTAGACTAATTATCAGACATACCTTTGATAAGTACTTGACCAAATTTAACATAGTCAAATAGAAGAACATCTTCTACTACCACTACTTAAAGCCCACACTAGCAAAAAATTTTGGTTTCTAATTTGGTGTTATTGGATGTGATAACATCAAACTAGGCAAAGCCTGTTGAACTATCTCTCCAAAAATTGGACCATATGCCATTTGGCGTATACTATTTTGAAAAACAGTCCCGGGTACCTTAGTCGAGCAACTTGCACCCGCACCACCATATGTGGTCCCAACCTGAAGGCCCGCAACATTTGCTGTCACAACACTAGGTCCCGAGATATGAATCTTTCCACCAGGATTGATCGAAACGATCATAGGAATGTCTTAAAAAATGTTCCATACATCATTTGATACTTGATTGTTATTAGCCATCTTGATTTTCTAATAGACACAACAAACAGTAAGAAAATACATGACTAATCACCTTAAGATTGTTGAAAAATACATTTCACGTATTAGAATAAAAAAATAATATTCACATATAAAAAAAAATACATAACTCTATTTGTTGGAACAAGAAAAATAAATCTGAAAAAGGATAACAATAATATAATAATGATCAAGCCAATGTTTGTATTAATCTTTATATATAAAAATGCTGAATCACGATCCAAAAACAAATTTGTATGATACGAGATGAGATATAGCTAACAGAATCTCTTTAAGGCGATGAGTTCCTGCCAATGATGTTAATTCTCAAAATATGCCTCCCAAGATACAGAACCTTGAACCCGTTTATATTAACAGTATATAAACAAGACTTTGTCGAACACTTCTAGAAACCGGCATACTTGTAGGAGTGTTTTTCCAAAGAGGAATTCTAATATTAGAATGACTACTTGCCACGAATTAAAAAAGACTTAGAAGATAATCATTTTTATTGTGGAGACTTTGGAAGATCCGTCATTAATACATCCCTTAATGCGAGTAAAATCTACTGCACGGGAATTCATTCGTCCATCTATTAATTCATTTATAAATGCGTCAACAAAACTACTGCAAAAGGATTGAAGAAATATGTCCACTAATATTTCAATTAATTCGTCCAGAAAACTGTTCAGACTAATGCATGAGGGCTAAGGAACACATCCATTAAATCATCCATTAACGTCGAAACTTGAAGAAGAAACGCGTGAACTTATGTTGAGTTATTAATACTAGTAATTTCGACACTTTCCTGGTAATGCGACAATCTTCATCAGAATTCCTTCGCCGGCCGGTGTCTTTCCTAGGTCGTCGAGCATGGACGTGCGTTTGCTCTCGAGAAAGAGAGTTGATTTACACGAAATCTTTTGGCGACGTTCCATTTCAGAGACCGGAGTTTTCTGGAATTCGCCTCGTTGCTACTGAGAACTTTCTTGTTTTTGAATCGAGTTTTTCCTGGTCTCTTTCTGCGCCTAATCCCTCTTTGGATGTTCAATGCGTTTGAATTTCACGAACCCTCCTTTAATGACTTTGAAAGAGATTCTCCTTACTTTTGATTTCGAGAACAGTAAGGGTGCTGTTCATGTGGATTCCTCTTTGGAAAAACGAGCCATCTTGGTCGCGGCCCCTTGAGCTCCTCCTCTTCTTCTTCTTCTTCTGCATGTTTCTTGAAATCTAACCAGCGCTGGCCAGAGATTTTCTCGTTCTCTTTCTCTCTCCTCTTATATTTTTCCTTCCCTCCATAGGTGAAAGCCATTTTGGTTTCGTTACCATTGTTTTGGACGATTCCCGATTGAAGTTTCCAAACCATAATCATCGCTCCCTCGCTCGCTCTTGGATTTCTTGGTTTTCTTCTAGATGAGCTCTGGAACTTTTCTCTGCTGATTGATGATTACCCGACCTCTGTTGATTGATGTTCGTGGCTGTTTAATCGTTCCCGCCACCTCAGCGCAAGTACCGCCGCCGCCTGTCTCTCCCTCTCTCTCTGTTTGTGCTGTGTTTCTATAATGGATCGAAGCTGTGGTGCACTGGGCTTTGTTCTTTTTTTCGAGGGGTGGAGGTGGACATGGCGGCACCACTCAGTAGTGGCGGGAAGTGGGTTTTGTATCTTCGAGTGGGCGAGGACGAGCCAAGAAAGGATCTCTGAGATCTAATTCTATCTTTCAGAGGCTCTTTCGCGGTAGTTGAAAAGGCATGTTTTCTTGTCTCTCTCTTGTCCATTTTGTCAAAGTGTAAAAAAAAGAAAAGAAAAAATGGAGGCGTTGTGTCGTTTAACATGCGGTTTTTTGGTTTACGGACTGACCTAACATCATCCATCGTTACCTCCATGACATGTGCACATGGGTATAGTGTGTTGTAACTTGTAGATCCTCGTAAATAGGCCAAATCGGGAGGCGCGAGTGGTTGAAATGTGCACATGGGTATAGTGTGTACTGGCGTTTTCGTCCTTGTTTGAGACCCCGACATGTTTGGTGGTGCGCAGATCTAATCCTTGATCTTCTGATGATTTTGTTTACTTTTCTTAGCACATCTTTATGGAATCCTGATTTGCTTAGCGTCTTCCCCCCTTTTTTCCATTTCTTTCTTTCTTTTTTGTTTTAAGGGGATTCTTTTGGAGAGAGAAGAGGGGATCCGCGGTTATAAGTGGTCCTGGATTTCAAGATAAAAATGGGCCTGACCTTGCGGCTGGAAAGATCTTTTTAAAATATATATATTTGTTTGGAGGGGGCTTTATCAGAACTAATTATTTCATGGTGGTGTTGATGATGATGATGATGATGGTGAGAGTCCAACCTTTATTATCAATTTTCATCCCTACTTTTTCATATGGTATATTTCCATTTCATTTCTTCTTGTGCTAGGACCTTCATATTCTCGTGCCCTCAAATTAAAATTGCTTCAACAATAGAAAAAGGAACGGAGTGCTTTAAGCAAAAAAAAAAAAAGCTGTTGATAATATGCACTCTTCGTGCATTTTCCTTTGAGGCCAATGTTTGCCGTGCATATCGGCTCTTGAAGAAAGGAGTGCGGAAGGATTACAATATCGTTGTTTTCATGTATGACGACATTGCTTACAAACGAAGAGAACCCTAGGCCTGGAATTATCATTAACAGTCCAGTGGAGATGATGTTTATGGAGTTCCAAAGGTCTGTTTTCAAATTCTTAATCACTAGTTTAGGACGAAAAGTTTTCTCTAGATTTGTCAAAGCTCTGTTTTCAAAATGTTTAGGTAACTAGTTACTTTTTCTGGTGGCAGGATTGCACGGGAGAGGATGTTGACGTTAATAACTTTTTCTCTGTCATCCTTGGAAACAAGACTGCTCTCACAGTAGGCGGTGGGAAGGTCGTGAATAGTGGTCCCGATGTTACTATCTTCATCTAGTATTACTAGTCATGGTGGCCCTGGTGTGCTTGGCTTGTACTCAATAGTTCCCCAAGATGACTTGTTGTGGAATGTCTTTCATGTGCTTATATGGCACATGTTGAACTGAACTGAGATCTCTGTACTAAAGTCATAGAAGTTGGACTGGGCTCCCATGTCTCATTTGCACCCCTTCCCCAATTTAGAATTGATTTATATAACTGTGTTCATATCAGAATTTCGCAGCTGACATTAATGTTTAACAGGAATGCCCACCAGCCCTCTCCTATCTGTTGATGATGTCTTCAAAAAGAAGCACGCGTCTGGGACCTGTGAAAGCTTGGTAATTTAAATTCACTAAAGCAGTTTCCTTTCCCTTCATACATGACCTCGTCAGAAACTTTTCATTTTGTTCCCTTAATGCTATCAACACTGGTATTTTACCTTGAAGCTTGTGAATCGGGAAGTCTTGTTGAGGGCCTCCTTCCAGAAGGTTTGAACATATATGCAACAACAGCAGCTAATGCAGAAGAGAGCAGTTGGTGACTTGTACAGTGTTCCCTTGATGGAAGACAGGTAATCTCAAATCCTTATTTTGTCATTCATAACTTTAGTTGAGAAACACATACCATTTTGACTATTTCTAAATTAGGAGTCACCGTTTTGATAGAGACTTTTTCTCCAATTTGGGATCGATAATTTATCTTGCAGTGTATCATGGGCGATCCTTAGTACATTAGTTGAATTGTAGCAATATGTTTGACCATGATGCATGTATTCCTAGTTGTTTAAATTTTATTGAATGATCTGATTTTGGAATGTTTGTCTTGCAAATCGAGAATACTGGAATCGAAATGAAAAGCTATGGTTGGGTTCAATTATCATTGTTTAATTGTGAAATTCAAAAGAAAGATCAGAGATATTTTTCATTAGCACATTTTCCTTTTATATGATTTTGAAAATGTAGACAACAGCAATTTATTGGTTAAAGAGGCAGTCAATTATGCACAATTTCCTTGACTTGATGCTTGGTAATACATACGTATGGTAGTTGTTAATTATATGCTATTAAGATCTTTGTACATTTTCTGATGTTGGGCTTTTGGCGAAGATATAAGTAATCCTTTTGTTAAAAATTTTGGATGTGTGCGTGCGAAAGCATGGTTTTGGTATTAGTTATAGTTTTTGGTTAGTGACGTGTGCAAGTGTATGATATAGTTTGTAGAGGATGGACAAGGGATGAGATAGGATAATTGAAGGATAAAGAACATGGGAAATAATTTATCTAGTTGATGAAAATGGATAGTACAAGATATTTTGATATAATGGAGGAGTATTTCATGACATAGAAACCATCTTAACTCTACTCCTCCAAACACGGTGGAGTCTAAACCTCACACACTCAAATGAATGAACTACAAGCCTATTTATAGGCATAAGTCACACCTTAGTACAACATTCTAGATTTCTATAAAATGTTGTCCATGTAGGCTTCATCTAGGTAATTCTAGATTGTAGTTCTTCTAGAGACTTGTACATTTTCTTGGCCACCAAGGCTAGATTTTCTTAAGGATTTTTCTTGACTTTTCCAGCTAATATTAATCTTGAAGTTTCTAGAAAGTTTTAGAGAAAATGGATCACAATTTCCAACACCTTTATATTCGTTTCCCAGTTTTTTAAGGACTCATCCATTGTTTACCTTTTAAGCCTATGTGTTCTTATCTGAATAGTTAGTTTTTTTTCCCGTGTTAGATTTTTAGGGCTGCTGATTGGTATCTTCTTTCCATGAGTGTATAGTTATCTGCTAATCTAGTTTCTTAATAAGTACTGCATAATTTATTATTGAAATTTTTTAGTTTATATGGACTTCGAGGTGGCTTTAGCTTTTTTCTGAGCATGAACTCATCGTGTACTTGCATCAAAAAGCATTTCCAGTGCAGATTGCTAATCTGTCGGCAATTAAGAATCTTGAAGATCCGATGTTTGCAAATTTAGATAGCTGAAAACAAAAATAGGAAAAAGGAGGAAGGACATGACTTCCATAGTATCAGATGGAACTTGACAGAATATTTCTTATATTGCAACTCTGTTTATGCATATGGATTCCAGGTGTTCTTGTACTAGTTTACAAGCCCCTATTCCCTTGTAATGGTTGGATCAGGTTAAAACGTTTTGATTGGCTCTTGAGAAATCAAAGCTCATGTTTCACAACTAAAAAGCCAATCATAATTTCTTTTATGTCTTTGTGAAGGTGCATAACCTGTGAACCGACTCTTTGCACCAGCAATACCAACTGGTAAGGACATTGCTACTGTCATTGTATTGAGCAATTAGGAAGAAAGTAATGTTTATTCTACCTCTCATTTTTAAGAAGATTTTGCTTCCATCAGGCAAATGAGCTCCCCAGTGTCTTTTCGGCAAGGGAGTAAATTTTGTAGTACATTTCTTGGTTTTCATACAGTGCAAGCACATGGAAGAAGTTGCTTCTTACTGTTGCCTGGACTGCTTAGGATGCTCTTTACTTTCTCCCTGTGCTTCTTCTTCTCGTCCTTATGATATTTCTTTGTGCTGGCATATGCAGGTGATCAAGAGGACAGCTGATGACAACTCTGCTTACGGTTCCCCCGTCGATGCAATATGGTGATATGGGGTCAAGTAAGGAAGATCTCTTCCTGTACATGGGCGCAAATCCTGCAAATGATTACTCTTCTTTTGCGGACGACAACTCCCTAAGGCCTCCTCGGAAAGCTGCTAACCAGTGGGATGCCGATCTGCTAAGGTTTCTATCCCTTCGTCATGTTTGAGGCTGCGTGCTTTAGATTTTAGTCATCGGGCTGCCAGCTAAATGTTTTAAGGATATACTTCTGGATGGTGTAGTCACATGCAGCTGTCTGGTCAATTGCAACCTCCCTTGGATAGTGTCCCTAATGAGAATCACATGATCCATTGAATGAAGAGCTACTGATAGGGATTACTGTAGTATTTTGAAGAAACTTGAGGGGTGGTGGTCCGGCAAAAATGGGAACTGCAGAACCGTAGGTCTATCGATGGAATTCTGATTACTTTGCTGAGAGTGTTAGGACAAGTAAAAGGACTTCCTTGACTAGAAAAGCCAAACTGTTCAGCCTTAAGCTTTTGACCTTGGACATAAAAGTAGGTGAAAAATTGTCTCTTCCTTTCAACTCATCTTCTCATTTTCTCTTTCACAAAAAAAAAAATAAATAAATAAAATTTGGTATCGTCAATCGCCCTCATGTTTGGAAAGCTCTTGTTTGGAACTAAAAATGGTCCAGAGGTGCCGGATGCCGTTCGAGCGGGATAACCTTTTGTTGATGATTGGTTTGCCTGAAAAGCCTAGTAATTATCACCTCATGACCTCTCAACCAACACACGTTTGATATATTTCCGTGATGTTGAGATTTGCATTTGAGAGCCTCTTACAATCTCAATTTGATTTGTTCTTTATATCATCGATCTTGAATCTTCTACCATGGGGAAAGGGGATTTTTCGACGCGACGATCGACCATTTTTTCCAAGTCTCGACAACTGCGATTGATGCCCATGCTTACCACAGATGAGGATCCCTCTCCCGATGCCCATGCGCTCTCCTTTGCAAATATGTGGTGCAACGCAGGAGTCCAGACCCGGCAAACGATTGAGGCATCAGGCCAAAGCTTGTGCTCATATTCCATCCTGCTCCCTGGAGCTCCTCTTAGTAGTGGGAATCATTCCAAACAGAGGGTCCCCGCCTCGCCATTCTTACAGATCCGCTACAGATCTATATTCCTTCCGTATTATCTTCAATGGGGGTCGTTCGTGATCGTCCCGTGCCCATTTTGTGCGATCTGAAGTACTGTCCGAACAGGGAAGGAAGCTCTCGATGCATTTTGCCTAATAATTGATGCTGCATGTGGGTCGAACGCTCGCAGTCAAAATACCCCAGCCCGATTCTTAGCGATCGGAAGCGGTACAGATTGTCCTGCGGGACGAGGCCACGACGCTTTCGGCTTTCGCTTAGGGTCAATGCTCGGGCCTGACGATTCCATGGATTTGCGGGGAGCCTGTCGTCCTGGCACGATGCCGCAACCACATGGGATTCCCGTCCCAGTCTTCCTTCCCTCCAGAATCATCTCCTCTTGTTGGGCGAGAGCGGTGTGTGTTTTTTTTTTTCAAACGCTGCATTTATTATGTCAAGAAGAGGTGTTTTTGTCCGGACATCGGAAGACGTGTATGGTCGTGTGAACACCGCGGACGTTGCGAAATTGTCCTGGCTCGGGGAAAAGTATATGCGCGCGTGATGAGGACGGGCCGGGATTTGATCTCGTTCGCCCGTTGCTTTAAAAAAGGGTGGGAAGCGATAACTTTAATAATCCGCCTTCTTTATGGCGTCATCGGAAATCGGTTAGAGAGCGATAATTACTTGATCTCTCTCGAAGGGTTTGTTTAAGGGGACCTTCGAGGAGGCAGGTGGTCATGGTCTCTCGACCATACGGGCGTGCGAGCATTATGATCCCTCTTTCCATAAAAGGGTTTGCTCGGAGATTATTCAGACAAGTCGTCCTTTGGAAATAATTGGAAATCTATCGATTCTACGGTGGAATCGAGGAGCATTGACCGACTCCTATGGGTCGAATTTTTAATTTTTATGACTCCAGTGGCATCTTATTGTGTAACTCGTGAGATTTGATTTTAGCTGCAATAGAGAAAAAAATATGGAAAGGGTAACTAAAATGAGACATTGTCTATCGAGAGATGTAATTAAAACTAGACATAATCGATGTGTTCTGTAGAATGAATGTGATTGGTTGTTTTTTTATTCAATTTACCATGTGAGGATATAAGAAATCACTGTGATTGCATCATCGGATGTCTCCCTGTGCATTTTCTGCATAGAAATATGCATGATTGGATTACTAGTCAAAGGTTGAAACCTACTATAGTACTATAAAATATTGCCACCCACGTTCCGGAAATTTGGAAAGTTTCTTAGGGAAGAACAAACGCCCTAACTTAAGTTTAGCCCTCAAATGGCTCGAGAGCTTGATGTAGCTTACAAGCACCCTACATTTTCAAGGAATTTTGTATCACGATATAGGGATTTGACATTTCCGACTTATTAACAAGCGACCTAGATATTAATTAATTGTATCGAATGAGGAAATAATTTTAATTTTCAATACGCTAATTACACATAATATGAAAAAATAATTCATACCTCGAAGGTATCATACTTTCTCCCCCCTGATTTAGGTGTTTATTTAAATTTTGCTGAAGGCTGATCCCCCCACAGCCGAATCAGGTAGCCAGGGAACTGCTCCTCCTCGCCATCGAACCGTCGATTTCGCTTGGCCACTCTTTGGATCCAACGGCTCCAGAAGAGCCGCTCGCACGGTAGTTCGCGTCTGAGCATATACACGCAGGAGAAGTCACCTTCGGATGCACGCTATGCAGCGGCCAGATCACATCGAGGGAGAGTGCACGGAAATTCGTCCACCCTCGGCTATAATAATAATTCCCCCTCCTCCGGTCTTTAAAAAAAAAAAGGAAAATTCTTAAATCCAAAACTTAATCGACCGGGGTAGCCCTTAGTTGCGATCCCAATTCGATCTTTGGGTCAATCATTTGATTAATGACGGGGTCACATCTCCTATTCTTCAATAATTTTCAATGATCATAATTTCGCAAAAAAATAAAAAAAATAAAAGATCTTTTGTCGAGATTCTTTTAACCCAACAGAAAATGTGATCGGCCCGTTTAATCGCCATTTTCCTAAAAAGCATTCCCAAGGGCAAAAAATAGGATTGGTCCACGTGGGAGAAAATTGCCCGTTCCACTATCTCTCCTTTCGAGTAGAATTGACCATAATTAGCCAAATCCATCGAAATTTTCTTAGATTCCCTTCCTCAAAAGCAGAGGATGATTACCAAGTGTTGAGAGAAGAAGAAAAATCACCTTCTTTGCAATTATTTTATTTAGGGTTAATATCCGAAAACCTCAAACTGGTACATTTGTGATAAATTTATCATAAACTATTTTTTTTACCATAAAAAACCCCAAACTGATATATTTGCGATAAATTTACCCCGACTGACCATAAAAAAACCCTAAACTGGTACATTTATGACAAATTTACCCCAAACTAATTTATTCGACCTCAAAATACCCCAAACTGGTAAATTTGTAACAAATATACCCTTCGCTAAATTGGATTAATACCATAAAAAAATCAAAAAAGTTGTAAACCGTGACAAACAGAGCGTAAAATTATACCAATCAATTGTCATGTGTCATTTAACTTAATAATTTGATAATAAAAGTAAATTTGTCACAAGTGTACCGGTTTTGGGTAAATTTGTTAAAGATATACTAGTTTGGGGTTTTTTGTGGTAAAAAAAATAGTTTTGGGTAAATTTGTCACAAGTGTACCAATTTGAGATTTTTCAGAGTATTAACCCTTTTATTTATTGTGCGTTTTTGTTGGTTAGTGAAAAGCCAACAATGTTACATACCATAAGTAGAAGTAATCACAATGCTAATGAACTAGTGAGGCAAAGCATTTTGTCACGATAGATTGTTCTAGGTTGTGCTTAATTATGTTTCATTCTTTTTCATGTCATCAAGTTTGCGCAAGCAATTCTCTTGTTAACAATTTCATCGTTAGCCCATTAATTCTAGGACGATTCAGTGCATTGAGTGTATTTTTATGGTTTTCTTAATCAAAGGTTGACCGCCAACAAAAAGTTCTATAATTTGATTGTTCGATCCATTTTGTGATAACACTCGTCTGAGACTCCTCAACGATAGAAGTAACTTTAGAAATAAATGAAGTGATTGGGTGGATGAAATAAATCAAAATGAATTCAAACATAACACAAATTTAAGATTAAAAAACAAATCTTTTTTCGATATGTTTAGCGGAAATTTTGGGAAAAAATTGAATGGTTGGACTTTCATAATATATGAAACAATTGGATGAAATAAATCGAAATGAATTCGAAAATGACACAAGTTCAAGATAAAATAATAAATCTTTTTTTGACATGCCTAGCAAAACTTTTGAAAAAAAATTGCACGGTTGGGATCTTCATAATAAACGAAACAATCATACGAAAGAAATCAAAATGAATTCGAAAACAACACAAGTATAAGATTAAATAATAATTTTTTTCTTGACACAACTAGCAAAAGTTTTGGAAAAAAAAATGCATGGTTGGGATTTTTATAGTATATGAAATGATTGGGTGAAAGAAATCGAAATGAATTTGAAAATGACATAAGTTCAAGATAAAATAATAAATCTTTTTTTGACATGCCTAGCTAAAAATTCGAAAACAAAAATGACATGGTTGGGATCTTCATAAAAAACGAAACAATCGGACGAAAGAAATCGAAATGAATTCGAAAACGACACAAGTTTAAGATTAAATAATAAATTTTTCTCAACACAACTAGCAAAAATTTTGGAAAAAAAATTGCATGGTTGGGATTTTTATAGTATATGAAATGATTGGGTGAAAGAAATCGAAATGAATTTGAAAATGACACAAGTTTAAGATAATTAATAAATCTTTTTTTGACATGCCTAGCAAAAATTTCGAAAAAAAATTGCATGGTTGGGATCTTCATGATAAACGAAACAATCGGACGAAAGAAATCAAAATGAATTCGAAAACGACACAAGTTTAAAATTAAATAATAAATCTTTTCTCGACACGCCTAGCAAAAATTTCGAAAAAAAAAAAATTGCAGAGTTGGGATCTTCAATATATAAAAAAATGAAAAAACACCGTCCGAACGTCGTGACGGCGTGGAGCGAAGATTCCGTCAAGCTCCGCCAAACGCCGTTACCCGAGTGGCCAGCAAGGGGCCAAAATGAAAATTTACGAAAAGAAAAGAGAGAGAGAGAGAAGAACCGCGGAAACGGGACTGACGATGCCCAAGGGGCGTCTCCAAGGGTGGCGAGGGCGCGGAAACAGATCTCGGCCGTCCGATGCGGCACCGACGGCCAGGATCCCATCTGCGCGAACGGTTGATGGGGTCTTGGGTGCCTTACGGGTATAAAAACTCGCGTTTTACAACGGCGCGACACAAACCGAGAAAGAGAGAGAAGAAGAGAGAGAGAGAGAGTGTGTATTTTCTCTGCGAATTTTCTCTCGTTTTCTCGCCGTTTCCCGAGAAACTGAGGAGGGGGGAGGGTGATTTCGCCGGCGGGAATGTCGAGGATCTGAATCGGGCCGGACGGGGAGTGCGGAGAGAGGTCCGTGGCCAGATTCCGGCGACTGGGTGTGTGTGTGTGTGTGTGTGTGGATTTTTCTCTCCTCGCGACTCTCGGCGAGAATGGTTCTGACTCAGTTCGTTTCGCGCTGTTGCAGACGTCGCGCTCGTCGTCGTCGTCGGAGGAGGAGGGAGCGTTCCCGGGGAGCGAGTCGGAGGCTCAGTCCCGAGCCTTCCGTTTCGCCGAGACGATTGCGGAGCGGCCCGGCGGCGGTTTTCGCCGGCCGGAGTCAGGTGAGGTTCTTCGCTTCCGGAGACGGACGCGATTCGATCTCTCCTCCGAGCGCGCTTCTCGCTTTGGTTTCTTTTGCGGCTTTCTTGATTTCGACCGGCTCGTGTTCTGATTCTCTCTTCGCGTCGCAGGTGCATTTCCGGAGTCCTCGAGCGGTTTCCCGGAGAGATTCCGGGAGCGAGCTCCTCTCGATCGGCCGACGCGGGAGAGGCTGTTCTTCCCTACGCGCAGATCAGCTGCTTCCGGAATCGGAGAACCGGAACCGTTCATGAGAGTCGGCGATTTCGTCTCTGGAATGTCGTGATTCGGACTAATCCCTGTGGCTAGGCCGCGATTTCCAGTTACGCGGAAGCATGCTCTTTTGGACAATCGGACACGCCTGTAATTCGTGAATCTAACTAATAAACGGTGCGATAACGATAATCAATTGAGGAAATTTGGCTAATCCGGAGCTGAAATCGGGGGGAAGTAGCTGGGGATTTGGTTCTCTCCGGTTTCGCAGCCGGAAAAAGCCCGTTAAGGACTATCGAATCGGAGCAGACGAAGGTGAGTTCTGTGCTCTGTTCTGTTTTCCAGTGGGTTCTTTTCGGGCTTCGATTCGCGAAGAACTCTAATTCGCGTCTCTCTTCGTTGTAATCTGCAGTCTTGTGGCCGAATCGGACCTATCGGATTCGAATCGGAGGCCGGTTGACGGAGCGAAGGCCTTTCAGCTTCGAAGCTGTGGACTTTCCTGGTAATGCGACAGTCTTCATCGGGATTCCTCCATCGTCCGTGTCTTTCCTCCTTTCTCGGTGGCCGTCGAGCAGGGATGTGCATTTGCTCTTGAGAAAGAGCTGATTTTGCACGAAATCTTTTGGCGACGTGCCATTCCAGGGACTGGAATTTTTTGGAATTACTTCGTTGCTTCTGAGAACTTTCCTGTTTTTGAATCGAGTTTTTCCGGGTCTGTTTCTCTCTCTCTCTCTCTCTCTCTCTCGTGTCTTCTGCCTCATCTCTCTTTCATGTTCTGCTGGTGGATCTTCAATACGTTTGAATTTCACGGACCCTCCTTTGTCCCCTTTGAAAGAGATTCGTCTTCTTCTTCTTCTGATTTCGAGCTCTGAGCAGATGAACATCTCGGCTCAAATGAGCAGTTTTTACCATCGAAGGGTGCTGTTTATTATGTGGATTTCTCTTTGGACAAATGAGCCATCTTGGTCGCTCCGCCTTGAGCTCCTCTTCTTCTTTTCCTGCATTTTTTCTTGAATTTAACCAGAGCTGGTCAGAGATTTTCTTGCTCTCTTTCTCTCCCCTCTTTTTTTTGGCTCCACATACGAAGCCATCTGGTTTTGTTACCATCGTTTTGGACGATTCCGATTGAAGTTCTATTGCTCATCACCATTGCTCGCTCGCTCTTGAATTTCATGGTTTTCTTCTGGATGAGCTCTGGGACTTTTCTCTATTCGATTGATGATTACCCGATCTCTTGTTTCGTCATCTGTTTTGGGCAAAGCCAAAGCCTTGCAATCTTTGGAGTCTTTTGAGTGTTTTTCTTTTTGCTTTTCTTTGTCTTGTTTATTTTTCTGGAGCGGGTGAAATCTTTCATTTTTCTGGTTCTGGATAAGTTGCAGACGAGAGCTATTTTATCTTTTGAGTTTTTTTTTTTGGTGGTCACAAGACATTTGGAGGGAGTTGAACCGTAGTTAAGTTAACGAGAATTTCTTCGGTCCCTTTTCGATTTTTTCTTCTTTTGTTTTTGTAAGAATTTTCCGCTGAGACTTTTTCGGGGGGGAATGGACAGGGATAAATACGGAAAGGAAGATGGAAAAGGACGCGCAGAGGGCCAGCAATAATGGCATCTCCACCACTTCCAACGGCAGGGCCGCCGCCGCCGCCGACGGGGGCCTGCAGCAGAGATCTGCCTCGGAGGCCACGAGGCAGACGGCGGCGGCGGCGGCGGCGGCGACGACGTCCGACTTCGTGCTGCAGTGGGGGACCCGGAAGCGGCCACGGTGCATGAAGGTGCAGGCCAAGGACGACGCGGCGGCGGCGGCCCACAAGGGTCGGGTGGAGCGGCGGGTCGGGAGGGGGGCCGATAAGGACTCGGCCAACCCGGCGGCCAGCAATCACGGGAACGGGAATGTGTACTTGAATCTACGTCAACGTCCCTCCTCGCCTCCTTTTCCGCCACCTCAGCGCGTTCTCAGGTACCCACCGCCGCCTCTCTCTCCTTCTCCGTGCTGTTTTTCTATAATAGATCGACGCCGTGGTGCGCTGGGCTTCGCGCTCTCCTCTGTTTTCCTCTCTTTTTTCGCGGGGGTTGAAGTTGAAGTTGGACACGGCGGCACTAATCGGTAGTGGGGGGGAGGTGGGTACGATCCCGAGGCTTATTAAGAGTTTTTTTTTTTTAATCTAATCTTTGAGTGGGCGAGGACGAGCCAAGAAGGATCTTTGAGATCTAATTCTATCTTTGGAGTCTCTCTTTTCTTTTGGGTGGTTTAGAGGCGGCATGTTTTCTCGTCCTACTTTTTTGCCCATTTCGTCAAAGACTTAAAAAAAAGAAGGAAAATAATTTTGGGTGCGGGGCGATGTTTAACGTGGGCTTCCACTGTTTACGGACTGACCCGACATGATCCATCATTTCGTACATGGCATACGTCTTTTGTTCGAGAGAGAATCTACATAGGCCACCGAGCAAAGAGGGGTGCTGTGGATTCTGGTGATTAGGCCGAATCGGGAGGCGCGAGTAGTGAAATGTGCATATGGGTATGGTGTTTAGGACCCCCGACATGTTTGGTGGTGCGCAGATCTAACGTTTGATCTTTTGATGATTTTGTTTTATTTTCTTAGCACGGCATCTTTAGGGAATCTCGATTTGTTTAGCGTCTTCCCCTTCTTTTTTTTTTCTTCTTTTTTTTTAATTTTGTGGGGATGCATTTGGAGATAAAAAAAGGGGATCGGGGGTTATAAGGGGGTCCTGGATTTCAAGAGATAAAAGCTGGGCCTGACCCTTCTTGTGGTGGTGTGTTATGATGGAGTGGGGTGGGGCTCATACGCAAATGTCGTTTTTTCAGACTTTTCCCTCTTCGCAAAAAGCTTTTACGTCTCGTGCACGACATGGGTCTCAGCTTCGTGAGGCGTTTTTGCGCTGGAAAAAGATGTTTCTTCGTTTTTATGGATCTCTAATTATTTCATGGTGGCGTCGATGATGGTGGTGATGATGGTGATGGGGAGAGGCCAACCTTCATATCCGATTTGATCCCCCTATTCTTTTAGAGCATGGGTAGAGTCTCCATTACATCTTTTCGGCTTCTTCTTTTGACTGTTCTGTAGCTGGGCTGCAGGGTATTAGCGATGCCCGCCCTGGTTCTGGCCGCACTAGATCGGGGGTTCCAGCTCTCTCCTGGCTACGTGTCGAGCGCCCCACGTTATCGTGACCCGAGCGGAGGTTAGGGATCCGGTCCACTTTATCCCCTTCCCGACCCGTCACATGCTCCTCCACGTAGCCCTTCCCCAACACCCCCTCGGAAAGAAAGAGAAGGAAAATAAAAAAGAGAGGAAGAAAGGCGTTTGATATCGAAATATGCCCAAAACCAGAAGAGAGAGAAAGAGAAAAGGAGGAGGGAAGAACAAAGCATTATGTGTGCAAGTAGATAGATAGCTACAGAGAATCGCCACAGCTCCAAATATCTTTTCCCCAGGGATTCCAGAGAGAAAGGAATTCCGAACGTTTATCCCTAGTTCTTTCCAGAGAAAAAGCAAAAGAACACACCTCCGAAAAGTCAAGTCTTCTGCAACTAAAGGCCAAAATCGAGAACCCACACCACACCCCACACCCCACGCCCCCCGCTTGCTCCGATTCTCACGCAAAGCCTCTCGGGAGCCTGGCCCCCTCCACCACCCACCACCACCACCACCACCGCCACCGATCTAAGATCGGACCCGAGGTCATTTCGGTAATTCGGTGAACTTACCCAGATCGAAAAATGCTTTCTTTTTTGGGGAGGTTTAGATTTTTCTTCCTTTCTTGACTTGGGTCTGGTGGCTTTTTCGGCGCAAGTGTTTTGGGTGTGGCGTCATTGATGCTTGTGTGTGGCTTTAAGTGGGGTTTTCCGTTTGGTTTTTGCAGGAACTCGGAGAATTCGAGTGCGATGCGAGGGCAGAGCAACGGCGGTCTCAGGGGCTTCTCTTCGCCGGACAGGGGTGCGCACGACAAGAAGGGCACCAACCACCACCACCCCCATCCCCACCACCACAGCACCACCACCACCACCACCACCACCAACAATCACCATCACCATCTAAACAGCAACAGCAACAGCAACCACCACCACCACCATCACCACCCCAACCACCACCACCCCCACCACAATAATGAGAGCAACAACAAATCGGCCGCGTCGTCCGAGACCGCGCACGACAGCAAGAAGGGCGGGGGCGGGTCGTCGTCCGGGAGCGGGGACGCGGCGCCCCCGGTCTGGCCGCCCAAGTTCGTGATCGCCCTGACGAACAAGGAGAAGGAGGAGGACTTCATCATCTTCAAGGGGTCCAAGCTGCCTCAGAGACCCAAGAAGAGGGCCAAGGTGGTGCAGCGGACCGTCAATGTAAGATCCCCCTCGCCTCTCCCCCGGAGCTTCAATTCCCCACTCCGTTTCTTATCCCCCACACCCACCCCCAAAAAAAAAAAAAAAATTCTTTTGTCGATTTCCATCAATCTTTGATCAATTCAGGTCGAACCCAGTTGAGAATTATTAAAATATCACGACCTGAAATGGCTCGAAAACCGAAAATCACTAGCGGCGGCCTAATTGGTTAATTTAGCAGTGTAGCTTTAGCTGAAAAGAAATCGAGAGATAATGCGGAAATAGGGGGTCGGTAATTTAATATCTCCATTACTATCGGTTTAATTAAAGAAGGTCGGGGGGTGGTGCGTGTGGTGGGGCCGGAGATTTATGCTTTTTTGTGATTTTTAAGGGTTAATGGCGGGGCCCCCTCTTTGCTTTTGTTTCTGGCGCCTTCTTTTGGCCGGGGGAAAAGAAAGCATTTTTAGCTGTTGCGGTTGTCGGGGGGAGAAAAGCGTGCGAGAGGACAAAAGTCGGAGCCCGGGAGGACGGGCCGCACACGTGTCGGTCGATTCGTGGGGCGCGGTGACGAATGCGCGGGGTCGGTCGGGGGCCCCCACGCGGTGTGGTGCTTTTGTTTCGTCCAATGAGGGGGCGAGGCTTCCGCGTTAAGTCATGGATGAGGGATCTCCTTCCTCTCTTTGGGTCTGGGGACTGATTTTAGGGTTTATTATAATGGGTGATGCTGATGGTGGTGATGATGGATGGATGAATAGGGGTTGGCCCATCTGAAATTTTGTAGACCGGGAGGGCGGCTACTCGCCGGCCCGAGTTACATGTTCATGTGAATTGATCAATCGTGCTCGAGTTCGAGCTGCGAAGCTTGGAAAAGAAAAGCAGGGAAATGGCGAGGAAAATGTTTGGACCGCCAGCTCCGCAATTGGATCTTGTGCATGTTGTTGGGGAAAGACCTCGTGATATGTGTGGGTTGTCGTCGTCCTGTCCTTGCGCATAGGTCCGTCCCTCGGGTAACTTCGAGGAAGAGGGGGAACGACCGTATGAGTAGTCAAGACCCTCCGACCTTGTTCCTCACGTTCGAGGCGTGTGTCCTTGTGGCAGTGCCGTGGTCCTTTTGTCTGGAGGGCTTCCGTTTTTTGGATTTTTGGGTCCGACATATTGAATACGTTTTGATTTGACAAATCGAGGTTTTGTAAATTCTAAACGAGTTGGCGAATGTTTTCCATGTGCAGTTGGTAAGCCCTGGGGCGTGGTTGTGCGACTTGACCCTAGAACGGTATGAGGTCCGGGAGAAGAAGATTTCCAAGAAGGTACTTCATTTGCTTTATTTATTTCTTCTACATATGTGTTCCCAACGATATGATTACTACCGCGTTCGAATTTTGATACGAAGCAAGAAAAAAAGGGTACCCTTTACTAAGTCACTCGTGCTTTGGCGGAAACTAAATTGAACACCACACCGGTCCTTCAATTTTATAAGGTCTGAGATGATAAAATGGCCGTCGAGTGCACCTGAGGCACTTGTTAAATCTTGACTTACTAGGAAATGTAAAGATTCTTTAATTGGTTATTAGGGGGCCCCCGTTAACAAGAGGGACGTTGCTGATTCTCTGTGTGTATGATTGATGATGATGTAGAGACCGAGAGGATTGAAGGCTATGGGCAACATGGACTCGGATTCCGAATGAAGAGTTGGATCTTGTAAGCTAAGCTTTCATCGGAGATCGATGAGATTTTGAGAGCTCTTTTGAACTCTTGTCCGAAAACAACAAAGGAAAGTATGGGAAAAAAAAAAGATAATTAGAGTCTGTAAATCCGTCAGTTTTAACCTTGGAGAAAGAATGAAATGATTCATCCTCTCCATATATGACCTCTATCTCTCTCTGTCCATCTCTCTCTCTCTCTCTCACACATCAAATTCCTGCTCTTGTAGTAAATGGCGAGATCGAAACGTTACAACGCTTAGCCAAAAAATTTTGGGAGAGCCGGGGACTTGCTGAACCTTTGTTGTCTTCGCATTTTTCCGAAGAGTTGAAGGCGCTTAATTCCAACGCGAAAGGATCCCATGATCCGGTAGCATCATCCTAAAGGGGATTGGTGGTCTGATGCATCATTCAATGGAAAGCTAAATTGTCGAGATGATGTCATGAGTCGAGCCCCTCATATTAGTTTAGGAACTTCGATTTGTCCCTTTTAAGAGGTATCGACACTTGGACGTTGAAAGAAACGAAAGGCTCACCTTTATCGCAAAGCGAAAACCGGAGACCCAATCGTCCCTTCCCATCCTCAACCACCACCAACCGTCGCCTCCGCCGCGTCATTGGTGGCGGTGGCAGCCCTTGACTACGGCCGCTACCAATTCTCTCTCTCACGTGTGCGTGCACGCGCATGTGAGGCTGTGTGGTTTGTCGAGGAGCCTCGACCACCTCAAATAAGAGGTCGTCGTTGACCTATTTGGGCTCCATGTGTAGCAGGCACCGTGGTGAATTATTTCCTCTCGAGAGGTGTCTTGTTGATCGATCGCTGGAAACATCTTTTAAGCATACTCTGATTGGAAAATTCAATACTCAATCGTTTATTAGCGAATACCACGAGGAAGTCCAAATGTTGAAAAAATACTAATACAAATTCTTCTCACGAGTTTTTTGTTCAAAGCTTCTCTGTTGGAAATTTATTCTTATTGTTTCAATGTATTGACTACACACGATAATACGACACAAATCATGTGTTGAAAATGACGGATTTTTCTTTTTCAACTCGGGAAACAAAGCTCTACCACTTACAAGCAATTTCGAGAGATCGAAATAGAGAGCGATGACGTGAGGATTAAGATTATAAATACGAGAATTGAGATATCTTGATATCTTACAATTCATTCTTTCTTTTGTCAAGATAAAAAGCGAGATAAGGAAAACACACGCACATACACGACGCACGCCACGATGGAAGCAACCGCACATATAAAATTCGAATGATCACGTTTCCGAAGTGCACTCATTCTAGGTTTTAATTTTTAATGCTTCGAACTGAGATTTTCGTCGTCATCCTAAATTTGAAGTCGTCCCCTGTTTTGACCCCTTCCTAAATGTCGGACCTAACATCGTCCCTCCGTGCTACGCATCGCCATTTTGACGTCCCGCGTACACCACGCAAGTGACCGTTTCCAGGAGCTTTACCTACCTACCGCCCCGGGTATCCGCGATCGCGATGATCTACCTGCCCCTCGCCGAGTCATCTGTGGACGCTTTACTTCCGGCCCTTCCTTTTCAATCCTTTATCTGAAGAATGACCGAGTGATTTAGGTGGCGGGGCAATCTCAAAAGAATTTCGCCTAGCCCGTGACCGGAACGTATCACCTTTCGCTGATCGTGGACAGGTGGCGGCGGCAGCGATGGGTACGGGACCGGTCGCGGGACCCGCGATCGCAATGGCGGGGCCGAGTAGTCAAGACAAGAATCAATGAACAGAGAGACAGAGAGGCAGAGAGAGAGACGGAGAGAGAGCGACAAAGCAAAAGAGGGAAACGGCGTCGTCGAATATGTGCGCTCCCCGTCGAGATTCGCGGCTCCCCCTGGGTCAATTTTTCAAAAAGTGGAGGGCACGAAGAAGGAAAAGGCGAAGGAAAGGCAAGTCCAGTTTCCCCCCGGGTGGAATCGTGACTCCTAATTTACCCTTTCGCGCTTCTGCGGCACTAATCGGGAATCTCGGGCGGGTGCCACGTTCGACGCAAATCACGGGTCCGTCAATGCTCCGTGTCCCATGTCCGAAAAGACACACCAGGCCCAAATCAAGGTCCGACCGGCCCCGCGAATCCCATCAATTCGGACGTTCACATGGCAATTCTCGAACCCCAGTTGATCAAAAAACGAACTTTCGACGAAGGAGTCATACAAATTTGGCTCAAACGATGAGTGATATTTTCGTGCGGCTGGGTTCGGGCCCATCCGGCCAGGGAGTCGGGCGGTGGTACCGACACGCGCATGTGACGGACATTATGCGGCGTACCCCCCTACAGCAGCAGCACTCGCAACGGGACAAAAAATCACGACCGCCCATCATGCAAACGCGCCTTAATAATTAAAGACTTCCGTACGTCATTATTAGCCTCAGCAGTTGAGAACCGGGTGGATCGCTTTTCCTTCCGATTGGGGTTTCATCCCACGCTCGAAAACGCACCCACGAAGCGCATTTACTTTTCTCACGCAAGCGCCACTCCCGAAAGGGAGTCGCTTTCCCTTTGGAATTCTCCGTTTTTCTGAAGCAACACGCCTCAAGATCGCGGCATTGAGTAAGAGGAGGAAGACGAAGGAGAAGTTTCATGAAACGAATCTGTTATTTATATATATATATGTGGAAATATATGTCTGAGGTACATGAAAAAGCAATAGATCTATGACATCATGAGGACTGTGCACGAGACTCTCTCTAACTAAGAAGCAGAAGCACCACCAGGAGTATGTACTCAACTCAAAAGACTCTCAAACCAGCAAAGAACACACAGCAGCGACGCAACGAAGGAGGAAGAAAGGGACTCGCGGATCCACCGCGTAAAAAATCGCCTAGAGAAAAACCCACATCAGAACCACCACCGTAATATATCATCCCTACCACGCCTACTAGTAATAATAGCGTCCTCCAGAGACCCGGAAAATAAAAAAAAAATCTCTGTCCCCATTATCCGGAAGATCGGCGCGCCGCTTCAGATCCTGAGTGCGGACCCGAAGACGAGGGCCGCGACGGCAGCGACTCCGGCGGAGAGGATGGACGGGGTGACGGAGCTGGCCGGGGAGACGGGGCTGGGCGCCGGCGCCTGCGCCTCCTGGGCGGTCGCGGCGACCGCCATGGCTGCGACGAGGAGGGCCACCGCGGCCACTTTCGCGAACTTCACGGCCGCCATTGTCACGATCTCGAGCTTTGAGAGAGGTTCTGAAGGGCTGAGGAGAGCTCGAGAGACAGAGAGAAAGCTAGGGTTTTGAGTGCAAAAGCGTTGGCAGAGTAAAAACAAGGTGGAGCAGGGCGCGCATATATATAGCAAGAGAGAGCGGGCAGCAGGGGCAGCTGCCCGTCCTGCCCGGGGTGCACAGCTGGCGATTTCGTTGGCGCAACAGCTGTGTTTTTTCTGTTGGCGGGGCCCGGCCGGGGATTTTTCTGAAGGGGGAAGAAAAACGCGAGTCGCCTTTCGTCGTTTTGGGGTCGAGGAAGAGAAGCGCAAGCTCGTCTCGGTGGGGAAAGAGGACGGTCTAAAACGACCGACCGGGGTCGTCGTCTTTGGCGTGGGGCGAGGGGTGAAATGTAATTGGTAATTTAAATGCGAAGTCGTGCCCCGTTTGACGCTGCGGATCTGGTCCGCGCGAAAGCGACCGGCTCCGGCTCGCGCGGTTTCGCCGGCGGCGGCCCCTCACGCGCCGCCGCGCCCCGCGAATGGCCGGTCGAGTGCGCCGCTCCCCGACGGCGCGTGGAGGACACCGGCGGATCCCGGCGAGTGGGGCTTGATTTCCCGGGGGGGGTGTGCGGAAGGTAAGCGGCCATAGCGTGTAGTACAAATCACACGACGCGATCGTGCTGCCATGAGTGCGGCGAAGATGCCCTGGCTCGTTCCTCGGCCGGGGCGTGGGGCCCCACGTGCACCGATCTGCACGCCAAGGGGAGCCCGACACGTGTCCGTCTTCGATTTCCCGGTTTCTTTCCGTCTTTCCACCCCCACCCTTTCTTTTTGTTTTGGAGAGATAAAAAAATCGACGTGACAGGTGTACGGTCGGATCCGATGTGCTGGAGGGGAGACCCCTGTTTGTTCCCAGCTTCCAGAACCTTCCGGCGGGTCGTTTTTTTCGGGTCGCGGAAGCGGTCGGATCAGGTTTGGTCACCTAAGTTGGATGCAACGGAAATTAAGAGTTGCTATAGCGTGGACGCATTCTAAAGAGTTAACTTCAATAAATGGATTCGATCAATGGGAGGATATATTATATTTTTGGTAAGATTTTTTCCACCTCATTAAATTTGTTCGATTTAAAACGATTAGAATTTGAGATTATGAATGCAGTTGAATGCGGGTTGTTTTATTTCCTTTTATCACGATCTTTGCTTGGATTGAACATTGCACAGATGCAAGTTTATATCTTTCTTAATGTCATCGAATTAATTTGAAAAAATAGACAAGTCAAGGAAAGAGATGACTCAATGAGGCCTTTTGTTTTTCCTTTTCCGTTTTTTTTTTTTCCCTATCTTCTGGCTTTCATGGAATGAGGGTTTAAATCATCACGGCTGATCCTCAAGCCCTGTTCCAACTGCAAAACCAAGAGTAAAAGCAAGAAAGCATCTGAAAGCAGCTTTTACCAAATCTATGTAGTTGAGGACCCAAAAAGGAAGCAAAAAAATAAAATAAAATAAAAAATCAATTGCTTGACCCAGACTCATGGTGATGCACAAGAAACTACTAAGGAGCGAGAGCACTGCCAAAATGCCCATTTTTTTCTTTTTTTTTTGTAATATTTATGGTCTCTCTGTACAATCTTTTTTTTTGGGGCTGGGGTGGTCCAACTGTGTACCCACATCGCTGAGATTCTATTCTCCCCATTTTTTTTGCAATTATCATGAAAGTGTGACATTCTTTGGTGGGTGAGATTTGCAGACCAGGCACAGCTGTGTATGAGTGCAGAATAAGCATAGGCCGAAAAGATGTGGTCGATGATGGAGGGTTCCTCAGCAGAAGGAATCCATCTTCATTTGTATGTCTGTGCATATGCCTTTTCTCTTCACCCTCACCAGAACACGCACACATGGCATTGGGGTCAAATCGAATGAAATATCAACATGACATATGACTTTATTCTGGTCATCTGCTCACTCTCTCTCTCTCTCTGTGAGCCAAGCGTAGTGCTCTCAAGTCAGGAAGCTAATTGCCCATTTGCTTCATTCACCTTCACGGTTCATGCTGTGTCTCCCCCATTCCTCTGCCCTTCATGCTTTTTTGTGCAGAGTGGAGATGGAGGCATGGTTTTAGCCCATTCTCGATAGCGTGGTGTGTCTGCTTCATTGTTTCATACGGTTCTGAGAGGGCAACATTGAATTGGGCATTCTTTAAAGCTTCCCTCGTAATATTTCACAGAGGAATGGCATGTGCTTCTGCCCGAATAATTTGAGTTAGAACTAGTTCGGCCAATCTAAGGTTAGCACAATAAATCGAACGCCAGAGAGTTGCCAATGCCGTTCTGTCTTCCACAACCATATCGACCGGGCAACGACGCTAAAATCTCATCCCAAGTTTTCAAATCTCTCCCACTGCAGAGAACAGAGCAAATGACTCAATTCTTGCAGAAGTAGATGGCGCAGAAGAGCAACTCTTGAAACGATAATTCTCGATTTTTAGCATAAATCTCAATATGAAGTCAAAACGACAAGCTAGCTTCACCTCTCTGTACATCAAGACTGTATTGTCCGGGCGGTACCTCTGATTATGCCTCATGTACAAACGAAGAAAGCAAATTAGGGACCCGAACAATTTCGAGCACCACCCAACGCATGGAATGTATAAAGGCAAATTTGAAATGCTTTCCTTTTTTTGGCATCTGTTAATAGCTGAGGACCTTTGGAGCTAATTCAAGGAGAGGATGCAACGCACTCGGAGCAAACTTTCTTGCGAAAAGAAAACATGTTGAAGAGTTTCGCTTATTGTAGGTGCAACGATGGTTCTTGCTTATTCTCCGCAAAAATTCTTCTGTGATATCAGACCTTCCAAATGTGGCGGGATGAGCGCCACCTCTCGACCAGTCCACCCACGTGATGCTTCTATTGGCCAAGAGATGTCCTGCTTGGATGGTCAGCATAGTAGGGAAATAGTGCTCGTCGACATAGCACGCTGGCCTACAGAAAGTCTCAAATTTTGGGTAATAAGTAGCATCTTCCACGATGTTTATCGCGAGCTTTCGGTTGATTTCGAACCATTGTGATCCTTTACGCCATTGAGAGATGTTCACCTCGGGGGCCATATTCAAATTGTAGCGTCCTCTCCCGTATGGTCCGGGATCATCAAATGCACCCATGAAGCTATATCTGGACTTCATAATGTAGTGATAGATGAGGCTGAAGTTAAACAGCGGAATGCATGATTCAGAAAGAAGAATGAACCACTCATTGGATATGTCTAGCAATGCGTTGGCTAGGAGTCTTTTCTCTGCATCACACATGCTCATCCTGCCCCACTCAGACACCTGAAGGACAAAAGAACAGAGAAGCAAACCGTGAGAAGATTGAATAGAACAGAGAAATTTAGATTAAATAGAATAGCTATGCAAAAAGTATGAGCTATAAATGAGCGTAAAAAAACTGTCTTCAGTCCCCTCCTGCAAGAAGATTAGCGTAACCACAAAAGCATGATTGAAAATGCTAATATTTGATTTGCTGCTCATGCTAACTGTTCACATGTAAGCAGAGACAGCACAAGGGAACCATCAAATGCAGCACAATTTGTTCCTTTGCATTTACCATCCAATATAAATACTCCAAAATGCACATCTTTGTATTTATCTTTTCCAAAACATCATATAGTGAATGAGTCCTCTAAATAAGAAAGCCCAACCTAGAACAACCAGCGCTGCCATAGTTCAACCGGCAATTATCATCCTCACTTTATATTCCCAAAACACTAATGGCGACTCAACTTATATGAATGAGAAAAAGAGGAACAAAACCTGTCTACACTGTCTGCTGCACAAATTTTCCAGCAGGATCAAATCAAAACCGAACAATCCAAATAATGGAAACATACAGATAATCCCAATTGACAGGTTAGCAACTATTTTCACATAATGTAATTAATGGATGAGCCATGGTTATCTCTCAGAACTCAACAGAGTAACAAATATTCCCTTGAGTTGAGTATCAACCATCTAGGCACAGAAGACTCCACCTACAACTATCAATCCAAACCAATTCCAACCATCTCCCTTTATCTTACACTTTAAAAACAGCAATTTTAAATGAACATTGGGTGAACTACTCCATAGCCATGAAGATATTGACCCCACAATTAAACTCTCAGTCCAACAAAATTCCTACTGCGATGTCCCATATTGCTACTCCATATGTGGCCAGTAGTCGACTGCAATTCAAACATTCCGCACATTATCTGCGCCTCAGGCTGCATTAAAGTATTTTCTAGCCAGCAGACAATGTTCACATCCAGAGAACAACAAACGCTACATGTACAATATTTGATAACAATGGTGATGTTAGATATGGAAGATAGCCACGATACTTGACTTGTATCCCAAAATTGTATTTCCCTAGTCATATTTGATAACGGCAGCTACCAGTGGTATGCTATCACCTAAATGCGGCCCCCAATCTCAACCTAGCTGACAGGAGATTGTGCCTTGTTAAATAGATTTGAGTTCTGAAATTCCACAAGACCATCATCCACTTGAAAAAATTAATACTCCAGAACAAAACAGGAACCCAAACCAAAATAACCCAGACCAAGAAGCTGTTCTTGTGCTCGATATATTTAAAATACCACAAAGAGCGGACAACTGAAATATCGGAAAAGTAAGTAAACGATCCATACAGGTGCACACACCAGATGAGAAGAGATCATACCTGACTTGGGATTTGTCTCTTGTAAAATACTGACGAAGGATGAAAGTGGGCATGGAATGACGGATGGGAATGAAGATAGATTGAATAAAGCCCCTCGTGGCCCTTGAAGAACTTCTCCCAAAGAGGAGCCAGTGGCAACGGACCCTTGGTCAAGAACATGAAAGCAATTTTTGGAACTCTTCTGAATGGATACTTCTTGATTTTAGGAACAAGGGTCGCTCTCCAAAATAGTTCTTTATCGGACATATTATGAAGCAGATCCGACGGAGGCTGAATCCAACGGTCTAAACTGTTGGCTTCTTCATAGCACGGCTGAAAGCTGGCCCTAGCAGTCGTCACCATGCTTTGAATCCCAAAACGCCGAACAGTATATATGCTAATGACTGAAAATGCAATACACACTAACACAAAAGGCACAAATAACTGAAGCAATCTCAGAGGCAAAGCCTTCGATTGGTTCGTCCGATTCGCCACAGGAAGATCCTTGCCTTCCTCTGACGATACTGCCCTTCCTGGCATATCTACAAATCACTTGTACCCAAATTCTTCAGCAAAACATCAGATCCACAAACACCCTGCGAAACCCCGAAACTCCATCGAATTCATATTTCCGACAATCATCCTATAAATCTCCGTCTCGCCAACTTTAACAAACAAGCAAGCCCCTGTTTTTCTCTATAACCAGACACTAGTACAGATCCAACTACGCAAATAACGCCCCAGAACCACCTTCCCTAGACAAAGAAGACAAGAATTCCAAAAGGGCACTCAACAAGATTCGATTTTGTCGCCCAAAATCGACTGAAAGCTGGGGAATCAAACCTGGGCAGACGATCCGGTGCTTTATACGCACTAAACCGCGCCAGATTCAGCGGAAAGAAGACAACTTCGCACAGTGCTCACGCGGATGCCATGGTTTCCGGGGTCAAATAGGAAGTCGAGGCTGTTAGGCAAAGTTGGGTCGGTCTCCACTCGAAAGCCCGAGTTCAACAGAAAGGTTGTCGAGAGAGAGACACAGAGAACATGGGTATGCGAGGAAACTGCCGACTCGTTGATGTCGGATTTGGAGTTCGGTTTCCGAGAGCTCTCGCGCAGCTCCGCGGGATCGATTCCGCAGGCGAGAGGAGCTTTTGCTTTGTCGGGTCGCTTTTGCTTTTCGTTGATATAACGAGGCGGTGGTGGGCGAACTTCTTGACGCTTCTTCCTCGGACTAAGCTACGTCGGGAAACACAATTCCAACAGGGAAGGACCGGCGATTACGGCATTGGCTAGACATTTCAGTCGTGCCCGAGACGGGTCTTCGCCCGACGTGTTGAACGAAGTTAAGGATGGAACGATGCAATTGTGGAAAGACTGTGGCGTGATCGTGCCAAAGTCAACGCATTGAAAGCTGCGGACTTTTCGAGTTTGATCGTCTAATCAATGCTTCTGAACGGCCCTATTGATGAAATCTTAAGGCTTGATAGACGGTCGAACATGAGATTGCTCGTATCTGATGAAGCGTGCATGAACCTAAGGCGTGAAGGAGTCATCGGGTGCGGTCGATTGATAGTTGTTCTAATTGTTGAATTCGATACATCTTATGCGAGTGACGTGCATACAATTTCTCACTTGTTGCTTCGATGGCATCACGATAGTTTTTTGGATTTACTGTTTTTTATAATTTGGAGTGTGCGTTCAAAAGTGAGTTAAGAGCTTTAATTACCTATGTTTTGACAAAAAATAGTGGAGTTTTATTCATAAAGACAAGAAAGAGATACAACATCATGGTGAGCTCTAGAAATTAAGTTATTGCATTAATTTTCGCTCCTCTGTCATGTTTGTGTACGACCGTCCTTTTTCATGATTATTTCTTGTGTGAAAAATATGGAATAGGAGATCAACAATGGACACTATGGCGATACAAATTTCGAGAATAGGGAAAGAAAAGTGAAAATGACATATAGGGTAGCATGGACAAATTCACAAATTGACAAAAAAAAAAAGATACCCTTTGATTTGCTTTGATTTGCATGTAGTGTCGTGTTAGGATGTCATGTGTCATGCTTACTTATTAAATTTACCAATTAGAGAGATTATCCAAAATATCATAAATTTATTGTACCAATACTAATTCAATCTTAAAACTTTTTAATTGTGTAATTTAGTCCTAAAACTTGTCAATTGAGTTTATCTAGCCATTTTTCGCTGAAAATCACTCATGTAATTATCGATTATCTTTTGTGGCATAACCAGTACCAACGTGGATATTCTTAATTAATATTTTAATTATTTCTTTCTTTTTTATTTTTTTCGTTTCTTTGCTCTCTGAGTTTTACTAAGGGGCTAAAAAGGGTCATAGGCCAACTCTTGTAGGATTTGAGTGAGGGTCGTGACACCCTCACCTAATTTGGGAATCGTGGTCTCGTCCAGACTAGGTGAGGGCCCATAAGCCCTTGCCCAGTGGCTAGCGAAGGTCAATCAGCCACCCTTATGGATCCTTAGTTCACAAAAAAAGGCAAAGAAAAAGAAAGAAAAAATGTATCATAAAAATAAAAAATTAATAAAGAAGGTCAATGTCAATGTTGACCAAAAGTGGCCGATTGTCTTATATGACATATCCAACACTACTGTTGATATTATTTATTAATATTTTACTAATTTTTTGAATTTTTTTTTTTTTTAATTTTTTTTTTTTTGGTTGCTAAGGAGTTGGCAAATGTTGTAGGCCAACTCTCATAGGATCTCGACTTGGGAAGCAACACCCTTGCCTAATTTGGGCATTGTGGTCTCTTCCAGACAAGGTGAGGGCCCATGAGCCATTGCCTAGTGGCTAGTGAGGGTCAACTAGCCATCCTTGCCGACCCTCAATCCACCAAAAAAAAAAAAATGAAAAGAAAAAATATATTATAAAAAATAAAAATAAAAATAAAAATTATTATGAAATGTCAATGTTAGTGCTGGCCAAAGTCGGCAAATGGTGAAAGTATAATAGGATTTGGACTTGTTTTTGTTATTGTCCCTTAAATCACCCAGCCCCTTTCGCAGGGGGAGTCTCCATGAGAACACTCGTGTTCACGCATGAGACATGACCAATTAAGCACGGTTTTTATTTATAAATTGCCTAATGTGGTATCTTTATCCTTTGATGGACTCTTATATATTAAATAATATGCAATATCCTAGATTTTGACCTCGATTAAGTTATACATCACATTATATGCGCGTGGTCAATACGTAGGACATCAAGTAAGAATACTAATCATCCTTTACCATAAACGAGAGAATATTCTGTTTCTTGTTCGTTAGAATCACTTTATTTCAACCCTAGAATGGAAGGACCATGGTCACACATGAAAACCTTACGAATTACATAGAAAAGATTTGCAAAAGCTCTCGTCGTTGTGAGATTGCGTGAACAATGCCATAGAATACATGTACCGCGGTGAAACCAAAGGACTTGCGTTCGATTTGCAGGAAGATGACTTTGATGATGGTCGGGCATTGAACGAACTCTGTAATGGACAATCACGTGAGAATTCCTAAGTTTAAACGAGTTCTATGATAAAAGCTGTTGAACATTCCTTGTGTTCGATGGAGGGTAACGGCAATTTCATTGCAAAAGCTACAGTTCTCTCTTTCCACTATACGATTCGAAGACGCTTCGCATTGCTAACATCTTAGGAGAAGATGATGAAGTCCAATCCCGAAGTCACTAGAGTCCATTCGACTGTCCCGTCTTTCGACTGTATATAAACACACGAGTTGCAGGGAGCACACCGATTCAAGGCTGAGCTATATCAGGTTTGACTCGAGCAGGAGAGTTGGCTTGGCTCGGCACAATCGAATGCCGTCATACAAGGAATTGTTCGTGAGCACGGTAGTCTAGGCTAGAAAAGAATTTGGTTTAGGCTTCGCTTGAGTGGGCTATGTGAAGGGCTAAGTCAGATCAGATGATGGATAAGACAGTAATGGGGGCTGACGAGCTACAAAACCTATGCTTAAATTTCGGTTTTCGGTCTGCATCGAGATTTGATTGGCCATGCGCACTTTGCAAGTCCAGGTGAGGCCATGAGATAGTTTCGATCCGAATGGCTGGTCTATCTTTCATGAGCCAATGTTTACAGAGATCCTTCACTGAACTGTGTGCAGTTCACGCAAATTTTCTGCTGCATTTGCGTGTTACCATGCGAAAAAAGAACTAAAAGTTTGAATGCACGAGACTTGGATGGTAAGAAGGTGAGTCATGTGCATTTTGTGCTACTGCATGTAGTTCAATCACATGCCAGCGATTGCCTGCCTTTTACCAACACAGAATAGCATCTCTTTCCTGGACATGTTATGTATTTTCCTCAAAATCTATTCACAGTACTCAGTAGTTAAGACATAATTTTATAAAAATGGGCAACGGACTGCTCTCTTCTGTTCTCAATGTGAAAAGGGTCTGCATTACACTGGCAATCGTTTGTATCAGTTTGAGGGCTGTGGCTGGAGCATCGACTTCTCGATCCAAGAAAACTATGGAAGTCGAAGGAAAAATAAACCAGCTGAAAAGGCATGCGATAAAGAGTATTCAGGTATTTTTAGGCCCTTACTATATCAGTTACTTCACATACTCCTCTCAGTTTCATCATTACTTTTCACGGAGCAGCTAATGAAGGATCGTTAAACATAAAGCCAAACCTTGGAAGTAGAAGACCATAGCATGATTATATTACATAAGGCACCAAAATAGGAGAAAGAAAATGAGATTTTAGTTGTTTAACCAAGATCACGAAGAACAGGCCTAGTTTCAGTTCTGTCGTTTGGACCAGCTATTGCCTTAAATGATACTTTGTTGCGCACGGTCCTCTATTGGTTTGCCTTAAGATTGCAGTCAGGCCTAAGTAAAAGAAATGCGAGCATAATGAAATCATCTGCATTAAGATGTTTGCCTGAAAAGTCTGGCTTTGACTACCAACTATCTTTGTACCGGTAGAGTGAAGATGGGGACATCATTGATTGCATCGATATCTATAAGCAGCCTGCTTTTCGTCATCCAGCCCTAAGGAATCACACAATTCAGGTCGGACTCAAAGTTTGTTTCTTTATTCTCTTTTCTTTACCCTTTTTCCTTTTCCTTTTCCTCCTCCTTTTATCTTTGACATAAAATATTCGAGGGAGATGTTAATCATTTCTCATTTCAAAGAAGCAAATGGTGACCTTTATGTAGTGACAAATTCACACAGCTCTCATCATGTTTCAAGCTTTGTTCTCGTAATTTAGATGGCACCCAGTGACAATCCGTCTATCACGACGACTGGAATGCCTGAAGCGTTCATGAAAAGCGACACGAGTTCCTCCATGTTTAGGACATCACAGCTGTGGCAAAAAAAGGGAAGCTGTCCCAAGGGGACCATACCCATTCGAAGAATTCAGAAGAATGATATGGCTAAAGCGAGCTTGCCAGTTGACTATGGACGGAAGAAGGCTCAAAATTCCCATCGAGGCACTGAGATGGATGAGAATAAAATTCAAAACCTCCTTCAGAGTAATCACTCTGTATGTATGCATTCGCACTTTTTTATTTGGGGTGATTTATATTAACGGTAGATGCCAACACTTAGCTTTTGACATTGGTTGTACTGTATACAAGATGGCCATATTGATCACGGAAGGTTATAGTTACACTGGTGCCAAAGGAGATATTAAAGTTTTCAACCCGCATGTCGAATATGATGATGAATGGACCACTTCTCAAATCGCTCTAAAGAGTGCCGTTCTTCAAGAATATGAGTGTGTCGAATCTGGATGGGCGGTATGTGCAAGTCGCCGATTAACAAAATGAATTCATCATTTAGTTTAACCTAGTGATAGTTATGTGACAATTGCTTTCTGGTAATTAATTCTGCCCTGACTCCTAATGATTCCGAACTTTTCAGGTGAATCCTGGGGTCTATGGCGACCGGAAGACTCGGTTTTTTGTATATTGGACAGTAAGTCATCTGAACTCATTCTTCATTTAGATAAACATGACAAATATGCCTGGTGTCGATGGTAGTCACTGCGACAGATTATTCTTTTTCTTCAATAGTATGAAGGAGGAATTCCATTCACACCTTGACTTGATCTTTGTTTGGCCTATCTTGGGTACGACAGAGCAAAACCAATACTGTATCTTCCTCTTCCGTGTATCAGGCTGACTCAGGGAAAAAAACCGGCTGCTTTGATCTCACTTGCCCTGGTTTTGTTCAAACAAGCAGCAAGGTTGCCCTTGGGGCGGCCATTCATCCCATCTCAACAACGGACGGCCTTCCATATCAGATAACGCTTTATCTCTTCAGGGTGAGATAGTACTGATCCATGACCATATCGAGATACTATCTGGAGAATTCACAAACTAGTCACATTTAGCTTTTCTGACGAATTGAAAGTCATTGGTAATGACTTCTCTGTGCGATTTCAGGATCCGAGCACTGGCAACTGGTGGGTTCAATATGATGAAAAAACGAATGTTGGTTACTTCCCGCCTGAGCTATTCGCCTACCTACCTCAAACAGCACAAACTGTGCAGTGGGGAGGCGAAGTGTATAGCTCGAGAATTGGGGGATTTACGCCCCACACCTCGACACAGATGGGCAGCGGGCAGTTCCCCATCCTTGAAGAATCGAGTGGATACGTGAAGAGGATACGGATCCGTGATAACTCGATGATCCTGAAGTTCCCAGAACAGATTGACCACTACACAGATGAGTATAGGTGTTACGATGTGAGATACCTTGGGGATTATATTGAAGATCCTGAGTTTTATTTTGGAGGTCCTGGAAGGAATGAGTTATGTCCCTGACTAGACACGGCGGCTGCAAGTTTCTTGTGTTTCAGCCTGATCCTCATTTAGCAGATGTTATGAGCACAGTTTAAAGAAAAAGGAACATTTATTTTCCCGTTTATTTGTCACCAATTGAAAGCCTTTCTTACATGTCTTAGAATTTCAGACCTGATCAATCGGTGGTTTAAACTAAACCTGGAGGCATGGTTCAAGCTTATATTCTCTGGAGCTGGCCCTAGCCCGCTTATCAAGTTAAGCATGAAGTCCAGGCCAGAACACAGTAACAATTTGTATGGGTGAAGCCTGATTTGTCCAAAATATTAATCTTGTGGATTTTATACCATAATCACAATGCCTTTATTGAAGTTTAACAAGCCCGCAGTTTCCTTATTCATGTTATACTTCAGATCCCTTATCTTCCTCTGCTAAGAAAACTCATGCTCTTAATCAGCATGCTCGGCAAATTTTCTTGCAGTGCAGATTATTTGCGGTCAGTTTCTCATGCATCTGTAAAGAATACAATGGTATTTGGCACAAAAAGGAGAAATGATTACGTTACAATCTTTATGTACTATGAGAATGATAGTCTATTCTAGACCAAAAGGACAGTACCCTAAGGACTATTATGTTAGCAAAGCCCTTTTGAATATTCACTATATCGTGTTATTTCATTCCTTCCACTTCAGACATTTTCATGTGGAGAAGCAGCAGGAGCAATGGAGAAAGTGGGGTTTATGCTTTCTTTGGCTATGATATTGTGTTGGGCCACATTGGCTAATAGTGTATCAAGAAAATCAATAAATAGAGAGGCTTTGGAGGACGAGGATGACATTGATAGGAGACTCAGGCTTCTTAATAAGCCTGCAGTGAACAGCGTTCAGGTATCACATTGCCTTCAACTCCTCTTGAATAGGCTTTCTGCTGATATTCATTCATGGTTCGAAGAACCAGTCTGTGAGACGCAAGCTTTTACCGCCCTTTTCATAATCTTTTGGCCTGAAAAGGACGTCTTTTGTTTTGGGGGCAAGAAAGATCTCCGGACCCGTTTTCAGGATTTCGGCTATTCTGCATTCAGCTTACACTAATATCTCGTGAGGCTTCGATCTTCCAGTCATCTGTGGCGTCTCTTAATATAACAATGTGATGAAACTCAGATCCACGGCCGTCCTTGAACATTTGCTTTTGGTACGAAACCTGTGTAAATTAGTTCTGAATTCTCTCTGGGCCTGATGAGTGCAACCCGGGTGTTTTCGAGGAGCCATTTCAAGAAAGAGTGATAACATCTTTCGAGTCTTACTGCAGATCATGCACCCATTTTTTTGCGGAAATCAAATCTACAGTACTCATCCTTTGGCTCGAGTAGATAAGTAGAGGATGTAGTGCCAATTTGAGTTCTTTCAGAAAAGTTGTTCTCTCTCTCTCTCTCTCTCTCACGCACCTACTCACTCAGACACAACAGAAAAGTGACGTTTCAGACAGCTATTTGTTTGTTAGATACTTAATGGACATAATTAATGAAAGCTTGTCCACTTCCAAGTCCCAACAAATTCAGTTATAGACTAATTCCAGGTTCTGTTTGATTGATAGAGCGTGGACGGAGATATCATCGACTGTGTTGACATGCATAAACAACCAGCCTTCGACCATCCCGCGCTGAAAAACCATGTGATTCAGGTCCGTTTCCTAACTTTGGCTTTCTTACTTACAATTGACATTTTGATCACAACATTATTCTAATCTGATAAATTCTAAATAGCTTTTATTTGAATTGAACTGGCTATCTCGAGAACTCAAATTAGTGGATTGCAAGTTTTGATCTTATATATGGAAAGCAGCCTGATTTTTTTTTTCTTCTTCTTTTTTTTTTTTTGGGTATTTCTTGAAACCTTATGTACTATTATTCCTTCAAATGCAGATGAAACCCAGCATTACACTGCCTTCAGAAACCAAAGCAACAAAAAATAAGTACTCAAAACCAGCAATATCTCAAACCTGGCAAAAGAGTGGAAGTTGTCCTGAGGGAACTATTCCCATCCGACGTATCCGGCGGCAAGACGTGTTGAGAGCTTCTAGTCTCGAGAAATTTGGGAAAATGTATCATCTTCATTCTCAGGACCAAGTGGCAAATTCAACCCTCGATGAAAATGGTCGGCACGTGGTCATAAATGGAACCCAAGTCTCTTTCTTATCAAAAAGATCGTTCTGTAAGCATTTCTTCGACTGAATTCAGCACCCCATGATCACTTTATTTTGCTGATAGAAACTTGTTCCCTCACACGTTCAGTGTCTAGTAATACCATTTCACTATGTTTCTTGGGCAGCAAGCAATCCTTTTGACAGCAGGGTACCACTACATTGGAGCTTCTGGCGATATAAATGTCTGGAATCCAAACGTTGATTTGCCAGATGACTTCACTTCAGCCCAGATATGGCTTCTGGCTGGCTCCGGCAATAAGTACGAAAGTGTTGAATCAGGATGGATGGTCTGTCTTTCAGTTTTAGCACGTTAGTTTTTGGTTATCTGTTGAGATGGCTCAAAATTTTTTTTCCTATTCTCAGGTGAACCCAAAGTTATATGGAGATAAGCAAACTCGACTTTTCACGCATTGGACAGTGAGTACTCTGCCATCGTTTTAGACCATTTCTTTTGGGCGGAACTGAATCTTTAACTGACTCTGTTTTTCAATTTCTTTTATACTTAGGTTGATGGAAGCGTCGCCACAGGCTGCTTCGATTTGACTTGTTCTGGGTTCGTTCAAACTAGTACCGAGGTGGCCCTTGGCTCTGCTCTGAGCCCGATATCTTCTGAACGGGCACAATATCAGATATCAGTCGGCATATTCATGGTACTTACGTTCTCAATTTGCCTCCTCTACTTGCGGTAAACCTGGTTGGCAAATCCTTGCTTGAGTGGGCTAGTTTGACATTTAACTTCCCAAAGGTGTCGTCAATGTGCGCTTGGACAGTGATTTGCCCATTGGGCGTGACCACAAAAAAGCCTAGTGACATTAAACTTCCCAAGGGGTCAAAACCAGCTAAACCACTCCACTTATTTTACAATTTATCTGAATTGGGTTCACCCGTTGATTCAGGTTTTACTTAAAAGTTGTAAGTTCTCATTTTTTGGAAATAGCTTTTTTGAGCAGAGATAATTATCACTGAACTAGGATCCACACACTTCCAACTGGTGGCTACGCCTCACGAACAACCTGGTCATCGGGTATTTTCCAGCATCTCTTTTCTCTACCTTGAAGACCAGCGCTGTAATGGTCAATTGGGGAGGTCAGGTGTACAGTACGATGGTGAAGAAGTCTCCTCACACCAGAACTGCCATGGGAAGTGGGGAGTACTCAGAGGCACTCCACGGCCATGCCTGCTACATCAAACCATGTTAGGATTATGGACTACTCACTTTCACTAAAGTACCCTGGAATGGTTCAGGTTTACAATGATGAAGTGTATTGCTACAATGGAAACAACCATCGAGATGGATACGTCGGTGAGCCTGTTTTCTACTTTGGCGGGCCGGGACAAAATAATTTCTGTCCATGAGTGATATGTGAATGTCATGCCAGTATTGCAGACATAATTTCCTTTCAGAGAATTTCATTTGTAGTCACAAGAACTTGAACTCCCCTTTGGTAAAAGCGAAACAGCTTGCCATTATAGATGCCCTTTCAACTCCCCAGAGATGACAAATACCATAGATCCAAAGTTCCTTCATCAAGCATCACTAAAACATCGAGAACAAAGAACTGCTCAAAAGTCACAGATTCACTTATGTGCACCGAGCGAGGACATGCCGAAGATGATCCATTCTCACGGGTCATCGCATGCATTATACACGGCGAATTTGCCACACCCAATAGTCACAAGCTTTTCAACTCCCTTAGTAAAGAAAATGATGAAATTACTGATACAACATACAAAAATACAAGATGGCTCTTCGATTGGAAGTTACATTATAGTGATACATAGGACGCCAATTCACTGGAGCAAAGTTCGCCTTGCCTTTATCAAAAGACACCTTCAGCGACTTACACCGAGATGAAAAATGTAATATGGTGATGAACTTCCATATAGGACTAGCTAATATACATAAACCAATCTACATTGACCAAAAGATAAATGGAACACTGATACAGAAACTTCCCTCTGGTGGTTTCTCGTTTGGACTGCTAGCCGTGCTTACCGCAACTCACTGTCTTTATTTGCCTGGAATTTGATCTGAGCAACTCATCCTTTTCTCTGCTTAGATATGTTAGATAAATTTTGATGTTGCAGAATTGACGTCCAATGACTGAGAGTAACCCCAAGGGCCCATTTTCATATCAAACACAAGTGTTGGATATTTCGGCTGTTTTGAAATATTTGTTAGAAGCTATGACCGACATGAAAGTCATCATTTATGTAACGGTTTTGCAATGGTTTTGCAATGGCCGTATAATGACTTTATATCAAAAGATAACGGTTTTGCAATGGTTTTTATAAGGCTATGCAACGGTTATCTTCTTCAATTATTACCATTTTATTTATAATGGTTTCCTAACGGATCTCTTTTATTTGAATATAAAAGTAAAACTTCAAACCACGGTCAAAAGGGAGATACTGTATTAAAAGGAGATAACGTTGTTCCTGTTCCTTCTAATATTCAATGTGAATTATGGAATAATGTCCATTGTGTCTTGGGAGAATAGCCGCTAGAACCTATTGCACCAAGTTTTGTACTCCAAGAGACGGAATTATCCTTAAAGACAATACTTGCAAACCTCAAACAATCGACTTTATTTTATCATATTTTAATAATGGATTTCCAATGGTTCTTATGTTTTTGTATTACCTAACATTTTTCCAACAATTTTAAGGATAATAGCCTTATAGATTCTCAAACTGAAATTGCTGCCGCTACCACTGTTATAGCCATTGCCACAATTGATGCCTCTAATTCCGGCCGCTCCAGCCGTTGCTGTCGCCATCAGTGTTACCATGTGTGTCGTTTAATTGAGCTTTGGTATGTTCTGTTTTGTTGTTATACCGAATTCTTATTTTTGCTAATAGACCATGCTTTAATGACGCTGTGGATGTTTTTGTCATGTTAATTGAAAATAAGAAAATGGACTGATTTGAAGGACTTTGATGTGCTTGAATGTCGAGTATGAGTTCGACTCTTTGACCCGTCTCTATGTAGTTTGTCAATAGGGTTACTCTCCTTGAGCTTAGTCATTGTGAGATCAAAGGTATAACTCTCACTCTATGCATTGTTTTTTTCTTTCATCATTTTCTATTGGATCAGTTCACTCCAAAAAAGAAAATTACTATGTTAATCATCGCTCTAATTCATGTGTTGACTGTCAAGTGAAGAGATAGAAAATCGCGATGTGCTAATCTTTAGGTTATTATTTGTAATTAGTCAATAAAGTTGATGCAAATTGATTTTTCTTGTGTGTGTCCTATGCTGGATGTCCAAAGAGCTAACAAGATTTTCCATCAATTTGACATTAGTTGATCAGGATACCCTTCTCTTTTCCTTCCATTTGGCTTTAGGTTGGCAATTGAGTACTTCCTGTTTTAACCGAAGCAAATATGGCCAGTGATCAAATTACAGTGGCAAATCGGGATTTTGCAAGGTTTTCGCCTTTCTTGGATAAAACATTGCAGCGTTTTGAAAATTCCCTTTTTTGTGTTATCTCGATCCTTTTTAATCCCTTCCCCTTTAGTGATTTTCTTGCTGAGAAGCAAAAGAAACAATGGAGAAAGTGGGATTTATGCTTCTCTTGGCTATGACATTGTGTTGTGCCACAATGGCTAATAGTGTATCAAGAAAATCGATGAACAGAGAGGCTTCAGAGAATGAGGATGACATTGATAGGAGGCTCAGGCTTCTTAATAAGCCTGCAGTGAAGAGCATTCAGGTATAACATTGCCTTCCACTCCTCTTGAATAGGCTTTCTGCTGATATTGAAAAGTGCCGTTTCAGACACCCATTTGTTTGTCAGCAACTTAATGGACATGATTAATCAAAGCTTGTCTTCCACTAAATCAAATTGCAGACTGACGTCCAGTTTTTGTTTGATTGATAGAGTGCAGACGGAGATATCATCGACTGTGTTGACATGCATAAACAACCAGCCTTCGACCATCCCGCAATGAAGAACCACGTCATTCAGGTCCAATTCCAAACCTTGGCTCTCTTACTTACAATTGACATTTTGGTCACAACATTTTTTGAGTCTGATAAGTTCTAAATAGCTCGTATTCGAATTGAACCTGCTAGTCTCAGAGAAATCAAATGAGTGGATTGCACATTTTGATCTTATATATTGAAAGCAGCCTGATTTTTCCTTTCTTCTCTTTTTGGGATATTTCTCGGTAACCTTATTTACTTTTCTTCCTTCAAATGCAGATGAAACCCAGCATTGAATTGCCTTTAGAAAACAAAGCAACAAAAAGTGAGCCCTCCAAACCAGTAATATCTCAGACTTGGCAAAAGAGTGGAAGTTGTCCTAAGGGAACTATTCCCATCCGGCGAATCCGGCGGCAAGACTTGTTGAGAGCTTCTAGTCTCGAGCAATTTGGGAAAATGTATCAGCCTCAGGACCACGTGACAAATTCAACCCTCAATGAAAATGTTCGAAAATTGGTCATAAATGGGACCGAAGTCTCTCTTCCTTATACAAAAGATCGTTCTGTAAGCATTCGTTTAACTGAATTCAATGCCCCTTGTTCACTTGCTCATGGAAACTTGTTCCCTCACACGTTCAGTGTCTAGTAATGCCATTTTGCTATGTTTCTTGGGCAGCAAGCAGTCCTTTTAACAGCAGGGTTCAGCTACATAGGAGCTTCGGGCGACATAAACTTATGGAATCCGAACCTTGATTTGCCAGATGACTTCACTACAGCCCAGATATGGCTTCTAGGCGGCCCTGGCGATAAGTATGAAAGTGTTGAAGCAGGATGGATGGTCTGTCTTTCAGTTGTAGTCTAGGCCCCTTTCACTTATAACCGGTTAGTTGTTGGTTATCTCTTGAGATGGCTCAAAAAGATTTTCCTATTCTCAGGTGAACCCGAAGTTATATGGAGATAAGCAGACTCGACTTTTCACGCATTGGACAGTGAGTACTCTGCCATCGTAATAGACCATTTCTTTTGGACGGAGCTCAATCTTAAACTGATCGTGTTTTTTCCATTTCTTTTATACTCAGGTCGATGGAAGCGTCGCCACAGGCTGCTTCGATTTGACCTGTTCTGGGTTCGTTCAAACTAGTACCGATGTGGCCCTCGGCTCTGCCCTGGGCCCGATGTCTTCTGAATGGGGGGAACAATATCAGATATCAGTCGGCTTGTTCTTGGTACGTAAGTTATAAATCTTCATTGCCTTCTTTACTTGCGGTAGACCTGATTGACAAATCCTTGCCTGGGCGGGCTAGTTTGACAATCAACTACCCAAAGGTGTCCCTGTGCGCTTGGACAATGATTTGCCCTTTGGGCATGACCACGACATGGGGAAATATTCGACAAATCACGATTATACTCAATGTCAATCCTGACTTAGCCACTCAAAACTGTTTTACAATTTCATTCGACTTGGGTCTCGCCATTAATTCAGGTTTAACTTAAAAAGTTGCGAGTCCTCTTTCTGGAAATATTATTTCTGAGCAGAGATAGTTATCATTGAACCAGGATCCTAATTCTACCAACTGGTGGCTACGCCTCACGAACAACCTGGTCCTCGGGTATTTTCCGGGATCCCTTTTCTTCTACTTGAAGCAAAACGCCATAATGGTCAACTGGGGAGGTCAAGTGTACAGTACGATGGTGAAGAAGTCTCCTCACACCAGAACTGCCATGGGAAGCGGGCAGTACTCGGAGACGTTCCACGGCCACGCCTGCTACATCAAAAACGTTAGGATTGTGGACTACTCACTTTCACTCAAGTACCCTGAAATGGTTCAGGTTTACAATGATGAAGTGTATTGCTACAATGGAAACAACCATAGAGATACGCCCATCGATGAGCCTGCTTTCTACTTCGGCGGGCCGGGACAAAATAATTTCTGTCCATGAGTGATATGTGAATGTCATGCAAGTATTGCAGACAGAAGTTCCTTTCAGAGAATTTCAATCGTCACAGGCTTTTGAACTCCCTTCAGTAAAAGTGAAATAGCTTTTGCCACGACAGATCCCTTACTGACTCCCCGGAGATGACAAATACTTTCGATCCAAAGTTCTCTCATTGAGCATCACTAATACGCCCATAACAAAGAACTGCCCAAAAGCGGGAGAGATTTACTTATGGGCACCGAGCGAGGACATGCCGAAAACGATCCACCCTCATGCATCATCGCATGCATCATACAGAGCGAATTCATACCACCCAATAGGCACAAGCTTTTCGAATATCTTAAAGAAAATGATGAGATTACTGATGCAACAGGCAAAACACAAGAAGGCTCTTTGGTCAGATCGTAGCGATATATAGGACGTCAATTCACTGGAACAAAATTTACTTCGCCCTTAACAAAAGACACCTTTGGCGACTTACACCTAGATGACAAATGTGATATAGTGATGAACCATATAGGAATGTCCAATTTACATAAACCAATCTGTAATGACCAGAAGATAAATAGAACGCTGATACGGAAACTAACGCTCACAACTCAAATGAGTTTCTGAGTTAACGACTTTAAGAGAGACGAACATAGTCAGCCAAACCCCTAAATGGAATTGAGCTGTTTCCTCTTTTCTTTTATAGACCTGAATATTCGAGCCACGGACTCGGTTGCAGATCTACCCGTCAGGCACACTTATAATAACCCTTGTTGGCTCTTCCGCCTCGTGAGCCTGAGATCAGCCTTCAGAAGCCCCTAGAGCAACAGGAAAAAAACGGGAGCGCTTCTTTCCCCTCCAAGGATCGGACATTCCCAAGTCCATCTGGTCGTTTCTCTCTAGGACTGCTCGACATGCTCACCTGCAACTCACTGACTTCATTGGCTTGGAATTTGAACTGCACAACTGATCCTTTTCCCTGCATATGAATTCTGATGTTGCAGAAGATGAATTCTGATATTGCAGATTGTCAACTTCCCCTCTGGATAATTGGCGTGTTTGATCATATTGGACAGGTCGAGAAAACTGGTTCGTTTGTTCTACAGATGAACCTGAAGCATTGAAGCTCATGACGGGCATACCGTACGTGGGGAAATAACTCTGGCCTTGTGGAGGAACACCTGAAGGGAACCCAATTCCTTGGTGATGACGATGCAACGGAATTCCATGAGCAGGGTTTGGGATGTTCGTAAAATATGGGCTTAAAAAAAAAAGCAGAAAAAGAAAGAAAAAAGAAAGAAAGAAAGAGGGTTTGAAAAGTCAACAAAAAGGAAAAAGCAAAATATGGGCTTAAAAAGAAAAAAGAAAAAGAAAAAGAAAGAAAGAAAATGGTTTGAAAAGTCAATAAAAGAAGAAAAAGCAAACATCCCAAATTCTACTATAACGGATATCTACCATTATGGTCCTCGCAAAATTTCTTCCCAGAAGAGTTGACTTGAGATTTTGCCTAAGCCAGAAGCACCCACAATTTAGAAGATATAGTGACCCACCAATCAACTTCTGGACCTGTAAATGCATTGAGATACGTTACTACTACCAGACTTTGCCAAAAAATTCCATCCAAGAGCGACATCCAGCGTACCTTTATCAGTCTATGCAACTCAAAGACTTGAACTGCTAACACTTTCTGTCGACTGAAATGAGTAACAGGGAGTTATGTCAGGACAGAGACAATAAAAAATTCATCGACTTAGCCATACAAAAGACAAGCAAATACTCCAATCCAATCAGATGGTCAATAGCATAGATCTGGATGAACAACAGTCTACCCAAATTCTACCATAACTCCTTATGAGGAGTTCCACACATTGGAAGGCATTAAGCATCCAACTAAACTCTCCAAAATCTAGCCAGTACTAAGAATGACAGTAGCAGAACAATCACAGGCAAAAGTACTTCAAATATTGCTTGATATCTCCATAACCTTGCACCTAAATTTTCTACTACCGTTACATCAGGTACTGTGCACAATACCAAAGCTAGGACTACAGCCGATATATTTTCTAAAACCAGACAATTAGTCTATGAAGATCATAGAGTCAGGATTCATATGCACTAGAGCAAAATTATACCTAGAAATTGCATATGCAGAATGGATTGGCACCCATTTCTGATACCACATATACCAAGGTGCAACACGACAAATAATCCTTTTGGTCACCATATCACTCAGAAATGGTCCAAGACATGTCACCGGACTACCTTCCGCCATGTCCCCTGCCGCACCATGCCCTCATTATTACTGAATGCTCACAATATGGCAAGCAAGAACAAGAGAAAACATGGAGACAGAAATATTTCTAGAGAGAAAATACAACGGCACAATGAAGGAGAGAATAATGGGAGAATTGCATCCAAAGTCCTTAAAATTTGACCTTTTTGCAGTTTAGCCTGAACATTACAAGTTCTGATCACTCAACTTCCATAACCAAACCGGACAATTTAAAAAGAATACTTTGGAATCTTGTTTACATGCAAGAACAAAATCACAAAAAATTGAGAGTAAGGCAATAACAGCCTCAGATTTTAAATCTAGATGAACGTGTCCAGGGTTAAGCATACAAGCACTTACTTGACAATTGCTCTCCTGACTTTCCAGAAATGTTTTTAATCTATAATGAAGACTTTGGATGCATCTTCATTCCTGCCAGCGTCAACTATGAGCAACGTGACACATATCTCATTTAAGATTTCCATACCAAAGCTATTAGGCTCAGGTGGACATCTCTGGTTTTCTCCCAGACAAGTATCAGACCTTGGCCTTTGCAGATTAACCGAAGTGATAGCTTTGTGACAGTTGCTTTCCAGTAATTCTAACCCAACGCCTAATGATTCCAAACTTTTCAGTTGAATCCTGGTATGTATGTCGACTGGAAGACTTGTGTATTTGCATATTGGACAGTTAACTCATCATCCAAACTCATTTTCCATTTAAATGAACATGACAAATATACCGGGTCTCATTGGCAGTCACTGGGACAAATGTTTTTTTTTTTTTTTTAATGCTAAGTAGGGCTTCCATTCACACCTTGACTTGATCTTTGTTTGGCCTATCTTTGGTATGACATTGCACAACCAACATTGTATCTTCCTCTTCTGTGTATCAGGCTGACTCTGGGAAAAAAATCGCCTGCTTTGACCTCACTTACCCTGGTTTTGTTCAAACGAGCAGCAAGATGGCCCTCGGCACGGCCATTCATCCCATCTGGACAAAGGATGGCCTTCCCTATCAAATAACACTTTATCTCTTAAGGGTCAGTACAGATCTATGACCACATCAAGATACTACTTAAAGAATTCACAAACTAGTTACTTTTAGCTTCTTTGACAAATTGAAAGACGTTGATAAAGATTCTCCATGCAATTTCAGATCCAAACACCAATAAATGGTGGGTTCAATATGATGAGAAGACGAATGTTGGTTACTTCCTGCCCGAGCCATTCCCCTACCTACCTCAAACTGCACAGACCGTGCAGTGGGGAGGCAAAGTATATAGCTCAAGAATAGGGAAATTTTCGCCCCACACCTCGAGATGGATGGGCAGCAGGCAGTTTACCATCCTTAAAGAATTGAGCAAATAAGTGACGAGGATATGGGTCTGCGACAACTCGATGATCCTGAAGTTCCCGGAAGAGATTGACCACTACACAGAAGAGTTTACCTTGGGGATATTGAAGATCCTGAGTTTTATTTTGGAGGTCCTGGCTGGAATTGGTTGTGCCCCCGACTAGACACCACGGCTGCTAGTTTCTATGTTTTTCAGACTGATCCTGGTACGGCAGATGTTAGGAACAGAGTTTAAAGGAAAAGGACATTTATATTCCCGTTTCCTTTTCACCAATTGAAAGCCTTTCTTATATATCTTAGAATTTCAGACCTGATCAACCGGCGGGCTAAACGAAACCAGGAGGCATGGTTCTCGTCAGGTTAAGCATGAAGTCAGGACAGAACACAGTAACAAACTCGTGTGGGTGAAGCCATAACACAGTAATTGAAGATTGTATGGGCTTGCTGGCTCGGCTTAAATGTGTGGAAGTAAACCACTCTCATCCCATCTATTAAGCACTTCAGGTCAACGGGTCCACGTGAAGCCAATCAGTTTGCGGATTGGATTGCCGAAGCCCATCGATTAGAGTACCTCTCTCCTAATTGGCTATCTAAGCCCTTTGGGATTTGCTGTGTTTAGACGTTAATTGTGGTTGTCTTCCTAACTTTGCTGGTTAAATGTAAGTGGTATGTTTCGATAAAAAAAAAATAGAGAGAAAGCCACATTTGTCCAAAATATAAATCTCGAAGATTTTTATGCCATAATCACAAGGCCTTTTATGAAGTTTGACGAGCTGGTAGTTCCCATATTTAAATTATACTTTAGATCCCTGATCTTTCTGCTAAGAGAAAATTCATGCCCGGAAAATTTTCTTGCAGTGCAGGTCATTTTCAGTCAGTTTATCGTGCATTGCTGCAATCTGTGAAGAACACAATGGTAGTTGGCAGAAAAGTCATAAAAGTTGATCTTTTTCCGTGTTGACGTTAACTGAAGAAGTCAAAGTTCAGTCAATCTTAACTTAATTACTTTCTGTTTCAACCGAAGCAAATGTGTCAAGTGATCAATCACAGTGGCAAATTGGGATTGTGCAAGGTTCTTGGCTTTCTTGGACAAACATTGAATTGGTTTTGCATTTTCCATTTTTTGTCATTTCAATCTTTTTTATTTGCTTCCCCTTCAGTCATTTTCCTGCTGAGAAGCCAAAGGAAGAATGGAGAAAGTGGGATTTATGCTCTTCTTGGCTATGACATTGTGTTGGGCCACATTGGCTAATAGTGCATCAAGAAAATCAATGAACAGAGAGGCTGCGGAGGACGAGGATGATATTGATAGAAGACTCAGGCTTCTTAATAAGCCTGCAGAGAAGAGCATTCAGGCATCATATCTCCTTCAACACCTCTTTGAATAGGCTTTCTGCTGATGCTGATTCATGGTTTGAAAAACCAGTCTGTGAGAATTACATCAAATAGGAGATGCTGGCCTTGATTTCTTGGCCCGGAAAAGGCTTCTTCTGTTTGGAGGGCAACAAAATTCTCCAACGTGTTTTCAGTATTTTTGGCTACTTTGCATCAGCTTACACTAATATCTCATAAGACCTCGATCTTTGGATCATTTCTGGTGTCTCTTCATATAACAATGTGATGAAAGTCAGTTCCACAGCCGTCGCTGAACATTCGCTTTTGGTACAAAACCCATGTTTTTCTGGAGTCATTTCAGGAAAAAGTGATTACACTCTTGGTGATCAACTGCACATGGGCCATAAGATTCAGGACAATTTTGCTGTATTCCAAATAGAACTAATGATATGAATGCGTGCCGTATATGGGATCCCCACAAATCACCATATAAGAAATGTTAAATTTTTCTTCCATGTCCTCATTATTTTTGTTGCACCGTACTTCAATCATGCAACCATCTTTTTGCTGCAGTCAAATCTACAGTACTCATACATTGGCCCGAGTTGATAAGTAGAGGATGTGGTTGTAATTTGAGTCCTTTCAGAAAAGTTGCTCTCTCTTCTCTCTCTCTCTCTCACGCACGCACTTACTCAGACACACAAAAGAAAGGTGACTTTTCAAGGCACCCATTTGTTCGTTAGCTACTTAATGGACACAATTAATGAAAGCTTGTTCACTCCCAATAAATTAAGTTGCAGACTGATGTCCAATTTTGGCTTGATTGATAGAGTGCAGATGGAGATATCATCGACTGTGTTGAAATGCACAAACAACAAGTCTTCGACCATCCCGCAATGAAGGACCATGTCATTCAGGCCCGTTTCCTAACCATAGCTCTCCTACTTACAATTGACATTTTGATGACAACATTTTTTTCAAGATTCATAAGTTCTAAATAGCTTTTATTTTTTTAATTGAACCAGCTAGTTTCAGGAACTCAAACAAGCGGATTGCACGTTATCGTCACACATATTGAAAGCAGCCTGATATTCCCTTCTTTTTTTTTTTTTTTTTTTTTCGTTTTTTGTCTTTTGTTTGAGAGAGAAAGAACGGGGGGGATTTTCCAGGATCCCTTTTCTTCTACCTGAAGCGCAGCGCCATAATGGTCAACTGGGGAGGTCAAGTGTACAGTACGATGGTGAAGAAGACTCCTCACACCAGAACTGCCATGGGAAGTGGGGAGTACTCAGGGGCACTCCATGGCCATGCCTGCTACATCAACCACGTTAGGATCGTGGACTTCTCACTCTCACTCAAGTACGCGGAGTGGGTTGGGGTTTATAGTGATGAAGAGTACTGCTACAATGGGAACAACCATAGAGATGGGTACGTCGGCGAGCCCGTGTTCTTCTACTTCGGCGGACCGGGACAAAATCATTTCTGCCCATGATGATGAGTAACATGTGAATGTCATGCAAGTGAAATAGCTTTTGCCCCTACACATCCCCTTTCGGCTCCCCAGGGATGACAAAGACTATAGATCCAAAGTTCCCTCATCAAGCATCACTAATACGTCCGCAACAAAGAACTGCTCAAAAGTCGAGATTTACCAAGCAAGGACATGCCGAAATCAATCCGGGAAATCGTGTCATCGTGGAGCGATTTTACAGCACCCAATAGACATGAGCTCAACTCCCTTGATAAAGACAAGGAATAATGAAATTACTGATACAACAGGCAAAACACAAGATGGCTATTCGATTGGAAGTTACACTGTAGTGATATATAGGCACCGATTCACTGGAACAAAATTTACCTTACCAAAAGACACCTCTAGCGACTTACACCGAGATGACAAATGTAATCCGGATATGAACTTCCACATAGGATTACCTAATTTACAGACCAATCTATAAGGACCAAAAGACGAATATAACACAAATACAGAAGCTCTCACGCTCAGAACTCAAATGAGTTTCCGAGTTTATGACTTTATGAGAGACAAACATAGTCAGCCGAGCCCCGAAATGGAGTCAAACTGTTTCCTCTCTTCTTGTATAGACCTGAATATTCGAGCCACAGACTCTGTTGCAGATCTAGCGTTGTGAGGCACACTTCTAATAACCCTTGTAGGCTGCTCCGCCTCGCGAAGCTGAGATCCCCCTTCAGAAACTGCTGGAGCAACTGGAAAAAGCGGGAGTGCTTCTTTTCCGTCTTTGGATTGGACATTCCCAAGTCTCTCTGGTGGTTTCTCGCTAGGACTGCTTGCTGTGCTCACCTGCAACTCACTGTCTTTATTGGCTTGGAATTTGATCTGAGCAACTGATCCTTTTCTCTGCTTAGGTAAGTTAGATGAATTCTGATGCTGCAGATTGTTAACTTCCCCTCCAGATAATTGGCCCGTTTGACCGTATTGGACAGGTCTGGAAAACCGGTTCGTTTGTTCCACAGAGAACCCGAAACGTTGAAGCTCATGACGGGCATACCGTACGTGGGGAAATAACTATGGCCAGGTGGAGGAACACCCGAAGGGAACCCAAATCCTTGGTGATGAGGATGCAGTGGAACTCCAAAGGCAGGGTTTGGGATGTTCGCCATCATTGGAGAAGAGTTGTATGGCCCACATCCTCCACAAGCTGTTCCCGTCAATCCAGGCACAGGATAGGGCTTGTAAACGAGCCCCTCTGAAGGAGACATGACAGGGATCAACCATTGCTGCCCGATGGCTGAGGGTAACCCCATGGGCCCATTTTCACATCAGGCACAATGGGTGCAAGAGGTGGGTTTCTCACACCAGGCCCATAATCTGAAAGCTGATTGGCATTTTTGACAGAAGAAATCGATGTCTTCCCGACTGCATTCTCTGCAGAACACTCCATCTGGTGGCCAGGCTTCTCCTGCTCCTCTTTGTGGTTTGTAGTTTGTGATGGATATCCGCCATTATGGTCCTCGGAAAATTTCTTCGCAGGAGAGTTGACTAAAGAAGTTTTGCCTAAGCCAGAAACATCCTCAATCAGAAGATGTGGTGACCCAGCGATCAACTTCTGTACCTGTAAATGCACAAAGATATGTTACTACTAGACTTCACCAAAAATTTGCCTCAAAGTGCGACATCCAGCGTACCTTTATCAATCTATGCAACTCAAAGACTTGAACTGCAAACACTCTCTGTTGACTGAAATGAGTAAAAGGGAGTTATGTCAAAACAGAGACAATAACACATTCATTGACTTAGGCACACAAAAAGACAGATGAATACTCCAATCAAATCAGATGGTCAATAGCATAGATCTAAACATTGCAAGGCATTAAGCATCCAACTAAACTCATCCAAAATCTAGTCAATACTAAGAATGACAGTAACAGAACAATCGCAGGCACTCAAAACAAAAGTACTTCAAACATTGCCTCAATATCTCCATACCCTTGCACCTAAATTTTCTTTCTTTATTTTTCTATCTCAACAGAAACTACCATTACATCAAATATCGTGCACAACAGAGAAGCTAGGACTGCAGCTGATATATATGCTAAAATAAGACAATAATTCTATGAAAAAGTACAACAAGAACATAGAGTTAGCACGTATATACACTACAGCAACATTATACCTAGACATTGTATAAACGAAGAATGGATAGGCACCCAATTCAATAACACAAATACCAAGGTGCAACATGAAACGTAATCCTTTTGGTCACCATATCCACCAAGATCAAGCTAGATATCATTTTCACCCCTTGGAAATGGTCCCAGACATACCACGGCACTACCCTCCGCCATGTCCCCTGCCGCACCATGCCCTCATTATTAGAGAATGCTCACGATGTGGCAGGCAAGACCAGAAAAAAAGATGGAGACAGAAATATTTCTAGAGAGAAAATGCGAAGGCACAATGAACGAGAGATGATCCACCATTCTCAGGGTCACCTTGCAAAAATTCTCCAGATAGGACAGTCGACCTACCTGGTCTCAGACAATCCACCACTAATTACATGAAATACCACCTCAGAGGGACCCTGGGACTCCACAGCGTTAGTTACTCTCCTCAACTATAAATCTATGAACTACAGTTTTCTGATTGAAATCAATTAATGCTCTAACGTTGAAATTTGAAGCAAAATCTCGGTATTGAAAACAAATTCAATACTACATATGAAGGCAGCAACGCTGCAGCACGTCCCTTACCCATTTAACAAATTAACACTAAGAGCAAAAGCAAATGTCGAAGCAAAAGAATGGATAAAGTCCAAATACACAGCACAATCCGGTGGTTTCAAATGAAAATCAAGTTATAGTTCAACCCAAGAAAGGGTACACTCATATGGTTGATATAAGTCTGAACAAACGAACAAAAATATTTCTCCCTTGCCATTTGGAGAACAATCACAACGTGTTAAAACATATTATTGAAGAATATTTTTATCTGAATGTTTAGAAAGACTGGACAAGCAACCAATTGAGTTGTCTAATCATAACAAGGCTCATTATCAAAACAACTAAGAAAGAAGCAATCACACAATAATGACCAAATCTCAGATACACAATATATATTCTAATAAAATAATGGGAGAATTGCATCCAATGTCCTAAAAATTTGACCATCTTGCAGTTTAGCCTAAACATTATAAGTTCTGACCACTCAACTTTAAAACCAAAGTGGACAATTTAAAAAGAGTACTTTGGAGAATTTACATGCAAGAACAAAATCACATAAAATTGAAAGTAAGGCAATAAGAACCTCAGATTTTAAAGCTGGATGAACCATCCAAGGGTAAGCATAAAGGCACTTACTTGACAATTGCTCTCCTGGCCTTCCAGAAATGTTTTTGACCTATAATCCCCACAACATCATCAGGAGAGATATCAAAGCCTGACACTGAATCTGCAATGGAGACTTCGGATGCATCGTCATTCCTGCCAGCGTCAACCATGAGCAACGCGCCCATGTTTCATTTAAGTTTTCCTTACCAAAGCTATTAGGCTCAGGTGGACATCTTTGGGTTTCTCCCAAACGAGGATCACGGCTTGACCAGGAAGATATTCCCTTCTCAATGTCTCTTGAAGTTTCTTCATTTTCGAAATCTTGTGCATGCTCATCTGATTGTGACCCATCTTCATTTCCTTGCCGTAGTTGTGCATCTGTACCATGGGATGTGCTAAAACTTGCTAGAACTGGATTTCGAGGTGCATCAGCTTCCTTCAATGATCTACGACCATTCTCTGCAGTGGCTATGTTCCTATAGGATCTTATAGAACCATCTAAGTTTGATTCTTGTCTTGAACTGAGACCTACTGAGCTGGATCTTTTGGATCATCACTGCAGGAGCTTTGCATCTTCGCTATATAATTTGAAGCATTATCCCCAGCCTTACTATTCTTGTTTTTACCTTGACCCGTTCCTGACTGAACATATACAGGAACCATAAAATCATCTCCATCACCAGCATTTTTTCTCTGTTCCACTCGTGCCAGCGAATTAGCTGGACTAGCCCCGCCCGACTTGCCAGCATTCAATCTCTCAGAAGGATGAGTTGGAGTTGAAGGAGGCAAGTGAAGTGGGAAATACATGTGCCGGGCAGATCCAGTCCCCTGAAAGTGAATGATTGTCTCGGTGAATTGTAAAAAGTAATAGTTCTCCCATAACAACTTACACCAGAATGACAAAACTCACCCCAATTAGCATTTTCTTGTGCAAAGAATATTTAATTCATTAACATAAAAACAAAACGTACACCAATCCCTAAGGTCACCAGAGAAGGAAACACCTTAAGAGAAGAGGTTCACCAGATAACTGTTTTGATAATAAGTGACTCACTTTTGACACGACGAACTAAAATCCCAGAGCACTACCGATTATCATCACTTGATCCAGTCCATTAACGGATTTCCCAACACCACGGATCAACCACTTATGAGAACAACGGTGTATCACCAAAATCTACAAAATCTATAGCAACTATTCACAAACTGACAGCTTCTTGAAAGCTTACCTACCACAGAAAACAGTAACTTCGGGCTAAAGATCAGGCACACTTTCACGTGGACATGACTTAAACAGTAATGAATTCAAAGCAAACACGCTACAATCGAAGGAAGAAATACCAATCATATCATTTACCTGGTTCGAAGATGCTGGAGGAACCAAATTGCTGCTATTATTGGGATTGAGAGGCGACATCCCCGAGCCGAACCTTTGAGAAGGTATGCTGAGCTGCTCGTAAAGGGCCATCTTGTTCCTCGGAGGTGCTCTTGGCCCTCCTTTCTCTTTATCATTCACATGTAACCTCGGGAACATGGGCCCCACGATCTTGTCATCATCTTTCCTCTCTTCATCCTCGCTCTCCCCAACTCAACACCTAATCAAAACTCAGACCCAGACGAATCAGCTAGGGGGAAGACCCTCCCTTCCAAATCCCACGACTCACTCAGCTCTCCAGCATCGACGCACGCGTGCAGAGCCCCGATGCAGCCAGACCCAGAAGCCAAAAAACGGTTCTTCGCGCTCCAGACGCCACACACCGACTCAATCAAAACTCAGACCCAGACGAACCCAGATAGCCCAAAGACCTTTCCTCCCGAACCCACGAGCAACCTAGCTCTCCAGCGTCGATGCACGCGTGCAGAGCCCTGATGCAGCCGGACCCAGAAGCCAAGAACGGTTCTTCACGCTCGATCAGGAGACACCACACGTCTTCCACGGGCACAGATATCATAACAGAGGAGATTGTACGGAACGGGAAGGGAAGGCCGATGGTGCCTGCGCAGAAGACAAGTGGAGGAACAGATTCGAGGGAGACGGAAAAGCAGAGGAGGGGAATGTGGAAAGTGGAGAAAAGAGGGTCGAGGTTGAAGAATTAGGGATTCGCCCAGATAAGGTTCAACAGCGATTCAATCGTCTTCCCTAGAGAAGAGAGAGAGAAGGTAGAGAAGAAGGAGAGGAGAGAGAGAGAGAAAAAGTGGCCAAAAAGCGCAAGTAGGGGTGGGCCCGCCTGGATAGGAATAGAAGCGAAACGCTCTTTTTGATATTAAATATGATGACGTGGCCTCCTTGCCTAAGATTAAGACATCGCTTGTCCAACGTTTAGCTTTAAACATAGGTTTTGTGTTTTTTTTTTTTTGTCAACCCCCACCATCGTGCTGGCAACAGGACCGTCGGATTATAGTCCGGATCAGCTTTCGCGCACCACACCGAACGCGATTGGCGGAGGATTTTCCATAAAATGACTCTTCTATAACCACGTTTTTTCAAAGGTCACGTCGAAGAGGATGTGAACCTTATCGTAAAATCGACTTGATTCTTCTACGTGAATGAACTAATTAATTATATCAAATCGTCTCTCGCGAAAACTTGATTTCGAAGCCTCCATATTTTTTATTATCTAATGGTTATTTATTAAATTAGATTGGGATTGGAAACGTTATCCTGATTTGTTGTATTTTTATTTTTCTTATCCTAAAGATTAAGTTAGACTTTTAAGTGTCCATTCATAAGGTCCTTGTTTATGATTGTCATAATGGGATGGCTCACTGGATTAGAATAAGCAAAGAGGTATTGCACATACAAACAAGCTACCCAAATAAGAAAATGTAAATTACAGCTGTTTACCATTCCGTTGAAATGGTTTCTTGATGACTAGAGTCCAAAGCCTGACTCACTCCATTTCGGCCCGTGCACACGATTAAACCTATTAAAATGGGTCATACATCCATCTCTTGATCTAGGTTCTGAGTTAATTATATTCAGTAAATTAAACATAAAATGAGTTAAAATATTATGGGTGTTGAATGAATTTATAACTTTTTTGGACATGAGCAAGTCCTTAAAAGGCTCCCCCAAGCCCGTGCGGGGTAAACCATCGAGTATGGAGTTTTATCCTAGGGGTCTCCCAAAAACCCCAAGGAACAAGGCGGGCCGCCGCCAATGAAGGGATCCCCCCTGGGGTAGGGGGGATCAGCCGAGGCAGGACCCGTCCCAAGTTAGGACCTGAGCAGGTCCTTAAAAGGCTCCCCCAAGCTCGTGCGGGGTTAACCACCGGGTATGGAGTTTTATCCTAGGGATCTCCCAAAAACCCCAAGGAACAAGGCGGGCGCCGCCAATGAAGGGATCCCCGCTAGGGTAGGGGAGATCAGCCGAGGCGGGATCCGTCCCAAGTTTTGGACCTAAGTAGGTCCTTATGATTAAGGTCCCGAGCATGACCTTAAAAAGGCTCTCCGTTTCAATGGGTTCCCCTTCGGGTTGAAAAGGGGTATACCCCACTGGGTTCTCCGCTACCACCCTCACCTTTGCGGTGACGGCAAGGATCCCACTCTAGATTCCTGCGACGCCTTCCCCAGTGAAATACCTGGGCGTGGTACAGGAAAATGAAAGGGTGTGCCCCCCTACCCCCACAAGGGGGCACAATGGCGGCGGATTTAGACACAACTTATCTCTGTGACTTTTTTTTTAACTCTTTATCACCCTTACTCGATCTTACGTTCGCTCATTATGCACTCTCGTGTCAATTGAGGTATGGATTTTCCTAAATTGAATCAAATATGAAAGTATTTTAATAATACGGATCAAGTCAAGTGTAAATTGGATATGAATTGAGTCGGATATAAATCACTAAATTTTGTATCGCATGAAAACGGGTTAAATGGATTGGTTTGGACTTGGCCAAATTTCAACTCAACTCCAATGCCACTTGATTCAAATCCAACCCGACCCACAATATTGGTGGGTCTACACACGTTGCAATGACAAAAAAGATAGAGAGGTTGAGATGAGAAATGAAATCAAAGCCGTTGATGCTCCATCCACAACCCCATGCTTTTGCTGGTTTTTCAACTCGTCTTAAATATCGGAGTGTGTCGTATTTACACGAATAAATAGTCAAAATGCTTAAGACATCAACAAAAATACTACACAATTCCTAAAGCAACCTCCGGTCGTCCAAGAAGAAATCCTTGTCTTCAATCAAGCCGACCTATAGAAAAAATTAACCACAACTCTAACTCCATACTAAGCAAAAAATCAGTGTATTCGCCTTGCAACATTTATCATACGTAACTGACCAAAAACAAAACAAAAAAACATTTATCACACGTAGGCCCACCTGTCAGTCATGACCTCCCCCCTCTATTCTCATCCTTCTGTCTCCTCTGCTTCATTTATTCTGTTACTCGTGCCCCACGGCCCAAAGCTCGAGCCCAAGGCTAGCGGCTGCCACGGTCACGGAGCTTGACCTCAAGTAACTAAGGTTGCAAGCTCGAGGTATGATAAGTAGAGGTGATCGTGGTCAGGACGACCAGTTCTCACATTTGGAACAGAAAATCGCCCACTAAAGATCGATTCCAAAAAATTAAAACCAAGAATTGCCCTTCGATTCTATGAATCCATCTCTAGTTATTATATCTCGAGCTTGCAACCTTAGTTACTCGAGGTTGAACTCCATGGCCATGGCAGCCACAAGCCTTGGGCTCGAGCTCTTTGGGCATGGGGCGTGAGTAAAAGAAAAAAGAAAAAGAAAAACAAGTATAGCAGAGGAGAGAGAAGGATGAGAAGAGAAGGGGGAGGTCATGATTGAGAGGTAATTGAGTTGGAATTCCTTTAAAATATATATACCGGTTCGGATGGGTAAATAGGTGGTTCCACGCTCGAAATCGAGAATCGAATCGGTATTCATTGATTTTAATAAATTAGAATCGAGAACTAAATCAGTCATCATAGGAATCGCCGTTCCATATCAATCCCATTTGATTCCAGGTGTTTCGGGTGGTTTCCTGTTCATTTGTATACCCTTAACGATAATCATGGTGTGGAGCTCATTCTTAAGTGACCATGGCTGCTTTGACCTCGAGCTCTAGGTTCAAGCTCAAGTTCCACAAACATTTTATTTGCAAGACTGTAGACTGATCGTCCATAAGCATCAGCCTTTGATCTGAGCAATAGATGGGAGAAAAGTCATGGATGCGGCGACCTAGTACGATAGAGGGAAAAAAAGAGAGGCCATATTTGTGTGCTCCAAACTCAAGCTGCCATGGCCATCCCCAGCTCTAGACTTGAGGTCGAGCTCCGCAACCATGGGGCCGAGAGACAAAAAAAGAAAAGAAAAGGAAGAAGAATAGCAACAGCATCAAAGGACAGAGAAGGACGAGAAGGACGAGGGAGAGAGAGAGGGAGACCGTCACCGAGAGGTAGACCTAAAGTGAAGGAATTAATATTTTTTTTTGCTGAGTTGGCATCAAAGTTGTACCTAATATTTTTTCACCGACCCAACCAAGCCATGGGACAAGAATTCTGTCGAACCCACCATGGCGCTCTCTCTCTCTCTCCCCCGATGCGCAAGGTCGGGAAGGGGATGGCGTTCAATGGAGCCACGTGTGCCTGTCCTGTCCCCCCCAATTCTCTTTTCTCCGGTCGTCGCTGCTCGGAGAGACAGAGGGAGAAGTCGTGAACTGCGTGGTTGGTCGAGCGTCGCTGAAAAGAGAGGCTCTGCTCGACCGACTTCCAGTCGCCCTCGATCCCCACCTTCCGCCAATCGCCGCCCTCTCCGCAATTCCTCAGCCCCATCGAACGGGCCTCCGCTGGCCGCCGCGTGTCCGCCCGATGCTTTTCTCTCCCTCGACATGGAGGACAGCTTGCAGAGCACCCACAGGGGCGGAATAAATAAAAAAGATCTCCCTCTCTTTTTGGGCTCCTTTTCGATCGCGACTCATTAAAAAATTGCGAACTTTAGGAATAGAAAAAACCACGAGCGCGTTTGTCCACTATCGATGAGGACAACGAGAGATCGATGCTAAGATTGCGTAACTAAAGTGGCGCATCGCACAAGCTTAGATCCTCAACATTGGATATGAAAAATTTTTTTTTTTTTTGTATATCCAAGAACTGGACCGGCCCACCCGGAAAATAGAGTCGGAACTAGTTCCCAAAATTTGGAACCCATTTAAACTAGTCCAAAAACCAGGTCCGATTGATTACCCACCCAAGAATCGATTCCTAGACGGTTTTGGAATCGGTTTGGGAACTGGTTTTGTAAGTATAAGTCCAAAATTCTATTTTTTCCCCTTATTTCTATTCTTACTTTCACAATCATACGGCGTTTTTTCTCTTGACTCTCTCAAATACGCATGGCACTCCTCCTTCGTCGTTCTTCTTCCTTACTTGCTTCGCTCCCTCATCGGCTCCCTCTTACACCATTTGACGAACGGACAGTGTTCGTCGCTGCCAAATTCTTGTGTACCATGTGAATTGGCCTACCTAATTTTTCTTTTGTATGAAGAGTTATACTTGCATAAATGAGTAGTTTCATGTAGTAGTTGTGGGAATAAGACTAATATTATACCCATGTTTGTTGCTAACTCTTTGTCTTATGATTTTGCTTATTATAATTAGTCCTGTAGATCCTTAATTTTTCGTTTAGTCAAAATGTTAATGTATTTATTTATTACAAGTGCTTAATGTTTCGATACAAATTATGATGATTACGTTATTTTCTCGTGTATTAATATAAAATTCGAAATCGTATAGGATATCAAGAAATTACAAAATATGTTCTAGTGGAAATAGGGCACGGAACCAAATCCTGGTGAATTGGATGTGAAAATTTTGGTCAAAAAAAGGAATCGATTATAAAAAAGGGGGCGTGGAAATAGTTTTATTTTCTCTGAAGGGTGTAGGAGAAATTTACTTTTGCAAGTCATATGGATCCAATTCTCAAATGAAGCCCATTTGGACTTTATCCTCCTCCAGCCCACCATATCTTTTTTCCTTTCTTTTGCAGGCCCTGGGCTTTGGCAAAGCCCAGCCCAGTTCACCTATTGAGGAAGGGGAGTGGGAGAAATCCTCCATTTAGCATCATTGCTAAAAAATACATGCTTATCTATTCATCTTCATTGTCTCTCTCTCTCTCTCTCTTAATCACAGCTCTTGTCTCGCTTGGTTGATTATGCTGATATGACGGAGATGACTGTTAAGTTGATTATCCTGTGATTTAACGCGTTTACTCAATTTGATGGTCAAGCAAAGTGCACCTCATTTGATTAGAATTGAAATCAAAATTCGAAATGTAAAATGGAGCAAGTTATAATGAAGTGCGTGTCGCATTGTTTAAAATGAACTAAAAATGAAAAAAGAAAGTTATCAAACCCAAGCACTGACCTTAGGTATAGGATGCCATTTCGGTGGGTGAAATGCCACTCCAACCAAAGCTAGTGGGTTAGATTTTGTATTAGAAGAGCAAGAAAGAAAATTAATCTGTTAGGACATATTTTAATAAGTATGTGGGTATCTTATTGTCTATCAAAATAGTAAATTTTCAAAGGGATACTAATTTGACATTATTCTTTTCTTTTCCTGTCATGTTATATTAATTATGTCTCATATGTTAGATCATATTTATCGATAACTCGGATCATTGAAAATTTTGAATTGTTTACGATCTCATATTAGGTATTGTGACACAACATTTTTTTATTTAATATTTGAATGGGAACTTGTTGAATCTAAAATTTATGTGCTTTTTCACTTATTAGGGATGAGTTTGGCAACTGGTCAAATCGTAATAGATTCTATTCTTTCGTTTTTGAGAATATATTTAGAAGAGAAATCTGTTTGGTAAATTTTTTACTCTCAAGAACAAAATCAAGAAATAGAAAAAAATTTATGTCTTTGTTCTTAAAAATAATTCTAGAATCAAGCCTAATTTTTCTTCTTTTCTCTTCTCTTTCCTTTTCTTCATCTTCTTCTTCCTTTTGGCTTGTTGTTGACCTTGGCCATGGCTAGTGACCTCACTAGAGTGTCATCATGGCTCGATGTTGCCTTGACTGGGCGATGCCGACCTGGTGGTGGCTGAGAGGCCAAACCTCGCCTAGCTCACGGCGAGCTCGCGTTGTTGTGGCTTGGGTTGCCAGGGGCCGACAATGCTCGGTAAAGTCGCTAATCCTCGTCCGGCGACTGGAGGAAGGAGAAGATGAAAAGGCAAAAAGAAAAGGAAAAAAAGAGAAAAATTTAATAAAACTATAGAAAGAAAATAATTTGGATTAGAAATTTTAAGGGTTTTACCAAACAAATTTCTATTCTGGAATAAAAATTTTGAATAGTTACAAAACGCTTCAAATGCTCATAAATTATTTTTGAGAACAGAATAAAAAAAAATTATTTTCAAGAATAGAATAATTAGGTAGCGCATGACAAAATTTTGAAATGAGAAATTGATTTCGCCGTAAATCAATTTCTCAATTTCTATTCCCTACCCAATTTCGAGTAAAAGAAACCCGTTTGATAACGACTCAAAATTTCTATTTTAAAGCAATCCGTTTGATAACAGAAAAAAATTTCTATTTCTATGAATCATGTTGTCCCCATCCTTTTACTTCACTCTTCTTGGTGCTTGTGATGGTAATTTAATTTGATAAAAGTTGGTAAATCACTTTAATTTAGGGAGAAGTGCCAAAAAGTTCTAAACCTTTTTGTCTTTGTGCGGATTTAGTCCTAAACCTTTTTTTTTTTGGTACCGATTTAGTCCTAAACCTTTCTATTTGGTGCCGATTTAGTCCTTCCGGCAAATTTAGCTCGGAAAATGCCTACGTGGATACAAAGCCAGCGCCGGCCGTCCTACGTGGATGGACCGGCGCTAACATGGATGCCCGAAAACAAAACGACGCCGTTTTATTAAAAAAAAAATTAAAATTTTTAAAAAAACCTAGAACCTAGTTTAAAACCTCCTTGTTTTATTGAGAAAATAAAATTTGGCGTCAAACCCGACACCGCATTTATTTTCTATTTTCTTGCCTAACCACCCTTTTTGGAAATAATCTCGCGCAACTTTTTTTTTTTTCTCTAAAGCTTTGATTTATTTCGTACGGGAGCACGTACGAATTTATTTCCGAAAGCTTTAAAAAAAAAAAAAAAGTTGCGCAAGATTATTTCCAAAAAGGGTGGTTAGGCAAGAAAATAGAAAATAAATGCGGTGTCGGGTTTGACGCCAAATTTTATTTTCTCAATAAAACAAGGAGGTTTTAAACTAGGTGCGTGCAAAGTTTGATCGATTAATTTTGAGTACGGGAGCACGTACGAATTTACTTCCGAAAGCTTTAGAAAAAAAAAAAAAAAGTTGCGCGAGATTATTTCCAAAAAGGGTGATTAGGCAAGAAAATAGAAAATAAATGTGGTGTCGGGTTTGGACGCCAAATTTTATTTTCTCAATAAAACAATGAGTTTTTAAACTAGGTTCTAGGTTTTTTTTTTTTTTAATTTTTTTAATTTTTAATTTTTTATTAAAATAAAACGGCGTCGTGAGGAGAAGGAATGGGGGAAAGCACGATAGTGAGGAGAGGAGAGGCTCGTACGTTGGAAGGAGAGGTGAAGAAATTAATTTTCGTTTCTCCTTCAAGAAATAAGAAGAAGTTTAGAAATTCAAACTACCATTTCTCCTCCAAAACAATTTCGAAAAGAAATCTGTTTTGAAATAGAGAAATCGGTTTGTGTTATCAACGGGCGGGTTTTCAATTTCTGCTTAGAAGCAGAGAAATTGTAAACCGAAAAACGTAAATTTTATCAAACGAACCGTAGATGTCATATAGATAAAAATAAAATAAAATTTGATTGAAAGAACCTCAAAACGACATGATTTGGTGAACCAAACGACCTTTCCCAGCGTCACCGAAACTGACGTTTCGTCGAAGGTGCAAGGAGTACACGGGTCATCCTCACCGCGAACCAGCAGAAGTCCACAAAAGTCACCTCTCCTCTTTCACGTTACAGAAATTTCTTGGAAGCTCGCCTATCGGTCCACAAAGGTCCGCATGCCCTCGGTTTCGGGTATTCCGGGAAAATTACTCGAACCCATTTGATAAAATACTCCCACTTTTGGTCGTCGCAGTCGTTTTGGAATCGGGTAAAGCTTTCTTGAGCTCGGGGAAGAAGAAAGTTCTTGTCTGAAGAAGAAAGGGTTTCAACCATGTTTCAGAAAATGTTTACGAAGAAGAAGGAATCGACCGTCAGTGCCAGAACGACGATAGATAAATTGAACGAGGTAGGATTCTGATCGTTTCCTTCTGTTTAATTCTTTAAAGTAATTTGATTGCTTATGATATTTGTCTTTATTCCAGTTCTTTTTATTTTGATTTTCCATTTTCTCGTTGGTGGTGTCCAGAGGACCATAGATTTTCTGGACGGTCATCGTGTCAATAGCCGTAGCATGATCTGGGTTTATGACCCATTAATCAGTTGATGTTGCTGATATGTTTCGGCTTCAGGTCATCCTAGGTTAGGTCATCCTACATGTAATTTATCATCGATTGGATGGTTTTAGTTTGTGGAATTTATGTGATTTTGTGATTGTAAATTTCCATTTATATCTCAATTGGTGGGTGAAATTAGAGAAGCAATAGATTTGATGCAGCCAACAATCTGTTCTTTAATTTTTTTACTAGCTAGACATGTGATACTCGGTTCTTTAATTTACAAAGTGATATAAAATCATCTGTAAAGCCCCTGTAACAGATGCAAAACTGCTTTTGTCTTGATCCCATGTGTATAACATGTTAAACCCATTCAATTAACTGGAAATCGTGCTGAAATTTGTGGGAGAGCTTCTTCAGATTGTTACCTCTGCCACTTATCATTGTAGACGCTCGAGATGTTAGAGAAGAAGGAGAACTTCCTTGCCAAGAAGGCTGCTGCGGAGGTTGAAAGGGCCAAGACGTATACCAAGGCCAAGAAAAAGAATGGTATGACCTCCTCTTGCTTCCATTGTTCTTCTCTTTGGATCTTCAACTATGGGAATTTGAAATGCTTTAATGATTGAATTGTCATGTGATGGAAAGCCAATATTGATAGAAATAATGCAGAGTTATCCAATCACTCTTCAGTGACTTAACCTTGGTCATGCAATTTGTTCAGATGTGATATTTTGGATAATGAAACTGTAGCTGGGGATCGTCTGACGCTGAAACCAAAATTAGTTGACTTGTCCTGTGAAAAATGTTCTCTCTTTCTGTTTGTGCCGTTGGTATCCAGAAAAACACTATGGTGGTTGTGCTGTACAGTTATAGAGTTTAAACTGAGACATTGATTCTTATCATGGTTAAATGTTCTCCTCCTGACAATAATTAGCGTCAACAGCACCAAGCAATTATGAAGTCATGGTAACTCCAATTGGTCTCAGATTCTTGCTAATTGTTACCCCATTGTGGAGATGTAGATTGGAAACTCATTTGTGCTTAAATCACTCAGTGAATGTGCATATTGGTGTTATTTGGCAGCTGCTATTCAATGTTTGAAGAAGAAAAAGATGTATGAAACACAAATCGAACAGCTTGGAAGTTATCAGTTGCGCCTTCATGATCAGGTATGCTTGCTGCTTGGCCATTTTACTTCCACTTTGATGCTCTGTCTCTATGCTTAGAATGGAAACACCTAAAATCTCAAACCATGGCTTCATTTTAAAAATGTTAGATGATCATGTTAGAAGGCGCCAAGGCCACAACAGAGACTGTTGATGCATTGCGAAGCGGAGCTGCCACCATGAAGGCCATGCATAAGGCGACGTATGTACCATTTTCAACTGTATCTACTAGAGGAAAAAAAAATGGAGATTCTGTGCCTGGATTTCTGTACATTGTTTTGCGTGGTAGATTTTACCATAGTTGAAGCAACAAATCTGCTTTTGTTTTTGCCAGTATAGCGAAAAATCTAATCGAGGCTCTATTTAGTAATTAGTTGGATGAAATCCAATGCAAGTGTTTTTCCCTTAAAATTGAATTACTGATGTATCTACAACACAGACGGTTCTATAAGTGTAGGAAAAAAAACTATGAAATGGACTGATGGTAAACCCTGTGAAAGAGGCCACATGAAATGAACTGATGGGAGACATTAAAGAGAGTTTTTTGATTTAAAGTACTTTGTACTATAGTCAGGCCCTTTTGTATTTTAACACTAGGAGTGTCCTTTTCTTCTCTCATCCCTTCGTAAGCCTTAAAAAATGAATGCATTAATGTGTAGATACTGCTTCTATGCTCTCATTGCATTAACTGTTTCTCTAAGGTTTAGTGTGATTCCTTTTATATATCAGGAACATTGACGACTTGGATAGAACAATGGAGGAGGTCAACGAGCAGACTGAAGACATGAAACAGATTCAGGAGGCCTTGTCTGCACCGATTGGTGCAGCAGCTGATTTTGATGAAGTAGCAACTCTAAAAGTCATGTGACTAATTTTTAAACAACTTCTTGATAGAATATTTGTGGCTAAAGTAAATTCTGACTGCTATATCAGGATGAACTGGAAGCGGAGCTCGAAGAATTGGAAGGGGCTGAGCTGGAGGACCAGCTTCTCGAGCCTACCACGACTGCTCCTCCTGCTCCAGTGCACGCTTCTGCAGTCAACCAGCCGTCACGTCCTCAGCCAGTGAAGCACACGCCCGAGGATGATGAGCTCGCTGCCTTGCAGGCAGAAATGGCTTTGTAGAGAGGTGATTCCAAAACATCTGTTTCAAGTTTCTTGGTTAAGCTTCTTTATGGCCCTCTGTTTGTTTTCTTTTCCTGAAGTTGCATCACATCTTGGTGAATGACGGTGTGGAGCACTTGGCTAACAGAGTCTTTTGATTCTAATTACACAATCTTTGAGCTAGTTTAGGTCTGTGGCGTTATGGTTGTTCCTGCAGCTTCATTTTCTTGCATGTCTCACTTGGTTTGATGGATCATTTGGGTTTTTTCCCATACACATCCCATAAGCCTCTTTCTTTTTTTCATTGTCTTTGAGAATTTGGTTCTCAAAGTCCTTGACTGAACTAAGGATGATAGAAATGCATTCGTCCTCTCATCTACTTGTCCTTTTGTTTCTGCAGTTACCCATGATAAGAATAGATTGTGTATATTATCATGACGGCGGAAGAAACATCAGCACTTCTTTCTCCAGTACCATCGACCATCTACTGTTACAGCTCTTTTCTCCTGGAAATGAGTTTTGACTGGTTATAACACGCTGCATAGATGGATTAGGCATTATACTACATCTACTTCTATTAATGTAGTTCCTCCTTCCTTTCTCTGTTCTTTCTAGTTGTTGTGCAACCATTGCGTCATACTATGTATATGGCCGTTCGGCTACTTATCCAGTGTATGCTCTAATGAAAAGGAGTAAATTGCTTGCGCACTTTAGTCCTTTTTTCCTTTACTAACGGCTTTCTGTTTTTCTCTTTTCGAACACATATCATCATTCTGGAAGGCTCAAGTAAACCATCTCAGTTTATTTGCTGCAAAAATTTAGCATATGACAGTTGTTCTTGATGAATCAAGGCGAGAAGTTCCGTGGTTCTGAGGCTTCATTTGAAAAGAGAGAAAGGGGATGAAACCTTTTGGTTTGGCTAATTTAACCTGTCGATAGAATCATGTGGTTTAGTATGAGACCAATAGAAAATACACTTGGCGGTGGAAGCATTTTTTCTGGCCTGGTAAAATCTGAGTTTTACCTTCCTTCCTTCTTTCTTTCTTTCTTTTAATGTTAGAGTTTTGGACATCGGAGTCATCTCTCAAGACATCGTACTTCACAATTTATGACATGCTTGATCATTTAGATCTTACAAATGACATGGGAAGATTCTTCGTAGCAGACCTTGTTTAATGGGACAAGACTTGGTCGATGTTGTTGTTGGATGATGGCATGTCCTTGATTGATGACTTGTAGCTTTCTGCTGTATCAAAACATGGGCCGCTCGCGCTCTTCGACAATTTTTTGTTCCCCTAAATTCCGAAGCTCCTGAAATTGATTGTTTTTAAATCCCAAAGACCTAAACTTTTGTGATATTTTAATAAGATTTTAGATTTCGATAAGAATCAAAAAGTTACCTTTTGTTTAAGTGTAAACAAACTGGCCTAGCACTAAAAATTAGTGTTTCACTTGGCACTGTGCTAGTGCTACTGTTCATGAAACTGGTGGCCCTTTATTTGTATCCAATAGCCTGCTACATCCAAAACACCAGAGGACCCGATACCTTAGGGCAGCTTTTAGCATGTTGAATTAGATATTTGGCTAGAGACTCCTCGGACTAACAGCTATGCGATTTGTAAACGCTCCGCCAGGCCCAAAATCGAGTCGCTTTTTCTTAAAGAAGAGATAATGGTCATGAACTCGGTCGAGCATGGGCAACACCAACTAGCTCAACAATCAAGTCGACTAAAGGTCGTGATTGGGAGCAGCCTTGCAAAGCCCCTTAGGCCTCTAAAGATCCTTAGCCGAATGCTAGTGTGTTTGGCATTGAGTTTTGAGAGCCCATTTTGCCAATGCTAGCATTCCCATTCCCAGGCCTGTAACTCAAGGCCCCCTCCCACCTGCTTTGGCATTTTGGCTTTGGCTTTCTCAGCATGCAACGGATTTGGATTAAAGAATTTTTTAATTTCCAATCTTATCCTAGCTCATTAAACATAATTCCACATTTCCCCATTTTAACATAAAAATCCTCCGATTTGTCTCTCTTCTCTCACCTTTCTTTGCTAGCGTGCTTGCACTTGTCATTCGCCTCACATCTCGCTGGGTACATATCGCTTGCTTGGTCGCCTCCAGTTGCTTGGTTGATGGCCGTTGCCAATGGCCTAGTTGACGATTGTACCGTCGCTTTGGATTTGTTGTTGTGAGGCTCGCTGAGATCGCGCGACCCCAGCATCATTGTGCCTTGGGTGTGACGACCTTGGAGCCCTTCCTTGGGCTCCAAAATAATCTCTAGAATTCTTCATCCCAAATCCAATGACCATAGGAGCTTCGAAGAAATGGAATGTCACCTTCGTGAGAAGCACCTAAAGCAGAAGCGCAAGCGCAACTTCTATTGCGATGGCTTCCTCTCTTTCTGCAGCTCCATCAGCAAGGTACCTTCGCTTTCACCACTAATCTCTACCGCTAATGTCCAACTCAACTCGATCGGCAATTTAGTTACCTTTGATTTAGCTCGGACATGATTTGGTTTGATTGGCTATTCTAAGTCAAAACTGCAATGGCAATCAATTGATTACCATTTTTCTTGGGAAAGAGGAGGCTGAGAATAGAAAACATTATTTTCTGTAAGATTGTCATATTGACTTGTTCCTCTAGTTGGATTGTATTGAACTCTGCTGATACATCAGGCACTTATTTAGTCAGAAACTCGTTGTTTTTGCTCCTTTTCTTTTCCCATCTATTAAAAATTTTAAGAGCATGTTGTTTGGAATATGGATCCATTCAATTACAAGACATGTTAGATTTCCTAGTTTTGATTGTTGTCTAGTGTTGACGACATGTTGGTTTTTTGTCTGTGGGATTTGTACAATCTTTTATTGTCATATTCAATATTGCTCTCTCCCAGAGTTGCATTGAATGGAAATTTGCTGTAGAACATATTACTTATCTTAATTTGCATATGAGCTGAGTTCTTGGAAAACTCTTTGTTTAACAGCACAGGAACAAGGAAGGCATTTAGAGGTTTGTCTTGTATGAATAGAATGATATTTGGTAGAGGGAAAACCATAAATATTATGTTTGAAGTTCAGTTAGACTGTAAGGTTAGTGTTTAAGGATCTTCATATTACCAGCACGAATGTGTAATAAATGTGGAGAAGACCTAAGTTAGCACCACGTGACACTCCATTACATTCCTTAAAGATGATACTTTTTGAAGGGTTATGGAGATTGAGATCTTGAAGAAAATATGATACAGTGCAACAAGGCATGAGGGCTCTCGATGATGTTTATAGCCAATCCATTGGGAGGAAAAGTTCAGCTGTAATGCCATCACGCCCTCATACTGTCTTCTCATTATGAAGGATGCTGTTTGTGTGCTTTTCCTTCAAGCATATAGTGAATTTCTTTCCTTTAATAGTGGCATGTGTTAAATCATGTCCTGACTTTGCTCTATAAGTCATTCATTTGCCTAGATAAATTTGGTTGTTGCACATGTCTTTAGGTGTCCTAAGTGCTAGAGGTTTTCATTTTTTATCCAATATAGTGGTAAATTTAGAAACTTCATAGCAGTAATGTTTTCTGTGTGCTCTTTTCCCTTTTAATTTGAAGGAGGGTTGTAAAAATTTGAGAGATTATTTTGTATGAAATTTTGGGTCAAGTTTACCTCTGCATTTTTAGGAACTCTTGTCCCAAATAATTCCAGGTAGATTTTGTTAAGATTTCTGGAAATCAATAGGATTGGTCTTTTGTTCATTAATGTTGCTATGTTCCATCTAGTAATTTTATATAAGAATTCTTGAAGGCTGTATTAGAATTTGGTAAGCATGTTCTCTTTTTGGCACAATAGGACTTTTTTCTGGGACTTCGCATATGTTCTTGTAATGCTAAATGGATCTTTCAATTTGATGCTAACTTTCTTCCATTACATTCCTCCCCGATGCTAAATTCATGGGCGCTTGTATTCATTTTTAACGGTCTTGTTTCATGCTGTGCATACCCTGTTTCAATATAGAACAATTCAAGAGGTGTAATAGCTGTAGTTGGTGGTTTTAATTACCTTTTAAGATACAAAAAAATGTTTTGTTTTAGACAAATCAATTGATTATGGCGCCTCTGCATCTAGCCGAGTTCATCTCTATTATGATATGCAATAAGGGTCACTCTTATACAATTGGCTGAAAATATATCATTTTCACCATTGTAAATTTTCGTTTTCATAGGCCTTGCAGTATGTGCGGGATAATGCCGTCGAGGTTTTCTTGGCTGAATGGAAGCCTGGGGAGAAGTCCATGAAGCCAGCCAGCAAGGAGTGCTTTGCTATCATATAGGAGCAAATCCTTGGTTTGCCTTGTTCGGATATGTGAAAGAGTCTATATCTTTGTTGTTTTGTTTTTTTTTGTTGCATCTTTTTTGGTCTAAATGAGTTTTGAGTTGCATTTGTCAGGGAATGAATGCAGTTGGACTAGACGATTTCCATCTCCTATGTATTGTACAATTGATTAGAGTCAAGTCCCTAATTCATCTAGAAAATACAATGTTATTTGTCCATGTGACCGATCAGTGGATCCCTGGTCTTTGCCTTTGCCTGATATACCTTCAAATAGTTCTGTTTGAGATGATTGTCTTGTGCATAAAATATAACATCAATTAGCTCAAGGTTTGTCTCAGAAATATGTAAACATCCCACAAGTATAATGTTGAGTATATATAAGCCGTGGCAATGCTATGAATTTAAATTACAAAATGCCAAAAAGACGATGGAGCGATTTCACTTACTAATTGACAGGGCAAATTCTCATAAACGTTTGAAGAGGAATCAAAATCAATTCATGGGTTTCGCTTGTATCAGTACTCTATTGAAACTTTTCATATTACTTAACTGAAAAATAAATGTGATTTCTTTTTATTTGCATTTATAATTTTATCAATGTTTTGCATTGCTTTCAACATTCAAACAATAAAAATTGCTATATTTTTTTTTTCCAATTTTAAGCAAACTAAAAATTTTAAAAAATAAATTAATCATATCAAAGGACATTTCAAATGTGTTTTTACCAAATAGTATTTTTCTTAAAGTTACTTTTCAAGGTGCTTTTAAATAGTATTTGCTTTTCAAAATACCCCATTTAATTTAAAGCCTTTGCATTTTCCCAAGTTTTTTTCCCAAAACTGAACCGGACGCACTGTATGTGGCTTAAATATGACATTTAGATACATGCATGGTACATGCAGCTGATGCACCTAGCCTTGGCATGCATTGAACAAAAATCCAAAAATCGCGAATAATGTTGCAATTGATGTCGATGCCGAAGGTCATAGCAACACCATTGTCAAAATGAATTCTCTGTTTTGAATGTGTTACTACGCATGCGTTCACAAGATGCATCTTTCCTTTGTCAATGTTCTTCTTAAGAAGATCCTCCTTGCTTGTGTGGAACTCTAATGTTTTCTAAAGGCAGGCATGGTATTGGTTCATCCAGCCGAACACTCCATTGACTCGGTCCATCCACGCTCTCTCCTCGTCCCCCAAAATTGACTGGTTCGAAAGCTCGTGCGAGAAAACCATTCGAGTCCACGAACATGATGTCTTTTTTCTCACAGATGATTTCACTATAAGTGCTCTATTTCGTCTTACCGAGTCTCGTTCCCATTTGAAACCAAAAACCGCTTTTTCCAGCAATTATAGTCTCAATCGAGTCAAGGGATTATATATCAAAATGAGTTTGTTGCTGCAAAGTATGGTTGGTTCAATACCTTTTGTCCTTCTAGAATCAAAATGCTATTTTGGCTTATCTAGAGAGAGGCTCTCGCTTTTTACTTTTTACTTATTTAAATCTTGTGGCTCACGCACTTTGATTACTTTTAACAATAAGCGTTTGAAACTTTCTCAACATATGAATATTTGCACGTAAGTTCACATCTAATATTTTCACAAATTTTTAGAATTTAGATAACATTTTAAATTCTAACAGGAAAGTAAGAAGTAGTTTCCTTTTCTTTTGGGGAAAAAACAAAACAGCAACAAACGGGCATGACAATCATGTCACGCGATGAGATTGGGACTGCAAAGTATGTTCTTGCTGTATCGATTCAAGACAAAATTGTTTGTTCAACACCTTTGTCGCCCGCGTTTTGTCACTTTTCGAGGAGCCGGATCTTGTCCCGTGATACAATATGACACGACACGCTAACTTCATAGTCTTTGCTTTATCCTCCTAATTCAAACATCAAAGGTTCCATGCAGAAGTTGTGTGAGTCTTGAAACTGTCACAAAACCAATGCAACCTGCATGAACCCCGGGATACCCAGAAACAGGCAGACAACCTTACGTCATTCTCCCCAACTCATGTTCATCGTACCTTCCTCGCAAGTCACAAATCACATCCAAAACAGACAGGACCAAGTCAAGAGAGACCTCACAACATGCGTGTGTGCGTGCGTGTGTGTGTGAGAGAGAGAGAGAGATGGATTTACATTGCTTGCGTTAGGGTTGTCTACATTTGGCATTGTGGAGAAGGGGTGCATCTTATATTGCTTTTCAACTCACCTAAAAGTATGCTTCCAATGAATCCAAATTAGAGTGAAGTTATCCATCTTTATTTTTATTTTTCTTTTTCTAGTTTTTTGCTCCTACCCATATAATTAATGCATATCATCTTGGAGATTCTCTCCTTATCTCAACATCAAGAACATACCCAGAATGAGCAATTTGAGGGGCCAACCAAAGTTTATAACAAGTTATGTATTTATTAGTAATTAAGTGGGCACACGAATGTTTTAGCAAATGTATAAAGTAATGGGTGGTTATACTAAATCTTTGTATTCGTCTATATGACCGGCAAGAATTAAGACAATCGTTTTCAACATAATCTCATGGGTGAAGAAAGCAGGAGCATACCAGGTCCCAAATTTGCACCTTTTTATTTTTATATTTCTCCCGGAGAAGTCATTTGATGTGCGCATATGAATCTGTTCTCTACATCTACTAGTTTTTATCAAGACAAGCAAATGATTCGAAAAAGAAAAAGAATGACAAATTGAATCCCCCTATCCAGCTATAATTCGCCTTCTCTAATACATCATTGTCCATCTCTCCACATCTGGTTGCAACTCTCTAGTTGTTCTCTTCCTTCAGATTTGCTCATCAAAGCATTATCCTGGTTCACGCCTTTTGGCATGATGAAATCTCTGTAACCATTTGATTGAGCAAAACTCGGATACAAGGTGGCCTTCGACGATTCTCTGTCACCGGTCCCTTCGTCGAATAATAGCTCATTCACGACGTCCCATAGATAATTCATCGTGTTATCCGTCAATATACTAGATTCTCCGATACTATTAGTGTCACCAGTGATCGAAATGAAATCGCTGTCCACTCCCAGAGAAGGTGAATTGTTCGAGATGCCTGAATAATGGTCTTGGGATGACGATGATGCTGACGATGAAACATTGCTTCCGCTGCTCATTGCCATTCCAACTCCAATTTCAGATGCTGCGTTGGACCCCACATTACAATAGTACAATGATGATCCGTACCGAGCATTGGAGAATGTCGGAAATATCGCCGCCGTGCCTAGAGATTGCGAAGCTGTGATGTTGTTAATCTGGTTCGAATGTACTTTTTCCGGCACGGGCAACATTTGTTGTCCTAGGCCATGATCATCAGGAGTAGCAACAACTTTGGTGCTAGGAGGAGCACAATTGACACTGTTACTTGTGGGATTGATCTTCTCATATAAATGCTGCTTCTTCTTCAGCTTGGTGTTCCAATAATTCTTGATGTCGTTGTCTGTTCGTCCGGGTAGTTGAGATGCTATGATCGACCACCTGACCAAATTAAAACAAAGGTGGGGGCAAATTGCATTAGTAATTTACACTATTAAAAGGTCAAATTAGCTGACAGACAACTAATCCTGATTAATCTATTGTGAGCAAGCCAAAGGAAGGAAATGGATGGAAGTTAATTAATGATTAACCAAAAACTTGCCTGCTTCCTATTTCCCTGTACATATCGCATATGATCCTATCCTCCTCCTCTGTAAATCCGCCATGTCTGACGCCGGGCCTTAGGTAATTGAGCCATCGCAACCGGCAACTCTTGCCGCATCGCCGGAGACCTGTTTCGGTAAGGTGATTGCGGAAATTATGAAGCAGTAATATGATATAAAGCAAGAATAACTCATGAAATGCAAATCACCTCGATAAAAGGAAAAAAAAATGATCTTTTATATATCTTTTGTATGTCAAAACTAGGCATTTTGCGGTATCCCGAGCACGTATATTGATCTCTTTCTTAGAGCCTAGGCGTGCTATATGGTCTGGACCTGAAGAAAATTAATTAAAACGGCCATCTACGTTCAATTTTTTTTCTCGCAAAGCTGGGCACTTCTCAAACCCTAGGAGATGACTATACTCCTCACGGTTGTGTTAAAAAGGCATTAATTTAATCAAGATTTTCAAGATCTACATCCCCATACATGTAAACGCAGACAATCTAAAAGGACCCAAGATGTGAAAGATAGACAGAAAATGAATCGAGCTTCCCCTCGAGACCGGATAAGAAAAAAGGCGAAAACCCATAATAATTAGATAGGATTTTGTGATGGGGATCTGGTAAGAAAGAGAGGAGCAAGGACAAACCAGCTTTCTTGGGCAAGGCAATCCAGTTGTTGCCAGTGCCAAAAGCCTCCACATAAGACTTGAGAGTGGCGTCTTCTTCGGGCGACCATGGCCCTCTTTTCACGTTGTTCTTGTCACAGCACGGCGATCTTCCCATCTCTCTTTCACGCCTTCACTCTCTCTCTCTCTCTCGTCTACCTTTCGTCGCTACGGCTCTCGCTAATTTCTTCACAGGCTCTGCTAGATCTCAGAGGGAGAGAGGGAGATGGAGAGGGAGAGAGAAGGAGAACCCAGGGACGCAAGAGCTATGGAGAAAAGTTCAGTTGGGGCTCGGGCTTGGATGAGGGAGAGGTGTGTAGAAGTTGGTGGCTATATAGTGCCGGGAGCTTTGACTCCGCACGACCCTCCTCTCTCCCCTTCCCTATGTGAAGAGAAGTAGGACTCTCGTTGCCATTAATAAATTTCTTTTTTTATATAGAAGCAGTCAAAATGTTGCTCATTCACGCCACGTTCATGTCATTTCTTACCTTTTCTTCTCCTCTTTACTGCTATGGTCACCAATAAATTATTTACTTGTTTTACTTTTTTGGGACTAGTACGTGATGTACTTGAGGTTGTATTGAATGTTTACATTGCTCGTACTTTTCGAAGGAAATATGAATCTTTCTCAACACAATGTGTTGTAGGCTTGGCCGGACATAAATCCACGAGTTCATTTTTGTTATTCGATAGCAAGGGGGTCCAACCGCAATTAGCTGGCTACTTATGTTGTTTACTAATCTCTTAGTATGGTTTGTGGAAGTAATTATTGTTGTGAAAGGCGAGCGATCGAACATGATCAACCTCTCCCACCCACGGCCACAAGTCTATATATACATAAGTAAGACATTTATTCTTTTGCCAACTTCTCATAGGATTCTGTTTCCTATCTTAAACGATTTTACCCAAAACATATCTCTGTATATTTCAAACAAAATCCAAGTTCAAGTCAAAGTTGACTTACCTATTTCAGCGGCCAAATTCTCCAACGCCGATTCAAATTTTGGGGAGTTGATTTTCGGATCTTCTTTGCTCAATTTCGAACGTCCGCAACATATTCAATTTGGAATACTCGGAATTTCACATTAGACTCAAACTCGAGACATATTTTAACAATTATAATTATTGTTGTTACGTACATCCACCCGTTGATAGTATAAGTCATTTAATCATCAATTGAGCGCCATTATGGATTTGTTCCAAGGAATTCATATGTGGAATTATTACCGACTTTTAATGAAATAGACATCAGAAGCACAAGCTTTTGACTTTGCATGCGAAAATAAACTACCGCATCGTCGGACCAACTAAATTGTATTACTAGATATCATGTCGTGAGTGGTGCTTTTTGGTCGTCTCCCTCTCTCGCTCTCTCTCCCTCCCTCCCTTAACGAAGATGCACAAAGCCAGCCGATTTCTTTCCAAAGATGCAAGATTTTGTGTCATTGGAATGTTGGGTAATTGCTTATTTGAGGTAGATGTGCAGTTGAATAAAATCATCTCAGCGGTCCATAAATACAGCTCGCCAACATTCATTTCCTTTCCAAATTTCTTTGCCTCTTTTTTCTTCCGAAGCCCTCGCCTTCTGAGGTGCCTTTCTTGATTAGTAATGGCATGGAATTAAATTACATGAACGACTTTTTTGCATAGTGCTGATAAAAAGTGTGTCCTGAAATGTCATTCTTGACTTTTCTCAACTTAGTTCAAGTTATCAAACTTAGAAAAAAGAAGAAGAAGAAGAGATAATGAAAAGATTAAAAGGCGTCTTGACAAAAGGGAAGAAGAAAGTGACTTTTATTGGTACATTCAACGCATGAAAACCTAAGTTTTTGCATGTCGTGGCATTGTAAAAGTGCGAAATAAGAAATACACACTCCTCCACAAGGGTCAAGGTCATTTTTGAAATATACAACTTGTTTAATTTCTTTTCTTTTCTTTTTTCATACAAACCCACATCTGTCGCTAATGATTTGGACAGCTAGTCACATTGTCAAGCCATAACCACATTTATAAATGGCAATTAAGGAGACTTGGTGTAGCAAATTAGATACTGAGACAAGATATGCACCATATAAAAAGTCCAACGATGGACGCGTTCGTAAGTTTATGGGACTACGTCAGTTTCTTGTTTGATTTCGATTGACGAATTAAATAAGTTGTATATAGTGCCGTGAGCTTTGACTCCGCACGACCCTCCTCTCTCCCCTTCCCTCTGTGAACAGCAATAGAACTCTCGTTGTCATTATAGAAGCAGTCAAAATGTCGCTCATTCACGCCGCGTGAATTTCATTTCTTACCTTTTCTTCTCCTCTTTACTTCTATGGCCACCAATAAATGATTTACTTGTTCTACTTTTTGGGACTAATACGTGATGTACTTGAGGTTGTATTGAATGTTTACATTGCTCGTACTTTTCGAAGGAAATATGAATCTTTCTCAAATGCGATGTTGTCGTAGGCTTGACTGGACATAAATCCTTGAGTTCATTTTCTGTTATTCGATAGCAAGGGGGTGCGACCTCAATTAGCTGGCTACTTAGAGGGGAACTAGCCCACAAGTCGGAAAAATGTTGTTTACTATTCTCTTGATACGGTTTGCAGAAGTAATTATAATTATCGTCGTTAGGTACATCCACCCGTCAATAGTATAAGTCATTGAATCATCAATTGAGCGCCATTATGCATTTGTTTTGAGGAATTCACACGTGGAATCATTACCAACTTTTAATGAAATAGACCTGAGAAGCACAGCCTTCTGATACTGCATGCGAAAATAAACCACCGCATCGTCGGACCAACTAAATTGTATTCCTAGGTATCATGTCGTGAGTGGTGCTTTTTGGTCCTTCTCTTCTCCTCTCGCTCCCTCTCCCTCTCCCTCCCTCCCTTAATGAGGATGCACAAAGCCAGCCGTTTTCTTTCCAGAGATGCAAGATTTTTGTGTCAATGGAATGTTGGGTAATTGCTTATTTGAGGTAGTTGTACAGTTGCATAAAAGCATCTCAGTGATCCATAAAGACAGCTCGCGAACATTAATTTCCTTTCCAAATTTCTTTGCCTCTTTTTTTTTCAAAGCCCTTGCCTTCTGAGGTGTCTTTCGTGCTGAATAGTGGCATGGAATTAAAGCACATGATTGACTTTTTTGCGTAGTGCTGATTAAAGTGTGTCACGTGACTTTTCTCAACTTAGTTCAAGTTACCAAACTTAGAAAAAGAGGAAGAAGAAGAGATAATGAAAAGATTAAAAGGTGTCTTGACAAAAGGGAAGAAGAAAGTGACTTTTATTTGGTACATTGACAATGTTAAAAGAATGATTGCACCTAAAATTGATTATAATGAAAAGAAAAAATAGATATTAGATTCATGTCATTAAGTAGTAACAACGCATGAAAACCTAAGTTTTTGCATGTCATGGCATTGTAAAAATGAGAAGTAAGAAATACATACTCCTCCATAATGGTCAAGGAAAATGATGAAAGATCATTTTTGAAATATACAACTTGTGTAATTTCTTTTCTTTTCTTTTTTCCATACAAACCCACATCCGTCTTTAATGATTTGGATAGCTAGTCAAATTTTCAAGCCATGACCACATTATAAATGGCAATTAAGGAGACTTGCTGTAGCAAATTAGCTACTGAGACAAGATATGCGCCATATAAAAAGTCCAACCATGGACGCGTTTGTAAAGCATTTATGGGACGACGTCAGTTTCTTGTTTGATTTAGCTTCTCGAATTAAACTAATCGTCCTCAGATGATGGAGAAAAACGTTGGCAACAACATAGTCAAATGGTTGAACCATTCGACAGAGGCATGTCCTCTATTTGTCCGTAAAAAAGAGGGTATAGTATGCGTACACGAGTAGCCTCAAATCTTATATAATTTTCAACTTACATAAATTGGAACGTGGTCAACCTTTGCAGATTACTTAAGCGCGCGATTACTTGCGAACCGAGACATAATATGGACCTGTTATGGCTGAGAGAATGCATGGAAATGTGATGTTCACACCCCGGTTAATTTCCATGGATCAATCTCACGTTTAGCTTGACCTCCTCAACATATCTTCTAGAACGTTCTCTTGGTCCATCTTTCATCTTGATTGTTTAATCGAGTTCACATCTCATGAATTGAAAAGAGGGGAATGATGCAGAAATTACATGCGGTAGAATTAATTTAACATTAATTGGGGAATGAGGATAATGAATATTCCTCGAATATCATATTAAAGAATTCGATAAACGAAGTGTATGTACGCTCCGTTTTGATATCGAAAAAGTCCAAGATCCAATCTTTATAATCCCCGTCAAGGCATTGTATGGTTTTCTAGAATTCAGATGAATATTAGACTAGGGTAAGGGTACGTGGAAGGTTCGAGATCAAGAGAAGCAGAAGTTGTTTAAGCTTTTAGGATACTATCCTAGGAGGAACTCATGTGAGTCAATTTGTATATGGTGCGCCAACAAAAGAGTACTACAGAGTCAAAATTTGGAGATTTTAATACTTCCCAGGTTTAGACGTCAATCAATATGGATGTGGTCAATTTGCATTTGGTACACTAATTAAAGAGTATTACAGAGTCAAAATTTGGAAATTTTGATACTTCGTAGGTTTAGTGATCATATCAATATGGATGTGGTCTTTCTCCCTCTCCCACCATGTGACATTTGGTATTTCAACACCAAGTAGTGTCATGTACATTGGATTACATTGGAATAGTTACAAAACCCAATGTACAAAATTTTATGTGATCCATCATCATTAGTTGTGGTTATGAGCCGAACTCAATCATTTATTTAGAGACAAATAGTGGCGGTACCACACGGGATTTTATCAGTTTAAATATTGATTCATTATAAACACTTTGACTTAGCATTACTCCTTTTCATTTTATGCCATCCACTTATGTAAACTCATTTTGTCACCCAAAAGATTAAAAAAGAAAAAAAGAAAAGAAAGAAAAAGACACTATTAATTTGGAGTACCCCAATTTATGCATCAACTTTTTGTAGTCATAAACTCAGCAAGAGATCGTGAAGGAGAATTACATGAGAAAAGAAGATTGAAGTATGGTAAGTAAAAACCACTTAATTACATATACTTTATGTCCTTTAATTTTGGGATGATGGAGATCTTTGGATTGCTGATATTGAAAATAGCAGGAAGACAACTTAGAAAAACTTGTACCAAAAAAAAAAAAAAAAAAAAAAAAAACTTAGAAAAAAAGGTCCATATTTGAAACATGACATCCTCCATGCTACTTGGGCTCGAGCAGCTGCTTTAGCAGAGAAAGCCCAATCTTGTTGGACTCGTTGTTAAGAACCCAAGTGCTTAAATTAGCCCGGTCACATGAATAACTCCGTCCAATGCACAACGTTCAACGCGCAAGAGTTCCCATTTCTCCTGCTAACTTCATCAAAGATAGGTAATTTATTCTGAAATTGAATGACTCGACGGAACACACTTCTGGAAATCAGTCTCTCTTGATCTAAGTCCAAAGAGGCAATATTTCGCTCGTGTAAGACGAGTCGTGATACTAACTTGAACGATATTGTATGTCCAAATTACAAGATCTTATTTAGAGATCATAATACGATGCCTATCTCTTATTTGGTTGGTATTCAGTAGTGGTCTTCAAACAATATTATATGTAATTTTTTTTTTTAAAGTCCGAATGTTATATGTACTTTACAAACATCAATTTTCAAGAAGTAAAATGCTATTAATTCTAATTTTTGTATACTCAAAGATAAGAAGAAAAGAGAATTGTATGATTTCCCTTTCTATCACAATGAGTACATAAGGTATTTATACATTTTATAGAATGATCATCTAATGTGACAAGATATTACCATATCAATTTTGATTAGCTACTATCAATTATTGATATGTACAACCAACAAATATATACAAGATCTTCTAATTATCTCTAAGATCTTCTTAGAAGAAGTCAATTAAAGTTTGGAGAAAAGATCTAAAATATGCTTGAGTGGATGTAACTTGAACATGAAAGATTTTCTCGCAATTATTCATCCAATAGTAAATTGAAAGACATATTAATTACAACTCTTGTGCAACTCTTGTGCAACTCTTGTGCAACGCTTGTGCGAATGAACAAAATATTGCTATATATACAACTGTTGATTGAAAGACACCACTCTAATAATTAGTTGGAAGGATAATCATAACAATGATAAAGTAAAATTCATCTCTAGAACCCAAACACGACCTATCTCTTTTTTCTATCACGACTTCAACTGTTGATTGAAAATAGCAGGAAGACAACTTAGAAAAACTTGTACAAAAAAATCCCCTCCGCAGTCACAGGCCAGGCACCTTAATGGAAATTTCAGCAATGATTCGGATCACTCAACGATGTTAGAACGAAGCTTTTGAAAATTGCAGTCGTGCTCGTGTCATCAAGGCATCTAATTTTTCCCAGTTCTTATGGATAAATGAGCAAAACCATCGTATACCAGCAAACAATGTGAAAAGATATATATATATATATATATATATATATATATATATATATATATATATATATATATATATATATATATATGTTTATTGAACCGCTGGCCAAACAGGAAGCTACAAAGAATTCACCAGAAAAAAAGAAATAAAAATATAAAAAAAAAGAAAGGAAAAAATTGTAAGGGTAGGAATATATTCAAAGTCATCACTGCGGCGCTCAGACTTCGAGCATGGAACGTTGATTCATGAACGAGGGTGGCGACTGTGGCTCGCTTTTCCACCACGCCATACAGGAGACCGCGCCGCACGGATGATCATGAGGAGGAGTTTGCCGTGAAGCCATAGCCGAAGTTTTCGAATGAGGCTGTGCAACAGATTAAGGGAAAGCCACAGGAGCAGCACGAACCAGGGGATGGAGTGGAAGCAGTCATAGAGCAACGGCCATGTGACCGAGGCCACTGATATTGAACCAGTGATGTTGACAAGGAGGTGCGACGACGCTCCATCACAAGGAGGAGCGCGGCTGCCAGATGGTGGTGTGTGATCAGCAAGACGCAGCACTAAGAATTGCAGAAGCAAGCTACAAATGGCGATGCCAGTGGCGATGGGGTGGGCTTCAAACGGCGAAATCAATTTCCCCTGGAATTTTATTTGGATGAAATTGACGAGGATGGATATGCTGGTTGTAAAATCCATCGCGCGGGGTGGGAGTTCTTCGGGTGCAAAGAGAGGTCCTGGAGCTCAACGAAGAAGAACTCCCTTCGGAAAAAGAATTTATAAAAAAAAAGTTTTTGTCTTTTTCCCGAAAGGAGTTGATCTTTCGTTGAGTTCCATGGCGTGGCCACTAGTGAGAGAAACAAGAAGAAGAGAACCTAGAAATGCATTATCTGCACAGAGAGAGGTCTGCTCGCGAGAGAAACGACGACACTGCATTATCTGCAGAGAGAGAGGTTAGCTCTTTTTCTTCTATGGTAAGCAAGCTGTGCGTAATTCACACGGGTTTCTATTTATGCTCTGCCTCTGCTTTTAATTCACACGGTTTCTATTTCTGCTCTGCCTCTGCTTCCTCGACCTCGATCCGATTGTGTCCCTTCGATGAACGCGTCATCAGCTCCGACTCCGAGCCACCGTGAGGTCGTTGGACTCTTTGAGTCTCTGACGTCGGACAAGAAGAGCAGCAGCAAGGGCTCGAATCCAAGCAACCGAAGCTCCTGGAGCATCAAGGGGATGCGAAGAAGGAGAAGGAGAGGAAGGCGCTAAAGTTGTGTGAGGACGACAAGGAAGACGAGCAAGACCATCTCCGAGCTGGACATGTTGCGATTAAGGGCGAGCAATCGAACAATATTATAGACAGAAGAAGAAAATATATCGAACACCAGATTTACGTGGTTCAGTCGTAAAGACCTACGTCTACGGGGAGAGCAGCAGTGAATTTCACTATAGATCAAGCGATACAAGGAGATTACACACTCAAGTCACTCAAACACTCTCTCAGTGTTTCCCAAGCCCCAATTACAATAAATAACTCACACAGTGTTTAGCCCCGAAAATTCCTCGAAAATAATCTCTCAATCTCACGAAGGAATTACACGCAAATCTTACCTCAAAATTTAATCGGTTACAAACACTAAACTTCTTAGATGTAATTCATGGACAAGAACGACAAAGAAAAATCCATCCCAAGCACTCGACGACTAGACGGCGCTTCAAGACCAACTCTTCATGATCAACGGCGGAACACCAAGCACTCACGCGGCGCTTCAAGACAATTTGTGATCCACATCTACCACCCACGACCACAAGTCTATATATAAGTAAAACCCTTATTATTATGCCAACTTCTAATAGGATTCTATTTTCTATCTAAAACGATTTTATCCAAAACATATCTCTATATATTTTAAACAAAATCCAAATCCAAGTCAAAGTTGAACTTTCCTATTTCAGCGGCTGAATTCTCCAATGCAGATTCAAACTTTGGAAAGTTGATATTCGGATCTTCTTTACTCAATTTCGAACGTCCGCAACATATCCAATTCGGAATATTCAAAATTTCATATTGGACTCAAACTCGAGACATATTTTAACAATCTCCACCTTGGCTCGACATTTGAGCCAAGTTGCAATCGCTTCGCAAAAATTCAAACTCTGCTGCTACTTTCCCATAGTCCCCAATGGGCTCAACCGCCACAGATATTATCCAAGTCCAAGCCTCACTTGAACTTCACCATAACCGAGGACCTCATCAGAATAACAACTCCACATGCACTATTAATTGCTCCGCAATGATTTTCCGATGCAACCTCCTTAACCGCAGATAAAGCAAAACCATTGTTGCATCCATATCTGTTAGGAGATCGAATACGTACCTTGTTAATTTCAGCAGTTACAGCAACCGTTGGCTTTATAAGCTCCACCTTGCTATGAGCACCATATGTGTCGATTACTTTGCTAGTACCAAATTATATGCTACCTCGGGAGTTTCGGTCGCAACTCCACCTCAAGCCGAACACCGTTCGATCCGTTTGAACACCGCTATAATCACTCCTAGCCAAAAATACGGAGACTCATCAAGGGTAACTTCTCGCCGTCAACAGGTGAATTTATATCCGGGCACCACAACTGATTGCCCCACTCACCTTGTGCATAGCCATGGAATATGCACTTTGCCCTCCAATCAAGCTTACCATCACTCACTCGAAAATAACACGGGCAACTAAACATTCTAAGAATAGAATAATCAGCAACGTTACCCGACCACACTTCTTCGAAGTCCGCCATTCAATAGCGCTTGATGGGGATCTATTCACAGGTAGTTTACCGTCCTTAGCACATCAGCTAGAATTCTCCTAGCAATACCAGCACTAGAGATAATTTTACGGGCTATCTTTAGTAATGTTCTGCTTGTCAATTTTGCAAATTGTTGTGATTTATTGGCACTAGTGCGGCGTTTCACTATGCCTTCTTTCATGCAGAATTTATTTGTCAGCTCCGAGCAGAACTCCATGCTATTGTCGGGCTCCGAGCGTAACTCCATGCTATTGTCAGTTCGCACATGCTTGATCGACTTACTAGTCTTCGTCTCGATCAAAGCTCTTAATTGCGAGATCCTGACACCATCATCAAACTTGTGCCTTGGCACAAACACCCAGGTCTTCCTCGAGCAGTCAAAAAACTCTCGAACAGATGCATCCGACGTCTCCGGGGCGAAACTTGTCATTGTCTCACCTTAAAGTTTATAGAGGCCATCATGCTTGATTCCTTTCATTATCACCAAGGCACCTCGTACAACCTTCAGAACTCCACCTTTTGAAGAATACCCGCAACCAAACCTGAATCTAGGGCACCCAAGGAAATTAAGTTCTTTTTCAACTCGAACGTGTCTTACTCCGGTCAATGTCCTCACAATGCCATCATGCATTCTGATTTTAACATCACCAACACCCACAACATTGCACTCAGCGTTGTTCCTTAACTGGACTTTATCACTACCCGTGCACTGATAAGTGATAAACCAATTTCTATTTGGTGTGACATGAAAAGAACAACCAGAATCCATAATCCATCCATCAAACGATGGATAATCAGTGACAGACAAGACATAATCGGCATTATCTGCTACAGCTGCAACATTATCTGCAGAATCAACCATAATTCTCTTACCCTTCTCATTCTTCAGCTTAAGGCAATCCCTTCTAAGATGCCCCATCTTGCCACAGCTCTAACAGACAACATTAGCAGTCCTAGACTGACTACGCCTGTTTATATTAGTACTACTATTACCCACACGTGTTATAGATCTTCCTCTATTTTCACCTACTAAAGCAATAGATACAGGTTCGCCAGATTCTCTTCTACGAATGTCCTCGCTCAGAATTAAATCTCGAACCCCATCAAACGTCAAATTTGTTGACCCCAGGAGGAATTACTAACAGCAAGAACGTAGTATTCCAACTATTATGCAATGAGGATAGCAGAATCAAAGCACGTACCTCATCTTCAAAATCAATCTCAATTGAACTCAATTGACTAACAATCACATTGAATTCATTGATATGATCTGCAACTGACGCACCTTCGCTCATCTTCAAATTAAATAGACGTCGCATCAAACAGACCTTGTTGATCGCAGAGGGCTTCTCGTACATATCTGACAGGACTTGCATCAGATCAACATTGGTTTTCTCCTTCAAGATGTTAAACACGACGTTACGAGCCAACGTCAGCCGAATAACACCCATAGCTCGTCTATCCAGCAAATCCCAATCAGCTTGCTTTATCGTCTTTGGTTTCTCCCCGAGATAAGGGCAAGTGCAGTTTCATCCGGTAAAGATAATCTTCAATCTGCATCTTCCGTAAAACTAAAATCCTTCCCATCAAATTTGTCGATTCTCACTTTTACTTCTTCTGTCGCCATCGATTCGCTTCAACTTAGCCAAGCCTAGCTCTGATACCAATTGTTGCGAATAAGGGCGAGCGATCGAACAATATTATAGACATAAGAAGAAAATATATCGAACACCAGATTTACGTGGTTCAGTCTTAAAGACCTACGTCCACGGGGAGAACGGCAGCGAATTTCACTATAGATCAAGCGATACAAGGAGATTACACACTCAAGTCACTCAAACACTCTCTCGGTGTTTCCCAAGCCCCAATTACAATAAATAACTCACACAGTGTTTAGCCTCGAAAATTCCTCGAAAATAATCTCTCAATCTCACGAAGGAATTACACGCAAATCTTACCTCAAGATTTAATCGGCTACAAACACTAAACTTCTTAGATGTAATTCATGGACAAGAACGACAAAGAAAAATCCCTCCCAAGCACTCGACGACTAGACGGCGCTTCAAGACCAACTCTTCATGATCAACGGTGGAACACCAAGCACTCACGCGACGCTTCAAGACAATTTATGATCCACATCTACCACCCACGACCACAAGTCTATATATAAGTAAAACCCTTATTATTATTCTAACTTCTAATAGGATTCTATTTCCTATCTAAAACAATTTTATCCAAAACATATCTCTATATATTTTAAGCAAAATCCAAATCCAAGTCAAAGTTGAACTTTCCTATTTCAGCGGCCGAATTCTCCAATGCAGATTCAAACTTTGGGAAGTTGATCTTCGGATCTTCTTTACTCAATTTCGAATGTCTGCAACATATCCAATTCGGAATATTCAAAATTTCATATTGGACTCAAACTTAAGACATATTTTAACAGGACGACCCTGAGAACTTGAAGGGGAAGAAGAAGAAGAAGGAGGAGGCGAGGTTGAGCGACGGCGATGATGAGGTGGCTCAGGAGGAGAACCCCAACGCTTGTTGAATTTCAGGATCTTGGACAGCTTGAGGTTGAAGTTGAAGGACAATGAAGTTGAAGGACAATGGGATCGAGGCGCCTTCTCCCATTTAGGCCATGAGGTTTGACATCGTCCTCGATGGGACTGATTTGGTTGGCCGTGCCCACACTGGCCAGGTATAAAGACTTTTTATTCGAATTCCGCAGGATTGACATGTCGATGGTCGCTTGCTTGGTTGAAATCTGCTAATTAACTAACAAATTAGAGAAGTGAATGGTTTGGATGTTGCAGTAATGACAGCGTGTGATGTGGAAAAGGGTCACGGAGTTGACATATTTTGTTGGCTCTATGAGTTGTGAATGGTTGATGTATGAGCCTAGTGAATGTTGTTTTAATTAATAGCACAACAAAGCAATTATGGTGTAGAGCAACATTCTACAAGCCACTCCCGAATTCCCATGGCTCAGTCTTTGGTCATGGCAGGCACTGACTATCATTCCTCCCTGTGCGGAGCAACCGACAAGCTCGTGGATATGAGTTCGCATGCTTCCGTAGGGGTGGAGTTGAAAAAATTGTCTTCATCGGTGATGGACTCTGCAGATGGAAACCTCCCAGGTCATCCCCTAGTTTCTGATTTGGAGATCTCTGATGGGATTCTGGGGGGATCAGGTTTTGTAAACTCCAAAGACAACCTTTCTCCTGAAGGTGGTGGTACTACAATGAACTTGCTTCAATTATCATCATAACTTCAACGTGTGGAGGATCAAAGGCAATCCATCCATTTGAAGGAGCAAATGATGTTTTCGGTTGTCCCAACATCACTTGAGCATTCCAAGACAAGGTACAAGGAAATCCTTGAAACCTTCATTTGCTTGATGTGTAGGTAGCGCCTATGTTTCTCTCGTATTCAGTTTGCTTTGTCGATATTCGCTTTATTGGAAATCGACTGCATATACTATGAGAGGAGAAATTATTTAATTTTTTTTCCCACTTCTTGTGCTTATTTAGATGGAATGTTGTTTGGCAAGGTGGTTTTCCTTGAACTCTGTTTTAGCATTGAGTATTAAGTTGCGTTAGGCTCTAGCTGATTAATAAGGGCGCGCATGGTAAAATTTCTTGGCTAGGGAAGAGTTTTTTCAGAAATAGTTTTTTTCTATTTCTATTCCGGGGAACAGTTTTTGAGCAAAAGAACCCGTTTGATAACCGCACAAAATTTCTACTATTGGAATAGAAAAAGAATAGAAATGCGTTTGGTAACGCAACGATTCTTTTTGTATTTATTTGTTTTTTATTTGTTTTTTATTTGTTTTTTATTCTTTTATTTTTTTATTTGTATTTATTTGTTTTGTATTTTTTTTTTGTATTTATTTGTTTTTTTTTTTTTTTTTATTTTCTTGCGTTTGTTTTTTATTTGTATTTATTTTTTTTGTATTTATTTGTTTTTTATTTGTTTTTTTGTATTTATTTTGTATTTATTTTGTATTTATTTTTTTTTTTTTTTGTATTTGTATTTTTGTATTTTTTATTTTTTGTATTTTATTTTTTTTATTTTCTTGCGTTTGTTTTTTATTTGCTTTTATTTGTTTTTTTTTGTATTTATTTATTTGTTTATTTATTTATTTTTATTCTTGCTCACGGTCGGCGGCGGCGGCGGGCGGCGGTCGGCGGTTGCTCTAAATGGTTGGAGGTGGCCACGGCAAGAGAGAAATAAAACAAAAATAAAAAAGAAAATTTGCTTATTTCTAGAAATTGTTCCTAGAACAAGAAGCAATTTTTTTTTGTTTCTCGTTTCTATTCCCGGGTAACTTTTCTATTCCGGGGAATAGAAATCAACTTGGCGTTACCAAATGGGTTTCTGTTTTTTTTTTTTTTTTTTTTTTCCGGGGAACAAAAGAACATAAATTTGGAGAATGAAAAGAATCTGGTCCCTACTGGAATTAGAGTGTGTCTTACTCGCTATGCCACCCAATTGCATGGAGTTGTCAATTTTACAGCAAACTTCGTCCTTCTCTCGGCAAAGTTGTCACCTCTTGACTCTGTTTATATATAGATTGACAACTTGCCCTGTCTGATATGAGAGGATGTTTAGGCCAAGATTGCTACTGCAGGCAAAAGTAAATCTGGAATTAATTCCTCTTTTCTTTTTGTCTGCTGCTGTCGAACTTGATGTTGCAGTTCAGTTCGCTTAGTGACATATGCATTCTCATTTTCATTGCAGTTACAATTGACTAGCAGTTCGAAGCTTTGCATGTTTTCTGCATTGTTTCTCAATTCTTCTGCTGATCTGTCTCGAATTCATGATCCTGTCTTAGTGAAACAGAGAAATGGCTGAGATTGGCTTTTATTTCTCTCGAGGGAGAGGTTAATGGTAGTAGCATAGGGAAGATCAGTATTCTTCAATGGCCACGGAAGGCAGTGGTACACCCAATTGAGCAATAAATTATTTATTGAACTTTGCAATTTTTCTGGTCCAAGCAGTAAGCAGGGAAGAGTAGTGAATTTAGTCTACGAAGGTGTTGGTAATGGCGGTCCAATTAAGAAAAATCAAGGATCGAGTAAAAATCCTCATGCGAAAGGGTGTAATGCCGCTAATTCAGTTTTATAGCTACTACTAAGACCTCTGTTCTTCCCGCTTTCTGATGGTTATGGTGGTCCGACTTCATAACTTCGGTCATGGAGATCTTGTCGTGCATTGCCCATTGATGTTGTGTCTGTGTTGGTTTTTTTGTTGCTTCGATTGCCGAAAATCTATGGCAACCATGCAGAAGAATTGCAAGGCCCAGTATAAAAGGGCATTTTTCATTTTGATAATTTTAGGACATTGGCCTGAACAGATTTTTAGGTCGTTAATTCTTCATAGTCAACAGGGGAGGGAAAACAGATTCATTGAAGGTACTGTACTGCAGAAGGCATTCAAACCTACAGCTGATAATTCGACCAAAAAACCTATAGCTAAATAAATCTTCTAGTCTGTGGCAGAGTCATCTGTACATTAGTTCATTGGTGTTATTTGATATATAAAAACCAAAAGTGCGTGAAGACTGTTTGGCTGTAGTTGCATTTCATTTTTTTTAAAGATGATTGGCTGCTAGGAACATGAGTTTTGGAACTGCTTCCTCATTTCTGTAGTTGATGAGTTTTAATTTTCTAGCACTGATTATCACCTTGTTCACTGTGCGAATTGTACCAGGGCAAAACTATGGCTTCTGTCTTGCCCATTTTGGAATCTCTGACGAATGAGCCTGCAAAAACCTCAAGGAAGACAAGATATGGTAAGCCACCAAGTGTTTTGGTGCTTTTACCTACTAAGGAATTGGCCAAGTAGGTATTGCAATCAAGTTAATGGAAATAATCTCATCTCTTTACAGAGATAGATGTTTGACATTGTTTACTCTATTATTTTAGGTGTTTTCTGATTTTGAAGTTTATGGTGGAGCAATGGGCATAACATCATGTTGTTTGTATGGTGGAGCACCTGGCCGTGTGAAAGTAACTCAATTGAATTGGAAGCTTATTTGGTTTTCTTTCATCCGCTGGGAATAACGCATGTTCACAGTTGTTACACCTTGTGGCAGGACCACATTGAGAGGGAAAATATTGACTTGAGCTCTTTAACCTTCCGTGTCCTTGATGAGGCTGATGAAATGCTAAGGATGGGTTTTGTTGAAGATGTGGAGCTAATTTTTGGTGTGTGTACTAATTTTTTTCACTATGAAGTTTCTGGTGGAAATATGCTTTACTCATTCCCGTATCAGGAAGGACTGCTCACTGATGCATGTCGTGAAGAGCATTGACGCTGTCTTTCTCTTGCAAAATGTGGCTTTGACTTCAACATTCCATGCACCTTTAAGAGGCCCACTTTCAAACATCACCTCCACGAGCGTATGCTCTTTCTTATATTAGATCTACTGATGTGCACTTCCTATGCATTGTCTGGTAAATTTTGCACTTTCAACTTTCACGTTCTTGTGCAGCGCAGTCTTAAAGTCAATCATGATTGCCTTCCACAATTACCACCAACAATAAAAGATCACCATCACCTCCACCAACTCACACTTTACACTTCGTCCATTGAAGATCATGCCAGTGAGTACTATTGTGACCTTCAAGAGAAAAATGACCTGAATCTAGGTGCTTCCAGCTGCGATGAATGCCCGTGCATTGATTACTCATATTGAATGCATTTTACCCACGGTATGCATTCATCACAGAAGTGCTTTCTCACAAAACTGACAATTTGCCAACAAAGAGGTGCAAGATGCTGCCTTGTGATGTGGTGAATAGCCCTGTTCTTTTTTCTTTCTTTAACATCATATATAGACTCATTCTCCACAATAAGTTATAATCAACAAAAAATATGGTAATACCAAATGTTTTTTAAAGTAATGGAAGTACCTGAAGACCTTGCTATTGCTGAACTAGATGAAAAAATTGCAATTCTGCAGGAAAAGCAGAGAGAGTGAGCACACAACTGAGGGTACTGAAAAAAAAAAAAATGACGGGCAATGCTGGTCTCAAAAAGATGCAAGCAAAGTGCATGTAGTTGCAGAGTTGGGGAGGCACTTATCCAGAAGAAAAGAATTGGGGAGGCAGGAGACAGCCTTCCTGTTTGATGGTTCAACTTACGTTCTCAAGCAAGTCAATAAAAATCACTGCTAACACTTGACATCCGATATTGTTATTCTCTGCATCAAAAGCAAATAAATATCATATTTTTGAGTGTGAGACTTGTTTGCTTCATGTTACAAATTAATGCACTAAAATTGGATTGCATAAGTTGATTATGAATCAACTCATCAGGAAGCTTGCTGGTCTTATTATTTCCTCGAAAAATGAATATCAGACAGGTGTAGTTTGTACAGACTAGACTCAAGCCTTTGCATACTATCAATATGGCTTTGCATTCATGAACTGTAAATTCTTTTCCAGCACATGAAGATGGGAAAAGTTCCGTTCTAACATCTGCAGTATACCAAAATTCGGTTATATTGGACTAAAGCCTCCCAAAAAAGAAATCTCTATTTCAGCATTCTTTTCTCGCCTTGGCCCCGGCAACTTGAATCTCTGACTGAAGGAACAATTCTAGCTCCTGGACCAAAACCAATCAACCAGTGAGACAACATAGTCTTAGATTGCATTATTCAGATCCAAGAGCTTCTGGATACAAACAAGATACATCACAAAAGAAGTCACTGTCTTTATAAATCCTATCTGCTGAAGCAAGTTGATGCATTCGCCGGAACAAAGATCTAGTTCTCACCTCTCAAAGGTAAAGTGCTGACTATATGATGTAACCAATCTGTCATTCTGCAAAGACAAACTCAAAAATATTATCATCAGAATAGCTAGTTGTCCTTCTGGAGTTACAAAGGACTAGATTTTTTACCATTTCAACCATCAGCATCCACTGGTCTTCCACACACAGCTTGACTGCAAAATCGGGTGTGGAGCTTGTGAATGGAACATATAGGTGAGGTCCATGGTTGTCTTGATTGCCTCTTCTTTCTCCATTTCACTATCATTCTCTGCCGCTGGAACTGCCATATGAAGGATGGTGCATGCAAGGCTTGTGTTGAATGTGTCAAATGTTTAGCCTATTGCCATGCAGAGCAGAGATGCTCTTCTCTGCTCCATAAATTATGTGCTGAATTGCCCTCAGATGCAACGACCTGCTCACAGCACTGTTGACATATTTTGTGAAGAGCATGGATGCTCTGTCTTTCACTGATGGAAGTGACCACTTCAACACTCCATGCACTTTTAAAAGGCCCACTTTGAAACATCACCTCTGCAAGCATATACTCTTTCTTATTTTAAATCTACCTAACCATGCTACTATGAAGTGTCTGTGGTAAATTGTGCAGCTTCGGCTTTCGCGGTTGTGTGCAATGCAATCTTAATCATCACAGATTGCCTTCCACTACAGCAAAAGATTGCCATTAAATTCCATCAACTCACACTTTATGCTTTGTTCATTGAAGATAATACCAGTGAGCAGTACTATTGTGCCCTTTGTAATAATATAAGGGACACAAATCTGGGTGCTTATGACTGATGAATGCCCTTGCCCATTGATTACTCATATCAAATGCATTTTACCATGGTGCGCTTGTATCACAGTAGTGCTCTCTTGCTAAACAGCCTTTAGCCAAAACTGGATGCAAGATGCTGCCATGTGATGTGGTGAATAGCCATGCTCCTTTTTAACATCATATATATATATATATATAGACTCATCTCCACAATAAGTAATAATCAGCAGAAAATGCGCTAATACCAAACAGTGTTTAATACAAGTTGCTAGAATAGTGCACCTGAAGACCCTGCTATTGCTGAACAGCCAGAACTAGATGAAAATTTTTGTCTAGTTTTGTATAGTCAATAAAGGAGATTGAACAGAGAGAGGGTTGGGAGGTGGGTGTTTTGTAATCAATAAAGGAGACTGAAAGTTATTGAAGATATGTTTTTATATAAAAATACGCACACCTTAGTAGGAGAGGATAAATATGATAAAAAGAGAGAATTCTTTCTTCTTCTTCTCTTTTTTGCCTGGAAAAAAGCATGTAACTCGGTTCAAACAAGGGTCGGACCTTATTAGTATAATAAATTCAAAAACTTTAGCAAAAGGAATATACAAATTAGTGAGATGAAGATCATCACCATAAATGAAAAATGCCCATGCATCATAATCTTATTTCATCCAAACTGCATCGTACATAAATTTCCCAAACTTAGCATTACTCCTTTTCATTTTATGCCATCCACTTATGTAAACTCATTTTGTCACCCAAAAGACCACTTTTAATTACAGTATACAATTTGTCCTTTAACTTTTTGGGATGATGCAAGAGATCTTTGAAAAGAAGATTGAAGTATGGTGTAAAAACCACTTAATTGATATTGAAAATGGAGCAGGAAGACAACTTAGAAAAACTTGTACCAAAAAAAAAAAAAAAAAAAAAAAAAAATTTAGAAAAAAAGGTCCATATTTGAAACATGACATCTTCCATGCTACATGGGCTTGAACAGCTGCTTTAGCAGAGAAAGCCCAATCTTGTTGGACTACTAGTTAAGAACCCAAGTGCTTCAATTAGCCCGTTCACATGAATAGTTCTTCTGTCCAATGCACAACGTACAACGAGCAGAAGTTCCCATTTCTCCTGCTAATTTCATCAAAGATAGGTAATTTATTCTGAAATTGAATGACTCGATGGAACACACTTCTGGAAATCATTCTCTCTTGATCTAAGTCCAAAGAGGCAATATTTCGCTCGTGTAAGACGAGTTGTGATACTAACTCGAACGATATTGTATGTCCGAATTACAAGATCTTATTTAGAGATCATAATATGATGCCTATCTCTTATTTGGTTGGTATTCAGTAGTGGTCTTCGAACAATATTATATGTATTTTTTTTTTTTTAAAGTCGGAATGTTATATGTACTTTACAAACATCAATTTTCAAGAAGTAAAATGCTATTAATTCTAATTTTTGTATACTCAAAGATAAGAAGAAAAGAGAATTGTATGATTTCCCTATCTATCACAATGAGTACATAAGGTATTTATACATTTTATAGAATGATCATCTAATGTGACAAGATATTACCATATCAATTTTGATTAGCTACTATCAATTATTGATATGTATAACCAACAAATATATACAGGATCTTCTAAGAAATTATCTCTAAGATCTTCTTAGAAGAAGTCAACTAAAGTTTGGAGAAAAGATCTAAAATATGCTCGAGTGGATGTAACTTGAACATGAAAGATTTTCTCGCAATTATTCATCCAATAGTAAATTGAAAGACATATTAATTGCACATAAAGTAATGTCTGATAACATTGTGCAACGCTTGTGCGAATGAACAAAATATTGCTATATATACAACTGTTGATTGAAAGACACCACTCTAATAATTAGTTGGAAGGATAATCATAACAATGATAAAGTAAAATTCATCTCTAGGACCCAAACACGACCTATCTCTTTTTTCTATCACGACTTCAATGTTAAACTTTCTTTCTATTCAACCTCTCAAAACACCAATTTGGATAACTTTATCTTGAGCAAAAGGGGGGTAAATCGAGTTGAGACATTAAGCCTCATGATTAGGGCATCCATATAGGTAAATGTAAATCAGAAAATGCTGAAAATGTTCAAAATGTTGGACTTGACAAGGTCCAACCCATTTATGTAGCTTATCAAGTCTATTATTTAATATTTGATATATGCCTAATTTAGTTAAATATATTATGAGCAATATATTTGTGACATCCAATTAATCATGTGTAATTCATATCTTAAACTTTGATGGAAGGTTGAGATTTTATAACTGTAGGGTTGGTCCCATAAGTCTCGCTATATAAGATCTCTTTTTGGTAAAGAATGTATGCATTCCATTATCAAGCTTATGCTATTTTCAGAAAATTGAAGAGAGAGAAAAAAAAAATACACATCCATCATAGCTTTCATAGAGGAGAGTGGTGAAGATTATACCCACAAGAAGACATCCTCTCGCTTGTTGAATCAATTACAGCTATGTCTATTAATTTTATATCATGTTCATGTGGTTGAAAAATATTTTTATTTTGACACAAAACACATACAATTTTATATTTAGCTGGTATTAGACACGCTCAAATAGACTCCTTTGAAATCTTTAAACATGTAAAGTTATAAAAAACCCCTTGAAAACTAGTTGGTGCTCGAAGGGTCCAGACACGACATTAAAGAAAACATAAGAAGGTAAATGAATATGAAGGAAAGGGCAAGAATTTTTCATTTAAAAATACAAGTAAAACACTCGAAATTATATTAATAACGACACTTGCAAATATATTAATAACAACAATGCAGGTGAATGCTCGATATGAAAAAAAATTAGAGCATGAAGAATAAATAAGGGTATTAATTAATATATACATGATCTCATTGATGTAAAATGAAGACGAAATAAAGGTTTAAAGCTCGATATGAAAATAACAGTGACATGAAGAATTGGATGTGAAATTACAATTGGACGACGTACTTTCGTTTGCTTTGTGTGGTGTGGAATCCTTCGCCCGTTGGGCAAGTTCTTTCACAAGATTTTTAAAGAGATAAAATAAGCAAAGTCAAATTAAAAAATGAATCTGACAAAAAAATAAATAAATAACAATTAACTAATATTATAGCAAATCGATAAGGCTCATAGAGGAATATTGATTACCGACACAATCATCAAGAAGATCACCTATCGGTACGATAATTTTTCATACGAAGAATCTTTAAAAGATCACACGCGCTTTAAATGTAATAAGAGAAGAAAATAACTTTAAAAAAGTTATATAGCCCGAACCAGCATTCAAGAATTATTCTCATACTTTGTTTCAAAATACAGAAAATAAAATTTATATTAGTAACTCACTCAACTCAACCGGGGCTTATAATTTGATACAAAAGCAGTGGTTAGTGGATGTAATGTTTCACGGCAAAAATATGTAGCATGTGAACAAAATCTACTTAACATTTCAAATTAGGGAAATGACAAGTGAGAACTATACATAGAGTAGATGTATATGTTATATCTAAATGACACTATATACTAAAATAAATTTTTGAATAAAAAAGGAATGGAATCCACCAAATGCAGGGCTGCCAAAATTCCCAAACTATAAGTAGAACTATACATAGAGTAAAAGCTGGTCAATTTTTAATTAGCTTGAAGTGCAATAACACACGCCACCTTAAAATGGAAGGGTATTTTTGAAGAAATAACCGGGGCACCCCATTCTTCTTCTTTACAAATAGCACCGGCGCACCCTGGACTGATATCAGCTGTGTTGGTGTTTGCAAGACAATCATACAACAGACTTGCAGTTGCGAATTCACTCCGAAATTATATGGAAGATATGCAGCTGAAACCAACAGTAGAGTCGAGCACAGAAGCTTAACCAAGCTCTCTGTAGCTTGTAAAATCAAGTTGTCCCATGCACTATGCTCGAGCACGACTCACACAGCCCAATTTCAAGTCCCAGCAATATATGGAAACTGTTGTATTCCGTCAGGAGTTTTGCTTTACGAAGACTAACTCACAGAATCATGCTCACACTGAAACTAGTTAATGAACAGACGCATCAAATTCTACATGCATTGGGCTAGGAAGAAGCTAGAACGAGGAGACTGTACATCTTCGTGTGGACCGGTTGCAATCTCCTCAGTCATCCAGCCTATTGCAATGATCATAGGATTTCGTTGGAACTTAGAAGGGATCAATCATAAGCAACTACTCTACACAATTAGAGACACATGGATTGGATCCATACCAAGGTTTGGTAATTGTTTTGTGTCATAACGTGGATAAGCGAACTCACCCACAAATGTAAGGATGGAAAAGTTGATGTCCCTTCGAAGAGAACGAGTAATTGATGAGCCATTAAGAAATGAATGATTGAAGAGAAAAATTCCGTGATTGTCATATGACTGAAAAGAAACAATGGGATGGATGAAAGGTGAGATCAAAGACATCCAACATCCATGACCAAAAGCAGGAAGGTTGAACGAAGAAGCAAATGGCATCTTCGCGTCAAATTCTTAAGCACTGCCATTGCTGGTGCATGATCCTTCCTAACTGGCCTCCTTTCAATGGTCTAATTTACTTCAAGAATGGAAAATCGTCTCCCTCATATGTAAACAGACATTCAAGTGCTCAGCAACTTTGATGTTTACTAGCAGCCGATGGCTACCATTGCAAGACTAATATCAGCTGTCTTAACATTTGCCGGACAAATGTACAACAGACTTACAGTTGGAAATTACTACAGAAAATATACAGCTGAAAACATTAGTAGAGTCAAGCTGGGAAGCTTAATAAAACTCTGTATAGCTTGCAAAATCAAGTGATCCCATGCTCTATGCTCGAACGTGACCCCCGCAGCTCTATTTCAAGCATAATCTTCGGTTGCGCTTGCACTGCCCTTGAATACTGTTTCTAGGATTCCGATCCTTTCTGCATTCGACAAGTACTTTTTAAGATATGGCGCAAAACAGAGTGTCACCACCGTTGCAGAGTTAGAAACCAGACCACTAGCCACCACGGAGCCCCATCTTAGTCGAATTGAATATACTCGGTCAAATGAGAAGATCCAGTACAAGTACACGTACACAAACATCATATTCACTTTCTCGAAATAGGAGAAAAAAACCATTAATTCTCTTTTTCCCCAGGGGGAAAAAAACAACCTTGCACGACAACCCATGAGAACACTACAGTTAAAGAATTGGGGTTCGTATTGGTACTGCCGAGAATGTTGCTCCCCAATATGGTCAACGAAAGAATCCCCTCCGCAGTCACGGACCAGGCACCGTAATGGAAATTTCAGCAATGATTCGGATCACTCAACGATGTTAGAACGAAGCTTTTGAAAATTGCAGTCGTGCTCGTGTCACCAAGGCATCTAATTTTTCCCAGTTCTTATGGATAAATGAGCAAAACCATCGTATACCAGCAAACAATGTGAAAAGATATACATATTGAACCGCTGGCCAAACAGGAAGCTACAAAGAATTCACCAGAAAAAAAGAAATAAAAAAAGAAAAAGAAAATAAAGGAAAAATCGTAAGAGTAGGAATATATTCAAAGTCGTCATTGGGGCGTTCAGACTTCAAGCATGGAACGCTGATTCACGAATGAGGGTGGCGACTGTAGCTGCGCTCTTCCACCACGCCATACAGGAGACCGCGCCGCACGGATGATCATGAGGAGTTTGCCGTGAAGACACAACCAAAGTTTTCGAATGAGGTTGCGCAACAGATTCACGGAAAGCCACAGGAGCAGCACGAACCAGGGGATGGAGTGGAAGCAGTCATAGAGCAACGGCCATGTGACCGAGGCCATTGATATTGAACTAGTGATGTTGATGAGGAGGTGCAACGACGCTCCATCACAAGGAGGAGCGCGGCTGCCAGACGGTGGTGTGTGATCAGCAAGACACAGCATTAAGAAGTGCAGAAGCAAGCTGCAAATGGAGATGCCAGTGGCGATGGGGTGGGCTTCAAACGGCGAAATCAATTTCCCTTGGAATTTAATTTGGATGAAATTGACGAGGATAGATATGATGGTTGTAAAATCCATCGCGCAGGGTGGGAGTTCTTCGGTGCAGAGAGAGGTCCTGGAACTCAACGAAGAAGAACTCCCTTCTGAAAGAGAATTTATAAAAAAAATTGTAAGAGTAGGAATATATTCAAAGTCGTCGGAAGCTTTAATTACAACTGGGGCGCTCAGACTTCGAGCATGGAACGCTGATTCACGAACGAGGGTGGCAACTGTGGCTGCGCTCTTCCACCACGCCATACAGGAGATGGTGCCGCACGGATGATCATGAGGAGGAGTTTGCCGTGAAGCCACCGCCGAAGTTTTCGAATGAGGCTGCGCAACAGATTCACGGAAAGCCACAGGAGCAGCACAAACTAGGAGACGGAGTGGAAGTAGTCATAGAGCAACGGCCATGTGATCGAAGCCACTGATATTGAACTAGTGATGTTGACGAGGAGGTGCGATGACGCTCCATCACAAGGAGGAGCATGGCTGCCAGATGGTGGTGTGTGATCAGCAAGACGCAGCACTAAGAAGTGCAGAAGCAAGCTGCAAATGGCGATGCCAGTGGCGATGGGGTGGGCTTCAAACGCGAAATCAACTTCCCTTGGAATTTAATTTGGATGAAATTGACGAGGATAGATATGATGGTTGTAAAATCCATCGGGCGGGGTGGGAGTTCTTCGGTGCAGAGAGAGGTCCTGAAACTCAACAAAGAAGAACTCCCTTCGGAAAAAGAATTTATAAAACCGGGGGATAGAGTGGGAGGAGTCGTGGAGCAACAACCACGCGAGCAAAGCCACCGATATCGAACCAGTGAAGTCGATGAGGAGGTGCGATGTTGCTCCCTCATAAGGAGGAGCGCGGCTGCTAGATGGTGGTGCTTGATTAGAAAGACGCTGCAACAAGAAACGCAGGAGCAGGCTGCAGATGGCAATGCCGATGGTGATGGGGTGGGTTTCAAAGGGTGAAATCAACTTCCCCTAGTATTTCACTTCGATGAAGTTGACCAGGATGGAGACAATGGAGGTAAAATCGATGGCGCCGTGAGGGGTGAAGGAGGGACATTGTTAATATATAGTATATTTTCATGGAAAGATTTTGGACCTGTTGTAAATGAGGATTTAAGTCAATACCATATTCTGTCAATAAAATATTTAATTGAAAGATTTTGGAGATATTGTAGACAACTAATTGACAGACAACACCATATTTAATTGTTCTTCAAACTGGACTTATTGCTATTGATTTGACGATCCCTATAGGACGTGGTCAGGGAGAATTAATTGTTGGGGACAAATAGACGAGTAAAATAACAGTCACGGATACTATTCTCAATCAATAAGGTCAAAACGTAATATGTGTTTACGTAGCTATTGGTAAAAAAGAATCTTCAATTAAATATGGTGTTGTCTGTCAATTAGTTGTCTACAATAGCTCCAAAATCTTTCAATTAAAATACATGATATATTGACGATGTCCCTATCCCAGGACCCATGGTACTCATCTTTCCATAAAAATATTCGAATGATGTTCCTATCTTCACCCCTCGTTGGAAATATGGAAATGCCGATTCTGAGTATCAATAATTGATTCAGTTAATCAGTAATTAGCTTGGTAAAATAGGACATAGAATTATTATGTAATCAGTGCATATTTCTTTATTTTTTTCTTTCCTAACTTGTCAGGAAGCTAGCTGGTCTAATTATTTCCACAAATATGAACATCATATGAGTGTAGTTTGTACAGAATTGTCTCGAGCATCTGAATACTATCTATCTAGCTTTGCATACATGAACTGTAAATTCTACAGCACATGAAGATGGGAAAAGTTTGATTCTAGCATCTACAGTCTGCCAAAATTTAGTAATCCTGAACTAAAGCCTACAGAAAAAAAATCAGCATTTCAGCATTCCTTTTTTTTCCTTGCCCTCGGCAGCTTGAATGTTAAATCCACCGGGGAGACAACATAGTCCTTGATTGCAAGTTAACGCATTTGCCACAACAAAGATCTCGCTGTTGCCGCTCAAAGGTAAACTGAAGACTACATGATGTAACGACTCCCACATTTTGCAATGATAGACCACGACTATATTATCATTGGAATAGCTAGTAAGCATTAATGGTGTATATGCGAGAGAGATGGAAAAAGCCGACATCTTTCATTTTGATTTGGATCACTCAACGATGTTAGTGTTAGATCAAAGATTTTGAGATTGTGGCTGTGCTCGCCTCACCAAGGCATCAATTTATCCCATGGATAAATGAACAAGAACATAGTACACCAGCAAAGAATGTAAAATGACACATATCCATCCACTAGCCAAATAGAAAGCTACAAAGAGATTCACAAGAAAAAAAGAAGGAAATCTACAACATTTAACAATGTTTTCAAAGAGGTCGGAAGCTTTAACCTCAAGAACAATCACTGCCCTTATATGGCTACTAGAAAAGACCATTCTACTGGTCGTGACAATTGTTGAGGTTATCTACAATCTCTTTGATAACAATAGAACCCGATTTCTTTTGAGGGCTTAGCCTATCTTAAACAGATCTAGTCGCAACAAGGTCCATTGTCGTTCATGGCTAGGAATAGGAACGATACATAGGTTGTTTTTACTTATCCCCTGCTCTCCTTTCTTATGGTCGGGAGATAATTCGATGATGTCGAAGGCTTGGAGACTCATTATGTTTTCAGATAAAGAGAAGAAAGCCCCAAGCATAACTTATACAAAAGTAGCTTAGCTTCCTAAAGTACTAATCATTTGATTTAAAGTGGTCATACAATTTAAATTAGTTTTTCCAAGCAGGAAACAGTCGAACAACTATAGCGCTCAAACTTCCAACATGAAATGAGATCCACGATCGGATGCGGCAAATGTGGCAGCGCTCTTCCACCATGCCATAGGCGAGACAGCGCCACACGGAAAATCATGGCAAAGATTTTGTCGTAAAAGCACATACAAAGCTTTTGAAAGAGGCCGCGCAATAGACTCACGGAAAGCAACAATGCGAGTGAAGCGACCGACATAGAACTGGCGAAGTCGATGAGGAGATGCGTTGCTCCATCACATGGAGGAGTGCGGACGCTAGATGGTGGTGCCCGATTTGCAAGACGCAGCAACATAAAATGCAGGAACAGGTTTCAAAGGGTGAAGTCAACTTCCCCTCGTATTTCACCTCGATGAAGTCGACGAGGAAAGAGACAATGGAGGTGAGATCCATGGCGCCGCGAGGGGTGAAGGCAGGGACATCATTGATGCCGGTTCTTTTATTGAAAGTGACTTGCTAAGCACTTAGCAAGCCACTTTAAATAAAAGAACCAACAATGCCTTCACCCTATCACTGGAGTGGACAGTGGAGGAATGCCTTTGAACTTTCCTATTTATTTATTCTTGGGTTAGAAAAAAATAAAAATATTTCGTTTTATCCTACTTGAATACTTTAATAAAGCCGACCGCATCAACTAAAATAAAAGAGTCTAATTCTCCTCTTTTTTAGCAGAATATGCAGAATATGAAAATCGAAACTCATACTTAAAACTAAACCTCTCCACCCCGAGTCGCCTCACCCCATTCAATTTTCTTACCTTATTCTGGCTCCACATAGTTTTGCATCAATACATAATAACCTAAAAGATTTATGTCCATGATTAAAGTTCAATAATCAGGCTTGCAAATCATAATAAATAAGAGCAAAATAGTAAGCCCAAGCCCAAGTGTATCGTTTAAGCCCTTTTTTGGTTCTTGCTTCAATCTTGCTTTGGTCTTGCTACAATTGATGCTGAAGGGAAATCTAGAGCAGAAAGAGAGAATGAAAATAGAGTTTAAAAAAGAGGAAAGTAGAGTTAGAAGAAATCAAGAAAAAGACAAAAATGAAGATTAATGCAAGGTGGATCCAACACGACATGTGTTGCCCAATGGACTAGTAATTTGTTGAGTAAGCCTCCCTAGTGTACCCAATATTTTCTCAAAACAAAAGGGGCTCTCGGTGCATGCACGTTTGAGAGGCTTGGTCAAGCTCAATTTTTTTTTTCATAGCAATCGGTAAGGATTCGAAATTTTTATTTATCTAATGGAAGAAGTTCATGTAGTTAATCTATAAACTTGGTTTTGTATGGATTCTACATTGCTGGGTTGATTTTAGAGGTTTTTAAGCTGTGAAATTATGTTGTAAGGAAATTTTAGGGTGTTGCATAGAGTATTTCGTGAAAGTTGATTTAGGTTTACGGTTTGATTGGGATAAATTTTTAAAGTTTTGCACGCTACTAGAAACCATTTTCCAATTAGTATGTTTGGCAATGGATTTGGCCCTTCTCCAGCCATCTTTTGGCTTTATGGTCTCTTAGTAACTCAAAAAGAGTTTTCTATTGAAAGTAAGTTCACTTGAATTGGAGCTTTGAAATGAAGTTGACACTGTTTGCAAAGTAGTTATTCGGAGGTCTTTTGTCAAGTGGATGATTTGACTCCAGAAAATGAATCACCTACCAAAGTTTTTAGTCGAGGTTAGGTGACACATAAGTTTGAATATGGCGTCACCTTCAATAGGATTTTGAAACTTTTTGAGTGGCATAACTTTCAATTTGGATTTTGGTTAGGGGTAAGTTATGATCTACGAATTTGTAAACTCATGTTTTAAATGTGATATATTATATGTTACGAAAGGCATTGCACGATATGATTTTGTTAAAACAAAAAAGTAAAGTTTAAAACATATATGTTGTACAAAGCCATATGAAGCGTTTACTACCCTTTTGGTATTTGAAATTTGAATGAATATTCCTGATGAGTATAACGCTAAGTTGAAGTGACATTGCTCATATTTGGATTTCACTATACATTATATATTGGATTTGGATAAATAAGTCTCTGGTAGTACTTTATAATATGCATGGCAAATGCTCCATTTGCTTAGGAGAGATTTGTGTTAGTCACTACACCATGATTGCTCATATTATCTATTTCAAATCCTTTTCAAGTTCTTTAGCTAAGGTGGGACTTGGGAGTTATCAACGAGAAAATTTTATAGTTGGATTTTGATATGAGTTTAGATACTTGTATATGTTTGAAATGATATTAGTGAGGTTCAATTGAGTCTGGAAACATGTATTATATACACTTACCTTTTTTATGAATTTCAAAACTCTTGATTTTGTAACCAACTCACCGTTTTATCTAGTATACAGATGAAGACATATTCGAATAACATGTTCACGTTGGTTTATGTTTGAGGTCATCTCTTTCGGGTAGGAGGACGGTGATGTTGTTTTCCCTATTTTTATAGAGTTGAGGTGTGACAAAAGTTAACAACATATCTTATTCACAAAATCAACAAAATAAAAACATACACCAATATATCGTTATTGTTTCCCTATTTTAGTATGGTCTTACTAATTTCAAACTGCAATAATAGCCATTCATCCATCTCTTTAGATACCCATCTATAGTGCAACATGTTTTAAGCATGAACTCACCTATTTCTGTAATGGTTGGATATACTAAATCCTACCAAAGACTTTCGAACTAGTTGAACATTTTTTTTTTTTGGTGAAATATTACGAAAATAGGTTTCCATCTTGACAAGAGATTGCATTTTCTTCACTTTGAAATATCTTGGATTGTTGATGGAAGCATGAATTTTTATGGGCTAATTCCTTAAAAAAAATTCCCAACTTTAATTTCAATTTCAATCCTATCCCGACCTATTTCTTTGTCCCAACTTTCACTATGGTCCCATGTCTATCCATAAGGTAAGGGTCATCACTTGATTCCCCATTGTGACATCCTGAAATTTCAGTCATGTTTTCAATTGAATGAATCGGGCCTCTCATCGACGCGCTTATAGTGCTATTCTCCGAGCTGATCACTTATGAGATAACTATACTATCTGGGGAAGTCATTAAGAGATTTTAATGCAATATATTTGAGAATTCGACCATGAATCGACTACTCGACCGTGCTCATCTATAGATATTATTACGGCACAGTTAAAAATCGATTAGAGATCAGGGATAGGTCGGTTCGACTGAGATGTGTGGCTAAACGTGGGTGATTCCACCAAATTGCAAAATTTTCGTCGATCGGTACGAGACTAATTTTTCTATCGTTTTGGTACTCTGTGTTCGTATTTGAAATCTCGAGATTTTCACGACTACCAAGAGTCGCCAATGTGTCGAAGAGGTACGTAGTGGCTTGAAGAAAATCGACCACGGGTCAATTGCGCCAAAAGTTTCATAAAGCTACCCAGTAAGCTAATTCATGCTAAAATCGCGCCATATTGAAATTAACCGCGAATTTGAATCCAATTTTAGAAATTGAAAGTTCTGTCATGTCACGAGTCATTTTAGGAACGTCGACTCATTCTCCGAAGATTTTTCTACAAACCGAGATTTTTGGCGGAAATTCAATTTATGGCCGATTTCTACCGGAAAATTTAAGGGATTGTTTTTGATCACGTATTTGGGATGCAAGTAGGTTCTATTGACGAGGAAAATTTTCAATTTGATCGTGGACTCGATGATGGATTTTATGGGGATCGAATTGAATTAATTCAAAGGGGAATTGAAGTAATTTTGGGGGAAACTTGTGCAAATTCGTAGCCCCCCATGCCCCTCAACTTTTGGACCATCTCCAAGGCTTCTAAGACAAGATTGTGGCTGGAAAATTGCTGAGAAAGACTGCCAGCAATGGTGGGGCCTTGGTCAAGGGGACAAGAGGATATAAATAGAGAGAAGTGGCCCCCTCCAAGCCAATAGCCCATCTTCTCCTTCCTCTACATCTGCTTTCTCCATTTTAGAGCATTTTGGGAGCTCAAATTTGCAGAGAGAAAACCAGAAAAGCCTCCCTGCTCGTCTAGTCAATAAAGGAGATTGAACAGAGAGAGGGTTGGGAAGTGGGTGTTTTGTAGTCAATAAAGGAGACCGAAAGTTATTGAGGAGATGTTTTTATATAAAAATACGCACGCCTTAGTAGGAGAGGATAAATATGATAAAAATAGAGAATTATGTCTTCTTCTTCTCTTTTTGCCTAGAAAAAAGGATGTAACACGGTTGAAACAAGGGTCGGACCTCATTAGTTAGTTGCAGAGTTGGGGAGGAACTTATCGAGAAGAAAAGACTTGGGGAGGAAGGAGACCACCTTCCTTTTTGATGTTTCAACTTACAGGGATCACCGCGGACACTTGACATTCGAGATTGTTATTCTCTGCAGCAAAGCAGATAATATCACATTTTTTAGTGTAAAACTTTTGTGCTCAATGTTATGAGTTGGAGTACTAACATAGGGATGCATAATTTGATTATGAATCAACTTGTCAGGAAGCTTGCCGGTCTTATTATTTCCTCGAAAAGTGAATATCAGATGTGAGTAGTTTGTATGGACTAGTCCCAAGCTTTTGCAAACAACCTATAGGGCCTTGCATTCATGAACTGCAAAAATTCTTTTGCAGCACACGAGGATGGGAAAAGTTCAGTTCTAACATGTGCAGTCTACCAAAAGTCAGTTATATTAAACTAAAGCCTCCCAAAAACGAAGTCTATATTTCAGCCTTCTTATCTCACCTTGGCCCTGGCAACTTGAATCTCTGACAGAAGCTACAATTCTAGCTCCTGACGAAAACCAATAAGCCAGTGAGACAGCAGTCTTAGATTGCATTACTCAGATCCAAGAGCTTCCAGATACATACAGGATCCATCACAAAAGAAGTCACCGCCTTTATAAATATTATTTGCTGAAGCAGTTGACGCATTCACAGCAACAAAGATCTAGTTGTCACCTCTGAGAGGAAAAGTGCTGACTACACAATGCAACCGCTCTTGTCATTTTGCAATATCAAACTCAAACAAAATTATCATCAGAATAGCTAGTAAGCGATATCCATGCACATGGGACAGAGATGAAAAAACTGACATTTTTCATTTGATATGGATAACTCTGTGACGAAAGAACAAAGCTTCTATATTGCAGCTGTTCTCGCATCTCCAAGGCATCTATTTATCCTAGTTCATAACTTTATTTTGGCAACTAGAAACGACATATGACAACATTTGACACCTGCCGATGTGATAATAAAGAGTTAATATATGAAAATGCTAGCAAAAACGCCATTTTTCATTAACGTGCCTCTTTTTCTCTTTTCAGTAAAGAAAAAACTTCCAAATCTTTTGGTCTACTAGGATCTTTGGTAACCTTGAATCAAACAACGAAACATCTCCCCATCGTCCTTGTTGTAATGATTGTCAAGAGTATTTTCGGTCTCTTCAGTAACATTTGCACTCCAGTTAAAGGTTACAAGTTTTAAGCATCTGCTAGTGAATTAGCAGAAGCATTTGACACTCTTGCAGTCTTTAAGTTCTTCTGTAGATCTTGCACATAGCTTCATTCTTTGACTTGGTATCATGATAACTCTCCTGGGAATCTTTTTCCACGACAAGCATTCAGGCTTTTATAAACCCGAGAAGAAGTTCAACTTCCAAGTTCATATCAAATGATGAAGAAACCTGCTGAAAATTAAAATCAATATGATTTGTTCCTCCTACAGGAATCTGTAGGTATTTGCCACAACAATGATCTAGTTGTCACTTCTCAGAGGTCAAATGAAGACTATATGATATAACCTCTCTGATTCTACAAGGACTAACTAAAACTTTATTATCATCGGAATAGCCGGTAAGCAGTAATGGGGTATGTGGGACAAATGAAAAAATAGACATCTTTCATTTTGATTTGGATCACGCAATGATGTCGGAACAGAGCTTTTGAAATTGCAGCTGTGCTCGTATCCCAGTTCATATGGATATATGAGCAAAACCATTGTATACTGGCAAAGAATGTAAAATGGCGCATGTCGATCAGAGGGCCAAACAGAAATCTACAAAGAGATTCACCAGAAAAAGAAGGAAACCCGCAACACTTGCAATGTTTTCAAACAGGTCAGAAGCTTTAACCTCAAGAACAATTTCTACCCTTTATATGGCTACTAGAAACGATTATTCTACTCCTTGTAACAATTGTTGAGGTTATCTTCAATCTCTTCGATAACAAATAGATCCAATTTCTTTTGAGGGCCACTGTCCATAAAAAGAACGAAAAATCATGTCCCTGCCTTCACGCCTCACGGCGCCATGGATTTAACCTCCATTGTCTCTATCCTGGCCGACTTCATCGAAGTGACATACCAAGGGAAGTTGACTTCACCGTTTGAAACTCACCCCGTCACCACCACTGTCGCCATCTACAGCCTCCTCCTGCATTTCTTGTTGCCGTGTCTTGCTAATCGGACACCACCATCTAGCGGCCGCGCTCCTCCTTGTGATGGAGCATCATCGCACCTCCTCATCGACTTCACTGGTTTGATATCGGTGGCTTCGCTCACGTGGTTGCCACTCCACGAATCCTCCCACTCTCTCCCCTGGTTGTTCGTGCTGCTCCTCTTGCTTTCCGTGAGTCTGTTGAGCGGCCTCTTTCAAAAACTTTGGCTTAGGTTTGATGACAAAATCTTTGCCATGATTTTCCATGTGGCGCCGTCTCGTTTATGGCATGGTGGAAGAGCGCAGCTACATCCGCCGCAGCCGATTGTGGATCTGCCTTTTTGCTGGAAGTCTGTGCGCCCTAGTTGTTCGATTGACTGTTCCCTGCTTGGATAAAGTAATCTAACCACTTTAAGGAGAGCAAGGAACAAGTAAAAACCATAGGTGTATCTTACCTATTCCTAGCCATGAATGGTCATGCACCCTAGGGGCACTAAATCATATTAAGATAGGCTAAGCCCTCAAAAGAAATTGGAGTGGAGGAACGCCTTTGAACTTAACTTTCCTATTAAAGTTTCAATAACCAGGCTGACAAAAAATAATAAATAAGAGCGAAAAGTAAGCCCACGCCCAAGTGCCTTGTTTAAGCACTTTCTTTGGTCTTGCTTCAATTGATGCCATCTCAAAGGAATTACTAGAGCAGATAGAGCGAAAATAGGAAACAGAATCTAGCCAAGAAGAACCCCAAAAAAGGAGGAAAGCAGAATCTGGAGAAACAGACAAAAAGACATAGATGAGACAGGGGGCTCTCACTACATGCACCTTTGAGAGGCTTGGTCAAGCCGGATTATTTATGTTTCTTAGCAATTGGTAAGGATTTGAAACTGTTATTTATCTAATTGAAGAAGTTTTCGTGGTTAAACTGTAAATTAGGTTTTTGCAGTTGTGCGCAGTGCAATCTTAATCATCATAGATTGCCTTCCACTCCAGTAAAAGATTGCCATTAACTTCCATCAACTCACACGTTACGCTTTGTTCATTGAAGATAATACTAGTGTGCAGTACTATTGCGCTTTTCTTATGGATTCAGATATAGTCGCAACAAGCCCCAAGCGCCTCATAAACAAAACTAGCTAGCTTCCGAAAGTACTTTTTTTCGTTTTAAAGTGGTTAGATTACTTTATCCAAGCAGGGAACAGTCAGTCGAACAACTAGGGCACTCAGACTTACAGCAATAAACGCAGATCCACAATAAGGTGTGGCGGATGTGGCTGCGCTCTTCCACCATGCCATAGACGAGACGGCGCCACACGGAATATCATGGCAAAGATTTTGTTGTAAAACCAAAGTCAAAGTTTTTGAAAGAGTCCGTGCAACATACCCACGGAAAGCAATAGGAGTTGCACAAACAACCAGGGGATAGAGTGGGAGGAGTTGTGGAGTAGCAACCACGCGAGCAAAGCCACCGATATCAAACCAGCGAAGTTGATGAGAAGGTGCGATGTTGCTCCCTCATAAGGAGGAGCGTGGCCGCTAGACGGTGGTGCCTGATTAGCAAGACGCAGCAACAAGAAACACAGGAGCAGGCTGCAGATGGCAATGCCGATGGTGACGGGGTGGGTTTCAAAGGGTGAAATCAACTTCCCATAGTATTTCACTTCGATGAAGTTGACCAGGATAGAGACAATGGAGGTAAAATCGATGGCACCGTGAGGGGTGGAGGGACATCGTTAATATATAATATATTTTCATGGAAAGATTTTGGACTTGTTGTAAATGAGAAGTTAAGTCAATACCATATTCTGTCAATAAAATATTTAATTGAAAGATTTTGGAGATATAATAGACAACTAATTGACAGACAACACCATATTTAATTGTTCTTCAAACTGGACTTATTGCTATTGATTCGATGATCCCTATAGGACGTGGTCAATGAGAATTAATTGTTGGGGATAGACAAATGAGTAAAATAGCAGTCACGGATACTATTCTCAATCAATAAGGTCAAAACGTAATATGTGTTTATGTAGCTATTGGTAAAAAAGAATCTTCAATTAAATATGGAGTTGTCTGTCAATTAGTTGTCTACAATAGCTCCAAAATCTTTCAATTAAAATACATGATATATTAACGATGTCCCTATCCCAGGACCAATGGTACTCATCTTTCCATAAAAATATTCGAATGATGTTCTTATCTTCACCCCTCGTTGGAAATATGGAAATACCGATTCTGAGTATCAATAATTGATTAAGTTAATCAGTAATTAGCTTGGTAAAATAGGACATAGAATCATTATGTAATCAGTGCATATTTCTTTGTTTTTTTCTTTCCCAACTTGTCAGGAAGCTAGCTGGTCTAATTATTTCCACAAATATGAACATCATATGAGTGTAGTTTGTACAGAATTGTCTCGAGCATCTGCATACTATCTATCTAGCTTTGCATACATGTAAATTCTACAGCACATGAAGATGGGAAAAGTTTGATTCTAGCATCTGAGTCTGCAAAATTTAGTAATCTGAACTAAAGCCTACAGAAAAAAATCAGCATTTCAGCATTCTTTTCTTTCCTTGCCCTCGGCAGCTTGAATGTTAAATCCACCAGGGAGACAACATAGTCCTTGATTGCAAGTTAACACATTTGCCACAGCAAAGATCTAGCTGTTGCCGCTCAAAGGTAAACTGAAGACTACATAATGTAACGATTCCCACATTCTGCAATGACAGACCACAACTATATTATGATCAGAATAGCTAGTAAGCATTAATGGTGTATATGCGAGAGAGATGGAAAAAGCTGACATCTTTCATTTTGATTTGGATCACTCAACGATGTTAGTGTTAGATCAAAGATTTTGAGATTGTAGCTGTGCTCGCCTCACCAAGGCATCAATTTATCCCATGGATAAATGAACAAGAACATAGTACACCAGCAAAGAATGTAAAATGACACATATCCATCCACTAGCCAAATAGAAAGCTACAAAGAGATTTGCCAGAAAAAAGAAGGAAATCTGCAACATTTAACAATGTTTTCAAAGAGGTCGGAAGCTTTAACCTCAAGAACAATCACTGCCCTTATATGGCTACTAGAAAAGACCATTCTACTGGTCGTAACAATTGTTGAGGTTATCTTCAATCTCTTTGATAACAATAGATCCCGATTTCTTTTGAGGGCTTAGCCTATCTTAAACAGATCTAGTCGACACAAGGTCCATTGCCGTTCATGGCTAGGAATAGGAACGATACATAGGTGGTTTTTACTAATCCCCTGCTCTCCTTTCTTATGGTCAGGAGATAATTCGATGATGCCGAAGGCTTGGAGACTCGTTATGTTTTAAGATAAAGAGAAGAAAGCCCCAAGCGTAACTTATACAAAACTAGCTTAGCTTCCTAAAGTACTAATCATTTGATTTAAAGTGGTCATACAATTTAAATTAGTTTTTCCAAGCAGGAAACAGTTGGACAACTATAGTGCTCAAACTTCCAACATGAAATGCAGATCCACGACCGGATGCAGCAAATGTGGCGACGCTCTTCCACCATGCCATAGGCGAGACGGCGCCACACGGAAAATCATGGCAAAGATTTTGTCGTAAAACCACATACAAAGCTTTTGAAAGAGGCCGCGCAATAGACTCACGGAAAGTAACAGGAGCAGCATGAACAACTAGAGGACGGAGTGTAAGGGGTTGTGGAGCAGAAACAATGCGAGTGAAGCCACTGACATAGAACCGGCAAAGCTGATGAGGAGATGCGATGCTCCATCATAAGGAGGAGCGTGGCCGCTAGATGGTGGTGCCTGATTTGCAAGATGCAGCAACATAAAATGCAAGAACAGGTTTCAAAGGGTGAAGTCAACTCCCCTTGTATTTCACCTCCATGAAGTTGACGAGGAAAGAGACAATGGAGGTGAGATCCATGGCGCCGCGAGGGGTGAAGGCAGGGACATCATTGTTGCCGGTTCTTTTATTGAAAGTGACTTGCTAAGCACTTAGGAAGCCACTTTAAATAAAAGAACCAACAATGCCTTCACCCTATCATTGGAGTGGACAGTGGAGGAATGCCTTTGAACTTTCCTATTTATTTATTCTTGGGTTAGAAAAAAATAAAAACATTTCGTTTTATCCTACTTGAATTCTTTAAGAAAGCCGACCGCATCAACTAAAATAAACAGAGTCTAATTCTCCTCTTTTTTAGCAGAACATGAAAATCGAAACTCATACTTAAAACGAGAAACAAAAAAAAATTACCCCGTTTTGTAACGCCAAATTGTTTTTCTATTCCGGGGAATAGAAAGTTACCCCATAAATAGATTTGGAGCAGAAACGAGAAAAAAAAAATTTGCTTACATTCACGGGAACAATTTCTAGAAATAAGTTAATTTTTTTTTTTTCTTTTATTCTTCTCTCTTGTCGCGGCCACCTTCAAGCGCCGGAGCCACCGCCGACCAGCCGCCGCCGCCGCCACCGGTCGCCGCTCACCCCCGCCGGTCGTCGCCCACGCCACCACGCCCGCCCGCCGCCGCCGCTCTGCCGCGTCGCCACTCGCTCGCCGCTCGCCGCCGCCGCCGTCGCGGCCACCAACCACCGCCCGCCCACTGTCACTAGTGGCCGGCGGTCGTCGACGGCCGATGGGCTGTGTGGTGGCGGTCGGCGGTGACGGTTGTCGGGCGGCGGTCGTGGCGGTGGGGCGGGCGGCGGCGCCGGGCGGGCGCGGGCGGCGGCGGCCGCGGTCGGCGTCATCGGCGATCCGTGAGCAAGAAGAAAAAAACGATTAAATACAAAAAGAAGCTGTTGCGTTACCAAACGCATTTCTATTTTTTATATTCCAAGAGTAGAAATTTTTATAGTTACCAAACGGGTTCTTTTACTCATAAATTATTCCCCGGAATAGAAATAGAAAAGAACTATTTCTTAAAAAAAAACTCTTCCCCAGCCAAGAAACGTTACCATGTGCACCCTTACACATACATCATATTCACTTTCTCGAAATAGGAGAAAAAAATATTAATTCTCTTTTTCCCCATGGGGAAATAAACAACCTTGCACGACAACCCATGAGAACACTACGGTTAAAGAATTGGGGTTCGTATTGGTGTTGCCGAGAATGTTGCTCCTCAATATGGTCAACGAAAGAATCCCCTCCGCAGTCACGGGCTAGGCACCATAATGGAAATTTCAGCAATGATTCAGATCACTCAACGATGTTAGAACAAAGCTTTTGAAAATTGCAGTCATGCTCGTGTCACCAAGGCATCTAATTTTTCCCAGTTCTTATGGATAAATGAGCAAAACCATCGTATACCAGCAAAGAATGTGAAAAGACATATATTGAACCGCTGGCCAAACAGAAAGCTACAAAGAATTCACTAGAAAAAAAAAAGAAATAAAAAAAAAAAAAGAAAAGAAAGGAAAAAATTGCAAGAGTAGGAATGTATTCAAAGTGTCGGAAGCTTTAATTACAACTGGGGCGCTCAGACTTCGAGCATGGAACGTTGATTCACAAACGAGGGTGGCGACTGTGGCTGTGCTCTTCCACCACGCCATACAGGAGACCGCGCCGCACGGATGATCATGAGGAGGAGTTTGCCGTGAAGCCACAGCCGAAGTTTTTGAATGAGGCTGTGCAACAAATTCAATAAAAGCCACAGGAGCAGCACGAACCAAGGGACGGAGTGGAAGCAGTCATAGAGCAACGGCCATGTGAGTGAAGCCACTGATATTGAACTAGTGATGTCGACGAGGAGGTGCGACGATGCTCCATCACAAGGTGGAGCGCGACTGCTAGATGGTGGTGTGTGATCAGCAAGATGCAACACTAAAAAATGCAAAAGCAAGCTGCATATGGCGATGCCAGTGGCGACAGGGTGGGCTTCAAATGGTGAAATCAACTTCCCCTAGAATTTAATTTGGATGAAATTGACGAGGATAGATATGATGGTTGTAAAATCCATCGCGCGGGGTGGGAGTTCTTCGGTGTAGAGAGAGGTCCTAGAACTCAACGAAAAAGAATTCCCTTCGGAAAAAGAATTTATAAAAAAAGAGTTTTTGTCTTTTTCCCGAAAGGAGTTATCTTTTGTTGAGTTCCATGGCGTGGCCAACCCAAAAAAGGACATCAACCCACTAGCGAGAGAAACAAGAAGAAGAGAACCCAGAAATGCATTATTTGCACACAGAGAGGTTTGCTTGAGAGAAACAACAAGAAGAAAACCCAGAAATGCATTATCTACAGAGAGAGAGAGAGGTTAGCTCTTTTTCTTCTATGGTAAGCAACAAATCTCCAGCTTGCTGTGCGTAATTCACACGGGTTTCTATTTATGCTCTGCCTCTGCTTTTAATTCACACGGGTTTCTATTTCTGCTCTGCCTCTGCTTCCTCGACCTCGATCTGATTGTGTCCCTCCGACGAACACGCCATTAGCTCCGACTCTAAGCCACCGTGAGGTCGTTGGACTCTATGTCCTCGAGGTCGATGGTTGGGACCTGAGGGCCTCATGTTTCTTCTCCTTGTCCGCCTCCCCAAAAGCATCGCCAGTCTACTGCTGGCACATTGCCCCCGGGAGCCTCGCCGATCGCAGCTGGGTCCCGAGCCTCCTCTGCCTCCGCCTCGAGCCTTCGACTGTTTCCAACGTGGAGATCCAACACAGAAGGAGAAGAGAAGAAAGGACAAAACCACCCTGATGGTTTTTTCTTTAATGGGCCTAAGTTGGCCCGTTCGCCCATGTTGGGCCCAAAGGCCCCGCCCGTGAGTTAAGGGCCCATGGAGGAAGTTATTATAGATAAAGGGAAATCTAAGAAGCGGTTATTCTATCGGATGAAGTTACATATTTTGGAAGGAGAGTTTACGTTCTCTCGGAAGTTACGTCTCTTTCACATCGCTTCTCTTCTTAAGCGAAGAAAAGAATTCTCCTCTGAAGAACAGTATCTGGTTTCCTCCTTGAATCGCAACATCGGTGTTTAGTCTATGGAAACAAGGTATGTTCGATTATGTGATGTGCCTTAGGATTGGTGATTCATGTTTTTTTGGGCTTGCTTCCGCTTCATTGTTTCTTTTGGGGATTCGATTCTATGTCGAATCACTGTTTTGGGAATTCCGTTTTACCCAACATTGGTATCAAAGCCAATTGTTCATGTTTCCCGATCCCTTTTCGTGTTTATGAATTGTTTATGATTGTTTTTTTTTTTTTCGGAAAACATCACTGTTGATCGATTAAGGGATGGAAAAAATCCCGACACCGTACTGTTCCCCCTAGTTTTTTGTTTTTCCGTAGATCGAAGTGTGTTTCTAATTGCTTAGGGTTGTAGTGCTCATCAATACATGAATTTTGAGTGGTGGCTCACTGCCGAACGTCGATAGACACACCGCTGCAGGGCCGAAGTGTTCGGCTTCGTCGGTGCGTGCAACACACATGCTGAGGCAGTTCCTAGGCACGTGCGACGCACGTGTGAGTGGAGGAAACCACAGGCGCGTGCAACGCATGTGCGCGGTAATCGCACACACGTGCGTGGCACGCATGCGAGGTATGTGCCAGCTGACATCGGCCGGCGGTTGCCCACGCACGCGTAGGGCATGTGCCAAGTCGATTGGTTCGACCCGACCCAACCCGTTTGACCCGGCGTAACCGTTGACTTGACTCGGTCATCCGTTGACCGTTGACCATTGACCGTCGTTGATCACGGTTGACCTGTGTTGACCAGCGTTGACCATTGACTTTGACTATTGACCCAAAAAAAAAAAAAGAAAAAAGGAATTTGTTTTTTTTCAATTATGTCTATGTAGATTATATGTTAATCCCTTTTGTTCTGCATTTGTTGCAGGAACAATGGCTTCCCGTGAGCCGTGCGCATCCGTTCGCACAATGTCAGATAAACAAAAGGAAAGGCTTTCAGGGTTGATAGCCGATTTGAATGGTTATCGATGGGAGAGTGACGACATAATTGATCATGTTCTCGAGGTCAACAAGAAAATACAAGAAGTCATTTGGAACGGTTATCCCATGCTAGATACTCAGATGGTGCAATTCTTCATGAACACTCTTCCACCAGAATGGCAAGGAGTGTTGAATTGCCTATAGGAGGTCAAATGATTTACTAGATATAAGGAACTAGTAATGGAATTTGTAGATGAATATCATCGGGTTAGAGCCACAAAGAATGCGACCCAAGAAATGACTTCGATTAGGCGGGGGATGAATGTGCGAAGGAGAAATCCTAAGGGATATTCGTCAGTTTTTCCATAGCTATCAAGAATGCCTGAAAATTTTACAGAAGAAAAGAAAAAGAAATTGGACCAAGAAGAAGTTTTTCTTGTTCGTATAATAACTTGGTTTTAGATATTTCAAGTTGTCTTTTATTTTTAGTTGTTTTTTTTTTTATGGACATATTATGTGAATATTTTCTTCCTTGTTGTGTTAGTTACACAATGTGAAGTTTTTCCTTTTGAATAATTAATAGATGTCCAATATCATTTTGCTTCTGTTATTATTAATTGCTGTTGGTAGTTTATAGAAGATTTTGTAGCTTCAAAGAACTAATTTTGCATAGAATATTATATTAATGATAATTTCAAGTTAAGATTTTGGATGATGATTGAAAACAAAATGACCTTTTGACTCTGAAATCTTATTTGAAATTATTCCTTAATATGATGGGTTTGTGCAAAATGGATGCATAAATGATAGGCATTAATAATTCGTGCATATGTGTCTGATATGTTCAAATCAATGGCTTTAGCAACTAAGAACATAATTGTTGATTTGAATAAAGAAGACAAATTGAACGGCGAGAATTGTGAAATATTGAATAAGAAAATTCAATATGTGCTTGAAAAGCAAGAAGCATTAAAAGCTCTTGACCATGTTATGGAAGAACTTGAGAATGTTGTGCACCACCTTGAGCTAGTAGAGGATTGCCTAAAGACATTTGAGCGGGATACATATATTTGCTGTGTTGCTTTCAGCTCAAAAAGGGCTTCAAGCTCTAAGCGTAAACGCATTGATTCGTTCAATATGTGGAAATGCAGGGGATCAAGTCATTCTTGTAAGAAACCAAAAGTTAACCAACATAAAGAGGAAAACGTCCTCAAATGAAGAAGCTGACAATGGTAAAGTGTTACAACTGTGACCAGAAGGGTCACTATGCCCGCGATTGTCACGAGCCAAAGAAAGTACACACCCCTTGTACTATAAAGAACTTTGCTTATGTGTCAAGTTCTGTATTCTTAACTAAGTCTGATTCTTTGCGGACTGTAGATTCATGAGCGACAGACCATGTAGAGAAGGATAGAGAATCCTTCGTGGAATTTCGACGAATACCAACTGAAACTAAGTGAATTTATGTAGGAAACAACTCCAGAGTAGAAGTAAAAGGAATTGACATATATCAATTGAACATGCGTGGTGAACGCACTTTGTTCCTACATGATGTGTTGTATGCTCCGGAAATTCGTCAGAATTTAGTGTCTGTTTTAGTGTTGGTTAAACTTGGTTTTAGTATGAACTTCCATAATAGTAGTGTGGATTTGTATTTAGATACAAACTACTATGGTTATGGTTATTTTTTGGATGGTTTTATTGTACTAAATGTTGACTATGGTAATGTCAATGTTTGTTATTCCCTTTTCACGTCTTTTAATTTATATGATAATGATGTGAATGTGTGGCATGCTAGACTTTGTCACATTGGCCAACAACGTATGAATAGACTAGCCAAATAGGGCTTGTTGGGCAACATTGAAAAAGTCGATTTGCCTATATGTGAGCATTGCCTAGTAGGGAAAATGACAAGGAAACCATTTAGAAAAGGTAAAAGAGCTGAATTTCCTTGCAATTAATCCATACTAACGTCTGTGGTCCGATGAATGTGAGAGGAAGGCATGGGGCTGTTTATTTCATCACATTTATAGATGATTATACTCTATTCAGATATGTCTATTTGATTTTTTATAAATCTGAAGCATTAAGATGTTTCAAGAGATTTATAAACTTGGTAAAAAATCAATTAGACAAGAAAATAAAAGTATTGAGATCCGATTGAGGTCGAGAATATTTATCTGATGAGTTCAGAAAGTTATGTGATGAAAAATGAATAGAAAGACAATTGTCTATTCCCTATACTCCTCAACAAAATGGTATTGTGGAAAGAAGAAACAGAACCCTACTGGAAATGGTTAGGTCCATGATGGCGCATGCTAACTTACCTATCACTTTTTGGAGTGATGCGTTATTAACTGCTGCCTATATACTTAACCGAGTGCCTTCCAAATCAGTTACTTCCACTCCATATGAGTTATGGATAGGTAGAAAACCGGACTTAAGTTTTCTTAAGCCATGGGGTTGTGCTGCCTATACTCATGAGCCCTCTCACAAGTTTAGGAAATTGGGTCTTAGAGAAAAGAAGAGTATTTTCATAAGATACTCTGAACACTCGAAATGGTATGTGCTCATAGGTGAGTAGGAAAGTGGAAATATAACTGAATTCAAATCACGGGATATCACATTCTTAGAGAATGAATTTCCTAAGAAGGGTGAAATAGGTGAGGATTACTTCCTATTTGAAACCTTGGATTCGGATAATGAATTTAGTAGAGTTCGTCCAAGTGGGAGTAACATGAGAAGTGATGAATTTAATTTAACTCATTCTCAATTACAACCACATGATGAGATAATATTGTCATTATCTAATCCGAGTGGGAGCATGATGGGGAATGATGTACAAAGTGTATAATCTCCCATACGGCGAACAAGCCGCAAATGTATTCCCCGTCAACGCTTTGACATTGAAGGGGAAACTTTTATGGTTGCTCCACAAGATGAGGATGAGCCAAGAAATGTTAATGAGGCTCTAAATTGCCCTAGTAATGAAAAATGGATGCATGCAATGGAAGAGGAGATGGAGTCAATGAAGTCAAATCATGTTTAGGAATTGGTTGATCTTCTAGAAGGACGCAAAGCTATTGGGAACAAGTGGGTTCTCAAAATAAAGCATAAAGCTGATGGCTCAATAGAAAGACATAAAGCCCGCATTGTGGCGAAGGGGTATAATCAACAGGAATGAATTGATTATGAATAAACATTTTCTCCTGTAGTGAGATTTACTTCGATTCGCATTATTCTGGCAATAGTGGCAAGTATGGATCTTGAGTTACATCAAATGGATGTAAAGACTACTTTCCTCAATGGAGAATTAGAGGAAGAAATATATATGGAACAACCTGCTGGTTTCATTATAGAAAGCCAAGAAGAAAAAGTATGTTGACTTTTGAGATCGATATATGGCCTTAAGCAGTCATCAAGACAATGGTATATACGTTTTCATAATGCCATAATGGCATATGATTTTACAATGATTGATGATGATCATTGTGTATTTATCAAAAGATCCAAAGATCAATTTGTGATCATATCATTATATGTTGATAATATACTGATTGCCGGAAGTAATAAGGAGTTTGTTAATACTGTCAAAAGTTGGTTATCTTCCAACTTTGAGATGAAAGATATGGGTGGGGCTGCATACATTCTTGGAGTTATGATTTCAAGAGATCGTTCGAAGATGTCATTATCTCTTTTGCAAGAAATATACATAAATAAGGTTCTTGAACGATTTCGTATGCAAGGTAGTAAACCCATAGATACTCCTATTACAAAAGGTGAAGGATTGAGCCATAGACTGTGTCCAAAGACTCCACAAGAGAAGGAACAAATGAAACATGTTCCTTATGCTAGTGCTGTTGGGAGCTTGATGTATGCTATGATGTGTACAAGACCTGACATATGTTTTGCAGTTGGAATGGTGAATAGATACCAATCCAATCCAGGTCAAGCACATTGGAAAGCCGTTAAGAGAATACTGATGTATCTGAAGGGAACTGCTGATTACAAGCTAAGTTACCAAGGAAATGATCTGTGACTCGAAGGTTATTCAGAAGCTGATTGGGGAGGAGATTTAGATGAAAGGAAATCTACCGTTGGATTTGTTTTCTTACTGACTAATGGCGCCATATCATGGAGTTGTAAGAAACAAACGTGTATAGCCTTGTTCACGATGGAAGTTGAGTTCGTGGCATTATCAGCATCAGTACAAGAAGGTGTTTGGCTTAAGAGATTTTTAGATCATTTAGGTGTTATTGGGTATGCTGCAAATCCATTATTGGTTAACCGTGATAGCCAAGTAGCTTTAGCGTACACCAAAGATCCAAAATATCATGGCAAGACCAAACATATAGATACCAAGTATAATTTTGTCAAGGATATGGTTGCACGAAAAGATGTGAACTTACAGTACATATTTACACATAGAATGGTAGCAGATCCTATGACGAAGCCAATACCTAGAGATGTGTTTTGTGGTCATGTGATATCTCTAGGATTGCGTAGAGGCTGATGTACTAAATATTGTAATTTCCCCTAAGTGTTCACATTTAATGAATTTGTGTTTTCATCATTAATGCCTATGAATCTTTGTCTGACGTTTATGCATCTTAATGCTTAGTGCATTATATTAAGTTGAGAAAATATGTCGAACGGATAAGAGATTAGCCCACTCACACAGGTAATCGCCTCTATTTACTATGTGATAAATAGAGATGAAACGGTTTTAAGCTTATTATTTAAGTGATAATCGAGAGCTTAAGCTTTATATATATGTCACCTTAATTGAGTGTTAAGATGAGGATATAATATTTTCTATGTCCGAAAGTAAAATAATCCATATATTTTACTTTATCTATCTATGATGCCAAATGTGAGTTTTGATGAATTTTGTGTATGAGTAGATATGTGAACTCAAGTTAGACATTATGTATGTCTGAACTATCATCTGTACGGTATTAAAGGTGTAGACATACGCTCCATGGGAAAGAAGTTAAATATCGTAATACGTATTTCATACTACGTATGCATGAGACGACCAAGAAAAGTGGCAAAAGTTTGATCTCAACTTTTTGTGCCGTGTGAGACTCTTGAGGAAAAGAGTTCCTCAATTTAGTGCCCTCATGACTCTTACTTATTCTCAAGATTTCTATTTAGTGTTGCTATCTTAGGATGTTACCAATAATTATGAATTGATTCGATCTAATGGGACATTTCTATAAAAGCAAGTTGAACTGAAATTGAGAGTTTCAAGGAAAGAGGAAGATCGAATTTGGAGAATCACATTATAGTTTTGTATTCACTAGTCGACCAATTATGATTGTTTTGAGATAATCATAATTGTGAATACAATATATCATTATTTAAAGAGATCAAGAGAGATATAAATGTGATTGATCAATCTAGGGTACTGCATACTAAATTGACTCAAGATGTGATGCCCATTATGAGCTGCTATATATTCCTAACAGATATATGGCAATGAGCTCTCAAAGTATGCTGGTCGCACGGATTATTCACCAGTATGAATGTTATAGAGAGGTAAAGAGGATTCTGTTCAGCCCACCATGTGCGAGTGCGAGATGATGGTTTTTTCTTTGATGGGCCTAAGTTGGCCCGTCCGCCCATGTTGGGCTCAAAGGCCCTAGCCCGTGAGTTAAGGGCCCATGGAGGAAGTTATTATAGATAAAGGGAAATCTAAGAAGTGGTTATTCTATCGGATGAAGTTACATATTTTGGAAGGAGAGTTTATGTTCTCTTGGAAGTTATGTCTCTTTCACATTGCTTCTCTTCCTAAGCGAAGAAAAGAATTATCCTTTGAAGAACAGTGTCCGGTTTCCTCCTTGAATCGCAACATCGGTGTTTAGTCTGTGGAAACAAGGTATGTTTGATTATGTGATGTGCCTTAGGATTGGTGATTCATGTTTTACTGGACTTGCTTCTGCTTCGTTGTTTCTTTTGGGGATTCGATTCTGTGTCGAATCACTGTTTTGGGAATTCCGTTTTACCCAACACACCCCCTCTCTCCCCTCCCGTCCCCTAAACTCCTCTCACCGTTCCGGATAGCTTCATCGATGCCTTAGTTGTGTCCGATTCAGCTCAATCCCCGAAGAAATCCAAAAGCAAGAGCAAAGAGAAGAAGATGAAGGCAAAGGTCCAGTTCAAGGCCGATGGTCGCTTTGAGTGTTTGACGTCGGACAAGAAGAGCGGCAGCAAGGGCTCGAATCCAAGTAGCGGAAGCCCTTGGAGCATCAAGGGGATGCGAAGAAGGAGAAGAAGAGGAAGGCGCTAGAGTTGTGCGAGGACGACGAGGAAGACAAGCGAGACCAACTCCAAGCTGGTCGACCCTGAGAACTTGAAGGGGAAGAAGAAGAAGAAGGAGGAGGTGAGGTTGAGTGACGGCGATGATGAGGTGGCTCAAGAGGAGAACCCCAACGCTTGTCGAATTTCAGGATCTCGGACAGCTTGAGGTTGAAGTTGAAGGACAATGAAGTTGAAGGACAATGGGATCGAGGCGCCTTTTCCCATTTAGGCCATGAGGTTTGACATCGTCCTCGATGGGACTGATTTGGTCGGCCGTGCCCGCACTGGCCAAGTATGAAGACTTTTTATTCGAATTCCGCAGGATTGACATGTCGATGGTCGCGTGCTTGGCTGAAATTTGCTAATTAACTGACAAATTAGAGAAGTGAACGGTCTGGACGTTGCAGTAATGACAGCGTGTGATGTGGAAAAGGGTCACGGAGCTGACATATTTTGTTGGCTCTATGAGTTGTGAATGGTTGATGTATGAGTTTGGTGAATGTTGTTTTAATTAATAGCACAACAAAGCAATTATGGTGTAGAGCAACATTCTACAAGCCATTCCCGAATTCCCATGGCTTAGTCTTTGGTCATGGCAGGCACCGACTATCATTCCTCCTTGTGCGGAGCAACCGACAAGCTAGTGGAATCGTGCTAAATTAGCCCATACTAATTATTCGGTGTACTTGGATCTCGTCCTTGATGTGCTTCAATTTATTCAAGTTTTGACTATCCGAAGTGTGATGCGTGGGTAGATCTAGTCAACTAATGAAAGCGCTTTTGTATATGGCAGCCAAGCAACGATTGTCAAATTGGTTGTTAAAAGGGTTTTGGTGAAACTGAAGCTGAAACAAAGATTAGTGCCTAAACATTTAGTCGGACTTGATGATCGAGTAGAGCACTTGACAAAGTTATTAGATGTCAACCATCGCAATGTGCGGCTCATTGGAATTTATGGAATGGGTGGCATTGGTAAAACAACCGTTGCCAAAGTTGTCTTCAATGAACTACTTTCCCACTTTGGAAAGTGTTCTAGTTTTCTTGAGAACGTTCGAGAAAAGATGTTGACCGAGGGTGGCATAGTCCAATTGTAGAAAAAACTTATGTCTGACATTGTTGATTTTGGATATGCAGAAGGAGTCGAGGATATTGAACAAGGAATGAGGAGGATTGGAGAAGTACTTAGCATGAAGAAGGTCCTTGTGGTTCTAGATGATGCTGATAATAAAGGACATATTAAGAGACTAATAGGAAACAATTCATTACATTCAAGATCTAGAATAATTATTACAATGAGAAACAAGACTATTTTGCAAGGTCGGGAATTTAAAGATAAAATTATACCATATGAGATGCTTAAGATGGATGATGCTTTTGCACTTGAGCTTTTTTGTCGGCATGCCTTTGGAAAAAACTTTCCTTCGGATGATTATCATTGGCTTTCCAAGGAACTTGTCTCAAGTACAAGAGGGCTTCCTTTGGCTATCAAAGTGATAGGTTCATTGCTGAAAGGGAAAGATAAAGCATTTTGGAAAAAGACTAAGATCAAGTTAAGGAATGTACCTGAGGAAGAGATTCTGAAGAAGTTGAGGATTAGCTATGAAGACCTAGACAAATGTCAGCAACAAATTTTTCTCGATATCGCATGCTTCTTTTTCAATAAGAAAAAGACCAATGCAATTTACATGTGGGCCAATTGTCAATTTTATCCCGAAAGAGGAATTAATGGCCTTACCAATAGGTGCTTGATAAAGATATTGGACAACGATAAGTTTTGGATGCACGATCAACTAATAGACATGGGAAGGCAAATTGTCCGTCAAGAAAGTCCAAGCGATCATGGAAAGCAAAGCAGGCTGTGGATTGCAAAAGAGGCCCTGTGAAATCATTAAAACCGAAGAGGTAAGTAAGAAATGTCCGATTTTTAAATAGAACTTGTATATTCTAGAATAAAGGATTCTATTTGATTTAGGATGCTTATCATTTTTTCATTCCCATTCAAGTTCATAAAACATGGTGGTTGGAAGTTGACAAACTTCTTCACAAAATTGCAAAATTTCACTTGCAGAGGAAGGACAAGGTTCAAGTGCTTGAGATAAATGTATGGGATGGCTCCATAAAGATCACAAGTGGAGAGCTTGAAAGGTTACCAAACCTAAGATTCCTCAAGTTACACAATGGAACTTATGCTGGGGACTTCGCAAAGTGCCCTTCAAAGTTGAGATGGATTTCTTGGCAACCTCCTCGTCCCAAATCTAGGGATGTTGGGTACTTTGCAAAGTGTTGTTCAAAGTTCAAATGGATTTCTCGGCAGCTTTCTCTTCAGGATTTTAGGGCAAACAATACATATTTGAATCATCTTGTCGTTTTTGAACTTGGTAGAAATCACATTGCAGATGATTCAAAAGCATGGGACTTAATCAAGGTAAACTACATGATTTAATTCTAGTCTAATGGTCCTAGTGTTTCTATGCATTGGTTCTTACACTTGACATGCCGTCCATTTTTACAGAGGGCACGGAATTTGAAAGTTCTATCTCTTCGGAGCGTTATGGCATAACGACAATTCCAGACTTCTCTAAATGCTTGGGTTTAGAGACGTTGACTCTTGCCTATTGCGACAATTTAAAGCGAATTGAAAGCTTCATTGGAAATCTACGATTGTTGATTAAGTTAGAAATTGTACATTGTAGTGGTCTTACAAATTTGCCTGAAGACGTGGGGGCATTAGTGAAACTTAAGCACTTCTCATTGCGGGGATGTTATGGGTTGACAGAGCTTCTGGGCTCACTTGGGAATTTAACCTCATTGATAGAGTTAAACTTATCACATACAAGGATAAGTGAACTTCCCAACTCCATTGAAAAGTTAAAATCATTGCGTATCTTGCGTTTCGCAAGTATTAATCGGTCTATTCATGTTTAGCAGTTTTTTCCTCATGGCATTAGTAGTTTGGTAAATCTTGAAGAATTGGATCTCTCTAAGCAACGTGGAATGAGAGGTGAAATTCCTGTTGAAATTGGAGAATTGTCTTCTTTAAGAATCCTAAATTTGGAATTCACTAATATTTACGGAATTCCATGGATAATCAACATGCTTCATCACCTCCAAACACTCAATTTATCATCTTGTGATACAATTCAAGAATTGCCAGAGCTTCCCATAAGTTTGACCTGTCTAATTTTTAGATCTGCATCATTACGCTCGGTCCCTAATTTGTCGAACCTTACTAATTTGGTTACATTGCAACTAAGTGATGGCTCTCGGGATCACAAGACATCATACGTAATGACAGGATGCAATTTAAGATGGATTGGGAGGTTATCTAGACTGAAATGGTTGGATTTAAATCTGCTAAACGTCCCTGCGCCTCTAGAGTTGGCTTCTCTTTCTCATATGGAATTTCTTGAATTAATGGGCTTAGACATAAAACCCCTCATGCAGCTTTCGTCCTCCTCCTCGAGATTCCGAAATTTGTCGAATTTACAGATTTATTGGTGTAAAGTGAAGGAAATTCAGCTAGATGGACTTCTACAACTGGAGAAGATAGCCGTCAACAATTGTAAATTGCTTAAGAGGTTTTCCATTCATTTGGAACTAACCAAACTACAGAATGTGGAGGTGACATGTTGTCCAAAGCTAGTTAAGATACAAGTTGTGGGTCTTTCGAAATCATTGGAACACTTGAGCGTTTCTCAGTGTGAATCTTTAAGAAGAATAGGTGGGTTACCATACTTGAAGAACCTGGAGCAATTGGCAATCAAATGGTGCAAAGTACTTCTATATGTTGAGGGCCTGGATGAGCTCAAGTCTCTAAAAACCTTGGTAGTCACGGGGTGCCCGTCATTGAGAAGTTTGATCAATGCATCTTGCACATATATACCAGATGATTGCCTAGTCTCTTTAGGGGAGTGCGGAGACTTCAAAGCCTCTAACATATATGTCGTGCGTGTCCCCTTGAAGAGTTACATAGAGGGGCCTCTGTGCAAGGTGCGACGTGTTCTTCTTTTATGTGTGGAACTTTGATTTAACTCCTTTTATTGCACCGTAATTTTCTTAGGTGGCTGATTTGTTTCCTCACATTAGTCATCCATCTTTACTCCCTTTTTCGTTGTTGGATGTTGGCGGCTCCTAAAGCAATCTTTCCTCTCTCTTTTGAGGTTCCCAGCTTCTGTTATACTTCAATTACTTAGGTTGCACGTTTTTTTTTCCTATTTTATTTCAACTTGCCTTATTTGCTGTTGGATAGTTTTGGTTCGTTATATTGCCAGTAAAGTCGTTTGAAATTATACATATTAGTGATTATGGATTATTTGATTTGATTGTTGCATCGATGAGTTGTGGAGAAATTAATGTCCATTGATTTGATCATAGTTGTACAAAAGGAGAAAAAAGAGCTCAGTAGATTTTGGCACGAGTTGCCACATGTGAAAATGAATGAGGAACAAGGGACAGGTACTTTGTGGTATATATGTTTGAAATCATAACGATCCATCTCCTATGAATTTATTGTTGGCCTCGAGTAAAAATAATTTGAATGTTTGTTTTGTTTCTTTCTTTATTAATTCTATCAGACTGTTTATGCAATTTGATTTAGAGCTAATATAACCACCTGCAAATTAAGCATTAGCTGTGTTACACATTTATTTGTTGTTTTGCTGGTGCGTGCATTTACAGTGGGCTTGACTAGTTTTCTATTTTTAGCCATCGGTGGGCCTGACTAATCAACTATGCATTTTTAGTACTATAGCATATTGGGCCCGTTTGGTTCAACTTTGGGGAAATGCAAAGGGAAATGGCTTTGCATTTCCCCAAGTATCTTTAGAGGGATGGACATTTGATGAAGGCAAATGTGTTTGGGTACTCTATTTTGGTGTATTTTGTAAAGTAGCTTTGAGGTGAAAAGAAAAAGGTTAAAAAAAGAAAAGGAAAAAGGAGGAGGAGATGCTCAAGCGGAGAGGGAACGACGGGAGGGCAACATGAGCTGGTGGTTGTGGTGGGGAGGCGGCGGTGATTTGGTGGCGGTGGTGGTGGGGAGGCGGCGGGTCGCGCAACCCATGCACCGCCGTTGCCTAGGTCGCGGCCTCGGGCGACACCAATTGTAGATCTAGCAATAGATGGCCGCGATCTATCTGTTGGCGGTGCGTGGGTCGCGTGACCCAGTGCGGCGTCGTCTAATTTTCTATTTCTGGCCATCGGTGGGCCTGACTAGTTAATCGTGTGTTTTTAGCTCCTATGGCAAGTCCAAGAGGATTCATAACTTTTGCATAGTACATGATTATTTCAGAGTAAATTAAAGCACATGTTGCTTGAACAAATAGTCACATGTCACAATGTAACTTTTATACAAGTGAGAATATTATTTCACTAAAAATGCAATTTAAAGAGACCAATTAATTTTGAAGCATATGACTTTAATTTAAGAAAATATACAACAACTGACAGACTTGCATAAAGTGATTTGAAACAATGTGTCCCATGGTTATGGATTTTTCATTCAAAAAGGAGAAAATAAAACTCTTTTCTAGTTACAAAATGCAAAACAATTGAATATTACTAAATCAGAGTAAAAATCTCCACTCTGTTAGTGCATTTATGTCTTGTTTCCAAAGGATTGTCTAGTGAATGTGGGATATAGAAAAGCAAATTAATGATTTAAAAATTAACTAATGTTTCCATTCATATATAAAAGTTAGTAGTTACAATCCTCAAATCAAGAGTGTAGAAGCCACTACTGGAAAGTTTCATTTACACTGGCATTCTAATGCTATTTTTTTCCCTTAAAGAGGGATTTTGTGATAAGATAGTACTCCCAGGCAGATGATTATCTAACTTATTTGATGTTTAATTTAAATTTACATCACATGCTTATTAAAAGTTCAAAATTAGATAATAAAAGAAAAATCAAATAAGTACTGCTAATATTACACTGGACATCAGAGTACTTAATCCTAGACCTGTCTCTAACTAATGAATGATATCTGTGTCCTACTAGATTTAGGTAGATAAGCATAAGTGTTTAATACATAACCAATACATATGTTGTTCGGCTCTCTCATTGAACCTGTTAAATCACAGCGTCCCTTCACAATCATATTCCATCTTGGAGTAAAGAAGCCTAGTGAATGGTCGCACTGTTTTGGTGGAATAAAGAGGGAAAACAAAAATGTCACTCCTGATTCAGTGACATATAAAAGATTGATTGCTGACGTTAAAGGTTTCGGCTTCCATTTAAAGAGAATGTGGTTCGAGACTCCTGGTGAATACTGCAACTTGCTCATAGAGATCAAGAGTGATGAGCAAGTGAAGGGAATGGTGCAACTAGCATCTAAAAGAAGATCAATTCATCTGTACGTCGAGGGAGGGGTTGACAGTGAGTGGGAAGGAGAATATGATGACGAGATGATGAAGATGTTAAGGGAGGAATGGGCAATGAAGACTGATGTGTATTTTGACGAGGATGGGGCTAAGTGGGACGTTTCAAGTCCTGATGAAGACTCAGACTCTGCATCTGTGGTGAAAGCGAAACTGATGGCACCTCCTCCATTGATGATTTCCAATCAGAGCCAGGCAATGCTGAATGTTTTGAGGCCATGGAAAAAGGAGGCAAATGAGGGACGGAAGGGTTGGGCACTCTGGCATTGTCAATGGAGGGAAAACGAGGAGTATGGAAAATAGAAAGAAGGAGAAGGATGAGAGTGGGGAACCTGCCAACCAAAATGATGTTGTTCGGTCGAGTTGCCAAAGGGTGCGAAGGAGTTGAACATCATGAGAGCTCCTGCAAAGCTACAACTGAAGTTGAGGATGAAGGGGACCTTTCTTCTGTAAGTATTGAATATTTGCATTATCTTAGTTGTGCAGTCCTCAAAACTAATGTGGAATTTCAATGTGGTCCAGGTGAAGAGAGGCAGAACTGTGGAGACTGACCGAATGCCTACAAAAACCGGCAAAAACAGGCAGAGGAAGTGGGACTGGACGTGCTTCAAATCCAGGAAGGGATCCTGCAGAAAGAGGCAGAGGAAGGGGTATAGCTTCAAGTTCAAGAAACAGCAAAGGTTCGAGGTCAGGTAGCGACGCAGCTTCCACTTCAGGAAAGGGCAAGGCATTAAATTCAGGAAGGAGCATATCTTCAATTTCACGAAGCAGCGCTACTTTGAGTTCAGGACAGGACATGATTTTGAGTTCAGGAAGGGGTAGAAGTTCAAGTTCAAGAAGGGACACAACTAATATGGGCACAAGTTCAAGTTCAGGAAGGGGCATAGCGTCTAGTTCTCGAAGCAGCTCGACTTTGAGTACAGGAAGGGGCAGAGGTTCAACTTCAGGAAGGGCACGACTGTAAGTTTAGGAAGGGGCACAACTAAAATGGGTGCTAGTTTAAGATCAGGGGCAGAAGAAAGGTTCTTCAAATTCACGAAGCAGCATGACTTTGAGTATAGGAAGGGGCAGAGGGTCAACTTCAGAAAAGGGCGCAACTATGAATTCAGGAAGGGGACCGACTTTGAGTTTAGGAAGGGGCGCAACTGAAATGGGCGCAAGTTAAAGATCAGGGACGGACAAGGGTTCGAGCTCGGCCAAGACTAAGCCTCAAACATCGAGTTCATGATAAACTAAATCAAGGTAAAGTTGAAGTGTCCTCGAATGTTCTTCCATTTTTCTTTTCGGAGACTTAAAATCAACATGTGCTTATGAAACTATGTTTGGGTAATATCTGTTGAAGATGCGAGGCAAAAACACGTTACGAGAAATTCAAGGTTGCGGCATGGCTAGAAGATCACGAACGAAAACATCAGGAGGAGTTGTTCTAACTCAGGATTGTAAAGGAGCAATTTCAGGACTAGTTTGAACCGCGGTTCCCTGTTGATATTCGTTTTTGTTTGCTTGTCATAATTTGTTAGCTGAATGAAGACAGAAAATGTGAAGCAACTGCTCTGTTACTGATAAGGATATCATCGGCAGCTTTTCTATCATTTCAGTGTGAAAAAATATTCAAATGCAAAGTGTCTTCCTTCAAAAACCAGTAGTGTTGGCAAGTAGTTACGAAAGCTTCAAAGCTTTAGAAAATACCATGCCAGAAATAGTTCTCGATAATGCTGACCTTGTGTGAGTTGATTGACGAGCCATATCGCATGCACTGAAAAAAAAAAAAAAAGGGATATGGTATTGGGACTTTTGAACCGTTGCAAAAGTTCAATCGGATTTCTTAACATTTCTTTGTAATCAGATATCTAAACTATTTTTTATGTTTGAGTTGGTCCTTCCAGTAAAGATAAATGCAACGTGGTATCTTATGTGGCAATTATAATATAAAAGGTTGTTGTCAAAATTTTTATTGTAAAATCTAGAAAAGGACGGAAATCTGAAAAATGAAAAAGAAAAAACATCAAACAGAAATTTACTTTGGAAGTCTCCATCTAGAATTAGTTTTGAACTGGGTTGCATTTGTTTTGCCTAAGATGAAGTCATTCTGCCAATAAACCAAATTAATCCACAAATTCATGAGAAATGCATTTGCTGCCTTCTAGTTTTGCCTATAATTAGACTGTTGCATTCTTCGCTAACCTCGATAGCACATACAGTTTTATGTGGCATTACTCCTCTTCTGCTATGTCATCAACTTATGTAAACTCATTTTTTCACCCAAAGAAAAGGAAAAGGAAAGTATCTCACCACCAGAAACTAAAATATATGAGCAGAGAACATGAGTATATAGTAAGTGAAAACCACTTAATTCCATACAATTTCTATTCCTTTGTTTTGGCCGGTGATAGAGAATAGAAATCTTTTGTTGCTTATATGGAGAGTAGCAGGAGGACAACCTGAAAGGTCTGAAACATGACATCTTCTACGCCACATGGGCTCAAAGAGCTGCTGTAGCAGAGAAAGCCCAATCTTGTTGGACTACTAATTAAGGACAACGTACAACGAGCAAAGTTCCCATTTTTATCAACAGTCAACGCCCATGTTGCATCTTCTTGTTTTCCCCCTAAATTAGCAATACAAATTGAAAAGCATTATCCATGGTGCCCACTTGAAATACTTATGATAGACCATGTTGTCGACCGGCAGAGCACGGCACACCGGCTCCAAAATAGCCAACTTTAAGAACCATGGCATGGCGTAATAGCCAACTTGGGACTCATGGAGAGGTTTGCATTGAATTTACATGGTGACATTTCTTCCGTGTGTTTGCGTGGAGTGGTATTTTGGTCCATTATCACTTGCTGAGTGAAGTTCATCCCTCCTGCTTTCGATTTCATCAAAGATAGGTTCTTAATTTGAAATTGAATGATTCGATGGGAAATGCTTCTAGAAATCACTTTCAGCTGTGTTAGCATCTGCCAGACAATTGTACAACGGACTTACAGTTGGAAATTACTACAGAAAATATACAGCTAAAACCGATATTAGCAGTCGAGCAGGAAAGCTTAACGAAACTCTTTATAACTTGCAAAATCAAGTGATCCCATTCTCTATGCTCAAGCATGACTCCCCCAGCTCTATTTCAAGCTTAACGTTCGGTTGCACTTGCATTGCCTTTGAATACTCTTTCTAGGATTCCGATCCTTTCTGCATTCGACAAGTACTTCTTAGTTACTGCGCAAAAAAGAATGTCACCAATGTTGCAGAATTAGATAAATCCCAGGGCTCCGCATTGTGCATTACGAAATGTGTGACAAGGTTTGGTGAACACTAGGTGCTTGTGACTAATGCTAGGTGAAGTATGGAGGTGTCAGCCTTCATAATGCCAACTAGAGAACATGGAAAGGCAAGATTCTTGATTTTCTTTATTGCAAGGAAATGCATGGTCCAATATAAAGTGACAAGGCTAAGCGTAACTACACTAATCGACAATGATGGTTGCTAAATAGGCAACGTGTAGGTCTCATTAGGAAATAGTTGGATGACAATGTTTATCACAGTGTGGAGAATGAAATTGCCGTCAGAAAAAAAAAAAAAACACTTTGGAAGAAACTTTAAGTGTTGTATGAGAGGAAACCAGCAAATAACAAGCTTAACCGTATCGAGAAGCTTGTTGCTCTGAAATATCAAGAGGGCACTCCAATGGCGGATCTCTTGAATGAGTTGCAAAGCTTGAAAAATGATGAGCTACAAGCATCGTTCTTCGTTAGTTTGCTTCTAGATAGTTATGGGACATTGATGACAACTCTCATCTTATCATCACTAACGGAAAAGCAAAGTTGGATGCGGCAAAATCTAGCTTGTTTGAGTATGAGGTGTGGGAGAAAAGTGTCCGACTTATCTAAACCACAACTTGTTGTCTTAGAGCATGGAGGAAGAAGTAAATCTCGACACTCCTACAACCGTGATAGATCCAAGGGAAGATCCAAATCAAGAAAAGGCATTGATCTTTATAATTGTGGTAAGCCAGGTCAATGAAGAATATCAATCGATCCTTCAAAAGAAGAAAGTAAAAGTAGATGCCAAGCAAGAATGACAATGCCGCAATGGTAAGTTCCCAAGAACGCTTACTATAGATTATTAGATAAAAAAGAATTGGCTTGGTGGTTCGACGGGCTGAATAGACATGTCCATATCTGTCCGAGGATTGAGCCTGCACGTGACTTTTGAACTATCAACGCCTAGTCCATTTAACAGATGATATCAGTTCAGGTTGCCCTAAGGAAAAAAAGAAAAGAAAAAAACCTCTTTGGACCCAATCCACTAACCCTGAATAATATCTTCTCTGTGTCATGAAATTTAGGTCCTCATCTTTAATATCTGTTTTCACTTGGGAGGACTGAGCTTTGACAATTCTGAGAAACCAGACCACTAGCCACCATGGAGCCCCATCTTAGTCGAATTGAATATGCTCGGTCAAATGACAAGATCCATTACATATACATATGTAATAAAATGTCACTTTCTCCAATTAGAAAAAAAAAAAAAAAAAACATTATTTTTTCCCCATGGAAAAAAAAAATAAAAAGCTAGCCCAAGAACCCGTGGAAACATTACAGTTAAAGAGCTGGTTAACATTGGTGTTGCAGAGAATGTAGCTCCCCAGTGTAGTCAACGAAAGAATCCCTACGCGTTGGCCGGCGAGGCGCCATCATGGAAATTTCAGCTACGACCACTACATTTTTAAGTTTATAAATAGTCCATTGCTTGCGTGATTGAGTGTGACCCATGTCGATACCAGGTCAATTACGTCGGTCCAAAGTAGCCAATCCGTTTTGTGTTTTTGACCTCTTCAACAGAGCAGGTAAGATAGAGTGACGGAGTGGAAATGAGATTAATGTGAATAGCAATCCACAGCACGTGCAAAAACTTGCAAATACGTGCAAAAGGCAGAACATGCTTGAAGCGCGTAGAGAGATAAACTCCACACTTTATAATCAAAGTTCAATGAGGCGTCCAAACTTTGTTTCTACCCTAGACCAGACCAGAAACAAATTTCTCTTACTTTTCTGAGAAAGATTCCCGCACTGACATGACAATTGCAGTGTGTCCATCAATATCGAGGGGATTTTCAGCTCATTATTGGGTGTGAACTGAATTGCATCTCGCAATCTATGTGGCTGAATTAATTATGTGCATAAATAATTTATTATTAATCTAACAATAACAAAATCTTCAATTGATATCCTGCCATCTTAAAAATTAAATCTACTACACACAAAAAAATGCCGAGTTTGTGTGACTTTATGTACTCTAGTTAATTGGGATAATACAATATAATATATGTCTAATTTCTCATGTTCCTTCCCTCTATCACCTTGATGTCCTTTGCCAAACATAAGGTCAACAATGGCTGCCCATGAAGTTATTTAACTCTAGAGTCGTCTATAGCACATTATATATGATTCTAAGATGGTGGGACCTCGATTCATTTCCAGGAAATGCAACCTTGGACCTGTGGGGTTGCACATATCTAATCAAGCCAAAAAAAAAAAAAAAAATTAAAATTTATCTAAATGGCAGCAGATTTGCCTTTATGGTCTTCCAAGGAGACTAAAAATTTCAATTTAAAAGTAATCATTGGTCTTCGTCAAGTGGTTAACACCAAAAAACACGGGAACAAACAATACTAACATATATGTAATCTTACATGTATAGTCCATTTTAATGTATGACGTGTAAACTTAAAATAAAATGAAAAATTATTGCTGAATGAGTTGGCATATTATCGACCAAGAAAAAAAGTCATGATACCAACTTAAGCAATATTGTATATCAGAATAACTATATCCTATTTCTCGAGATATCATAATGCAACACATATCTTTTATTTGGTTGGTATTCAATAGCGGTTTTCAACTATGTTATATGTGCTTTGAAACGTTGATTTTCAGGAAGTACAATGCTAGTGATTCTAAATTTTGTATACTCAAAGATAAGAACAAAAGAGAATTGTAAATTTCCGTGTCCATCACAATTGATCATCTAATGTAACAAGACATCACAATATTAATTACAATCGATTATAGATATGCACAATTAAGGAATATATAAAGAATCTCCTAATTATTCCTAACATCTCCTTAAACTCATGGCAACGGAGAAGAAGTCAACTAGAATTTTGATAAAAGATCTAAAACGCGTCTGGGCGAATGTGACTTAAATATAAAAGATTTTCTCATAGTTATTCATTTAACAGTAAATTGAAAAAAATATTAATTACACATATATTAATGTCTTATAAAATGATGCAACACTTGCACGAATGCACAAAATATTACTATAAATACAACTCCTGATCAAAAGACACCACTCTACTAATTAATTGGAAGGACAATAATAATAATAATAACAGGAAAAGTTTCATCTCTAGTAACCAAAGCACGACCTATCTCTTTTTCTCTATCGATTTCAATCGTTAACTTTCTTTCTATTCGACCTGTCCAGAAAACCAATTTGGATAACTCTATCATGACGGAAAAGGGGTAATCGATTTGAGACATTAATCCTTGTGATTGTGGCATCTACATAGGTAAGTGTAAATCGGAAAATGCTGAAAATGTTCAAAACGCATTCATTTTTATAGGTAGTTGGTATTAAACATGCTCAAATAAACTCCTTTATTCCTCCCCAAAAAAAAAAATACACTTCTTCACATTTTTTAAACATGTGAAGGAATAAATTAACGTGATGGAAATTAGTTGGTGCTCGAAGAGTCCGGACACAACATAAAAGAACACATATAAAGGTAAAGGAGTATAAGAAATCCCAAATTAGTAACCCTATATCATAATCCGTAAAATGTGCATTAAATATTATGGTTAATATCACAAAAATTTAAACTGTTACACTGTGACAAATTAAAATTTCATTAGTTTAAGTTAAATTTTACCATCAAATTGTTGAATTAAATGACACGTGGTAATTGACGGGTATATTGGTATACTAGTTTATAGTTTTATCCCTTGTCCCGATTTGTGGCTTTTCACAATATTAATCTAATTTAATAAAGATTAACGAAAGATAAATTTATCACAAATGTACCTATTGGAGTTTTTGGTGATCAAAAAATTAGATTGAGGTAAAAATTGTCACGTGTGTATCAATTTGAGGTTTTTAGTAGTCAAAAAATTAATTTAGATTAAATTTGTCATATTTGCATCAGTTTGAAGTTTTTCCATGATATTATCCAAAGATTATTTAGATTGTGAGAAACGTCATATGAATCGTCTCTCTATCTCTCACTCACAACCTTGACTATTAAGCTCAACACCCATCGACTCACGGCATCAACTCTCAATTTTTAATATGAGTCAAAGTCTTTTTACTAATCTTGCAATTAAGAATAGGGAAGTTCTTTATTTTTGGTTTTACTTTGTTTATCAAAAAATGTTGCATTGAATGTGTGAAACTTGATGGAACCGATTCCATGGACCTACTTGGATTTGGACCCGGACCGGTGATTCGATTTTCGGGTGGATCCATGGAACCAACATGCCAATTTCGATTCCTATTTTTTTGAATTGGTTCGATTTTTGGGTGGATCCATAAAATCGCCCATCTAAACCATGCTCATCTCTAGTGAGAACTATACATAAAGTAAATGTTATTTCTTATATCTAAATGAAACAAACATGATTTACCAAAAAAACAAAATGAAACTAACAGACGAGACATTCATTTGAAGCATACTAAAATTTAAATTTTAAATAAAAAAAGGGGAAAGGAATCCACTAAGTTCAGGGTTGCCAAAATTCCCAAACTATAAGCAGAATTTCTCCATATCATAATCCGTATTACGAGAACAAATAAGTGCATTAAAGATTATTTTAGATGGAGAGACAGACCCAAAAAAAAAAAAAAAAAAAGGAAGGACGAAGGGTTTTAAAAAAGGAAGAATATGATATCTCTCTCTCTCTCTCTCCTCTCTCTCTTCGCCCACCACTTCGCCCGGCAATAGAATCCAGGTCTGGCTGTTGAGCGACGGCGGACTGCTGCGTCCACCCCTCCGTCGTCCCGGCGGCTGTGCCTTGGCCGATAGAGCTGCTAGTCCACACATCTGGAGACGCAAAGCGGCGGTCAGCCACGGACGGCCTCTCCTCCGCAGATCTGAGCTCCAACCTCCACGCCCACCCCTCGGACGTCGGCGTGAGTAACAAGCCGCCGCCGTCGTTGCTAGCGACGATCTGAGCGCTCAGATCTGTGAACGGCTCGTCACTTGCGATGACAGCTCGTTCCTCTTCTTCTCGTCCACAGATCTGAAGCGTTCCGTCTTGGACACGGAGGGGCGGCTCGGCCTGGACACGCAGCGGCGTCAGCCTAGACGCGGCGCGGACAACTCTGCCGGCGGCGACGCCGGAAGTAGGCTCCGAGGTTGGGCTCAAAGTTGGCCGCAGGTAATTTGGCCCAATTTTTTTCTAAATAATTCAACATCCAAAAATATATATATATATGTATATGCAATTTGTAAGCGGCTTAAAGTGCTAAAATATAGGCGCGCTTTTAATTTGAAGTGTATTTCTGAAAGAAAAAAAAACGTTTAGAAACAAATTTTTTAGATTACTTTTTTTTTCCAGATTTCTATTTTTTTTTTAAATTTGAAAACAATTTTTTATACATTATAATTGCCCCATAATTTTTTTTAAAAAATGATCGTTCTATTAAGTTCCTAAATAATATACTCTTTTTTTTTTTGTTCGAACCAAAAAAGGTTATAGGCATGATTGGAGATTTCTCGGCAGTTTAGGGATTGGATGCTTTAATTAAGGGGAAAAGAAAAGGGATTTTTTTATTGGTGGCCTTTATGGTCTCCCAATGAGTCTTTTTTAAATTTCGAAACTTGTTAAAAAAGTCTTGCGCACCTTCACTGGTGTCTACTTTTTATCACTTGCCTCGAAAGCCTCCGCTCATTTCTTAAGCTAGGCCACGCCACACCAACTTCTTTTCTCTACAGGGAGAGAGAGATCCGGAAGTAATAAGCTTCCTAGCTATGGCGAACTCGGAGGCTGGATCGAGTAGTGATGCTTGCGAGCATCAGGGGGCGAGTATCAAGTGTTCCTGAATTTCAGAGGACCCGACACTCGTTATGGATTCACGGACTTCCTCTACCACAGCTTGGTAGATGCGGGAGTCCGCGTATTCAGGGACGAAACTGAACTCCGTGTCGGCGAAGTGATTGGTGGGAACCTTCTACGTGCTATCAACAACTCTATGATTTATATACCCATCTTCTCTCAGAATTATGCTTCCAGCAAATGGTGTCTCCGTGAGCTTGCGCACATAATAGACAATGTGTCTCAATCAGAGGGTAAAAAAAGTATCCTTCCCATTTTTTTCACGTGGAACCTGAGGATGTTAAGCTTAAGACTCCACTATATAGCGATGCTTTACTGGAACATAAGAAGTTGTTTCCCGATGAAGTCGAGGCGTGGAGAAAGGCTCTTGTAAAGGTAGATGAAATCAAGGGATGGATCGTAACAAAGGATCAAAGGTAATTACTCTCTTAAGACCCTTACCTATTTCTTCTTTTCCTTTTGTTGTATGGAATACGGTGTTTCCTGTCAAATGATTTATTTTATTCTTTTTGTAACGGGAAGTATTGAAAACTACCTCCAATGCTGCTCTCATTCAACTTTACATCCTCTGCTTTGTCTATGATTACCCAAGGAAACTAAGATTTGGTGAAGCAAAATCATGTCTCAATATTCAATAGAAGCGAGAGCAAACTACAATCTTCAATGTACAGCGCTGCATTTCTCTTCATGATTCTCCCTGTTACAAGTGCTGAAAGTTTTTCTAGGCTTAGCTATAAATGTCGAATTTTTGTTGATGCACAATATAGTATCCACCACTTGGTTACTTTGGCTACTGCGTAAGGTAATACTATAGTCTTCAGACATTTCTATAACCTACATATGAAAAACATATCAAGTGAATCGTGCTAAATTAGCCCATACTAATTATTCGGTGTACTTGGATCTCGTCCGTTGATGTGCTTCAATTTATTCAAGTTAAAGTTTTGACTATCCGAAGTGTGATGCGTGGGTAGATCTAGTCAACTAATGAAAGCGCTTTTGTATATGGCAGCCAAGCAATGATTGTCAAATTGGTTGTTAAAAGGGTTTTGGAGAAACTAGAGCTAAAACAAAGATTAGTGCCTGAACATTTAGTCGGACTTGATGATCGGGTAAAGCACTTGACAGAGTTATTAGATGTCAACCATCATGATGTGCGGCTCATTGGAATTTATGGAATGGGTGGCATTGGTAAAACAACTATTGCCAAAGTTGTCTTCAATGAACTACTTTCCCACTTTGGAAAGTGTTCTAGTTTTCTTGAGAATGTTCGAGAAAGATGTCGACCAAGGATGGCATAGTCCAATTGCAGAAAAAACTACTGTCTGACATTGTTGATTCTAGATCTGCAGAAGGAGTCAAGGATAGTGAACAAGGAATGAGGAGGATTGGAGAAGTACTTAGCACTAAGAAGGTCCTTGTGGTTCTAGATGATGTTGATAATAAAGACCATATTAAGAGACTAATAGGAAACAATTCATTACATTCAGGATCTAGAATAATTATTACAACAAGAAACAAGACTATTTTGCAAGGTCAGGAATTTAAAGATGAAATTATACCGTATGAGATGCTTAAGATGGATGATGCTCCTGCACTTGAGCTTTTTTGTCGGCATGCCTTTGGAAAAAACTTTCCTTTGGATGATTATCATGCGCTTTCCAAGTGAGATTGTCTCAAGGTACGGGAGGGCTTCCTTTGGCTGTTGAAGTGATAGGTTCGTTACTTAATAGGAAAGACAAAGCATTTTGGGAAGAGACTATGATCAAGTTAAGGAATGTACCTGAGGAAGAGATTCTGAAGAAGTTGAGGATTAGCTATGACGACCTAAATGAACATCAACAACAAATTTTTCTCGATATAGCGTGCTTCTTTTTCAATGAGAAGAAGACCGATGCAATTTACATGTGGGCCGATTGTAATTTTTATCCGGTAAGAGGAATTGATGTCCTTACTAGTAGGTGCTTAATAAAGATATTGGACGATGATAAGTTCTGGATGCACGATCAACTCATAGACATGGGAAGGCGAATCGTCCATCAAGAAAGTCCAAATGACCCTAGCAAGCGAAGTAGGGTGTGGATTGCAAAAGAAGCCCTTGAAATAATAAGAACCAAAGAGGTAAGTAAGAAATGTCCGATTTTCAAATAGAAGTTGTATATTCTAAGATAAAGGATTCTTGCTTGATTTAGGATGTTTATCATTTTTTTCCTATCCATTCAAGATTGTAAAACATAGTGGTTGGAAGTTGACTAACTTATTCACACCATTGGAAAATTTCACTTGCAGAGGAAGAACAAAGTTGAAGCACTTGAGATAGAAGGATCTCTTGGTATTTATACAGGGTTTATACAGATCACAAATGAAGAGTTTGAAAAGTTTCCAAACCTAAGATTCCTCAAGTTAAAATCGGCAACTTTTGCTGGGGACTTTGCAAAGTGTCATTCAAAGTTGAAATGGATTTCTTTGCAGAGTCCTTTGCATTGTGGTTTCAATTGATTTCAAGGCAGACAATATGTATTTCAATGATCTTGTTGTTTTCAAACTTGACACCAATTATCTTCAAAGATGATTCAAAAGCATGGGACTTGATCAAGGTAAATCACATGTTTTAATTCTAGTCTAATGGTCCCAGTGTTACTATGCATTGGTTCTTACACTTGACATGCCATCCTTTTTACAGGGGGCACGGAAGTTGAAAGTTCTATCTCTCATGGGGTGTGATGGCATAACGACAATCCCGAACTTCTCTGAGTGCTTGGAATTAGAGAGGTTGACTATTGCAAACTGCAAAAGTTTAAAGAGAATTGAAAGTTTCATCGGAAAACTACAATCCTTAATTGAGTTAGAGATTGAAGGGTGCATGTGTCTTACTAATTTGCCTGAAGAAGTGGGGGCACTAGGGAAGCTTGAGTGCTTCTCATTGCGGGGATGTTGTGGGTTGAGAGAGCTCCCAGGCTCACTTGGGAATTTAACCTCATTGAAGAGTTGGACTTATCATATACAAGCATAAGGGAACTTCCCAACTCCATTGGAAAGTTAAAATCATTACGCATCTTGCGTTTCGCAATACAACATAGGGAGAATCATGCTTGGCATTTACCTAGTGGCATCAGCATGTTGGTAAATCTTGAAGAGCTAGATCTCTCTGGGCATAAAGGAATGAAAGGTGAAATTCCTATGGAATTGAAGAATTGTCATCTTTAAAAATCCTAAATTTAAAATCCACTGGTATTTGCCGAATTCTAGGGAAAATTGACATGCTTTGTCACCTCCAAATGGTCGACTTATTGGATTGTCATGAGATTCAAGAGTTGCCGAAATTTCCCACAAGTTTGACTTGTCTACGTATTCAATCTGAATCATTGCTCTCGGTCCCTAATTTGTCGTATCTTACTAGGTTGGATGAATTGCTACTAAGTAATTACAAATTTCTGATGGAGAGAGATCAAAACCGATCACAGGATGCAATTTATGTTGGATTAAGAGGTTATCTAAACTGAAAAAGTTAACGTTATGTCTGCTTGGCGTCCTTGGACCTTTAGAGTTGGCTTCTCTTCCTCATCTAGAATTCCTTGATTTGGCAGGCCTAGACTTAAAAACCCTCATGCAGCTTCCGTCCTCCACCAGCAGTTGGAAGTATTTGCAGACTCTATCCATCAGTCATTGTGAAGTGGAAGACATTTTACTCGAGGGACTTCCACAACTGGAAGAATTAAATGTCCATTCTTGTATACGGCTTCAGAGATTATTCATTCTTTCGAAATTACCGAAGCTACGACAAGTGAGTGTATCATGTGTCGAGAGCTAGTTGAGATACGAGTTGTGGATCTTTCGGAATCATTGAAAATCTTGGACATTCATCATTGCGAATCTTTGACAAGAATAAGTGGGTTGTTATACTTGAAGAACCTGGAGAGTTTGAAAATCAATGGCTGCCATGTACTTACTAATGTTGAGGGCCTTGACGAGCTAGAGTCTCTGAAATACTTGGAGGTCAAAATGTGCAAGTCATTGGGAAGGTTGATTGATGCATCTTGCACAAAAATACCAGATAATTGCCTCGTCTATATAAGTAGTTGTGGAGACCATATCAAAGATTTTGGTCATTTAGATGGAAAGCTGCCCCTGAAGCTTTATAAAGAATTGATTCTTCAGGTACGGCATCTTCTTCGTCAATGTGTGGGACTTTTGCATGCTTCCTTTTTGGGCCAAATATCCTCCTTTCTTTAGCGACATAATATCCGCCTTTTCAAAGTTGCCATTTTTTTGTTGCACGCTAATGTCTTAGGTGGTTGATTTGTTTCCTTACATTAGTCACTCATCTCTTCTTCCTTTTTGGGTGTTGGATAGTCTTAGTTCTTTAGTATTGCTAGCAAACTAATATAATCACTCTAAATATTAAATTAATCAAAATTGCTTTCATAGATAACATGCTAGATAATAGATCATAAATTATTGATTTCAAAAACATTATATGATTCCTTTGCAACTATTTTTTTTTAAGTTTTGCAATAGGCATAATTAATGCACAAATATAATATCGTGCATGTAATAAAAGTAATTATGGACTATTTAATTCGATTATCTCATTAATGCGCTATGGAGAAATTACTGTCCAATTCATAGCTGTACAAAAAAAAAAAAAAAAGAACTCATTAGATTCTACCAAGTGTCGCCACATGGGAAAGCGAATGAAGGCAGATAATTTGTGGTATATATGTTGATATTATGATAATTAATCTCTTATAAATTCGTTGTTTCCCTCTCAAGTAAGCATAATTGTAATGTTTGTTTTGCCTTTTTCTTTGTTATTTCTGTTAGACTATTTATGCAATTTAATATAGGGCTAATCCATTTACTTGCAGATTAATCAAAAACTGTGTTACGCATTTATTTGTTGTTTTGCCGGTGCATGCATATACAGTGGACTTGACTAGCTTTCCATTTTTGGCCATCAATGAGCACATAGTCATATATATATATATACATACATATTATGTTTTTATGTTTTATGTCTTTACATTTTTGTGATTTGTAGATTCAACCTTTTTATATCTAGATTATTTTTTTATCACTAAATCAGAGTAAAAATTTCTACTCTGTTAAATGCATTTATGTCTTGTTTCCAAAGGATTGTCTAGTGAATGTGGGATATAGAAAAACAAAATAATGATTCGAAAATTAACTAATGTTTCCATTCATATAGAAAGTGAGTAGTTACAATCTTCAAATAAAGAGTGGAGAAGCAACTACCGGAAAGTTTTATTTACACTGGCATTCTAATACTACTTCAATCATAAATGATGAACAAAGGGTAGTTAATTTGTGGTATATATGTTTGATATTATGATGATCCACCTCCTATGAATTTGTTGTGTTGGCCTCTTGAGTAAAGATACTTAGAATGTTTGTTTTGCCTCTTTCTTTAATAATTTTGTTGGAATGTTTATGCAATTTAATTCAGAGCTGATCTATCCACTTGTAGTTTAAGCGATAACTGTGAGTCACATTTATGTACTGCTTTGCCGGTGCATGCATATATAGTGGGCTTGACTCGCTTTGTATTTTCGGCTACCAATGGGCTTGAGTAGCTGTCAATGCATTTTTAGCACCACTGCAAATCGCGAACACGCGGGATTGTCATCTTTTTATAGTACATGATTATTTCAAAGTAAATCGAAGCGCATATTGCTTGAACAAATAGTCATATATTATATCAGGATGTAACTTTTATATGAGCAAACAAATTATTTCACTAAAAAATGCAACTTATGGATGAAAAGAGACACTAATTGATTTTGAAGCATATTATTTTACATTAAGAAAGAATACAACAACATACAGACTTTCTTAGACTGATTTAAAACAATGTGTCCCGTGGTTAGGGGTTTTTCATACGAATACGAAAAGTAGAAAATAGAACTCCTTTTTAGTTCCAAAATGCCAAAAAAAAAAAATTGAATTTATATCAGTATTATAATTGAAATAAATATCTAACAATTAAAAGATAGTAGTACGTGAAGTACATAAAATTATTATTAAAAAGAGTAGATTATTGTAATTAAAGTGAATATAAGATGAAGGTTAAGTTCACTAAAATAACGGTATTAAAGTTAGAAACAGAAACGGAACTTGACAAGCCTCGCCGAATCTAGCGAGATCGAGCTCGCGGCGTCGAGCGAGGCTCGATCTCGCCGATCCGGCGAGGCCGAGACTCGTCGGATCCGGCGAGGCTCGAGCTTGCCGACGTCGGGGCGGGGCCTCGGTCTCGCCAGATCTGCGAGATCGAGCCTCGCCCGACGCCGGCGAGCTCGATCTCGCTGCAGATCCGGCGAGGCCCTGACTCACCGACCACCGGCGAGGCTCGAGCTCGCCGGCGTTGGGTGGGGCCTTGGCCTCGCCGATTTGGCGAGATCGAGCCTCGCCCCAACACCGGCGAGCTCGATCTTGCTCCGGTCGTCGCCCGTCGGCGATCGGCTAAGGGAGGAAGAAAAAAAAAAAAGAAAAAGAAAAAAAAAAATTGAAATATAAAAAATAATATAATTTGGATTTTTATATAAAAAAAAATTATAAATTTCAAGAAGGCCATGGCCATGGCCATGGGTTGAAAGTGGGTCTAAATGGGTTATTAATGGGTTATTAGTAATGACCCATTTAGTTTTGTGCTTTATTTTCTCAAACCCATTTTTGACTCATATTTAACTTTCACTTAACCCATATAACTAAAAATGGGTCATGATATGGGTTTATGACCCATATTGCCACCTCTACGCAATCGGAGGGACAGCTGATGTCGTGCATATAGATTGATGGTCACTTAGAGTGCTTAACTGGATTGTGGGATTAATGAAGTGGTGTGGCTTTTTTTGTTTTTGGTTGGGGGAGGGGATTCTAGGTTCAGTGAACTAGTATGGTTGGATTGATAATATAGTTGTGATGTATTATTGCTCGCAAATGTGCGGCTTTTAGCCACTAACATGACTATCTTTGTGATCCCTCTCTTATTGCAGTGAAATATGTTTTGTGCTTCCTCTGCCTCATTGCTGAACACAAACAATGCTCGTCGGGCCTTATCCTCCTAGTTATACCATATTTGATGATGTGAGACTATTGTCTAGAGAACAGATGCTGCTGCAAGCTCAGTAATTTGGGCAAAATACTCTCATTTTTAACACAGTCCGATCTCCATTATAGCGGTTTTAACTGAGGCTCAATCTGGTATGACATGGAGAAGCCTGCAAGTCAGCATGCATGCAAGTCTAGCAACTATGTGGAAAATGCTCAATGAATTTTATTTATGCAAAACATGTCCACGATTAAAATATGTATTACAACTGTTTTTTTTTTTTTGGTAAAAAAAATATGTATTACAACTGTTCATACCTACCCAACCACAAAACAATGTCTACTAACGTAGTCTATGGCAGACTCAGCACATCCTTCCCTTTAGCCTTCTGACACATGTGAACCGAAATAACTGGGAACACTCAGCACACACTCAGCACAACCAATATTGTCTTCAATCTGGAATTACCTTTCTTTAACTTTCTTGTATCACGCATTTCAGTTGTGCGTTGATAGCTATGATTACAACTTCCATCGAACCACCATCATCCTCATGATGGGTTGACACTGTTTCTTCTTCGACATTGCACCCTAAAGACTTTAGAAACACTCCTTGGCCATTGACTGATTTTGCCATCAACCCAACAAGAAAACCGAACCTTCCTCCACATTTATATCTTGGGCAGGGAGAATGAATAGGTAGACCGGTAGGATGAATGAAGAAGCCAATGACGTCTCTGTGTCAAATGCTTAAGCATTGGCATTGCTAGTGCGTGATCCTTCGGAATTAGCCTTTTTCAAAGGTCTATTTACTTCAAGAATGGAGAATTGTCTTTCTCATACGTAAACAGACATCCAAGTGCTCAGCAATTTTAGTAGTTACTATCATCGGATGGCTACCGTTGCAAGACTGATATCAGCTGTGTTTGTGTTTGCAAGGCAATCATACAACAGACTTGCAGTTGCAAATTTACTCTGAAATTAGTTTGGAAGATATGCAGCTAAAACCGACAATAGATTCGAGCACACAAGCTTAACCAAATTCTCTGTAGCTTGCAAAATCAAGTTGTCACGGGCACTATGCTCGAACACGACTCGCACAGCCCAATTTCTAGTCCCAGCAATATATAGAAACTGTCGTATTCCCTCAAGAATTTGCTTTACGAAGACTAACTCACAGAATCATGCTCACACAAAAACTAGTTAATGAACAAATGCATCAAATTCTACATGAATTGGGGATGAAGCTAGAACGAAGAGACTGTACATCTTCCTGTGGACCAGTTGCAATCTTCTCATAGCCATCCGGCAATTGCAATAATGATAGGATTTCATTGGCACTTCGAAGGGACCAATCATAAGCAACAACCCTACAGAATTAGAGACACATGGATTGGATCCATACCAAGGTTTGATCATTGTTTTGTGTCATATGTGGATAAGTGACCTCACCCGCAAATGTCAGGATGGAAAAGTTGATGTCCCTTCGAAGAAAACAAGTAATCGATGAGCCATAAGAAAATGAGTGATTGAAGAGAGAGATTCTGTGATTGTCATATGACCGAAAAGAAACAACAGAGGATGGATGAAAGGTGAGATCAAAGACATCTAACCCAAAAACAGGAAGGTCGAGCGAAGAAGCAAATGGCATCTCCGCGTCTAATTCTTAGCACTGCCATTGCTGGTGCGTGATCCTTCCTAATTGGCCTTTTTTCAATGGTCTATTTACTTCAAGAATGGAAAATCGTCTTCTGCATATGAAAACAGACACTCAAGTGCTCAGCAACTTTGATGTTTACTAGCAACGGATGGCTACCATTGCAAGACTAATTTCAGCTGTATTAGCGTTTGCCAGACAATCGTACAACTGACTTACTGTTGGAAATTACTACAGAAACTATACAGCTAAAACCGATAATATAGTCCAGCGGGAAAGCTTAACCAAACTCTCTATAACTTGCAAAATCAAGTGATCCCATGCTCCATGCTCGAACATGACTCCCACAGCTCTATTTCAAGCTTAACCTTCGGTTGCACTTGCACTACCTTTGAATACTCTTTCCAGGATTCCGATCCTTTCGGCATTCGACAAGTACTTTTAAGTTACGGCAAAATAGAATGTCACTGATGTTGTAGAATTAGATAAATCCCGGGGCTCCGCATTGTGCATTACGGAGAGGGTCACGGAGAGGGTCACGAGGTTTGGTGAATGCTAGGTGTTTGTGAGTAATCCTAGGTGAAGTATGGAGGTGTCAGCCTACATAGTGCCAACTACAGAACATGGAAAGGCGTGATTCTTGATTTTCTTTATTGCAAGGAAATGCATGGTCCCATACAGAGTGCCAAAGCTAAGCCTAGCTACACTGATCCACAATGGTGGTTGCTAAATAAGCAACGTGTATGTCTCATTAGGAAATAGTTGGATGACAATGTTTATCACCGTGTGGAGAATGAAATTGCTGCGAGGAAAAAAAAAACATTTTGGAAGAAACTTTAAGTGTTGTATGAGAGGAAACCGGCAAATAACAAGCTTAACGATATCGAGAAGCTTGTTGCTCTGAAATATCAAGAGGACACTCCAATGGCAGATCTCTTGAATGAGTTGCAAAGCTTAATAAATGATGAGCTACAAGCATCGTTCTTCCTTAGTTTGCTTCCATATAGTTATGGGACACTGATGACAACTCTCATCTTATCATCACTAATGGAAAAGCAAAGTTGGATGCAGCGAAATCTAGCTTGCTTGAGTATGAGGCGTGGGAGAAAAGTGTCCAACATATCTAAACCACAACTTTTTGTCTTAGAGCACGGAGGAAGAAGTAAATCTCGACACTCCTACGACTGTGATAGCTCCAAGGGAAGATCCGAATCAAGAAAAGGCATTGATCTTTATAATTGTGGTAAGCCAGGTCAATGAAGAATATCAATCGATCCTTCAAAAGAAGAAAGTAAAAGTAGATGCCAAGCAAGAATGACAATGCCGCAGTAAGTTCCCAAGAACGCTTACTACAGATTATTAGATAAAAAAGAAATGGCTTGGCGGTTTGACAGGCTGAATAGACATGTCCATACTATCCGAGGATTGAGCCTACACGTAGCTTTTGAACTACCAACGTCTAGTCCATTTAACAGATGATATCAGTTCCGGTTGCCCCAAGAAAAAGAAGAAAAGAAAAAAAAACCTCTTTGGACCCAATCCATTAACCTTGAATAATATCTCCTCTGTGTCATGAAATTTAGGTCCTCATCTTTAATACATGTTTTCGGTGGGAGGACCCAGCTTTGACAGTTCTGAGAAACCAGACTACTCGCCACCATGGAGCCCCATCTTAGTCGAAGTTAATATGCTCGGTCAAATGACAAGATCCAGCACATATACATATGCAATAAATGTCACTTTCTCCAATTAAAAAAAAAAAAAAAACATTCTTTTTTCCCCAGGAAAAAAAATAAAAAGCTAGCCCAAGAATCCGTGGGAACATTACAGTTAAAGAGTTGGTTAACATCAGTGTTGCAGAGAATGTAGCTCCCTAGTCTAGTCAACGAAAGAATCCCTACGCGTTGGCCGGCGAGGCGCCATCATGGAAATTTCAGCTACGACCACTACGGCCCCGTTTGGTTCAGCATTCCCAAGGGATTTCGGGCTGAAAGCCCCTTGGGAAAAAATTTAGGTATTTGGCATTTGGAGGTGTCATTGGCCAAATATCGGCATTGAAATCTTTGGCAAAAGCGAGATCGGGGCCTGCATTTGGGCTTTTGTGACCCAAAGCTGCAAGTCAACCTCTACTGTTCATCCGTTGACTTGTTCTTGTTCTTCTTTTTTTTTTTTTTTAATCGATCATCTTCCCCACACCCCAACCGCCGTTGATCGGCGACGGAGTTTCATCGGATTTTTATTTTTTATTTTTAAAAATAAATAATAAAAACCCTTTGCAAATGTTGGGTTCACCTTCTTCTTCTTTTTTTTTTTTGTCATTTTTATCTTTTGACAATCAATAGCCCAACTTTTTCAATACACTAGAATAATAATTAATTAACGAATATGATTAATACTACAATAATTAAAAAAAAAAATATTCAAAGTTGAAAACAAACCTAAAAGAACCATAGGCCAAAAGTTGAGCTTTGCATCTAATTTATAATTAAATTCTTTTAATATAATTTTTAAATAAATTTACTAATATATATCTTTTACATTACTCTCAACATGAAAATGTAAAAGGTTATATAGTCATTTTTTTTATTTTTTGTACTTTTAAAAATACTAAAACGAAAAAACTTAATTTTTTGAGCTTTGCATCTAATCTACAATCAAATTCTTTTAATATAATTTTTAAATAAATTTATTAATATATATCTTTTACATTACTCTCAACATGAAAATGTAAAAGGTTATATAGTCATTGTTTATTTTTGTAATTTTAAAAATACTAAAACTAAAATACTTAATTTTTGAGCTTTGCATCTAATCTATAATTAAATTCTTTTAATATAATTTTTAAATATATTTACTAATATATATCTTTTACATTACTCTCAACATGAAAATGTAAAAGGTTATATAGTCATTGTTTATTTTTGCAATTTTAAAAATACTAAAACTAAAATACTTAATTGGTCACACTAGCCGCTTTTGCAAAGCGATCTCAAGATTTAAAACATCTTTACCTCAAAGGTATTTGCATTCTCCGATGGCGTTTCATCAAAGCGGAAACGCCACACATTTTTAAGTTTATAAATAGTCCATTGCTTGCGTCATTGAGTGTGACCCATGTCGATACCAGTTCAATTACGTCGGTCCAAAGTAGCCAATCCGTTGTGTTTTTGACCTCTTCAACAGAGGAGGTGAGATAGAGTGACGGAGGGGAAATGAGATTAATGCGAATAGCAATCCACGGCACGTGCAGAGACTTGCAAATACGCGCAAAAGGCAGAACATGCTTGAAGCGCGTGGACAGATAAACTCCACACTTTATAATCAAAGTTCAATGAGGCGTCCAAACTTTGTTTCTACCCTAGACCAGACCAGAACAAATTTCTTTTACTTTTCTGAGAAAGATTCCCGCACTGACATGACAATTGCAGTGTGCCCATCAATATCGAGGGGATTTTCAGCTCATTATTGGGTGTGAACTGAATTGCATCTCGTAATCTATGCAGCTGAATTAATTATGTGCATAAATAATTTATTATTAATCTAACAATAACAAAATCTTCAATTGATATCCTACCATCTTAAAAATTAAATCTACTACACACAAAAAAAAATGTCGAGTTTGTGTGACTTTATGTACTCTAGTTAATTGGGATAATACAATATAATATATGTCTAATTTCTCATGTTCCTTCCTTCTGTCACCTTGATGTCCTTTGCCAAACATAAGGTCAACAATGGCTGCCTATGAGGTTATTTAACTCTAGAGTCGTCTATAGGACGTGATATATGATTCTAAGATGGTGGGACCTCGATTCATTTCTAGGAAATGCAACCTTGGACATGTGAGGTTGCACATATCTAATCAAGCCAAAAAAGAAAAAAATTAAAATTTATCTAAATGCAAACCTGGGCAAGTCCTTAAAAGGTTTAAGGAGGAAATATGCGGGAGATCCGCCCTAAGGTGGGAGACCCAGCTCTATCCTTCGTATTCCCTCTCTGTTGAGAAGACAAAAATAGGCAGGGAATCAGGGGGCCTCATGGTGGTGAACACCACGTCAAGATTTCGGTTCTGGCTATCGCCGGGTAGGCAAGTATAATAGCCTCCCGTGCCTGGGGTGAGTGAAAATAGGTGAAATTCCCACAGCTAAACTAGCGCGCCTTACGACACTGCTACTCAACCAGCAGGCTAGAACAGTTCCCCGGTTGAGTAGCAGTGCTATAAGACTAGACTAGAAAAAATTTTGTCTTACTTTTCTGAGAAAGATTCCAGCACTGACATGACAATTGCAGTGTGCCCATCAATATCGAGGGGATTTTCAGCTCATTAGTGGGTGTGAACTGGATTGCATTTCGCAATCTATATGGCTGAATTAATTATGTGCATAAATAATTTATTATTAATCTAACAATAACAAAATCTTCAATTGATATCCTGCCATCTTAAAAATTAAATCTACTACACACAAAAAAATGCCGAGTTTGTGTGACTTTATATACTCTAGTTAATTGGGATAATACAACATAATATATGTCGAATTTCTCATGTTCCTTCCCTCTATCACCTTGATGTCCTTTGCCAAATATAAGGTCAACAATGGCTGCCCATGAAGTTATTTAACTCTAGAGTCGTCTATAGCACGTTATTTATGATTCTAAGATGGTGGGACCTCGATTCATTTCCAGGAAATGTAACCATGGTCCTGTGGGTTGCACATATCTAATCAAGCCAAAAAAGAAAAAAATTAAAATTTATCTAAATGGCAGCAGATTTGCCCTTATGGTCTTCCAAGGAGCCTAAAAATTTCAATTTAAAAGTAATTATTGATCTTCGTCAAGTGGTTAACACCAAGAAACACAGGAACAAACAATACTAACATATATGTAATCTTATGTGTATAG